>OY856409.1:1882538906-1883738906 GCA_963693085.1 Alisma plantago-aquatica
AGTCGTTGTCCTTGAGCATGGAGCCAACTCGAAGATCCTCCAGAGGGGAGTGGGGAAGGTCCATGTAGGATTAAGCTCAGATAGGTTTCGATTACCCAGCCATTTATCGGTGAAGGTCTTAGTGGATAAGCCAT
The DNA here is from genome assembly GCA_963693085.1 of Alisma plantago-aquatica. Classification (NCBI taxonomy): domain Eukaryota; kingdom Viridiplantae; phylum Streptophyta; class Magnoliopsida; order Alismatales; family Alismataceae; genus Alisma; species Alisma plantago-aquatica. The sequence goes on from OY856409.1 coordinate 1,882,539,041, forward strand.
TGCTTATGACTTTATAGGATTCAGTAAGCACAGCAGGCATGTTCCTTTTAATGAAACCCCATGCAGAAGAGCAAGGACCATTAATAAACTTATCATTGCGGAGGTATTTATCCTCATTACTCGAACCCATAATTTGTGGGGCTTGTTGATGAAGGACCAGATATTTTTCATCTTCAGTGCTTGGTTAAAGTCCCTCGCATCCTTGATGCCCAGGCCACCCCTATCTTTGTGAGTTTGGTTTTTCTGTTCCTTGTTTCAGGAGGAGCAGGCTACTCCGTTATTAATCAACTTGCACGTGTCCCTGTTCATGAATTTTGTAGGGTGGGGATTATATTCCGGTTACACATGGCATTATCTTAAACAAAGTACAGCCTGCTCCTTGTTTAATTAGGAACAGCAAATCCTACGGGTATCTTTGTTGGTGGATACTTTCTTCCAGGATAACAGGGATAGCTTCTTTGTCCTCGCAATTGCCAGACCAGATAAATTACTGTCTATTGATGTCGTCACACAGAGCAGGAGATAGAGTCACCGTCTGCATGGTGTAAGTAGGAATAGCTTGCAGAGTTGTTTTTTCCAAGGTGATACGTCCGACCAGCGAGAGATGTCTAACCCTCCAGCTTTTCATCCTTGACTTGATCCTATCCAAGATGTGAGAATGTGTGGACTTGTTGATTCTGTGGTGGAGAATGGGGAATCCCATGTAGCGCCTAAGATCTGACGTTGGGGGAATGCCCAATTTCCTCGAGATTGCCCTTCTCTCCCTAGCTGTGACATTAGAAGAAAAGAAACATTTTGATTTCTCATAGGCTATTTTCTGGCCTAAGATGGCGGAGAACTTATTAATAACTTTCTTCACAATCATTGCTTGAGTGGTATTAGCTTCTGTCATCAAGATAAGATCGTCAGCAAAGCAAACATGGATGAGATGAAGTCCACCTTTATTAAGAATGATCGGTTTCCAATCTCCTTAGGCAGCCTCCAATTGAATGGTCTGGCTTAATTTCTCCATACAAAGGATGAAGACGTGCCATAGGCATTGGAGAAGATCCCACAAACCCATCTCCACTTCCAACTACTCTTAGAATGTTGCTGACATGGGGCACCCAAGGGATCCCCATGGTAGAGTAGCCTAGATGAGGAGTGAAGAAGAAAATGGTTAGGGTGCGAACTAGGGCTTGCGAGAGACGGAAAAGGGGGGAGAAATAAAGAGGGAGAAGAGATGAGGTGATTTGGGGCATCAAATGTGCCAAAGTGGGTGAGATAAAATGGTATTTGGTGGCTCCCAATTGGTGTTAGATGGTGATAGTGCAGAACCCGACATAAGGACTAATAGGGTGCCCTTGTCTGACACCTTGGGAAGCCTTGAAGGGGGGAAGAGGTTTCCCTTCCCAGAGGATTGAGGTCTCTCCTTGCATTATAATCTGCATAATGATCTAAATAATTTTTAAGTGAAGGCCAACTTTGAGCAGTGTATCATGTATAAAACTCCAACCCATCTGGTCGAATGCCTTAGATAGGTCTATCTTGATCGCCATCCATTTACTCTTGCCAGATTTGTGTCTCATGGAGTGAACAACCTCCTATACAAGTAAGACATTATCACTTATGTTCCGACTAGGGATAAAACTGGACTGTGTAGGAGCAATCCAATCATTCAACAGAGATTTGAGCCGCTCCACAATGATCTTGGAGATTAGTTTAAAGCACAAGTTGTTGAGGGAAATCGGTAGGAAATCACTGCAACGCTGAGGGACTTTGACTTTTGGAATTAAGACCATGTTGGAATTTGCTAGTCTGCTATCAATTTGCCCAAATTGAAATGTATCCAGCATCATCTTGATGATACAAGGGACTACATGAGTCCAGTTGTTTTACAGAAATTCGTTGTACACACCATCAAGAACAGGGGCCTTAGTAGGTGCCATAGAGAAGACCACCTGCCAGATCTCATCAGTGGTGGGTGCTTTATCCATGACTTGAAGCAGGCTGAACTTTAGTGTGTGAAAAGTACCTGGGTACTACATAATATCTTGGAGATCTCTGGTAGTAGTGTCAGTAAGTAAGTGAAAAAAAATCATGTACCATGTGCTGAATGGCGGTGCTTGATGTTATCCAATCACCAACATCATTTTCTAGGTGAGAGATTTTATTACTGTGACGTCTGGCCTTGATGTATGAATTGAAAATTTTGGAATTACTAGCGTCCAACTTTGGCCAGTTGATATGAGCTTTCTGGCGGAGGTCCACTTCCTTGCAGGTTGTAATAGATTATAACTTCTCCTAGTGATGAATGGTGGCTTTGAGTTCAGTATCAATGAGACGTGTGTGTTCCACTGTGGACTGCAAATTATTTAGCTTGTGGAGTATTTTGGCTTTCCTCATTTGTATTTTCTTCGAGGAAGTTGTATCCCATTTGGATATTTTAGGCTTGAAACCTTCAAAAGATTCGATGAAAGATTTGTTCTTGTCCCAACATAGATGAAGTTTCTTATTAAAGTCTGTGTGAAGGTTCCAACTTGCTTTTGTTCTGAAATGTGGGTGGAATTGATGTCTCTCCTTCTTCGTGGTAGCAAGGAAAATTGGGTTGTGATCAGAGTATAAATGTGGTATGATTGAGACACTAGAATCATTGTTCAATTCCAACCACTTTTCATTGGCAATGACCCTATCAAGACGTTCATACAAAGCACGCCTCCTGAATGTAAATAAATGCCCATCTTCTTGGATGTTTGCAAGTCCTATGATGAGTAAAATAGTGTTGAATCTGGCATAAGATCTATGGTTGATTCCCTTGCCTCCTATCGCGGCCCAGGGGCTAACATTGCTTGCTAGCATTTGAAGATGCTGCCAAAGAAAATTTCTTTTAGTAGGTGAAGGGTTGGCGTAAACAACAGTTAAATACTAGTAATGGTTCACTTTACAGTGGATGAATTGTCTAGATTCAATATGATATCAATTGAGCACATCCGGTCCTCCCACAACAACCAAATTCCACCAGAAAAACCTATTTCTTCCAATTTGTGTGAGGAGGAGAAGCCAAGCTGCTTGATTATTGTCTGGGCATTGGATCCACTACACCTAGGTTCAATGATTGCCGAAATCAAAAGGTTGTTAGAATATTTAAGGAACTTCAGATAATTAATCTAATCGTGGGAGCAAGCTCCCTGTATATTCCAGCATATGAGCTTCATTGAAACAAACAAAATGGATGTCAAACCGGTCATGACACAATGATGGAGGCACCATCAGCCGTATGATTGTGTTCCTCCTGGGCATCCATTGCCCCTGCTCCTTCCTCATTAAATTCCAGTGTTTTTTTTGCTTTGGCACCAAAATCACATCCTTCATTACTTACATAATTATTAGTCCTCTTTCCTTTCTTCCAAATCCAATCCAGACTCTATTGAAAGGGTTGGTAAACAACTCGTCTGTTCCTCAATTGTACACCACCTTGGTTGAAGTTACCCGCACAGAAGGTAGCAATGTCCTTTAGTGAACTAAATGGGTTTTCCATCATTGAAGATTGGAAATGACCTTCAGAGGTATTATCTTTGATAAGGGTGATTGTAGTATTTGTTACCTCAGTTGCTTGGGGCCCAGAGTTGTTTAAAGGGATACTGTTGGCAGTCCCTGAAGAGCTCGCTTGAGATTTTGGTTTCTTCTAATTTCTGCTAAGAACCATCTGGAACCCATCCTCATCGACTGCAGAGTTGGCTTCCTTCTACTTGCCTTTCTCCTTAGCCTGCTCAGAGTGTTGTTTCTCCGTGGAGGTTTCATTGGACAAAGGATCTTTCATCTTTGTTTGTTTCTTTTTCGATTTCCTTGCATGGATGTTCATGGAATAAACTGAGGGTGTTGGTTGTGTAGAGGAGTCATTGTCCACAGTAGTTGGATTAACATGCATACAATTTTCATCAAGATGGCCAATCCAACTGCATTTCATACAAATGGATGGGATGTTTTCATATTCTAGGTGGAATTTTTACCCATTAATGAGGACAATAGGGAGTAGAGGTTTGGTTGTTTGGACCTCCACTGTGATTCTAGTGAACTTTCTTGGGTGTCCTTTCACTTTGGTGGAATCGATTTTAATCAGTTTCCCAATGGCATTGCCAATTCCCAAGGCTGATTTGAAAGAGATGAAGTGGTATGTCTGGAAATCTTGTCCAGACCACCAGTTTCCTGGGAAGATCTCTGGATGGGTGAAATTATGGAAACCATGATTGCACCATAAGGTAGTTACTAAACACTATCCAGGGTCCCTCAGACATAACTCAGATATAATCTTCGTAACTGGTTAACTAGAAAGCATAATATCCGAAATCAAAATCAATGATCTTGTATGGGTTTTTAGATTGCCACAGAACTTGGATTTGATTTTCTAATGCTTTATAGCCAAGGTTAGTACCGATGGATTTCACTATCACTACGAAATGCCATGGGCTAATCAACAGTTCCATAGTTGTCGAGTTCACAGTGAAGGAAGGGATGTTGCCGCTCACATCAATCCTGATGTCTTCCGGCTTCAAAGTGTTGGTAGCGGGAACGCTCAAGTTAGCAAATTCATCGTTGATGTTCTTTCCGACTACATCCATATAGGATGGTTTGTTTAGGGATTGATCTGGTTGGATGGAAGCATCTTCTTCTTGTGCACAAATAGATTGGATCAGAATTGATGAATGTTCGGGAGGATGACTTCTATTGACAACACTATGGCTGCCACTCTGGTCGCCGCCTCTGCTAAACCCTAGCACCATCACGCCTTAGCATTATTTTTAGAAGATTTTGATGCACAATTAATAATATTAAAATATACTATTTTACAAATATGTGATTGAATATATATTTTTGGGCTTAGTCAAAAATATATGTATATATATTGGAATTAATTTAAATGAGGTAAAATTGATATAAATTTTTTTACACATACATGTTGGAAAACTTTCGCAGATCTAATATAGCAATATAAATAATAATTCAACTTTTTATAGTTATCCATAGCAATTTTAATTACAAATTTTGCAAAAATAATGGGCGCAATTAGAGTTCCAATAATCTTGATATCACACTTTCCGAGACACATATACAACCACTTTGACATATCACCTTGACCGCCTAGATTGACCGATGTAGAACCATTTTGTCGAAGCTAGTAGACAGTATTTTTGGTGCTTTGACCTGACTCTTCGACCACTTGTAGCAGAAATGTAAATACATCCAACCCCAAAAATCACAATACCTCGAGGTTTACTTAATAAAATTAGATGAAATCCATAACAAAGCTTCACAATAACAAGCTTTGTAATAACAACAACAAGATATCACATGGCCTAATACCAAGATCTAAGAATTGAAGGAGTAATTTTTGGGTGAAAATAAGAAAGAGAGATGAATACATTGAGGAGTGAAAACCTAATCTAGAATCAATCAAGGTAAACCATTTTTTTCATTTCTTGTTTTCTTCCCTTTCTCTTTAAAGGGAAAAATTAGTCGTAGAATCTAATCCTATATCTCATCTTCCTTCTCATCTCCTTCCTTGCTTTTGTAGGTCAAAACATATGTACAGGAAGTTTGATCATTGGTTAAAACAAGATGGAGAAATTGCAGCTTTTCTTGTAAATGTGGGTGGTGATGGTTTGCACTCAAGCATTATAGCAAAATCCTAAAATAAAGTTAGTGGGAAACTAACATATATTAGCGATTTTATAGAAATCTTGGAAAACGTGAAGAATAGTTGTATTGTCCTATTTTCCTTGTATCACTATTGTATAGGTTATTAACTTAGATTCCAATTTCTAGCTGCGTGACGGAAATCAAAAGGTTGTTTTGCAATGAATTCTATATGTTTATAGTATGAAAGTACTTGCTACGAAATTCGTAATAAGATCAGATAAAGCACTAATATACTTGAATTTTCCCTAATTTCAGTAGTAATATAATTTATCTCAGAATGTGATTAATGGGATGCCTATTTGTTCCTGGTTATGACTTTGAAATAATAATTTTATATATTCTCATAGTATTTATAGATATGATCATTTTTATTTTGCCCAATAAATATATAGTATGAAATCTCAACAATTCAAATCTATATAGTGAAAATCCATGCAATTATATAATTAATTATGTATAGGAAATTTACAACATAACTTTTAGTAGCTCAGATAAGAATATAATAAAAAAATGATATGGAATGATTTACATACATGCTTCATCTCGAGAATGTTTAATATCTCATCCTATAGTGAAGTTAAATAAACGTGATGACATTAGATGCTTTGAATAGGTAGAATCCATGTAGAGGACTACATTGCAATGTAGGAAATGGTTTACCCACTAGAAGAGGCTTGTGATAACTTGACTTTCTCTCTCTACGTAGATACACATTGTCACTCTAAATTGGACTCAACTTATTCAATTGTGTGTCAATTCTATATCTTGAATGTGGTGATACTCCTTTTCAGTCACATCAACGACCAATTGTTACAATATATGACGTTATTTCTTTTTTTGACCTTTTAGCTTTGGTGAATCATCCTCTTGTAAACATTTCCTCTTCAATGTTTTCCTTATCCCCTAAAGTACACAAAAATTGCCTCAAATGAACCACTTTAGCCAAATATATGGCTTATGAATATGGTTATTTCAATCTCACATTAACTTAATTTCATCAACTAAATTCGATTTCTTGCCCTGATTGGGCCCAATCTGAGCTCGTGCGACCCCAATGGGTGGGTGAACTCATTTCTCAGTTTACAATACATGCTTAATACTCCCATCCAATCACATTTTACCCAACCTTATTTCAATCGATCTCAGCTGCCCGACCTCCACCACATGGATTTCCTTCAAAGATCGACGACCCACATATCATCTTCCTCCTTCGTACCCTATCGTCTCTACATCCCACCCCTAACTTTCTTGGTTTCTCCCCATATACTCTATTGAAATGCAACTGCATTGGATGAAGTTCTCTCGTGCAAGCATGATGGGGAAGGAGGACGACCCTCCTAGACATATGTTCATTACGTCCATGATGGACCAAGATCAGGAGGCAAACAGTTTGGACCACCTTTCTGCCTTCCCTGACGTGATGGAATGTGTTGGGTGGATATGGGTTTTCTCATCGTGAAGTCGAATGTGAGATGGAGCTGCACATGTGTCATCATTTGGCCCAATGAGGTATTAAATGCTCATCTAAATCCTTGATAATAGGGTTATATCAAAAACCGTATAACTCCCTGGTCTCTTACCCAAATGCCATGATGCTATATGTGGTTTGGATAAGAAACATTCTATCTTTGCAATGGAACTACTATCTGTTGTTGATTTTTCTCGAATCTTCCATGTAGTATAGAAAATGCTTCCTTTATGATTGTTTGGATGTTGATGACACTCAAGTATGCTTTACCTTGTATCATTATGATCCCTAGCTATTCTAATATCCTAAAAAAGTAAGAGTTAATACATTTTTTTCTATGATTTAGTTCTTGTACCATGTAAGTGTACCCTAAATAACATCATTACCTTCTATGACTACCTTTTATCCAAAAATGGTTCATTTGTGTGCATGCATGATCATGTTTAAGACTGTATTAGATTGTCATCATCTAATCTTTCAATCTCAAAATCAATAAATGTTGTGATACTTTCTGCCATGGTTTATTAATGTCTTCTACCTCTTTGCCTTAAGTAACTCATATGACTCAAAGACTCACCTTTATAGCCCTAAAGTGTGATGTTTGAGTACATATACATTTGGATACTTAACCCTTATGAAAACATTGATGCTTAATTGTTTAAATCAATATGTTCATCTTCAAGTCAGACCCTATGATGATTGCACCATGAAATGCATGAATCACACTCATATGCACTTTTGATTACATATGGTCTACATATGTCACCTATCATTCTCTAAGTGTACATGTTAATCATTAGAACTCTGATATGATAACAATTATGTGATAAATATTACCAATATTATCTTATGATGTCAAATCAATAGATTTATCATACTTATAACCCTAAATACCAACTTGATCTATCCTATTCTCCCTCATGATCTTATGACTTGGAAATTTGACAAGATTGCATGAAATTGATCTAGTATGATCTTGCATGTTTAAACATGATAATAATATAAATCTCATACTTCCCCTATTTCTAAATCAAATATTATCTTTGTCTTGTGTTACTCATAATGTGGATGGCTCACCTATACCTAGGACTTCATGTTTATACTTGAATTGTGTTGCATAATGCATGCATGTTTGAAACTTTGGAGACTATGTTTGAACTAATTGAAACCTAGATTTAGGGGGAACATCCATGTCACACATATCATGTTCATCTTATCAAAACCCTACTGATCTAAGACTCCATATTATGTATTTTTACATCATAGGACCTTCTCTATGAATCTCACTCAAGAACCATAATGTGGTCTCTACTCACAAGGTACACTTAATCTCTTGACCCTATTATGATATTGGCTTATTTGTTTGTATGCTTGTATGAATGCTTGAATACTTAGTTTCTTGATTGAGATATTGATCCTATGAATATTACTTTCATATTTGATTATACTATGTTGACAAACCTTTAACACAATCTAGAAATCATGATATAATCCTTGTGTAGCTGCCAAATTATTGGGGTAAGGGCACAAGGAATAATTAGAACATGGCTAGCTCATTGTCCTTGGTCTTGAGGTCCATCATGTTGAAATAGGGTGTCATCTTTCATGTAGAAACAAGATGACAATTAGGCTTTGAGCCTCAAATGCCCCTCATGGACCCTTCCTTTAGAAATGGTCAAAGGGCCTATATTGATATAGTGGATAAAGAAACCTAAAACATGATTTGTATAAAAGAATGTCATTTAAAATGTTCTCACCTTGTTTCTACCACTATTTTATTATAACGTCTCATGTTAAGAAACTTTTATATGCTCTTAAATTGTGTTTACATGTCCTTTAATTGTGTACTTAATGCTTTAGCATTAATATATTTTATTTAAAAAAATTGTAGTTAGAAAATGAAGATCTTCTGCACTCATGACTCTAACCTCTAAAATGAACACGATTGGGTTATCTTAGAAAAGAAATGTCTACATATTTTTCTATCCCCCTAAAGTTTATTGTTATCTCTTGTTATTTTGCTTATATATATATATATATATATATATATATATATATATATTGTATGTATAAAATATTTGTGTCATTTAATGGGTGGACAACCAAACCCTACTTCCACTAACTCTGTAGTTAGTGGGGGTAGGATGATGGTAACAAATAGTTTCATGAAAAATAGTATTAGAGACATACACATAGACCTATATATGTTTGAGGCATAACACATCTTAAGAACATAGGGAGAACCAAAGTCCACAACTGTGAAGTAATAGGTTTGATTCTAAATATGGTGATTTTGTCTAGTAATTACCTCCTATTCAACTAATGTGGTGGTAGGGGATCCTCTCCACACCTATCTACCTAAAGTGGAACCAAGATTAGACTAGGTTTCTTCATTTCAAGCTTAGATAGTCTCATAGAACATCCTCTCTTCTTTAAGGACCACATAAGCCACCCAAGTAGATGATGATTAGTTGTCTTTCTTGTCTCCTCATGTGATTCTACTCTCTTGACTATTGATCACATGATTGTGAGTAGCTTATGAATGGAAAAAACTAAATTTCATTTGAAATCAAGTAAGTTGACTAAGATAATAATGTCGTGATATGATCTTACATTGAAATCCTTATTTTTTTTAATTAAATTACTCTTGAAAGTGATGTACTTGGGTATGATACCTCAAATCATGCAACATCAACAATACAAAATCTAACAGATGTGCTTTCTATGTTTGAGGTAAATCCTTAATATGGTGAGATAAGTTGGAACTCATGTCGTACACCTCATAGTTGATGAGGTCCCAATTTGATTGTAATATGATGCCCCTTTTTCAACCAACCTAAAAAATGATTAACTTATTCTTTCCCTATTGATATGTATCATGCCCCATACTTTATGTGACAATGTCTTTGGACCCCAAGATCATGATGGAAGACTTGCTACAAGAGGCATCCCCTATTGGTTACTATGCCTCTTTTTAAAGCTCAAGTTTGAATGATATGAATCATATGAAGTCTTGATTGCACACTATTATTCTTAAACCCTTGATTTCTCAATTTGACTTCTTGATTTTCAAAAGACACCCTTACCTTGATCTTGAAAACAAGGGAATGCAATTATGATCTTGATCTTACAAATTATTGAATTGTGGTTTCCCTATAATGACCTTGATCATTGATCTCATGACCTTATGAAATATGATTTTATATGTAAAAAGTGGGACTTGGTATAGGATCCACTCAAGTGGTATAATACAAAGAGACACGTAAAGATAAAGAAGAGGAAAATAACTATTACAATGTTATAGGGCATATCACTATACAATCGTTCCTCACCATAATAGGTGGTATTAGAAAAGCTAAACAAACTACAAATAAAACCAGTAACAACGGGTAACCTAGGCATTCCAAGCTATCCTATTTTCAACATCCTGAATGTGATCCTCCTAAGTCATTCTCGTCTGATACTCCTACACCTGGTTGGTTTTAGGAATGACACCTAGTAAAAGGAAACAAAAAGGTGTACATTATAACACTTCTGAATATGTGCACAATTGATAACATTTCGGCATTTGTAACTTCCAAGGATTTGAGGCCTTGGATATAATGATCTTAAAAGGAATGATTGGACTACCCATATCACCAAGGTGCACCTCCTTTTCAGGGAGTCCATCACTAAAGAACTCCATAGTTAAGCGTGCTCAGCTTGGAGAAGTACTAGGATGGGTGAGTAATCAGAAAGTTTATTTTGGCTTGTGTGTGAGTGAGGATAAAGCATACAGTTAAGGCTAGTGGTGGTTTGTGGGGCCTGTCATCATTCCTGAAACTATGTGAGAGCCTTGGGCAGTGGGCCCATGTGTTTCAACATTGTAGTACAAAAGGATTATCACAAAGAGTTTCCCATTCAAGAGAGGTATATTAATAAGTAGGTAAGCTCAATAGAGTTAAGAAAGAGGATGAAATTTAAAAGAATGTAGCATATGAAATTTCAATCAATATACAAATAATCTTTTTTGGTCATTGAAATTCCTTTTCCTTTTTTATATTTTTCTCATAATAGTGTTTGTACAAATATAGCTTGTTCAGAAGATAAGAAAGAAAAAAGAGAAAGAATTGAAAAGATAAGACATGCAGACAAGGATGTACATGTAAGCTCTAAAAGGAAAACATAAAAGATATAGCAAGAAACCAAAAAAAAAACTCTCAAACTAAAAAAATCTTTAGGAAATGAATCAAACAACCATAACTTCCTAGATCCAAGATATATACATTGGACAAAAAACATCAGCATGCTTTCACATCTATATAGCACCTATTAGTGTTCTTCAAGAGAAACACCACAGAACAAGCCTCTAGGAAACAGAAACTCCAGAAATCAACTAATCAAAAAGCAAGAATCTATGCAATAGTCAACCTCCATACAATCACAATAGAGGAAAGAATAGGAAACTATCCAGTAGCCAAATAGCATAGCAACATCAAACAAACAAACAAAAATCACCACAATAGAGGTAAACACTCAATTAAACCTATATCCCTGAAGTAGTCATCCAACACCACATTAGATAAACACATCCACCTCACTTCTAATCACTTTATAGAGAGCATCATGATTTCTATATAGAACTTCGTGGACCTTACTATTTATCTCAAGCCAACAATGATAGTATATAAGAGCACATATAATATTACTTTTATCATTAGAAAGCAAAAGAACATCATCCCATGAACTTGGTATAACATCAAAGAAACCATCGTTAATAGTTGCTTCCCATACACTTCTCAAGAAAGAACAATAAGATAAGATATGATGAGTATCTGCATAACCACTCTTGCATAGAAAGCACATAGAGGATAGAGAAATACCTCTCCTTCTAGTATGTTTCAAAGTAGGAATTTTATTATGAACCACTTTCCAAGTATGAATGACACATCTCTTATGGACCTTTAAGAACCATAACCATTTAAAGATATTTAGTTCAAAATTTCTACTTCTAACAACATCCCACACACCCTTAAGTTGAACGTTTGTCATACCACAAAATAACAACTGATCATCACAATGGAAGATAGTATTCAAAGATTTCAAAAACTCTGCTAAACTAGAAAAAATTCAAGATTTAGGAAGATACCAACAACCATTCTCAATAATACATGAAAGATAACAATAATTAAGAAACCTAGTCTTGGTAGAAATGTCAGTGCCAAAGAACTCAGACAGTTTACTTCTCTTTAACCATGGATCTTGCCACATTCAAATACAATCCCCTTTACTAATATTGAACTCAACAAACTTAATAAGAGTGTCTCTCACTTTAAGGATATTTTTGAATAACCAAGATAAATTACTATACTTATCAATAGACCAAAAGGAACTAGAAGTTAAATACTTATCATTAATCCACTTGACCCAAAACGAGTCTTTTTTTCTTGCACTCTCCCACACATTGATAAGAATGTCGGCTCTCACAACATCCCTGCTCTTCCTCAAACCCAAACCTACTTCCTTTTTAGGTCTAGTGACAACCTTCATTTATACAAATGTAGAGGTTGTTTGTTCCTGAATGACCCCAAAAATAACACATGTAAGTCCTGTCAATTTCATCAAGCACAGAGCATGGGATAGGAAAATAAAACGCTAGATGAGATACAAATTAGATAATGTAGATTTGATCAATTCAAGCCTAGATACCATAGATAGGACTTTACACTCTAGGATTCAAGTCTCATTTTGATTTTATCAATGATACCATAACAATAATCCTTTGATAACTTTCCAACAAATAGAGGGAAGATCAAATATTTAGAAGGAAGGGAGCCCTCAGAAACCCCCAAAATATCTGAAATCCTCAACCTATCATCATACTTACTAAAGAACACAATACTTTTGTTTGGATCGATCCGAAGACTAGATATACAACCAAAAAAATTTATAATAGTCTTGATACAGTGAGCACTAGAATTGTCATCTTTTGAAAAGATCATGAGATCATCTGCAACTATTAAATGGGATATAGAAATTCTTTTTGAAGATGGAATAGGAGTCCATGATTTAACCTTAAAATCATGTTTAATCAACTCATAAAGCCCATGTATGATGAGAACAAAGAGATATGGGGCTATGGGATCCCCCTGTCTAATGTCATTTTATGGAAAAAAAATAATCATACAGCTCACCATTATCCACCACTTGATATGAGATAGAATTAAAAATATCCTCAATCCATCCAATTCAAATTTTAGGAAATCACATCTTATACATAATAGAGTACAAGAATTTCCAACTCACTGAAGCATAAGCTTTTGAAATGTCAACCTACACACATTTTATCTTTGCATTTTTTAAAGCCATGCACAATCTCATTTGTTAAGAGTATATCATCCTTGATACTCCTCCCCTTAATGAAAGCACATTGGTTAGCATCCAAAATAGACAGAAGAACAAGTTGAAGATAATAGGCCAAAATTTTAGATATGGGCTTATAGACCACATTAAGAGAGAGATAGGATGCCAATTTTGGATTCCACAAGCATCAAAACTTTTACGAATAAGGATGATGTATGTATGGTTTGATTCTCTAAGAATTTGGTCATTCTTAAAGAACTCTTTTGTTTCTCTACTAATGTCATCTCCTACAACATACCAAGTCTTCTTTATAAGAAAATTGATAGACCCGTTTGGGCCTGGGGCCTTGTCCTCCTTAAAAGTTTTTACCACATCATCAATCTATTTTTTAGTAACATAAGCAATGATACCAATCTTCTGGATTTACTTAGAGACATACATGACCACTCATCGGGCCAAACAACACCTTCAGAATCATTATTGAACAACTTTTAATAGATTTCACCAACATAATTTTTAATGCCATGGAAATTATTGTTAAGAGAGGCATCAATGACTAGAGATCTCCTTTGATTTCTATACCTTGTCTTCATAGATGAATAGAAGAATTTAGAATTAGAATTCCCTTCTTTTAACCACTACATCCTAGACTTTGATTTATATAAATATTCTTCAAGACAAGACTCCCTCTTAGCAATATCTCTAAGATCTTTAGCTTTAGACACAAGAATAGAATCCATCAGATCTAAATCATCCTCAATCCGAGCTTTAAGGGCATTTGAGGAAGCTATTTTAGCATTATCAAAAATGTTACCAACAATAGAATTGTTCTAGACACGAAGGTTCTATATAAGAGTAGAAAGTTTTCTATAGACTTTATAAATATAACATCCCTCAATATCCATATTCCATGATTTTCTAACAAAATCCATGAAACCTTCATGTGTTGCCCAAGCATTAATGAATCTAAATGGAGATTTAGCCTTTTTTACTTGGCCCAATTTGACATAAATAGTCCTATGATCACTCACTATGTTAGAGTGAACATATCCATGAATGTCAGCATTAAGGTCCAGAAAGTTTGAGTTATAATAATCTTATCAATTTTAGACGTACCAAAATCTTCTCCATGCTGGTGGTTGTCCCAAGTAAAGAAAGGACCACAAAGGTCCAATTCAATCAGACCACAATTCAAAATGCAATTATTAAAGTCCTCCATAGATCTAGTAGAGGGAGGATTCTTTCCAATCTTCTCATTTGTCTTTCTAACAATATTAAAATCTCCAAGAATAACCCAAGGATCATCCATAGTATCATTAATACTTTCAAGAGAATTCTACAAACTAACTCTATCTAGATCTAGTTTATGCCCATATATGGTATAGATATAGAAAATAGAGTTAGACCCTATAACAAAAACTCTTGCATGAACTAGTTTGTCAGTTTTCAAAAGTTTAGTAATAAAGAAAAAGGCTTCAATCCCAGGATAAACACCCTACCTAGAACATGAGATTCATGATTTAAAATCCAACTAAATTGAGGAAAACTTACTTATAACCCTACCAACCTTATCCTTCCTAAGCTTGGTTTCACTAAGCATGATAATATCACACTCCAGCCTTCATAACTCCTCCTAGACCCCCTACAATTTATTATTAATATCTCTCACATTCTAGAAGGAGATATGGAAGGATTCAATCATTTGAAAGATGGGTTGTTATGTTGTCAACCTCAACAAACACATCTTCAATAATAACCTCTAGCCTTCCAAAATTAGTTGACATTAGAGAGAAACCAGATATAGATAGGCAGTGAATAATACAACTACTTACCTTCTTCGTAAATTGAGGAGGAGGAATAAAGGTTCCTTTAGATCCAAAGCCAGAAGGACTATCAAGAAAAACTAGGATAGGAGAGGAGAGGATCGAGCTTTTACCTCCATTCCTACTATGAGAACCTATTCTTGTAGCCTCATCAATCACTGCGGAACACCTAAGAAAGATTTGATCCTTTCAAACATGTGTTTATCCCATATATCCAACAGAATATTATAAATACTAACCCATATAGGCAATTCTTTAGACACAATCTCTCTAGTGGAACACCAGGCTTCCAATAAAATAGAACCAACACCCTATTCTTAACAAACCATGGCCCTGACTTCAAAGAAATATCAAAATATAGTTGGTTTGAAAATCTGATAATAAAGATACCATCACCACGACCAAAAACTTCAATTCTCCTTTCAAGATTGCATAGCCCATTAAGATAACTCTCTAGAGTAGGAAAATGGGACTTGAAAGCAATCACATAGCCTGCAAGACACCTACTCCACTTCTGAGCATTCTCAAGAGATTTCACCTTTGGATACACCAGCTTAGCATTGATAACTTTTACCTCCATGCCATCTAGAGAAAAATCACCAATCTTCTTCTTTGCCTTAAATCTACCGAACCATTCACTCAGAATGAAACTACAAAAAGCCTAATACAAATCAGCACTAACATCCCCTTTACGCCTCCAGATCTTAGATTTCTCAAGTGGAGAAGGCCGGTGGTGTCCTCTCGTCGCATTCTTTGTCACACTCTTAGTTGCGCTCTCAGTTGCACTCATCGTCCTTCCTAAGATAAGCATTCTTTGATAGGAAATAATACTTTTAGAACTTTTAATGACCACCTTCCATATAGTCTTTCCATTTAAAATTCCAGAATATCATAGAAATAAAAAATTGCATGTAGATAAATTAGAGTAAAAGTAGCTAAGATAGGGCCAAAAAACCACCGAGTCATTGGCCTAAGTATATTGGTTGGAAAGGTGCACCCTGGGCAGAAATACGTTCCTATATATATATATATATATATATATATATATATATATATATATATATATATATATATATATATATATATATATATATATATATATATATATATATATATATATATATATATATATATATATATATATATATATATATATATATATATATATATATATATATATATATATATATATATATATATATATATATATGGATAGACGCACCTTGGGTGGAAAAATACATCCTAATGGTTACACATAAGCATCTAGATTAGTTATCTTAGTATAATATCACATGAAATAATAGAAAGAAATATTTATGTCCATAAATTTATATCAAGAGGTTGAATAACATGCCCAATATAATATGAATAAATAAAGCATCAGGATGTTTTAGAACAATTTTCACTAAAAGAGCATGAAATTTCAATTAAGGAGTAAGGATATCGAGATGTGCCTTATTATGGAAAATTTTATATCAAAGTCGAATAAATGACTAAATTTCAAATAGATATTTCATATACATGATGTTTACAAAATATGGTTACCTGGAGAGGTATACTTATTCCCCAAAGTCAAGTATTCATTCTAAGAACACATTATGTTAGCTAGTCAAAACAAAAGTAATTTATGTATACATTACTATTACCTATTTTCATATTGTTCTTGTCCTATACCAAATCACCTAACGATATATTAGGATTTTCAATCTTGTCAAATGTTCATATGATCTATCAGGTATCTAATAACTGTCTTTAGAAACATAATTCTAAATATGTCTATATTACATATATACATGGGCATTGTGTATTCATTCCTCCTAGGTATGTGTACTGAAATTATATATTTCTAGTAAGATAGCACTATTCACTAACATGTGTAAATATGTACATGCATATACTAACATCATAAAATTATATAAGACATAGTCGACCAATTTAATCTTTGTAATAATTCATATATTCTTCTTCAACTTTCCATTACTAATCAATATAAACTAGAACTATGTATGAAGGATGATTGACCTACTATTTGATACTTCACTACTGCTCTTTGATGGGTTTAGTTTAAGATAATTGTTGGTGGTAGGATTCTGATCTAAATATATTACCGTGAGGCTCATAGAGATTAGCAATCATTGTTCTAGGTCATTATACATTTTGTTTCCATCTTCAACAACTCATGTTGTAACTCAGGGATGTAGTTGGAATAGGAAGTCCTTGGAGGAGGATTCATCTTCTTGTATCCATGCACAATGTGATAGAGGGTTGGTATCGTAGAGTCAGAGTAAATGATGACTTGGTTGTGAGGAGTTGAAGTGATGAGGTGAGGGTTTAGGGTAGACCAACATTTGAGAGGTTGGTTAACATTCAATGAGAGTCTAGATGGTCAGTCTTCTGGTCTCTCACAAGAAAACATATGAATTTCGTGCAGACCTAGTATAGTTGAGGTACTAAGTGCATGCTTCTCATGGTCGATCAGATTTCAATCAAACTCATTTTTATGGGTTTGTCAAAGTATCATTGGTGTCCTCTTTTCACTTAGACAACAATACTATAGTTTTGTAGAGTTGAGGCACGTAGTCTAAAGTCTATTGAGCTTCTGAGGGATATGCAAGAGCTCAAGGTTTGATTTCAGATCTTAAATTTGTGTCAGGAAGGAAAGGAATCTGACAAGCTAGTTGTCATGGTGTTGTAGGTTGGTGTGTGGAGAATTTGTGGGAATATAAGTAGTATTGGCATACGATGTTGCACTGGAGAGGAATAAGACTGTCTATCAACAATCAAGACTGGATTGAAGGAGGAGGGATCCCTATTGGTCGATGATTAGAAACTCCATTGGTGGTCATCACATAAGGTGGTGGTATCTTCATGTGGCTAGAATGGTTGGGTGGGGGAGAAGCAACCAACAACTTTAGGGAGAATAAAACATGATGGGTAGCATTATGTAGAGAGAAGAGGAAAGGCATGAGAGAAGAAATAAGAGAAGGTAGAGCAAGAAATAGAAGAGATTATAAGGGGAAACAAACAGAGGAAGGGGAAGGTGGTCATAGATGATTTTGGATAGCGTGTCATTTTCTGACTCAATGTGAAGGAGACGCATGTGAATGCTATGGAGAGAAAGGAAGGGGTGTGACCGTATAATTAAATGTACATTGTTATTTTAGTGTGATATTAATCAAGTCAACTATATCTGATTTCATTAAGGTCCTTTTTGTTTATATTAAATTTGGAGAGTAAGTCGCATCTGATTGACTTGATATTTGACATGTAGGCTAATTAGGATGTGAAAAATTCAATTTTAACATAAATATCATCTTTTGAAAACATTTCATATTTATTTCTCACTTGTAAATTAAATAAGCAATAAATGCATTTAATTCTTGTTTTTACCAATTGATACATTATTTTATATTTTGTATTTAATTTTATCAGTTAGATTGGGACTAAATCTAGAGTACCAAGTTAGGGTCAATAATAATTTAAGTGGTAAATCTATATACCTAACCTCCAATGAAGACTTAATTTATTAATTTATAATACTCTCTTGGCTCCAAATAGTCCAAATTAATATCATTCAAAGAAAAAGGTTTAATAGTCATATAATTGAAAATACACCTCAGGAAAGGGAAAAATATTTTATATACCTATATTTGAGCATGTAATGACGCTCCACCCCTTAAAGAGGATTTTATCTCGGAAATCCACCCAGTTATAACATTGAGGAACATGAAGACTAACATCAACCAATTGTGCTATCTCAATCTAGAAACTTACCTTATATTGAGGAGTACAACTTTACTATTGATTTATTATAAGTTATCCAATTAATGTTCACTGCATCCATCTTAGCACGGTTAAATTACACTAATTAGGGGAATAATTATATTTGTGTAATCATTAATTGAGGATTTTTTACAAAGTTTTCCTAGTGCATTCATCTTAAATTTAGACAATACCAAAGTTTAATTATTCTCCTAGACTAATAAGGTACAAAATTCCACCCTTTAAAAGGTTTAACCTATCAAATAACTAACCACTTAAAGGGTTTAATTGAGGTAGATCAAGTAAGTCATATGTATCCACAATTATCACTCACTACTTTGCTCTTAGGTCTAGGGTTTCTAGGTTGGCCTAACTAGATAGGGTGTCTGACTTGGAGGTTCCTTACTTAATTCAAACTTCGTGTACCAATGAATTGTTCATGAAACCATTCGATAAAATCCACAAGAACTTTTTCTTTTTTGTCCATATATAGAATAATAATGAAAATATATTTGTTGATTAAAACAATTGATATGTGAAGCTAAAATTTGGCACCAAAATCAATGTGAGAATTAAATCAATCACTTTTCATCGTAACTCATTCTACTTAAAGAGTCTAAACCTCCAAGGGTATGTAAGTGTATACTAAAAATATCACTAACTCATACGAAAGGTGACAGTGATATAGATCACATGAACATGATATCAACATCTACTGAATCCATCTTGGTTATTTCACATATCATTTAACATTCCACCTTAAATTCACTCAATTCTATCATATATTGCATAACCAAAACATAGGACATCAGGAAGTCCTTTGAATGCCCAACCATCCCAATAAGAAATTAGAGTTTGTCACACAAAGAGAACTATTTGGGCCTCCCAACACTTGGCCTTTTTAGGCAATCATATATACATATGCCCAGAAAATCAAGGTATGATATTCAATTGAGAAGGTGATATAGAGGAACTCCTAAGTATATCCACCAAGTAACAAATATTTCCTCAACTAACCATGGTTTATATGAGCATTGGATCTCATATAAGGTAGCTTACGATCCCCTAACAGAGTGTTTTTAGAAACTACATTGAAACAACTAAGTTGAGGGCAAGGCTTGTCTTATAATAAAGGAGTTACATCATAACTTTAACTCTTATTTTTAGGTCCAGTGCTTGTCATCCATGCATGCTTAGTACTCAAGGTGGAGACATATGAGGCACACTTGAAAGTCAACAAGGGTAAATGGTTTATACATCAAATCAAGGTTAACCCTATCGAAGTGCGTATAAGGTATTCTACACTATTGTGATCAATCTGACTTCTTGATACGCGCAAACCACATGTTAAACACAACTATAGATATCAATCTAATATAGGCCCACAGAGGCCCAGATGTCAAATTAAGATAAACGTTCTCCAGAAACTACTACTATTAGTGATGCAATTAGCTAAGCCGATGAAAACTTTGAGTGAGGGTTTACCTATCTAATATGCAGAAAATAAATCTAAGATTGTTGGTTGTTTTGATCTCAAATGGAATGAATTCCTTAGGATTATGGTTTCATCTGGCTAACATTGCAATTAACATCATTATCATTAAATAATTATCTCTCCTAACCTCTGGACAAAGAGATGTGCAGTAAGAATTACCCACTCTCATTGTGTAATTCACTACTTATTCTAATACAAATCCTACTCTCATAGTAATTGAGTTATTAGGTGATTTACTAAAAACTCGGGGTACTCTCTTCACATTCATAAGCCTCCTTTCTCAAGGTGCGATATAAAACATGTAATTCTATGAATTTTCCAACCCTTGACCCCTCTTCCAAAGAAACTATTAGTGTAATTAACTACTTATGGTGATCAAGTATGGATAGTCCATTATACTTTCATAGAATTATGTCCAAAAATTAAGAGAAAAATGTATATGAATGCATAAAAGATAATTACAATGCATAATTGAGCTACTCCTGGGTCCTAAGGAATAAGAAGATTAGCCCCACATGATTTCCATTGTCAAGTACATAAGAGAGAAGAAGAAAAACGTGGTGAACATTGGAGAATTAAAAGAACCCCTGAAGAAGATGGTCTAGATGACTCCCTGATGTATACATGCACATTTACTAACCTCGAGCTACAAATATGTCTGCTTGGAGGTGTCTGAATCTCCCAGAATGTGGCTTTCTTCTCCTCTTTCTCCTCTCGTTGCTCCCAACTACCATACAATGGAATAGAATAAGATACCTAGATTTGGCCAACATCTCCTTAAGTCATAGAAGTGACTTAGGGTGTCATTAATTGTCAACCATCAGATTATATATGATTTTTAGATCTTCCGGATCCCTCCGTGTTGGTACTACCAATGCCTTCGATAGTTGTGGTCGCCTATGTAGCCGTCAGTACTATTGAGTTGATGTCAGTAGTACTGAGATTTCTTGAGACTTTTTGAATCCTTACTGTGATGTTGTCGGTAGTATTGACTTCTTCTTATCATTACTATCAAGTTTTCTCAATCTCATTGTTCCTTTTTGATCAAGTGTTGGTACCACCAACAATCAAGTTGGTAGTACCGAGCTATGGAGTCTCTTGCAGATTCACCTGAAATTCACAAAAAATAAACATAAGCTCCCAAATAATGACGAATCTAACAGGAACATTAAAAATACCTTTATTTGATGCAATCAGGTATCACAGGCTAATGATAATAAATAATGCACAAATCTTAATATGAAAATGAACAATAAGTGTACATAAATCAACAATAAATAGTCTGTGAAAATGAAAATTATCGGGTGCATCAAACTCCCCTAAGATTAAATTTTTCTCATCCTAGAGCAACACACCCTCATATCTTCCAGAGACAAGTCAGCAAGAGAACATAAAATATGAATTTCCTTTCTCACTATCCCCACCTGACAGTCCTAAACCGAACTTCACTAACAACTAAACAATCAAATACTCTCGACTGACCACAAATATCCATAAAAGATGTGCACCCTTAGATCAATGAAACACTATCAGTAAAGTAGTTAATATCATAGTCAATCAGGCATCCGCTTGGTGCATCATGTTATTCCCTATCTACATTGCTCTTTCCTAACTACCAACTACTTGTAAGAAATTATCCTTATCAGAATGAATGAGGAGAATAATCATTTAAGTGGTCTACTGATAATATCAATCAATGGAATGAAATAAGTGGCTAAAGAACAATCACAAGTAGCATCTGAATTATTTATGCAAAAATAAAACATGTTGAACCTATATGATGAAGATAATGAGAAATGCATGAATCCTAATGCCTAATATTATGGGTGAAATGATGCATGTATTAAAAATATCATCAAATGGATGAGAATAAAGTAAAGAAGAGAATACATCATGTGAATGTTTCCATTTCTTTGTGAAGAGTTTAGAGCATCATTTCTCCCTCTTTATTTCATAGCATTGATTTTTTTATTGGCCCTTTGTTTTAGGATGCTAGAACACGATTCTTGGGCTTCACTAGCATATCATTTATTTTATTTTATTTTTTTCTACGAGTATATATGTGTATCCATCCACTCCTATTTTAGAGGAAAACAATAAAGCCACATGATGTGAAAATGAGTGATGAAAAATGCATGCTATCTACATGTAATGTAATTGTTATGCAAATAGATGGTATGCACACAAAAAATTTATGCATATATTTTTTTCATTTTGTAACTAATACAATCAAAGAGAAACTAACTATCATGTCACATATTATGCCTTGCAATGCAAACAAGAGGAAATAATTCAGATTATTTGATCATCTTAAGGTGGTGGATCAAAATGAGTGGAAAACAAATGGAATAACATAATTAAGAGACAACATCTTTCTTAAAATATGATATGTCCCTTTCTAATGACATGTGTACATGGTAACTTAGGATTTCTTTCTTAAATTTCAATTTAAGACCCCGTAAATTATTTGATCAATTCAGGCTCAAACCCCATCTTCATCCACATAACATGAATAATTATGATGTCCATTCATGTCAAGTGTCCTTAAGCTGACTAACCCATGCACTTCCTCTAGGTGATGTAACTCAAGAAATTTGCAACTAAGACATTATTTTTTTTTCATTTTAATATCCATTGCAAACACCCAAAGCACATGACAATGGTAGGAATCATGACTTAAGCCCCACTATTACACTAGATAGATTGTGGGTCCTACAACTTGAAAAAATACAAGCTAAAAAGCAACTAAAGACTAAAAGAGTTGTTCCAACAACCCCCAAGCTTGATTGACTATGTCTGCATAGTTAAAATCTCACTAAAGAGATGGAATAGTGGTATCGATCAAAAGGGTGGTGGTGGAGGTGGTGGCATGGTAGGATCGTAGGGATAGAACGTCCCCTAGAAAATATGGGGTGGCGGTGGCATCTCTGAAGATTGTGGAAAACCACCAAAGTAACCTTGAATCTAGTAGTTGTTGAAGGATAGTTGTTTATAGTTCTCTATTTGTTGTAGGTGTGTATGCATATTCTCTTTGTTGGCCAGGAGAAGTTGCTCATTTTTAAAGATTGCCTTCTAGTTTTGATAGAGTCGAACTTGGACATCATGGATGCCCGCCAGTGTGGTCTTCTGATGTTGTTGCCCCTATTGTTTCTCTTACAACATTCCATACATACCTGCCATTGAATATGGACCATCTTTCTGAGCTGGAGGTGGAGCATAAGAACTAGAGTTTCCTTGTACTCTCTATCACTTGCGAGGGTCCTACCTCCTCATGTTGGGGATGGATGCCTCCTCCACCTTTTCTTCTTGTTGTCGATGTTGTTTTTCTTGATCGTCATCTTCTTCTTCTTCAGCATTGTTCGAGTCTTATATAGGCCATCTCATATGATAAAGTCCTTGCAAGATGAAAATTGGATTAGGGATCTCTCTCTCCTTGTACTGGTCATCCACTGTACAACATGTGTACACCTTCCCCTAGAGCAGGTTGACGAGGCTTTCTCTCTTAAAATGTTTCAAGTCGCACTTGGGAGTAGCCTTCAGGGATTTTTAGGCAGAGAGATAAAGGTTCATATGCATCTCTATTGGATGATAAGTCCCCCAAAATGGATGGGAGGAGTCCTCTACACCAGTCTTTTCACCTACATCATGTATTGGAGGAAGAAAGAATCGAAGTCCACATTCTTTCCTCCTAATTCTAGCAATTTGTAGATGAAGTGGAGATCCACCCACTGAGTCTTCCACTGCCGCTGACTTGACTTGGCGAAGATAGTGTTGGTGAGGAATCCATGCAGGATGCAAGAAAATGGGTGCTCAATGTTGGTGATGGAGTTGGTATGCCAACTGATGTGGCATCCCTCTAGCACCTCTACCAAAAGTTCCCATGCACCCTTGAAGTCGAAGTTGTTGGGGATGAAACATTCTTCACCCATCGACCACCCATAGATGGAATTGAATTGTCACAACGTCATTTGATATTCAGTGTCAAAGAGACAAAACTTGATGAATCCTTCCCTTCATTCATCCCCATGATCGAGGATGCAACATATCTCCAGTGAGGCCAGGAACTTGCAAACGAGCTTTGGGAAGGTGAACCAATCACTGAAGAGTTGGTGATCATCCACCAGCTTTTAATGCTCACAGACACAATGAAGATTGTCAGTGAAGCCTAAAGCTATGATGAATGCATGGTCCCCAAACTGTTTCATCATGATCTCCCTCTTCATCAGGTCCTCATATATCTTCTTCACATCGGCGTTGGGATGGGTGATGTGGGGTGGTTTTGGAACCAACTCGGTATGGCTTGCCAATGAAGAAGCACCTCTCCTGGATGCTAACTTGTTGGTACAAGAAAGGGATGGAGGACAAGGAGCTCGGACAAGACTCTGATCGCTAGGTGTTTCTTGCACAATCCTTCTTGAGAGAGATGTGTTGAAGGTTTGAAGAAAACAATACACACACCCCTCCCTACATAGCCTCCGGCCAGCCTATTGTTGATACGTCGGTAGTACTCACACGGGTGTCATACTACCAATTTTTCCCCATTGACTGTATGAGTCGGTACCAGCCATTGATATCGACATTCCTCCTTTTTCAATGTCCTTTTTTGATGTCGATAGTCACAGATCACCATGTGTCAGTAGTACTGATAGATGTCAGTAGTACAAACTTTCAAAAAGTCACACCTCAGATTGGTAGTACTGATTGTTACTTGCGATGAATCTTGATCTTCGATGGCGCTCCCACAGATTCTAGTCTTCATATGTCGGTACTACTGACTTTGTGTCAGTAGTACCAAGTCATTCAAAATTCTTGATGCTTTCTAGAGTGATCTCACTGTTTTGATCCTAGAGCTTGCATTTTTGTTGATACTACCGACTTTGTGTCGCTAGTACTGAGTCTTTATCAGTTAACTTGGCTCCTTTTCTACAAAAAGTCGGTGCTACGAAGCATATTATCGGTAGTATCAAGTTCCTTTGAATTTTTATTTGACCCCTATGATGTTGTTGGTACTACCGACTCTACGGTTGATAGTACTGAGTTAATTGAAACTCGATTCCTTTGCCCATGTGATGTCATCGATACTACTGACTCAATAGTTGGTAGTGCCAACTTATCATCAGCTTGCACACCACACAAAAGTCATCAAGGAACATTTTTGATATGAAACTAACAAAATGCAACTAAAGCTATGAAATTGCAAATTTGAATGTAAAGAATGAAAAGTTGGTTGGGTTTTCTCCCAACAAGCACCCTTGTTTTACATCATAGGCTCGACGATCAAATCACCAAATACCATTTAAGCTCAAAAAGCTTCAACTCTTCTTCTTTCCAGACCACATCTCCCCTAAAGTAATGTTTAACCCACTGGCCATTAACAATGAATGGCTCAATCCCATTGTTTATCTCCACCACCCCATGGGGAAAAACTCGAACTACCTCAAAAGGACTACTCCATCTAGACCTCAATTTACCAGTGTGTAATTTCAACTTGGAATTGAACAGAAGCACCTTCTGCCTCGGAGTGAAGATTGTATGTAAGATCTGAAGATCATGGATCTTTTTGGTTTCTCTGTTTGTAGATCCTAGATCTTGCATAGGCATTAAATATAAGCTCATATAATTCATTCAATTCCAACACCCTCTTTCTCCCTACATCATCCATATTGTAGTTCAATTTCCTTAGGGCCCATTTAGCTTTATGCTCCAACTCCACGGGTAAGTGAAAAGCCCTCCCATAAACCAACCTAAAAGGAGTGGTTCCTATAGGTGTCTTATAGGCTTTCTTATATGCCCAAAGAGCATTATTAAGCAACATGCTCTGACCAGTCCTATTTGTTGAGGTTGTATTTTCTAAATTTTCTTAATCTCTGTATTAGACACCTCAACCTGTCCTTGGGTTTGGGGGGAGTGATATGGAGTACCTACGCTATTGCTCACTCCATATTTGCTCAAAAGTGCTCCAAAATTCCTATTAATGAAGGGAGATCTACCATCATTGATTGTCAATCTGGGCTCCCCAAACCTGCAAAAGATGTGATGTTTTACAAACCTGCATATGACATGGACATCACTAGTGCGGGATTGAATTTCTTCCACCGAATTAGATACATAGTAAACGACAAGTAAATATATAAATTAGAATTTGATGACACGAAAAGGCCCATGAAATCAATTCCTCATATATCAAAAATCTCTATTTTGTGAAAAACATTTAAAGGCATTTCATGTCTTTTCAAAATCTTACTTGCACGTAGACATGCATCACAATGAAGCATAAAGTTATATGCATCGCTGAAAAGTGTTGGCCAATAAAACCCACTTTCTAAGACCTTACTCATTGTCCTATAACTAGCATGGTGACCCCCAGTAGGTAAGGAGTGACAATGTGCCAATATACTCTCAAACTCACAATGTGGCACACATTTCCTTAAAATTTCGTCCCTACACTTCTTGAGCAAGATAGGATCCTCCCAAATGTAAAACCTCAAAAAATGGAAGAATTTATTTTTCTCCTAATATCAACAATCTTTTGGTATCTCTCTACATGCCAAGTAGTTTACAATGTTTGCAAACTATCAAACTTTGTTTTTCATGGCAAAGAGTAGCTCATCTAGGAATTCTTCCACAATAGGCATGCCTATGTCTGTTTCATCCACTCTTTCAAGCCTAGACAAATTATCTTCCACTATATTTTTAGCGTCTGCTTTATCCTTGATTTCAATATCAAATTCCTATAGCAGAAAAATCCACCTAATCAACCTTTGCTTGGCATCCTTATTCTATAGTAAATATTTGATTGTCGTGTGGTCAGTCCACACAATGAACCTAGCCCCTATCAAATATTGATGAAATTTCTCAAAAGAAAAAACTACCGCCAACAACTCCTTTTTGTAGTTGTGTAATTTAATTGGGCATCGTTAGGGTCTTTGATGCATAATAAATGAATGAGGGGCCTTTGTCTTGGCGTTGGCATAAAATAGCCCCTACTGTGTAATCTGATGTGTCACACATCAACTCAAAGGGTTGTCTCCAATCTGGAGCCTGGACAACAGGTGCAGAGACCAATTTATACTTCAAAACTTCAAACACCACTCGTTGAAATTAAATTCAGCATCCTTTTCCAACATCTTGGAGAACGGTTTGGCAATTTTTGAAAACAAAAACTTTTATAAAACGTCAGTAAAATCCGACATCTGCTAAAAAGTTCATCACTCCCTTCAATGATGATGGTAGAGGTAGTTTGGAGATGACTTCTTTTTTTTATCGGGTCGACCTCCATTCCCATATTAGATACATTGTATCCCAAAACTATCTCCTAACTCACCATCATGTGACATTTTTTCCAGTTGAAAACAAGGTGAGTGTTCTCGCATCTTTGCAAAACCTTATCTAGATTTTCAAGGCAATCATCAACGATTCCTCGTATAATGAAAAAACAACCATGAATACCTCCAGACATTGCTCTACCATATCAGAAAAAATGGTGAGCATGCTTCTTTGAAAGGTAGTTGGTGCATTGGAAAGACCGAAAGGCATCCGACGATACACGAAAGTGCCATAAGGACAAGTGAAGGTGGACTTCTCGTGGTCTTGTGGCTTGATAGAAATCTGGTTGTATCTGGAATAACCATTGAGAAAACAAAAGTGAGAGTGTCTGGGGAACTGCTCTAGAATCAGATGGATAAAGAGGATTGGGAAATGGTCTTTCAAAGTGGTAGTGTTCAAATGTCAGTAATCAATACATACTTTCCACCCAGTCACCAACCTAGTAGAAATCAACTCACTAGCCAAATTGGTTATGACCATTATCCCCCCTTTCTTAGGAACCACCTGGGTTGGACTAACCCATTTAGATGCAGAGATAACATATATGATACCTACAAATAAAAGTTTTACTACCTCTTTCTTTACTACCATAGTCATGATAGGATTGAGTCGTTACTGAGGTTGCACTATGGGCTTGGATCCTTCTTAGTGTCTGATCTTGTGCTGGAAGAAACTAGGGAAGATCCCCTTTTATGTCTGCAACAGACCATCCAAAGGCTACCTGGTGGTTTTTCAAAACCA
Source organism: Alisma plantago-aquatica (assembly GCA_963693085.1). Classification (NCBI taxonomy): domain Eukaryota; kingdom Viridiplantae; phylum Streptophyta; class Magnoliopsida; order Alismatales; family Alismataceae; genus Alisma; species Alisma plantago-aquatica. The sequence continues at coordinate 1,882,567,674 of OY856409.1, forward strand.
CTAATAGTTGCTCCTCTTCTTGAATACTCAATGAAGATAAGATGATGATCGGAAGCTTCTCCTCTATTGCCAAGAAAATATACTTCAAATGTGGCGGTAATGGCTTCAAGTCTAGATCTGGGGGACTCTAGAGAGATGGGATCAATGGTGAGGAAGGTGGTCCTATATCCTCAAAGTGTCTGGTGTAGTAGCACGGTAATTCCTTGAGAATCAAGGCACACTCCTCCAAAGAACAACTTCATGTATATTCATCTACCAAATTTATTAGACACGCCTCCAAAGGCAACTTGGGATATGCTTGAACAAGAGTGGAAGAAGTTGCCTCATCAATTGTTGTTGGATAATATTCCTCCTCTTCATCATCTGGATATTGAACTGCATTAGTCAATGAAACTTCCTTTGCAATCTCTAAGATGTCCACTTCCAGTTGATAACACCCAAATTTAGGCATTTATGCTAAGCATTTATTTATAGTTTTGTGTCATTATTGCCTTAATATGTCCAAAATAACCCTAGATTCTTATCTTTTAGGAGTTTATATCAACTAGACAATTTTAGGACTTGTAGGCACCAAACTCAGGAAGACATCCACTCTCCATACTTAATCGCACAAGCATCATGTTATGTACACCAGCCCTTCTAGCCATTCTACCAGCCACCCCAGGACTTTGGGCAGTCATTTCAGTTTCATTGGGGGATGCACCAGGACTATGAGAATCAAATAGGAGGCATCAACGATCTGAACTAGTACATAAATAGTGACTACCAGTAGCAGTTGCTTCCCACACCATCCAGAGTTTGATATTTGTTCGAGGATGAGCAAAATTTTAAGCTTGGGGTGGCAAGGTGTACCACCCTCTATTTTCTGCTTTCCCTTTTAGTTCTTTCCTTTCATGCATGTGTGCTTATCTTCTATGTTTCTTGCATTTAGTGTAAATTTTCATCTTTGTAAGACTTTGTTTTGTAATTTGTATCTTTGCAATTAATACTATGCAATGCAAATCTTAGAATTAAATGCTCAGTCTTATTTCTAAATGTGCTCTTTTCATCTTAAACTGCCTAATCTTTTGCTTCACTTTCTCTTTGACTCTTTCCTTAAGTTTGGCAATCAAATTAAGATTATGCTCATTTTTCATAGCTTCAACAAATATTCCCTTGATCTATGTTGTGAATGACAACCCCATGATTTGGAACTGTTAGAAAGAGATATAGTATGATCAAAACTCAAAGTTGCAGAATCCATGAACTCATTTATACTCTAGGGACCCTTGAATCATTATGACTACTTTTCACACAGATGTCAAGTGGATAATGATGAGTTTTGAGCTATAGTCAAGTAGGGATGTTTACCCTTGATGGTATACGTTCCCTCTAACCTCAGATTCAGTCAACAAGATGAAAAATAAAAAATTTGTAAAATAGTCTTGGCCGCCCACAAAATCCCAAAAATATCAAAATAGTTCTCACCCTGGCCTATAAATGATCATGCAGAGAATAAAAGCTGGAGTGTGAACAAATGAGTGTTGTTTTCTCTTTTAGGAGGTTGAGGATGGTGCCCAACCAGTGTATGAATGTGCTCATGAATACTGGTATGTCGTTCCTGGTAGTGCCACCCTAAAGGCTTATTAGAGAGTCACTAGGAACCCCTAGGAGACCTATGAGATCATCCCAATAGCAGGGTAGGTTCAAGTGTAGTATGAAGAGTTCGTCTCACTTCTCTAGGCCAACTGGATTGGATTGTAGGGACTGTTTCTTGTTACATGGACCAACCTGACGTAGATTGGGATCCTTGGAAATCATTAAAGTCTTTTTACTTTTATTTCTTATTAGGACCCGAATAAGTAGAGACACATTGTTCCTGATTGTTCTGCATGAATAGACGATAGTATCTCATTACTCATCACCTGTGGGATTATGATTCAAACCCTCATGAGTATCGATAGGTTGCAGTGAATTCACTCAATCCTATTGGACACTCGTTGATCTTACTTTAGAAGGTTGTGCTCGATTGATGGGGGTTTGTTCTGAGACAACATGGGTCTAGAGAATTACTATTTTAAACTTTTTTTCTTGACCTTAACATTTATCACCAAGCTTAATTTGGATGTTACTTTTTGTTCTTTGAGAATAGTCTTGCTTGAGGATAAGCCACGGTTTAAACTTGGGGTGGTTAATAACACCCAAATGTAGGCATTCATGCTAAGCATTTATTTAACATTTTGTGTCATTATAGCCTTAATATGTCCAAAATAGCACTAGATTCTTATTTTTTAGTAATTTATGTCTTTTCATAGATAGAGTTGCTTAACTAGCCAATTTTGGGACTTGTAGGCACCAAACTCAAGAAGACATCAATTCTCCAGAGTCTGCCCACAAGCATCATGTTATGTACACCAGCTTAGGAGGCGGTGGTCCCACTGACTGACTAGCGGGCCCGAGAAACTTTTGATATCTTAGACCCTATTTTTTATGGCCAGTGATTGATCAAAAAGCATCCTCATCAATTAAAAGATTCATCGATGTGGGCCCCAGGAAACTTTGATATCTTGGATGTGATGGCCAGTCCTTTATCAGAAAGAATCCTCGTCAATCAGAAGGTTCATCAATGTGGGCCCATCAACCACCAGTAATAGCCACCCCCCCGGGGTGGGTTGTTCCTAAAGAGCAAGGGTCACGACCACTACACCGTCTAGACCACTACACTCGGCATGACCGCTACACTGTCTCGACCACTGCACTCATCGCGACAGCTATAAGACTTCACGACCGCAACAACCACAACCACAGTAAGACTATTACGACCACACCACTCATTTCGATGCTAACACGAAGCAACCACTATCAAACCTCATCCTCCAGAATTGAGATGTCTGGCATGACCGTGCCAATCTTGGCACAGTCAGGTTGAGAACAAAGGCCATCATCCATTTCAACCACGACATATGTATCGACCGCGACACTCGGCATGGCCGTGTCAAGCCCACCATGGTTGGGTCAAGATTGGGGTAGTGATCGAGACAGGTGTCACAACCACTTATTACATACACTCTACCTTTACCTATAAGTACCCACCCCTCACTACCTGGAGAGGGGTTCAAAAAAAAAATTTGTTCCATGTTTTAGTTCCACATATTTTTTGTTCCCAGAGCTCTGTGAGAGAGTTCTAAGGTTTGAAAGGGATGAAGTGCTCATCCTACGTCCATCCCTTTGGTTTTCTTCCATCTACCATCATTTTCCACCAGCATTCTCCCATTTCCTACCATTCTCAATCATATTCCACCTCCATACACCCACCAAATTGTTGTTTGGGGTGGAATCGAGGAGAAAGGAGGCCAAGGAGTCCAGAAGACCACAAAAGACAACCCAAAGACTATATCCATCGCATACAGAGGCTAAGGAGCGACGACTACCTCTCCTCTGCGGGCTAAATCTCCTCTTCTTCTCCTTTCTTCTACTTTTCTCTTTAGTTTCTGTACACATGATGTTCTTCCATCTTTGTTCGATGCCAACTATGCTTGTCCATGGCTAGTTGATCTCCTTCTTGGCTATGCAGCATATTTTTGGCATGTTTATGTACTTTTACCTTAAGCAAGTAGTTTTATTCCAGACCTAGTACATTTTATGTTCTATGTTTTTTTATCATGATTTCTAGTTTTATTGATCTATTTCTTGCTTGAACTTCTATTTATGCCTATATCAAGAGATTCGTTGTAGAAATAGATAAGAGAATGTATTTTGGATCGTAATCTACAAAGATAATGGTTCAAGGTAATTTGTGCAAAACCAGAGACATGGGCACAACCAAGTCTAGCCCGACATGGTCGAACCCACTACCAGGTTTTACCCAGATCACATCTATTCCTCACATATCAGAATAATCTAGACCTGAGAGGATATCTAGAATATTCTAGGGTGTCGATTTGTCATCCTCAAGAGTATCATTGATGGGTTATAGTCATGTTGCATGAAAGTGAGTGGGATGACCCCCCATAGGAGCATATAGCACAGTACATACTATGTTTGGAATGTAAGTTTCTTGCTGAGGTGTTCAAGGGTTGTCTACACCCGAGAATGGGTGCATAGACTGCCCAACTTGTAGTTACATAGCTAGGAACTCATTCTCTTCGATTACTAGAATCTAATGGATTATGTTTTGTTTCTTGCTTTGTTTTGTTTTATTTCATGACATTTTGGTAGACTAATTCTAGTTCCAAACTTTTATCAACTATTGAATTGTCTTAACTGACGTAAGAGTGAGATCTTAAGCGTACTAAATGTACCTACATCCCTGTGTTTGACCCTATATATCTACTTTGCTCCATAATAAAGTTTTGGGGGTCCTTGAAGGTATCAGGTTATAAATTTAAAGTTTGATTCTCCTTTGAGAGATGATCACCAGTGTGTCTTTGCAAATATGTCTCATCACATGAGCCATGTCTAGGAATGGCCTCCCAATAAACAAAGACATCTTTCCCTGGAACTATTGTAGCATGTGACATTGTGCCTTATCCTCGGTTGTTTGTGCAAACTCGAGCATCTTAATTTTGAAATGGTATTCTTTGATTCCCAGTGTTAGTCTTCCTCTGCCCATCTCAAGTATCATGTTTGATGTGGCTTGAAATGGCCTCCCAAGTAGTAATTCATTTTTGTGATCATCATATATCTCCACTATCACCGTTGGAAATACAAATTTGTCCACTTTGACAAGAACATTCTCACAAATACCATATGGCCTGACAAGCTGAGTTGCCATGTAGTTGAATGGACATATTGCCCCTTCTAGATTCTTTAAGACCAGCTTCTTAAAGGTAGTTAGGGGCATAATATTGATACTTGCCCCTGAATCCAATAATGCTTCCCCAAAGCTTATCATCACGATGTAACATGAAATGTTGAAGCAGCCCAAATCTTGCTTTTTGGTGGCAACATTCCCATAATGAAAGCACTAACCTGCTCCTTCAATAGGCCTACATCCAAATAAGCTCTCCTCCTATTTTTATAGATTATATCCTTCAAAATTTTTGTCATAAGAATGAATTTTCTCAATTGAATCGATTAGATCCATATTGACATGCAGCTTCCTGAAACTATCTAAAAATTTCTAAAATTGTTGGTCTGTTTTGTTTGTCTTAAAGCTGTTTGGGAAGGGTACTAGAGTCACCATCTTCCTTTGTTGAGGTGGGACATATGCCTCCTTATTTTTCTTATCCAGGATTATGATTTTCATCATCAATTGTCTTTTCCTCTACTGTAGTATCTTGCTCAGCTGTATCAGCAGTCACTATCGACATGTTGATTTCCATATGGTATGTTAGTATTTTCTGGGAACCCCTGCTGACGAGGTATCTTCAAAGAAGCCACTTCCATTTCTATTGAGAGATTTGAGACTCTATACTGTGAATTTGTGCTCCTTGATTATGTAATACCCTATGGGTCTGGCTAATGAGCACTTCATTCTGGCTGACCAGGTTACCTAGAAAGTCCTCAATGTGGTCTATCTTCTTAGAGCCCCTTTCATGTTGTTGTGCATTTCCTTGATGTTGTTCTTGTGATGGGTCCTGCTGAAAATTATTGGGGTCCTTCTAAGAAAATTTGGGATCCTTCCTCCAAGAATAGTCGTTAACCCTATAATTATGTTTTTGGGCAAACATGCACTCTTCTTCCTCTCCTCCAGAAGATCTTGCATCCTTTTGACATAATTTCTTGGCAATCAAGTCCAACTTCTCATTCAATGTTGTAATAACCTTGGACTCTCCAACACTTTTAATGATTGTTGGTTGTTCTCTTTCTTCTCCCCAAGACAAATTTTAGCCATATTCTTCAAGATATCATGACACCTAGATGGCTTGTTGATAAGGAAGAAGCATGTTCCTGCACTGTCAAGTGTGGTCCTCTCCCCTTGATGAAGTCCATAATAAAAAATCTTTGTATGGCCATACAAATTGATCCCATGATGAGGGGCCTTCCTCCGCAAGTTCTGGAACCTATCCCATGCTTTAGAATAAGATTCTTCTGCCTGGTGCTTGAAGTTGTATATCTTTCAGACCAGCCCATTTGTCTTCTGAGGTAAGAAGTAACTCTCAAACAAAGCATCTATCATTGACTCCCATATTTATATCAAGTCAGTGGGGTGATTGTAGAACCAAGACTTAGTGTTGTCTACTAGTGATGACGGGGAAAGATTCAGATAAATCACTGCCGCCAACACTCTGTCAATTTTTATCATATTGTAGCTTTCAAAAAAAAATTGATGTGTTTCCTTGGGTCCTCAGTGTTATGGCCATGGAAAACCTATGACTAGACCAATGCCACTAACGTAGAATCTATCTTGTAGTTACCCACATTTATGTCTTGTTTTTTATTGGCCCTAGCTGAGCTGTCAAGGAAGACGCCTTGATCTTTTCCCAAATAGTTTATTCTTCTACTGCGTCACCCATCTCTGCTGGTTCTCGTTCCTCTGGTCGAGGTGCTAGATTAGTCGGTGATGGAGTTTGAATATATCTTCCTACTGAGTCATTGTACCCTCTCCCTTTGTGTAAAACCTTCTCTTGAGTAGAGCACTGTGGAGTCAACTCTCCATAGTTGTGAGATCTAGTCTACACCATGCACTACTGCCTAAAATTGATGTCAACCATGTGGGATACTAATGATTAAATAAATGATATTTAATATTCAATTTAGAATTGATAAGAAAAATAAAGGTTGTGTCCTAGAGTGGTCGATCACAACATTTGTAGTGTTGGAGTTGTTGTTTCCCCAATAACGACACCAAAAACTTGATACATGCAAACCACATGTTAAATGCAAGCATACATATCAATTTAATATAGGCCCCAAGAGGGCCGAATGTTGAATCTTAGGGAGATGTTCTCTAGAAACTACTGCTAATTGTGATGTGATCAGCTAAGCCAATGGAAACTTTGGGTGAAGGTTTAATTATCTAAGATGCAGATAATAAATTTAAGATTACTACTTATTTTGATCTCAAATGGAGTGAATTCCTTAGGATTACAGTTTCACCAGGTTAACATTGCAATTATACCATTAATAATTATCTCTCCTAACCCATGGACAAAGAGGCCTATAGTAAGAATTACCCCCTCTCACGGTGTAATTCACTAGCTATTCTAATACCAATATCACTCTCATAGTAATTGAATTATTAGTTAGGTTCTTTACTGAAAACTATGGGAACTCTTTTGACATTCATATGCCTCCTTTCTCAAGATGTGATATAAAACATGTAATTCTACAAATTTTCTAACCCTTAATCCATCTTCCAATGCAATTAATGGTCTAATTGACTACATATATTGATAAAAATTGGATAGTTCATTATACTTTCATAGAATTATATCCAGAAACTAAGAAAAACATGTAAATTAATGCATAAAAGTCAATTACAATGCATAACCGGGTTACTCATCGGTCCTAAGGAGCAAGGAGATTAACCCTACATAATTTTTATTGTCAAATACATAAGAAAGAAGAAGAAAAACGTGGTGAACATTAGAGAACTAAAAGAACCCCTAAAGAAGATGGTTTGGATGACTCCCTCACATGAACGTGCCGATTCGCTAACCTTGGGTTGCAAATCTATCCACTAGAGGTTCCTGAATCTCCCATAACATGGTTTTCTTCTCCTCTTTCTCCTATCCTAGCTCCCAACTTTCGTACAATGGAATAGAACAAGATACCTAGATTTGGCTGAAATACCCCTAAGTGAAGTGACTTAGGGTGTCATTAATTATCAACCGTCAGATTAAACATGATTTCCATATATTCCTAATCCTTCCATGTCGGTACTACTGATGCCTTCAATAGTTATGGTCGCTCATGTAGTCGTCGATACTACTGAGCTGATTTCGGTAGTACCAAGATTTCTTGAGACATTCTGAATCTTTACTATGATGTTGTCATAGTATCGACTTCTTCTGATCGATAATACTAGATTTACTCTATCTCATTCTTCCTTTCTAAGTAGGTGTAGGTACCACCGACAATCAAGTTAGTAGTACTGAGTTGTAAAGTCTCTTGTAGATTCACTTGAAATTCACAAAAGACAAACATGAGCTCCCAAATAATGATGAATCGAACAAGAACATTAAAAATACAATTATTTGATGCAATCAGGTATCTATGATAATAAATAATGAAAAAATTAATATGAAAATAAGAAATAAGTGCACATGAATCAATAATAAATAGCCTGTGAAAATGACAATTATCCGGTGCATCACTTCCTACTGATAAGGAGGTAGGAATTAGTCACTAGGGAAACTAACTTCCATGTAAGAAAAATTGGAGGGTATGTCATGATTATAGTTTAATAAGTCCCACTCAAGTAACTTGTTTGGAAAGTGGTAATGAACAAATTATATAGGGATTGAAACCCTAGTCGGTATATCGGAACTTAAGAAAGGTCACCTAACTATTAAGGAGTGGGACCCAACGGGGAGCCACTCAACTTACTTTTAAGGAATATTAGGAAAACCATCCAATGCCAAATTTGATAATAATTTTTCACAAAGGATGATATACTATAATTCAAGTATGTATGGTATGAAATACCAAAAGTGTAGAATCAGAAGATAAAAATCTAACTATTATAATGTTTATGTCTATCATTAGTCTTCACCACACATGGTATATAGAAGAAAATTATAGAAAATAAACTGAGGAGGGTATATCAACTACTTCAATCTACATCCAAAGAAAGATCAGCTAACTCTTGGATATATCCTGGTCAACTCCTCCTTGCTCTTTGCCTAAGGGGTTTGAAGCATGCGCCACAAGGTAAGATAATGATGGACGTTGTCAGCATAAAATGTTGGTATGTGCATATAAATAGTGACTGATCAATTATACGGGAAAAAGGACATCAAGTATAAACAAGGCTTCCCAAACAAAGAGGTGAAGAACCATCCAAGTGGATATCAAAAGAAAAAATTCCAATAAGATGATAATAACCAAATGTACTTGCCATGAATTGAAATAAGGTATACCTCAAGGGCATACAAAGAGAAATTAGGGTAGATGACCCATAAAAAATAATGAAATAGTCAACATGCAAGTGAAATAAGAATAGTACTAGTGAACTATAATAAACGACATCAGATAGAGCAAATAACCCTAAACCTGGTAGATCATGGCACATGACCAAACTCCCAACTATATAAAGGTGGGCACAAAACTCGGGTATGAGGCACATGATCTCCATCCCAAAACATAAAAGCACAAAACCCAAAAACCAAAGCATATTATAAAACCATAATACTGCTGAATCAAAAAGCATGCAATGTAGAGGCAAGCAAAGTTTAGTCATGGTATCAAATAAATAATATTATTCAACTAAAAGTGGAACATCAGACCATATAAATCCATCATGAGAAAATTAGGGTTTCAATGCACAAATAGCACAATATAGATCAATTCCACCAACTAGCATTCAACTAGAGATAACATGAACAAGATTACAAATCTTGGATTCCAAAGTGCAATATCAATGGAGAAGTTTCAATACATAACTAATTTCAATACCATAGTCTCAAAAGAATCTATATAAATCTCCAAGGAGAGAGTTCACATATATCCTTCAATTAGGTCAAAAGAGAGAGAAAATAGAACAATTGCTCAATATAGACTCAAAGGGGTGAAACATACCTCAAAAACATGTATGCAAAGTCAAAGTACAACCCTAGTCCAATAAAGGTATTTATTCACCTATTAACATATTAGATGTAAATAATTAATTAATGATTATATTACAAACCCTATACATTTCTACTTTTTTTATTTGGATTTAGGTTATAAAACATATACCATCTGATAGGGCTTATTTTTTATTTGAAAACATATTTTTACATAATTTTCCATTACTAGATAATATATTATGAATTTTACAAGATAACACCATTTACTAAAAAACTTCAATAATAAATAAAATAGAAGGACTGAGACGCCCTCGCATCAATATCCAAAGCAGGGGGTGTGACAGGGCACATGGGTAACTTGTCTGACTATTCAAAATCATGACAATATCAAATGAAATCAAATGAAAAGGACTATATTGTTCGTATGAGCATCAGATGAACCATGGACAAGGTTGTAAAATGTAAACTGGTTGTCTTCACATCGAGTAACTTGCGATGAATAGCACCCTACAGTGGATTTTTGAGAATCTAAACATTGGGCCTCACCTCTAGATATTCACCTGAGTATCCCACTTCTTCACCCTCTATGCACCGGTCTCAACAAGCCAAAGAAGTGGTTGTGAGGCGGTCAAAAGATCGAGGGATAATGGTTTTCATGATAGGTTAGCGGGCAAGTCACATAAAGACACAGGGAAGTGAATTAGGGAAAACCATTAGTGGAAATATGCTTCCCATGATCCAACAGTGATGCCAACATCTACACTATCAGATGACAAACTCTGGGAGGTAGAAAACTATCTCACTAGCATCCATGGTGGCATGAAGAAAAAGGAAGGAAAAAAAGTAATAACTCAACTTCAGATAAAAGGGTGATGCAATGAGCTTTGCTAGACCCTCACAGAGGTTTGGAAGGCACTCTAGACCCCCTGGAAATTTGAGCTTCTCAGGTAACCTCAACCAAGGGCTGGTCATCAAAGCAGAGTTGGGCACAGAGCACTGGAGTGATTAATGATTAAAAAAATCTCAAAATATGTTCATGTGGATTGTGTGTAGGATAGTGAGGGTTCATGTATAGGTGTGAAGGACCACAATGGATAGGACACCCAAAGGCGATGGGAAATAGGGAAGAGGTCGATCCCTTCATAGACTAGGAGTTTGGTACAGTGGAAACCTAACCAAACTAGACTCTTCAAGTTTTGAACTATGTGAGGAACATGGAAGAGAGAGAATTAGGGTGGTGAGGTTGAGACAAAGGAGACATCATGCGAGAGATGGGAAAGAGCATTTTGTTAGGACTATGCTGAGTCCAAAAATGTGTAGACTCTAGGTTGAATAGAATCCTTGATCCGTTGGATCCCAAATCTAGTGATGATGTTTGAAGAGAAGAGCATTAGGAGGATTTTAGAAAATAAAAGCATGACATTCAGAATCATTGAAACAAACCATATGAACCAAGATTTGATTAGAATTGCTATATTTTTAAGGATTATCTTATTTATTTAAATTAGGATATCTAGGATTATCCAATTAGGTTGAAATTTGACATATAAACTAATTAGGACCCAAAGAATCTGATTTTGGGATTAAATTTAGGTTTTCAAGTTATCTAGTATGAGTTCTATTACAAGTAGGGTTTAAGTCAATTATCCCATTATCTATTATTATATATTACAATTATCTTTAATATTTAGGATTTAGAGTTCTAATCCCCTCTAATTATCACCATCAGATTTATATTAGATTATCTCACACAAAATAGGTTGTTTTATCAAATATCTCAGTAAGTCCACTAGTGACACATTAACTTAAACAATGGCAAATTAGTGATTTATTTTTTGATGAAATGTCTAATTATTATTTGAGTACACATACTGGTCTCTTAGGTACCATCGCAACCATTTGCACACATTCATACACAACTAATCCTTATTTTGGTCATTATATGTTTCTCAGTGAACAATGTGACATGCATTTTATAAACTATTCCCCATATGAAGTCAGCTTAGGTTATTAGATAACTATGGATGTATCTTGCTATGTTATGTGTTATTATAAAACCTAGCATCACTATTACATCATGAACATCATCAAAAATGCATATATTAGGGTTAGTCATTAACTATGTAGTAGTGTACTATCACGCATATCAGGGCATGTTGTTAACGATGTTTGGTCAAATCTATCGAACCAAGCATAGTAATCTCCTATTTTTATAATTGAGGTTTCTAAAGGTTGGGACAGCCAAAACTCAGTATGTTACATAACTGCCTAGTCAAGGTGTATGTATAGGAACAATAGAGGATGACTTGAAATAGTAGAATTAGTGATTGCATTGGCTCTAATACGATATTGTCAAAAGTGGGACCCGATAGAGGATCTGCTCAAATGGTATGCTACAAAGAGCCATGTAAATTTAAAGTAGTGGAAAATAACTATTGCAAAGTTATAGAGTGTATCATTATACATTGATTCCTCACCATAAAGGTGATATTACAAAAGCTACACATAACTACAAATAAGTCCAATAGAAGAGAGCAACCTAGCCATGCCAAGCTATCATCCTGTGAACATCCTAAAGGCAATCCTCTTGAGTCATTGTCACCTAATACACCTATACCTAGTGCTTTCAGAAATGACACCCAGTAAAAGCAAACAAAAGGCTATGCATCTGAATACTTCTGAGTATGTGAACAACAAATAAAATTTGGAATTATAGTATAAAAGGATTATAAAAAAGGGGTTCACATTTAAGAGAGGGCTATTAAAAAGTAGGTAAGTTCAAGAGAATTAATCAAGAGAGTGAACTTCAAAAGAATGAGGCATATGAACATTTATCAACATATAAATAGTCTTTACATTTGATAATCCATAATATCATAAAAATAAACAATTTCATGTAGATAAATAGACTAAATCTTGTTGATATGGGGCCATGACACCACTTAGTCATTGGTCTAAGTAAATTGGGTGGAAAGGTGAACCCTAAGTGGAAAGATGAACCCATGTATATATAAGAGGTGGAAAGATGCACCTCAAGTGGAAATTCACATCCTAGTGGTTACACATAAGCATCTACATTACTAATCTTAGTCTAATATCACGTCAATAATAAAGGCAATACATATGTATATCGGTTACATCAACAAGATTAAATAACATGGTAGGATGGGTTACAAACCCAATATGATATGACCAAACATATCATGATATTTCATAACAATTGCCACTAAAAGGGCATGGAGTTCTAAGTAATAAGTAGGAATATAAAGAGTTGCATCATTATGGAAACATATATATATATATATATATATATATATATCAAAGTCAAATAAATTCCTAAATTATAAATAGATATGACACATACCTGATCTTCACAACTAATGGTTAGCTCAACATGTATACTTGATCCCCAAAGTTGAGCATTAATCCTAGGAACACATTATGTAAGGTAGTCAAAACCAAAGCACTTGGTATATACATTTATGTTACATATTTTCATATTGTTCTTGTCCTAGTCCCAATCACCTAATGACATATTAGTATTATTAATCTTGTGGAGTTTTCACATGATCTATCAGATTTCTAATAGATATCTTTAGATACATAAGTCTAAATATGTCTAGGTTAGAGGCATACTTGGGAAATAATATGCATCCTCTAATTTAGGTATATGTCATGAAATTTTAGATTTCTAGATAGCTAGTACTTATTCACTAACACTTGTATATATGTACATGCATATACTAGCATCACAAGATTACATATGACATAGTCGACCGATCTAATCTTCATAATGATTTACAGATTCTAAGATTCTTCTTTAACCTCCATTACTAATCAATATCATAATTGAACTATAGAAGAAGGATGACTGACCTATTGTTTGATACTTTATTATTGATCCTTGGTGGGTTCAGTTTAAGATGATTGTTGGTGGAAGGAGTCTTATATAAATATATCACCATGAGGCTCAAGGAGGTTAGCAATCATTGTTCTTGGTCATCATACATATCACTGCCATATTCAATGATTTGTGTAGTTGTAACTTGGATTGTAGATGGAATAGGAAGTGCCCAGAGGAGGTTTCATCTTCTTGTATCCTTTCACGCCATGATAGAGGGTCGGTATGGTAGAGTTGGATTAAATGATGACTTGGTCATGAGGAAGTGATGAGGTGAGGGTTTAGGGTCGACCAACATTTGGGAGGTTGGGTGAAATTTGATGGGAGTCTGGATGGTCAGTCTTTTGGTCTCCCAAAGGTATATGTATGAAGTTCTTGTAGACCTAGTGTTGCTGAGGTGCTAAGATTCCTATTTCTCATGGTCGGTCATTTTCTGACCATACTTGTGTCCATGAATCTGACAAAGTATCCTCACTGGCCTCTGTTCACCTAGTTGGCAATAGTACAGTTGGATAGAGATGAGGAAGAAATATGAATTCCATCAAGCTTGTAAGGGAGATGCAAGAGCTCAAGGTTCAATTTTGAATGTTAGATTTGTGTCAGGAAGGAAAGGCATATTGTCATGGTGTTGCAGGTTGGCATGTGGCGAATTTGTGGGAATATGAGTAGTGTTGGCGGTTTTGCACTGGCAAGGAAGAATATTGTGTATTAGCAGTCATGACTAGGTTGAAGGAGGAGGGATCCCTACTGGAGGGTGATCAGTAGCTCCATAGGCAGCCATCATAGAAGGTGGTGGCATCTTCATGCGACCATAATGGTTAGGTGGGGGAGAAGAAAGCACCAACTTCAGGGAGAATAGAGCATGATGACTAGGTTATGTGGAGAGAAGAGGCAGTATGAGAGAGAAGAAATAATAGAAGGTAGAGGAAGAAATAGAAGAGAGTATAAGGAGGAAATGAACAAAGGAAGGGGGAGGTGGTCATAGATAGTTTTCGCTAGGGTGTCATTCATAAACTTGATGTGAATGAGACACACACGACTATTGTGATGAGAAAGGAAGGGGTGTGATCATGTAATTGTATGTGAATGGTTATTTTAATGTGATATAATCAAGTCAAATATATAGATCCTTTTATTTATATTAAATTCAGAGAGTAAATCACATTTTATTGACCTAATATTTGACATGTAATTAGGATATGAAAAACCCAATTTTAATGGTAATATAATCTTTTTTAAACATTTTCATATATATATATTTCTCACTTGTAAGTTAAGTACTCATTGAATGCATTTAATGCCTCTTTTAATTACTTGATGCATTATTTTATATTTTTATATATATATTTTTAATTCTAGAGTGCCAAGTTAGGGTCAACACTAATTTAATTTGTGAATTTATATAATTAGACTCCAATGAAGACATAATTAATTAATAATTGTACTCTCTTGGCTCCACATACTTAAAATTAATATAATTTAAAGAAAAAGGTTTAATACTCATATAATTGAAAATGGACCTAAGGAAAGGGAAAACTAGGTTATATACCTAGATTTGAGCATGTTACATGATATTTGATGCTCTCCTATTTAGATATGACTACGTCTAGATTTTCTTCTCATTGATTATATAGAATTTGGAAAGGTAACCTCTTCTATCAAATTTTGATCTCCTGAACTAAGCCTCTAATAGGTCAAATCAATGATGGCGTTGATACTCAATCTTGAACCTAAATTTGATGATGATCTTGATATATGATGATGATTGACTATATTTTGGTTAAGATCCTAGAAGGACCCAAGTTTAGATCATTCATCAATCTCCATACTATGATTACAAAATAAATGATTAACATCATGAAATGTTGCTTGTTGTTGTTCAATTGTTGTATTTGGATGAATGATCACCCCTAAAATATAATTAGGAATACAACCCTAGATTTGAAGTGTTTGCAATTACAAATTTGATGTCCAATTGACTGTCAATATTAATTTTCAAAATCTTGTCTCAGAATTATTGATCATGATAAACCTATTTGGATCTTGGGATCACCCTCGATGTATAATAGATGACTTTGATGTTATCAAATTTTGAAATTATGACTTAGAGTTTAGAATTCTTGTGGTTACCAGTCTCTATATTAACTTGATCCAATCAACTTAATTTTATTACTTGTCCTACTTGGAATCATTCTAAACTAGTGCATCCCAAATGGGTCTGCAGACTACTTTCTCAGTTCAAAATCTATGTTTAATACTCCCAGCGAATCATGTTTCCCTAACCTTGTCTCAAACGATATCAGCCACATGACCTCCACCCATGGAAATTTTCCAAAGATCAATGACCCAGATATCATCTTCCTCCTATGTACCCTACTGATGGCTTCAGTGTTGCCATCACTTAACTTCAATTGGGTGCCACGTAATATCCTTTAATCTCACCCCCTTTGGCACATATGATGCCCCAAATCACCTTCTTTCTTCTCCCTCTTAATTTCTCCCTCTTTTCCCTCTCTCCCGAGCCCTAGCTTGTGCCCTAACTATTTTCTTCTTCACCTCATATGGGCATCACTATCACAGGGATCTTTTTGGGGGCCCATCTCCCCAACATCCTAGGAGCAGCTGGAAGTGGATATGAGACTGTGGGACTTTCTCCAATGTATGTGGCGCATCCCTGTATCCCATCCTTACCTCCATTGGCTTCCCCCCATCTACCGTTAAATCCGGTCATTGTGGCTGAAGCTCACTGATATAAGTAGGATGGGGCAAGGAGGATGACCCTCCTAGTTGTAAGATCATTAGGTACACAATGGATTGAGATCAAGCGGCTAGGAGTAGGCGCCTCATGCCTATCACCCTTGGTGTGACATATTGTGTTAGGTGGAAATGGGTCAACCCACCATGAAGCTGGATGTGAGATGAAGTCGCACATGTGTCATTATTCGGCCAACTGAGGTATTAAATCCTCATCAAAATCCTTGATAATAGGGTTATATTAAAAACCACATAAATCCCAAGTTCACACCCAAATGCCATGATGCAATATATGGTTTCAATCAAAAAGCACCATCTTTGCAACAACACTACTATCTATTGTAGATTTTTCTAGACTCTCCCATGTAGTATAGAAAATGTTTACTTCATGATTCTTTGGATGTTTATGACTCTCCAACATTCTTTAAATTGTATCATCATGATCCCTAGCTTCTCTATTTTTTCAATAAATAACTAGAGTTTATATTTTCTTTGGATTATGTCGTGGACCATCGAAATGTACCTTAAATAATATCCTAACCTTAAAATACTACCTTTCATCCAAAAATGGTTCATTTATTTACAAGCATGATAAAGTTTAAGACATGTCTTAAATTGTCATCATCTAATCTATTAACCTAATAATCAATAAATCTTATGATGATTCATGCTATGTTTAACTAATATATTATACCTATTTGTCTTGAGTAACCCATACAACTCAAACACTCACCTGTATAGCCTCAAAGTGTTATGTTTGAGTACGTATATGTTTAGATCCTTAACCCTTGTGAAAATGTTGATCCTTAATTGTTTGAATCTCTATGTTCATCTTCTAGACAGACCCTATGATGACTTGCACCATGAAATTCCATGAATCACGCTCATATGCACTTTTGATTAAATATGAACTACATTTTTCACATGGCATGACTCTAATATTTCTAGAATGATTCTCTAAATATCACCAATATATCTTAAAACGTCAATAATCAGTATATTTTCACATTCGTAACCATAAATGCCAACTTGATCTATTATATGCTCCCTTATGATACTATGACTTACATGTTTAAAATGATAATATTCTAAATCTCATTATTCCCTTATTGCTAAATCAGAGGTTGTCTTTATCTTGCACTCATAATTTGGATAATTCACCCAGAACTAGGGTTTCATGTTGATACTTTGACTATATTGCACAAGGAATCCATGCTTGGAACTTTTGAAAGTATGTTTGAACTAATTAAAGCATAGACCTAGGAAAAACATCCACATGAGACACAAGATGTTCATCTTATCAAAACCCTATTGATCTAATGCTCCAATTTATGTCTTTTTGCATCATATCCCCTTGGGTTGGACCTTCTCTAGAGATGTCACTCAACAATCATAATTTTCTCTCTATTCACAAGGTACACTTAATTCTTGACCCTACTATGATATTGGCTTATTTGTATGTATACATGTATGGGTGCTTGCCTACTTAGTTAATTGATTGAGCTATTGTTCTGATGAATGCTAATTTCATGTTTGATTATACTATGTTGACAAACCTCAAACATAATCTAGAAATCCATTATATAAACCCTTGTGTACCTACCTGAACTCTTGGGGTAAGGGAACAAGCCATAATGAAACTAGTTTAGCTCGTTGACTTTGATCTTGAGGTCCCTCACATAGAAATAGTTTGACATCCCTCATGTAGAAATAGGGTGACATTTAGGCCTTGAGACTCAAATGCCCCTCATGGATCCTTCCTTTGGAAATGGTCAAAAGGCTTATGTGGATATAATGGATAAAGAAACATAAACATGATTCGTATAAAAGAATGTCATTTATAGTGATCTTGCCTTGTTTCTATCTCTAGTTTATTATAACGTTTATATCCAAGAAACTTTTATATACTCTTAAACTATGCTTACATTCCCTTTATAAATATACTTAATGCTTTAGTATTAATTTATTTTATTTGTCAAACGTTTAGTTGCCAAATAAAAATCCTATACACTCATGGCTCTAAGATCTAACATGAATACCAATAGGTTATCTTTGAATAGAAACGGATACATGTTTTCTATACCTTTAAGTACCTTGTTATCTCTTGTTATTTTGCTTTTACATATATATTGCATGCGTGAAATGTGTGTGCCATTCTACTGATGGACGCTCAAACCCTATTTCCATTGACTCTCTAGCCAGTGGTGGTAGGATGAGGGTAATATATAGTTCTATGATAAGTCTAGAAGGAGTATATACATAGTTATTGGTGGGGCACGAGGGGTTATGCTTGGCAAGGATGACCAATTGATTAACGATAGGGGAATCCAACATAACTAGAGAGCCCAGTGATGTTAGTAGTATCTAACAATAATTTTTTCCTTGGGGACTAGTCACATGAAAAAGGATTTTTGTTTGTGTTTGTCATTGATCTACATAGAAGATATTTACATGACTAAAAAAATATAGAAAAATTAATTTTAATTTCAAATTTTGATTTGAAAAAAAATGGCCTTTAATGAATCATTCTCCCTATTTTATTTAAGTTAATTTCCCTCACTATTGATGTAGAATATTACTATGAGTAATCTTGTAGTTAGCCAACAAACATATTACATGAAGTCATGAGTCAACTATGGTTAACAACTCACAATATAACTATTTAGGTAGGTGACAATGACCAATTGCATCCTACAAAATTCTTGGAAAGATGGCTGTATAACTCTGTGTCAATAATTTATCATATGAAGTATATGCCATCTTTATGACTCATGATACTTAATACTAATAATACCACCTAATCAAGTCCAACAAAAAAGCCAATACGATAAGATATGCAATGTAGAGAAGACATGCATACTTATTATCACACTTCTCAAGGCAGATAGCACACCACACTGAGCGTGCCCACACTTAGTCAAATAAGGTTTTCATGTATATTGTCAATGGGAGGTGTATTCATCAATGAAAATATATTAAAGATATGTATATATATATATATATATATATATATATCCATATGTATCGAGTCACCATTACATATATATATTATTATACACGTCATAACTATAATAATTACCACATGTGATAAAATTAGATATGGAAACTAGTGGAGCATCTTGAGCCATCACATATTGTAGGAAAATAATCAAGAGATTCATATCTAACATATTTCTAAATATGCCCTTAACAGGATTTCTAAATGGTTGAATAGGCAAGAAAATCGGTCAAATGATGGTCCCTATATTGGGAAGTTCTTATTTTTTTTATTGATTCATCATCTCATATCAATCAAAAACCCTCCAAGGACCATCTTCTTCAACATGTTCTTCTAATTGTCTCCTCCTCTCCACTATGGTACATAGATGTTGTGATCACTCACCCTATTTTAATTGCATAATTAAAAGTTACATGTAGAATGTAGAGATATGCATGGCATGCAAGTCATATACATGTTATATAACTTCTGATTAAAAAATGATGGTACATATTTCAAATCACACCATTGATAACATCAATTTTGTGGATATTTACTTCTAATCTTATCTCCTTTTTGCAAAGTTACCTTAATTTCCCCCTATTTGTCACATGTATGTCACTTATGCCTTAGTTTGAAGATGACTACTAGTTCCCATGCAAGGAGCTTGTCAAAAGATGGTATTGACAATTGAAATAGGAAGTCCATCGATTTCCTCAACTGATGGAGATCACAACAGAGCTAGAAGACATCACTAGTACAACCATCAATTTCTAAATAGATGGCTCACAGAGGTGCAAATCCACTAAGGAGAGAAGTCAGACTAAGCATCAGTTCTCAACAACATATGTCTAGTCAAGATGAAACATGGTGGCTATCAGATGTCAATAACTAATGGCTCAAACCCATCTTTCCATTAAGCATAACCATCAAATCCTATGAATTGATGGTCCATGTGATAATCCACAACTGACACCAGTTGCCAACTTTTGTTCCTTAAGATTTGATGGTTGGACGAGCTAAGGAATCGATGGTCCACCAAAGAAATCACCACTCCAGGAGACAACCATAAGTTTCCTAAGATTTTATGGTCCAACTAAATCTCAGTCTAAGGCCAACCAGCAAGAGAGGAACCACTAAATCAATTGAACACTCAAGATCTAATGGTTGTACTGAATGGTCATTTTAGGCATGTGCCTTGAGGCACATTCCCAGACTTGATGTGCAAGTAAAAAGCTCAAGACCAAAGCTATAAATAGTACCCCTAGAGTGTCGAGACAAGGGTCTCTACCCATGAAGAATGTGGAAGTGTTGCCTGATTCTGCCTGAACCATCCACTGGTTCCCTTGACATTGATTCGCGAGAGCTGAAGGATAAAAGAGTGAATGTCTTCTCTATCGCCATCTTCCATCGGTGTGCTCTGACCTCTTCATTGATGGAAGGAGAGCCCAGAGAACATCCTCATACCACCACGATAGCTTTTGAGAGGAGAAGTCATCCATTAACCTTCACCATCAGCAGTCATAGTTGGTGTATCTCCTTTCTTCCTTTCCATGAATATGTCTTCCTTCCTTAATCTCTTTCATTCATTCTTCCACCCATCTCCATGCCATACACTACTTGTAAAATCATAATGCTTCTCACCACCATGAGTATCTAAACATATGGATTGGTTTGGGATAGCCACTAAGGCTATCCCAACATGTAAATACTTATTATATCCCTTGAATATATGCTCTTAGCAATGTTTATCTCCATACTCTTGATCTTAATGCTTTACTCATATGTTTCACTACCATCTTGTTTTATTTGATTGTTAGTACCTTGATAGAGTGGTACTAATCATATTTAACCATTATGGAGTTCCATGAATGCATGATAATGTTAGAATGCTCAAGACAATGATCATATAGTTTTATAGTGATTTTTTATTTTTCATCTCAAGAGATAGAAAACCTTATGATATAGATCTATCCTAATCTCGAGAGAGGATGGAATAGACATATATGATGATTTATTATAACTTTCTAAGGGTATGTAATGGATGTGTTTACTGCAAGTTGGTGAGAGACCTTAGGTGGTAAAACCCAATCCAAGTTCCCCATCCATACTTAGTATTTTACTTATTGATTTTACTTGATCTCTTATTTTTCTTCTTCTTTTGTTTTACTTTACTTATTCATTGAAGTAACATTGCTCCTTAAGTAACACAAAACTTTATCTCACTTCTTTGGTTGGTGTAA
The DNA here is from genome assembly GCA_963693085.1 of Alisma plantago-aquatica. NCBI lineage: Eukaryota > Viridiplantae > Streptophyta > Magnoliopsida > Alismatales > Alismataceae > Alisma > Alisma plantago-aquatica. Next base: position 1,882,589,202 of record OY856409.1, read on the forward strand.
TTGAGCTAAGGCTCTATGTTCTTAACACATGCCACCCATGTCCCTAAGGGTCGACCGGATTTACTACATTGGACGCCATATCATAGTTGTGTAGGCTTCAGTGTTGGGTTATAAATTTAAGATCTAGATTACTCTAGATCCTCTCCTCTTATACATGTGATTTACATCGGTCAACCAGAATGACCTAATTATATATGTAGGATATTAGGTGATTAACTTGGATATGATATTGCATGTAATTTGTCCAACAAATAGTTTATAGTTCAAAACCCAAGTCAGCATTAAAATCATATGATGTGGGCTCTGATACCAGCATAGGGTTTTGGGTAAGAGGGAAGAGTGGAATAATAAAAAGTTTCCTATATATTTTATCCTAGTTGTCGGATTTATCATAGATACAAAACTCAAATGAACAAAAGACATAAAAAAGATAAAAATTATACCTTTAAGCCCACTAGTTGTCCAACAAGTAGACACATCTTTGTTGGTGAAGAAAATTTTGGATCTAGATCTGATTCGGCCACTAAGAAATATGAATAAGGAAGTAAGGTACCCAGACTGGACACCAAGTCATTGCAGTGTTATCTTCTTTGCAAAACCTTATTATTTTCTTTTGGAATGACTTCTCTAATCCTTCATATGTGTGTCAAGGCCTCTACTTTGTCCACATAGATGAGGAAGAATGTGATCCAACACCTTGGCTACCATGTTGAAGTCAAATACTTGTTGACATGTTAGATGTTCAGATACTCCCATTTGGATAGTCATCCTTAGGGAAATTGTTGCAAATTTATTTGCACACACAAATATTCTAAGATAGTTTATCCTAGGTTTCAAACCCTTTTCACAATTGCAACTAACTCATTTGTAGGAGAACAAATGGATGGTAGTATAGCAAAGGATTGAACCTACAGGATTACATTATTTGGAAATCACAAAGAATCGATTATTAAGAATAATATTTTAAAAATGAATTGTTTAAGAATGATTATAAAATAATGATTGAATTAAAGATTGCAATGCAAGGACACTATCTAAAGGTGGGTGGAAATAAATATAAATTGATAGTAGGAAAATTAGATTTCACCACCATCACCTATGTATTCACACTGATCATTACAACTCATAATCACAGCAATAAAGACTTGTTCCATGTGTATTTACCTCCTAACAAAATGACAACTGCATACGGATTGAATTCCCCATGGGATCGAGTCTCGTTACCCACAAATCTTGACTCAATTTTCCTATAGAATCCCCTTCATCGTAACATCCAAAAACATATGCATCCATTCAGGGATATAATCCTATGTTTTTTGGTCTCTAAGCTCAAGATTATATCGAACATGCTAATTAAGTGATCAGTTTAAGAATCAAGCATAAATTGAATGAAGAACAATCTGATATACTGAGAAAACTGAGTTTGATAACAATTAAGATACAATACAAGAAACAAGGGTACTCCCCATACCCCTGTGAGTAGGTCTACTCACTTATAGTCACGGAAAGAACACAAATACAAGAAGATGGAAGAGAAAGCAAGCTGGAAAAGGATGAGAATAGAGCATTTATGGGTCTCTAACTTTTAAAATACACTCTAATATTAACAAATTCAAAGATCTCCCTGAAGATGATCATCTTACATTTTTTCTCCTCTAGTTCCTTGCTTCAAAAATTGTGCTCTGGATTGAGAACGAATAGCCAAGTGCATGAAGATGACAAATGGAAGGTGTCAGTGATCTATCCCCTTTCAGATCAAGGCCTTTGATCCTTAGTGGGGTAGAAGCTTCATTTGTTGATGGTTCATCAGTCGATGGAGACCTCCAATGGGAAATCAAGATAGATGTTGAGTAGAGTTGGTAGAAACCTATAAGTATTGGGGGATGAGATGCCTCCAAATGTAGGTTATATGCTTCTACTTATACCTAACTTGATAAGGTTCAAAACTCCCTCTTGGTTAGGAAGGCATGAGAGGAAGATGAAGGGATCAAGCAATCGTCAGAGATTAAGAGCCAAAAATTTCCATCCACATGGAACACATAAAACTCAATAGTGGACACATAATATCTTCATATGAATGCATTATATTCGATAAACGAGTACAATATTTTCATTGATGGAGTAGGGTACTCATTGGTGCAAGGTAGTAGAAGCCCATAGGTCAATAAGTACATGAGTCCCACTAAAGTAGTATGACTTTCATCAAAGGGTAGGCCATTTACACTTGTTGGTTTTCAATAGAAGGTCAGTCATTGAAGGACTTTTCATAAATGTTCAGAGTTGTCTGGTCACTACAGGTGGTTTTTTTAGAGGGTTGGAATCTTTGAGGCCATTGATATGATGGTAGGTCGGGCATTAAAGCTTGAAGTTAGGGTTGGTCATTGGATGTAGACTGATAGAAATTAGGAGGGTCTTCAAAGGGTCTTCCATCAATGCTCGACTATAGGTACGTGACTAATGCATATTCATTCTAGTTTTAGTTGCATTTTCAGCTAGTTTTGCATTCTTTTTCATCATCTTAGTTTAGAACTAGCTTGCATTTAGGTTTTCTTAACTTTATGATAATTTATAAGATTTTGATCCAAATTATTGGTTTTCATGGTAGCCTTGAACTTCACTACATGTGAGGAATGTAGGAAGAAGTGGTCCCAAGAAAATTTTAATGAAACAAACAAGATCTTCCATTATTTAAGCCTTTATCAGGCTACACCATCGGGCCACATTCCATCAATTAGAAGTTCCATTAACACAAACCTAACCACCCATGCTAATAGCCCCCCCCCGATGGAGTTTTGTCCCTGAATTGGACTATCATTGACCCCCCCTAACATTTAGAATTGCATTTAGTCTTCCTTTAATGGAAGACCATCTAACAAAAGGGCATGCTCCATGCCTAATATACTTCAAGACTTTCCATTGATTGACCCCCGAAGGGAATCCTACATTTGACCCTTAATAGAAGTCTTGCTTGACGACCGGCCTGCATCCAACTTTGATGAAAGTTTATCCATATGGGACTTCATATCAAAAAGAAGCTTGTTCATTGAGAACTTTGCACATAATTTTGATTCTTGGGCAGGCACTGACCCCTAGATGAGATCCTTGCCTGGTAGGATTCCTTGTCAGATAGACTTCTACACCACACATCGATGGTGGTACTAAATAGTCACGTCCCTTCATCTACTTCCATTATTTGTCCTTTCTCTTCCAAGGCGATTGATACTCATATGGTAGGTGGATAGGAAGGGTTCAAAACTCTAACCCACGCCTATATATAGAAGGCCACCGTCACCATGAAAAGGATCCACTCAAATGCAGTCAGGCTTCCAAATTCACTCCATGGCAACTTCCTTCAGCCTTTGTTGACCCCTCTATAGACAACTATCATCGATCTGTCGGTCGAGGAGATACCAACCCCTACCAAGACTCTACAGTTCTGATATTGAAAGAATATATACCAAGGACATCCTCGAATTTCCATCATCCACTTACTTCACTTCACAATAGCAGATCTAATTTGTAAGGAAGGAAGATCAACGCCCTTCAGTCCCTCCCTGATGAATGTTTAAGGGGTGGCTTGTAGTTGAGTCAACCATCATTGTTGTCAACCTTGAATCCAAACATCTAAAAATTATAGCTGCCCCTTGGTTGTCTACTATTATGATGGCTTCATCACTTTCATTCCATGTTGAACTTGTATTTTCTTTAATGTGTGAGTAGCCCCCTCACTAAGGAGCAGAGAGTAGCCCTGCTCCCAACTTTGTTCTCTTTTTTGTATTTTTTATTATATGAACCGTTATATGTTTGAAATTAGTTATTTTATGCTTATATTCTTTCTAAATCCTCAATTCTATATGTTAATCACATCTTGGGTGTATAGAACTTTGAATCTAGGATCTAGGATATTGATTGATTCCTACTAAACCCTTGATGAGAATTTTCGATAGGTGTTTTCTAAGATGATAGATGCATGATATCTAGGTAATGTGATAGAATCTTAGAGTGATATTTGTCCATGTCTTAATCCTAACATCAAAAGGGAGATTTTTCTATCCTCAATATATGTATTTTCATGGTTAATATGATGCAGTGAGAGAGTGAATGATAGGTCGTAGTGGTGAAACCTATTCCACCCTAGTGATCCCATCCATTGATAAATATTATTTCTTGTGTGCTTAGTTTGATTAGATTACTTCTTAAAAGTGTTGTCCTTTGGGTTTTATCCTAAACTATACATCAATAATATCTATATATTTGAGGGTGATGATTATTGTATGTTGGCTAAGGTAAACTATATTGATTTCACCCCTAGTGATTTTTTTTGTGCAATAATGTTACATCATTCTATCATAGGTGAAACTTTTTTCCAAACTAACAAGACTCTTGAGAAATGTAAACCCACCCTAGTGGAAAATTCATGTATGATCGATGTCATGTGCCAATGAAACTTATGGCTAATAAAATGTGTGACCCCATGAAGGGATAGATCATATAAACTTAGTCCATTCATTAAATATTTCTTCTTCCCACTAGTTTATTGGTGGGGACACCATCTCTTACACTCATATGTATGTAGTGAAGTTCAAAACATCCATGAAAACCAAAAAATTTGATCAAAACCATATAAATTAATATGAAATTCATAAATACTAAATGTGATCCACTTCTAAGATAAAATGAGGGAAGAGAAAGCAAAACTAAGGGAAATGAAAATTAGGATATATATACAATATTGAGAAACTTCCTCTCTCTATAATAGAAATATGAAGGGCAACTTGTCTCACAAGTTGTGTCTCATGTTTCTGTCACCCTAGTGGGATGAACCCCCTCTATATACAAGAGTCATGGGCTTGGAATTTCCTAATTCCAACCCTTTTTCCTAATTTCAATCTCAAAAAAGTCTCAACAACTAAAAACTCAAACTACCATTCTGATTGGTCAACTAGGACTACCAAATGGCCAATTAGATCAGTCTAGATCTTGATTATAATTGATTTCTAAATGGAAACCTTCCTTTTTGAATTCGAATCGGTTGACTAGGACTCTCAGTCGCCCAACTGGGTCAGCCCATATCAAAATCTAAATTAGGTTCTAAATTGAAACTTTCTATGTTGGATTCCAATATACCAACTCACGAAGTGAGTCGGCTAATTGGTCACTATCCAGAGTGAAAGCCAATCAACTGATTAATATTCAATTGATCCATTGACTTGACCAAACTAGTAGGCTGACTAAACATTCTAGTTGCCTAACTGTGTAGGAAATCAACATTTTATGAATCAAAATCATTATGATCATATATTTGATTGAAAAATCCAATCCCCTTATTTATCCTTATGTGTTTGACCTGATAGGTTACTAATTACGTGGTATTTATGTTCAAAAGCTTACAAGAAAAGATCGGTGTTTATCCACACATCATTGCAACCCAAGTAATAGGAGTAAGTTGGAGAACAACTTCCAATTGTAAAGTGATCAATGTTACTATGACCACATAATCCCTTTATCACAGATGTCTCGATTGAAACTAGGGCATGGAATTTTCATCGTATTATCATTCAGATTATGTTTCTTGAACTATACTAGAGAATTGAAGATATTATGAGCTCAATATTATATATTGACTCACATGAGCATGGCCATGCAAGATATTGCTCTAAAGGAGGGCCACCATCCACATATATCACTCATAGTCAATCCCATGTGTCAAAGTGCACCCAATCATTATAATCCTTATTCAAAACATATTGGTCTAGTGGTCAAAGTACACAAAACAACAAGTTTATTATTGTAGTGACTTTAGGTCTAAGCTTTATAGTCACCATTTTCATATTGAGATATGACTTAGACATGTCATTACATGACTTCCATGTGTCATTCTCAAGGTGGGTATATCCCATTCAAAATTTTTCTCTAACTAGTACCCATGTATCTGAAATGACATCCAAAATCACAAATACAAAGACACAGTCATCACTTAGCCTACATGCTAGTTTTATGTATTATTGTTGTCACTATAATATCCACAATAATAACTGACTAGGGAAACACTCAAACCATTTAGGTACTCATAATATATCACATTTAGGTCCTCAACCCAAACCATATTTCATCAAGTCAAAACACTCTTAAGACAAATTATTAGGTTCTATCATTATCTCAATACTAAAACAAACATATTAAGTGGAATCACCTTCTATTAACAATCAAATCATGTACAAAGTATCCTATTACAAACATAACATAAGGGATCTTAGGGAATACATCCAATAGTCTCCCATATGGAAGTAGATCCAACTACTCATGAATTTGATTCCAAGTAATCTAACATGACCATCATGCTTGCACTGTGAGAGTGATTTTTTCAAGGGATTAGCAATGTTGTTTTTAGTTGGTAATCTACAAATCTTAACATCTCCTTATTGTATGATATCTCATTTGAGATGGTAATACCTAATTATATGATTGGATCGTTGATGTGATCTAGGTTCCTTATCATGTGCAGTGGAGCCACTAATGTTACATTGCAGTTCTATTATGTTTTCAATGTTTGGAACCACCCCAAATTCACTGCTAAACTTCTTGATCCATACTGCTTTTTTTGTGTTGGATGCAGCAATATACTCAACACCATTGTACAATCAGTCATTGTCACTTACTTGGAATTCTTCCAGTTTACAACAACACCATTTCGGAAAAACACAAATCATGTGGAAATTAGTAATCATCCTTGTCGCTTTGGAATCTTGCATTAGTGTGGCATTTTACAACCAACTCTTCTTCCACACCACCATAAATTAGGAAACGATCCTCAGTTCTTCTCAATTACTTAAGGATATTCTTTAATTCTATTTGTTTTCCATCACATGGATCCGACAGGTACATACTCATCATGCTCAAAGCATACAACGTATTTGTTGGTGACATTACCTGAGAGTTAATCATATGATGATTGTAATGGTACATATTATAATTAATCTAAATATTAAGAAAGTCAATTCCAATTGTTTTGTTTGTTTCAATATGTGATGATTAATAAATATAGTATTGTACTAAGAATGTATGACTCAATGAAATGTGATTTTAGGTTGAGGACCTAAACATGAGGTCATGTATATGCTAAGAGTATTCATTATTGTCTTACTCCCTTGTCAAATATTCTTGTAGATTTTAGGATAACAATAATACATCAAAATCAATGTGTTTGTGGATTGATGACTACGTCTCATTAGTCATGATATTGGATATCAAATCAAGCACATAGGTACTTGTTATGAAAAAGTGTACTGGACATACCAATTTTGAGTGTGATACATGGAAACCAATAACGACCGTCAGAATCAAATCTCAATGTGACATTAGTGTTTGTGGTCCTTAGACCTGAAGTCACTACAATGATCGTGTGTTATTCATGTGCTTTAATACTACTCAACATGACCTTGAAAAGGGTTGTTATACAAGTAGTGCTTAGGTACATTGTGGCACATGTTGGATTATTATGAGTGATGTAGATGGAATTTGTCCCTCCCTTTAGAATGATACCTCAGACACTTGATGACTGAGACTATGATATGAATGGCCATGATTATGTAAGTAAATATATGACATTGAGATCATGTGTATCCCAATAGTCTATCTAGATCAATGAACAAATATTGAACTGTAAGAGGATGATGTTTACATGCCTCAGATTCAATCTGGATAGTATAGACGAAGGGATTCTACAATCATTGTAAAACGAGTCACAATACTAGGTTAAAGTTGTTCTCCAACTTCTCCAATTACTTGGGTGACAATGAAGTCCTTCTAGATATCAATCACTGCTTGTGAATTCATAATTTGATTATGGACATTACCAACATAATTTGGAGCAAATAGGATCACACACATAGGATGCACTGGAATAGGAGTATAATTGTGGACGTGATTGGAAATGTTTCAGATCAAATTGATCACTGAAACGTTTAGGTAATAAACTAAAATAATATTAGAATATAATCTAAGTTAATTGGTTAAAAGCTTTAAAAAATCCATTGATCTAAATTGTTGACTTATATGATATCTAAACTGTCTGGTGATGGAAAATTAACAAATTAATTAATGTGATTAATTGATTATTTAATAAACAATATTATTCTAGAATATTATAATTACCTATTTGGTAGTCTGCAAGCGGTCTGCTTAAATGTAGTTACAACTTTTCATTTCCCAGGGATTTTAGAAAATCATGCTTCCTTTCCTCTCCTATTTGTAGGGGCATGATGACCAGGTTATTAGACATGCTCTTATACATGAACCCTGGTGGTCATCATCCTCGATAAAGAGACATAAGGAGAGCGGTCGTGACACTAGCATGTCACCAAGTAAGAGGTTGCTCCTTTCTGCCAGCTCAGGCAGCGCGATAAGGAGTTCTAATCCATCCATGTGGACTATGTAAAGATGCAGGCAATGAGTGACCATGTTCAGAGGATGTCGATGAGGACTGTCTATGTACTTGAGGAATGCCCCACACCACTGCGGGACGAGGACATTGTTGGACCTGGTCTGTGACCATGTATACCTCATGCACCCTCTTTCTTACTATGTCATTGCCAATAAGATCTTCTTATAGAATATTTGGAGAAATAATCTTTCTGATTGTTTCCACTATGCTTGCCACCTCCACGAATCATAATAATATCTAGGCATATACGTATAATTACATACATGATGGATCCAATTTCCAAGGAATATGAATCTTACTCATGTGTTCCTACTATTCCAATGATCTGTGACATTAGGATTTAGAAGTATTTATTTTATGTAACCTGAATAAGTTTCCTCTCTTAGAATTCTACAAGCTAAACCTCTTTATCATTTTCCCCATGTATGTACATTGTCTTAGGCCAAGAATCCTTTAACATCTACATCTATAGATCTTGATTCTTAATATATAGGAAGATTCATAAATAAGGTATTGCCTAACCATGTCTTCATCAATTGTTGAATATGTATGTCATTTCCCATCAGTAATATGTCATCAACGTACAATATGAGAAATAAAAATAGTCTCCCACAAACATTATTATAAAGAAAAGGATTTTTCATTTAGAATAAAGCCAAAGTGTTTGACTGTCTCATCAAAATAAAGATTCCAACTTTCAAATACTTGTTGCAGTCCATAGATTGACATTTGTATCCTGTAGACTTTATTTTCTCCATTTGGAGTGATTTTACTTCAAGTTTTGTTATGTACACATACTCTACAAGATTCCTACTAAAGGAAGTATTTTTAACGTCCATTTGTCAAATCTCATAGTCATGATAAGTTGCAATGACAAGCATGATATTGATGGATTTAACCATGGCAATTGGTGAAAAATTATCATCACAGTCAAGACCATGAACCTATTTGAAATGTTTTGATACCAATAGACATTTGTATATATGTATACTACCACCTACATCGGTCGTATTTTCAAAGACCCACTTGAACCTTATGTGTTTTGTCCCTTATATGTGGATCCTTGTTGGTATACATGGAGCCTATCTCAAATCTCATGTCTTTAAGAAATTTCCTTGAATCAGGTCCCTCAATAGTCTCATTATAGGTTTTTGGCTCATCATCATTAATGACCAACACATAATCTTTTTGAGTCACAAGAAATCCATATATCTCTGGCACAAGATGTTCCCTACACGAGATTTGAGGTTCTTGTGCTACAATAAGAACTCGAGATTTCATAATACTTGATGATTCCTCTTGCTCCCTATCGACCTTCATAGATTCATTTTTTATCTAATTGGAAATTCTTCAAGTTTTATTTGCCTCCCACTATTTCCTCTGGGAAAAAGTTCATTTTTTAGGAATACAACAATTCTAACAACAAAACTTTGTTTCTTGGTGAAATTTATAGATAGTTAGCCTTAATTTCCTTAGCGTATCCAACAAAGAAATATTTATCCAATTTTGGTCCAAGCTTTTCATTGAATTGTTTCTTAACATAAGCTTCACATCCTCAAACTTTCATGAAAGACACATTGGGATTTTTCCCATTCCATATCTCATATGGTGTCTTTCCAATGGATTTGGAAGGTAAACAGTTACATGTAAACATGGAGATTTCAAGATCATATCCCCATAAGGAAATTAGAAGATTATCATGTAATAAAATACCACAATCTCTCCAAGGGACTCAAAATCTTGGCTAAAATATTTGATCTCCACTACAATAAGATAAAGTGCTTAAATATTATTACAAAGTTGGTTTTGTACTTAATTCATGAATTTTTAACCTTTCAATTGATTCTAATTTGTGTTTTATAAGGTATACATGTCCAATCTATAGAACTCATCAATAAATGTGATGAAGTATTGATATTCACCTCTAGTACTTGTGCTAAGCAATCCACATACATTAGTATGTATGAGCCTAAATAAGTCACTAGTTTTCTCACTGTTTTTAGTGAAAGGTTCTTTTGTCATATTGCCCAATAAACAAGACTCACATGTTTCAATTGACAAAAAACCCAAAGAGTCCAGATAACCATCTTTGTGGAGTCTAGAATTCAGTTCTCATTTATGTGACCTAGATGATAGTGCCAACAATAAGTTTTGTTTGGGTCATTATCTTTTAACCTATTGGTATTTATGTTATGGACATGTGTCACATGATATAATATATAAAGACCACAAGACATAGGGACTCCTCAAAACTTAACTATTTAGGTAGGTAATAATTACCAATTGTATCCTATGCAATTCTTAGATATATGGTTGCACAACTCAGTGTCAATAAATCATCATAAGAAGTAAATGTCATATTTATACCTCTAGGTTCTTAATACAATTAAGATCACCTATTCAATTCTAACCCAAAATCCAATACAGTAAGATTTACACCCTGGTGAGCAGATCCACATGCTTATTATCACACTTCTACAAGGTACATGGTCCCCCACTCTGAGCGTGACCATGTCAAACAACATTTCATGTGTGTTGTAGGGGAAGGCATCTTCAGCACCAAAATTATATTTAGGAATTTATATGTACATACATGTTTATCCAATTACCATTGCATGTACATTATTATACATATCATATACTATAACAATCACCGCATGTGATAATACATGACATGACAAGTACTAAACATCTTGAGCAATCAAGTGTTTTAGAAAAATAACCAAGAGATACACATCTAATCTAACCCTAAATCTTCCCTTTAAAGGTTTTTCAATCATCATACTGGGAAATCCAGTCGATCGATCGATGGTCCATGTTTTGGATAGTTCTTGTGTTGTTGATTGACTCATAGTCTCATCTTGATTGACCCTACAAGGACAATACTCTTTAGTGTGTTCTTTTGATCATCTCCTCCTCTTCATAATGGTCCACTTGTGATGTCATCTCATCATCATATACTAATTGCTTACTTCAAATTTACTTGGAGAATGTAGAGAGAGAGGCAAGGCATGCAAGTCATAACATGTTATATTATCAATATCAAAACAATGATGTTACATGTTTTAGATCACACCAAATGATCAAATTCCCATATTCATACCCACCAAACAAAATGATGTAAAAGGTGTTGCATTGGTTTAATACATATATATACACATTTATACATATATAAATGATATTAGGTGATTAACATGGATACAATGTTGTACATATTTTTTCCAATGAATCATTTGTGTTTAAAAACCAAAACTGACGTTAAAAGTGTACAACATTAGCCTAATACCACTATAGGGTTTTGGGGAAGGGAGCGTAGTGCAATAGAAAAGAAAAGTCTTCCTATTTTACCCTATTCGTTAGATCTATCTTAGATATATAAGTTCAAGAAACAAAACATGTAGAAAGGATAAATATTATACCATTGTGCACACCTATTTTCAACAACTAGACACATCTTTGTCATTGAAGAAATCGAACTTTTAGATCTAGATCTGAATTAGCTACAAAGAAATCTAAATATTTAACCAAGGAATCTATATCGCCACTAAGTTGGTGCACAATTTTCCTTTTTGCATCACTGTATTGCAGTCTTGTGAAAAAAATTATCCAAGCTTCCAAATTAGTGCCTTAGCCTCTACTTCATCCACACAGATGAGAAAGAATGTGGTTCACCACCTTGTCACCAAGTTGAAGCGGTGTGAGAGATAAATACTCACTTCATGTGCCAAGTACTATAAAGACGTTGCATCATAATGTGAATTTTTAAAAAATACAACCAACTCGTGAGGTTTGAATCCAGTTCTTGCTCTCTTCAACTCCAAAACCCTTGGAAAAGAAGAATAGGAGAGAAACAAAGAGAGAATAGGTCATTTGACATTTTTTTATTCAAATAAAAGGAGGGATGACTTTCAAATATAGGAGAGAAGATTCAACATGAAAACCTATCTAGGGTTGTTGACCTTACATGAACTTGCAAGCTTTAGGAAGCAAAATCCTAAATCAACATTTCCAGTGATTTTCTCCTTCGAAACCCTAATTCTTCGCTCTATCTCTCTCTCTCTCTCAAATTTTTTATTTTGGACATGAATGACATATTATGATATCTACTAGGACATTACGTCAATGATATTAATCAATTGAGATTCTTGGAATATTTACAAACAAGTCCTTTATTGCATCTTTAATTTGGAAAAACATTACCCTAAAACTATAACTTAAGGCCCAAGGAAATCTTTAGTGATATTTTGTGCACATAAAAGTAATAAATGGGTGTTAAACATTAATTACAAGTTGATTTATTGGTTGATTCATTTGTTTTCTTGGAAATTGAATTTATCTCTTAAGAAAGGCATGTGGTTACTTATGGATAACTGGTCATATTTAATTCTAATGTTTCTGAAGTTTCCTGAGTGTGTTGCTATTAACCTACTTGATTGTTTATTTATTTCCTACAAAATATAAGAGCCTATGTGTATCACTTATTATGAACATATATAACTTTCTCAAACCCAAAATGCTATCTCTATAGGGTTGAATGTGAGGTGATGAGCCCAAAAGAATGGAAAGAAAGTCATTGTGAAAATGAATATGACCAAGCCCTATCAGGGAAGGTCACAAAGAGGTCAAGCTCTAGAACAGAAGACCAACATGACACAAAAACACAGAAAAAGAAGGTTGCACAAATCGTTGTAGGGAAAAACCTCATTAGAGGGTACACCACAAAGATTGAGCAATTAAGGGTTGAGAATTTATAATAGAAAATGCAAGTTCAATTATCTAATATAAATTGTTGATATGGTTGTTTATGTTTTTACACCTAGATGCACATATTTTTCTAGCACATCGTACACAATATAGAGATATAGTGACCCTATTTGATTTTTGGCATTCTAGGTTAACTAAAAATTATTTGAAGATATGGACATCCAAAAAAGATGACACCAAAAGAACAGATGATTAAATTCTACTACAAGATTTATAGATAGATATACTTTATGTTTTAACATTAATTTCCCTTTCCATGTAACTCCTTGTATGAGATTCTATCTTCATATTGTTATCAAACTCTTTTCCATTAAATGAAATTTCTATTTATTATAGGTTACTTGGTAAACCTAGTTTCTAGAATTATGATAATGGTTCTTGTCCTCTTGGTCTACCTTTATTGAGGATAATAGGAGGGTCCTTACATTTAGGGTTACCATTCAAGATATATGTGATCTCATTTTTAATGTATCAAAATAGACCATTTTAAGAATATAAGTATTCTACAGACACAATCCAAAACTCTTACGGATCAATTTACATCCTTGAATTTCATCTTTTAATTGAATTAATGTATAACTTATGTACGATCCTTAATCCATTATTTCATAATATTATTCATTATTATCACTTGATTCATCAAATATGGTTACAATTAGATTCTTAGATCCGTCTATCACTTCTTTTCATTTTTCTTTCATTTCACAATCATTATCCATAGCTTACTCCATACCATGTTCAATACTGTTCTTGAAGCCAATTATTCCTTTTTTAATAAAATGGCCATTCTATTAATCACATGGTCGATGATCAATCTTGAGACCTCTTGGTAACACACCAAGGGTTTTAACAAACTGGTTGTCCTTCTTGGACAAAGCCAATTATTCTAAATTTACTTAATTCATAGAGTTTCTACCTCATTGAAATCCTTCATTATCTGATTTTAGTGTATTCATTCAAGTTAGGGCAACCCAAATTTGTTCAAAGTAAAACATATGAAAGCCTTTATCATACTTATTCAATTAATATTTCACTCATTTACTTATCATCACTACTCATTTCACCCTTGTCATTTTCTTTCATTTAGAAACATGTACCATGTCCTTTGACTTCAAATGACATTTTGGTCATTAAATTTAATACTTCTATTCATTAGTAAACTCTTAATTTTGGAAGTATCACAATTTAGAATTAGGGTTACTTCTTCTTAACTCATAATCCCTAGCCATCATCTCAAATTATTGTGTGACTTGTATGAAAACCTTTCATTAATTTGGGGTTTATTAATCAATTAATAAATTATATTAGAATATATACATTAGAATTAGATCATATTAATAAGACTTTTTGCATTAAATGGATGTAATTACTCCCATTGTTGAGAATTTATTTTACAAAGTTATATAAAAGTTCACGCTTTATCTCTCGTACTCATCCTAATACTAAGTTTCTAGGGTTTGTAAGAACATGTCATGGTTCTATACAATATAAGAACCATATTACTCATTTATCTCATCAAGATATACATGGGTTCATTTGGTATATTTAGATACATAGAAATCCTAGTTTCCATTCCTACACAATTCATCTGTTAATTACAAACTTGCATTGATTCATTGGTTCAATCGAGTCAATCCCTCAAAACAAACTATAGACATGGAATACCTTGATTACAAACCCTCATATGAATCTTTATGTACATGACATATTTAATTCTATAAAGTATCCAAAAATACAGTCGAGGAACTCAATCTTATGAATTTCAAACATGATTATGTATGTGTCAACTTAATTTTCAAGTATATCCTTCATTAGCTTGATTAGGGGCCCAGCTAACATGTGAAAGACTCCTCCTGGGGAGTACAGTTGCAAGACAAAAACTCAAAGGAATTATGGGGGCCCGCACAAGTGGTGGAGCATGTGGTTTAATTCGATACAACACTCAATATTATATAAAACAACATATTTTATCTATCATATTATTTCACATAGAAATTGAATCAATAGATCAGGAACTAACCAAATATAAATTGATAAGAAATAATCCAAATCAGTAGCATTGAAATCCTTAAAATCTCGCCAATTGATTAACTAGTTGCATACAAATACATACAAGAATCTTGATTATTTTATCCAGATAGAATTAGGATATAAAAATGGTTATACATCTTAAGAGTAATGGAAACACTACCTCATATGCCAATCACCTTAAAACATCCCATATGATATGAATTTCTAGAAATCCAACCAACTCACAGGGACTGAATCCATTTCTTGTTCTCTTCCACTCGAAATCCCTAGAAAAGTAGAATAGGAGATAAAGAAGGAGAAAATAGATGATTTCATATCCTTTTTATTCATATTAGAGGAGGGATGAGATTTCAAAATATGGGATAATATTAAAATTGAAAACCTATCTAGGGTTGATGAACTTACATGAACTTGCAAGGTTTAGGAAGCTAAAATCCTAAATTAGCATTTCCAACAATTTTCTCCTTTAGACCCCTAATTTTCCTCTCTATATCTATAAGGGGTGGAGTGTTGTAACATATTAAATCTTTGATTTAGTCTCCATATAATCCTTTTTCCCAAGTTTCCCTTTCATTTCTATCCTTGATGTTTAATTAGTGGAATTTATAGTGGCTTGGTGAACATTTATTCACTATTTGTAACAATTAAAGGGTTTATGCACAAATACCTCAGTTAAAGTCTATTGAAGGACCTTAGTTATGTGTTATAAACATTAATATAACCTTTTATGTGTTTTGAAATCATAAAATGAGCCTAATTTTCAAATTTGGTTCAATTTGGATGTTGTTTATGCAAGTTATGCAATTTTAGGTACATTTTGGACTTTTATGCAATTTACCCAATTGGGAGGTTCTCTTTGCAAATTGTCACATTAATTATAATCCTTAGATATTTCCTTACCATTATCATGTTTTTGAACCATGTGGCACCTAGTTGCACCTTGGTTTGAAGGTGTTTCTCTCCAAGGGCATTTTAGGGATTACCATCTTTATAAATGAGCTTATCTTTAAAAGTTATCAACCAATGGGGTTATTTCTTTGTTTGGAGGACGGTGGGGATGTCCTAGAAGTATACATGAGAATTTAGGACTGACATTTAATATACAATAAGTCTCTATGAGCTGTCCTCTTGCATGACCATGAAGCCCTTGGCTAAGGACACATGGAAAGTCCCATAGACACCTCATGCTTGCCCCCTTCTTTATAAAGCCATGTCTACCCCTACCCACCTCCCAATTCAAAAAAGCTTGCTCTCCTTCTCTTTCCCCTAGCTTATAGAATCATTGCTACTATGTTTTGCCAGGAAGGTGTTGTCCCAAGGTAAAAGAGAGTTTTACCTTGGTGAAGAAGGCACCTAGGGTTCCAAATTTGCTCTATTTAGGGTTTCTAAATCTTCTTCTTGGTGATTTCGATCAAAAATAGTAAGTTTTCTCCTTTCCTTCCCTATTTTCATGCTATTAGTCTTCCTTACACCTTCTTACATGTCAGAACCACGACCTTCCATGGTGAAACACCACCTAGATCCTTAAACACCTCATCTCCATTCTCTTTTAGGGTTTTTCACCTCTAAAGTAGAGAAGGTACTTCTTGCTTGAGATAGGAGCTTTGTTATAGAAACCAACCTATATAACTCAAGGAACCTTGCTTCTTGAACCTGTCCATCTTCTTAGAGGTGAGTTTTATAACCCCCTTCTAATATATTGCTTACTACATGCTTAAAACTCATGCTTCTATGTTTAAAATCGATGATATCCATCTCTTTTTACTATGTTCTTCTAGGGTTTTGGTTTCTTGTTGTTTTACATTCTCTATATGATCTAGTTTGGTTACCTACACAACTCAAACCTTGATCTTGGGTCAACTGGTGTTTTCTCCCTCTCTCTCTCACTCTTCCTCTATCTCAAAGATTTCTGACTTGTCAATCCTAATTGGTTCAAATTGAAAAAATTCATATCTTTTAATCCGCTTATCCAAATTTGACAAATAAATATGTTTTGGAATTTGAAAATTAATCTCTATCTAATAAAAAAGATTTTCAAGGTATAATTTCATGGTTTGACGAATGGTGATTTTTGTAAAAAAAATGTAATGCATAAAATCCATAAACAATACATCTTAATCATCATAACTCCAAAAATAACATAAAAATATGTTTTCTTGATCAGGAGAACCTAATAAGTTCATTAGTGATATTTTCAGAATCTAAATCCGAGTTTTGCTAAAAAGTTCTAAAATTAGGGTTTCTATACATTAATGTGCATTATGTACTCTAATACATGTTAATACATTGAAAATAGGCAAAGTGGAATTTTGACTGAATTAAAGTGGTGAAATTTAGTAATTGATATCACTAAGAGAGTTATGTGCATTCTTAAACCCTAAGTTGGGATATTTGAAAACTAAACCCTTTATTCCCTAATGAGGCACTATATGAACCCTATTTCCTCTATTCATGATTCTTTTGTTAAATTGCCTCAAAATCAGTAATGATATTCTTTTTCTTGGGTCTTGTACCCCACTACCATGTTTCAAATATATGATGCTTTCACTTGCCATGATTTATTTTCTAGCATGTTGATTTTATGGACTATTTAGCTATAGTAGTGGTACTTATGTACAATCAAGGAAAACATAGCTTCCAATATGGACCTAGCTCTTGGAAATGTTGCTTGGAGATAAATTTGAAATAGTTTAGACTTCCCTCTAATTAGATCCTTATGTTGTATCATACATGTAAATCCTTATGGGAGATTATGATGTACTTTTGTAATCTTTTGTGAAAATTGAATATAGTCATTTATTTGATTCTGCTGCTACACTTTGGTTATTTTGAATACCATTTATTGAAATTTGAAAATTTTACACCTATTCCAATGTACCTTTGAGTGTGTTCGGAATGGATGTTTTATTCTTCAAACTTTTAGTAGGGAGTGGATCCCCTCTCAGGTCACACTCCTTACAGAATGGTATCAAAGCCCATGGTAGTCGAAATCTGACTATTTCAACTTTGCCTCCCTAATTGATCACTTGCCTCATATAGTTTCTCTTTAAGTGACATGTTTGTCATATAATTGGCTATGCTACACTTGATATAATGAAAGATTGATTTAGAATCATAAGAGTTCCACACTAGAAACATGTTTAGTTAACCATAATGTGATGATCTTATTAGGTAGCTATTAGGGCATAATTTGAAAGAAAAGGTGTCTAGAAAGGATTAGGGTTTGGGGGCTGGCAAGATTTTCATCTGCACCACTAGCTTGGTTTATGAGGACTCCCGGATCTATATGATACCTTCCTGGCCTGAGCTGATATTGACTGTCTAAAATAGGATGCCTATAGATAGTAGTAGCCTTAGGCACCTAAGTTGGACACTCCTGATAACCTAATATGTTGATCTTGTCTTTCAAGTGCAATGATTTGTTTGAGGATGGATACCCAATATAGTTATCTTTTGTCCCCTAGAACCATATGTTTGGATAGTGTGTCCCTAAGAACCTAGACTTTGAAGTAGGTGAATAGTGAGAAATCAAAGTTCATAGTGGAAGCATGATGGATCTTGTACATGGCTTAGTTAGACTCGTGCTTTTACCTATACTTTAGTTTTGTCTTGGTAGGTAAAACCTTTTAAGGGGTGGAGAGTAGTTGGTTTGATGATGTTTGGGTAGTTAGATTTTGAGGATGAAATCCTTTTCAAGGAAATGGAGTAATGTAACATACCGAAATCTAGCTAAACTAACTCTAGAAACCCTAACCCCATGATTAGGAGGATAGTTTGCTTGGGTCCTTAGTATTGACCAAACAAGTTATAGTTGTAACCCCACATGCTTGTTGATATCCTAAAGAATATATAATGGTCATCCAATGAATAGTTCACATGTTTGAACCCTAATGAATATCTAATGCACACAATATGAGTAACTCACATATTAATACTAATAGTGAGTACACATTATGATAACCATGTCTTGGACCAATAAACCCAAATGATATGATGAGCAAGATAATTGTAACCTAATATTGGACTTAATGCATACTAAGAATGTATAGGTGATGAATAATGATCATAATGACCTAAACCCTAAGTTGTAATGATCTAACCTTAAGCTATACATCCTTAATGAAATTATTGATACATTAGTGACATTAGGTGTCATAATCATATAACATACTTTAAAACACATAAATGATATATAATCACCTAAGCATAAATTAATAAGGTCATCAATATGAAATGCATATCACCTTATTCTCTAATACACGCCTAATTAATCACCTAATCATTACTTAGTATGTGAATCAAATCATTAATATATAATATGTCCCACCTTGATCACTAAAATACATATAATGACATCAATATGGATAATAAGTAATTGATTCACATAAATGTGCATAATCAATGATAAGAAGTGAATAAATATGAGAAAATGATTAATGATGAAATTAATGTAAAAAATTAATGTAACAATGTTTAATATAGATATAAGTGATTAATGTGACATTATTTGGATTAATTTTAGCAAATTGGATAAAGTGACTTATTTCATACAAAATAATCTAATATAATTCAATAAGGTGATAATGGAGTCTATAGGAGCTGGACCTATAGGGTGATTTTGGAAAGGTTGATGACGAGAGACCAAATGATTAGGTGGGGTCTCATTACTAAGGGGAGATGCCTCTTGTGTAGATTTGACGATGAATCTGACTCTCATCTATTCTTTGAGTGCAGCTACACCTGGTATCTCTGGAGTTGATTTTGGCTGAAGATGGGGTGGGGTGGGTCTGCCCCTGACTCCTTTCTGGAGGGGATCTATAGTGCGCTGGACCGGACCAAATACAATATAGGTTTGAGACCTTTTGTGGGGATGTTCTTTTTGTCTCTCTATTTTTTGATTTGGAAGGAGCGCAACAGTAGGCTCCATGGGAAAATGGACATGGATGTCCTGGGCTTATTTGATACATTGGTCACCCACTTGGGGTTGGCTTTAAAAGCCAAACCGAAGCTTAGTAGAGGGGTCAGTAGGGTGATCCTCTCCCAGAGGGATTTTGCAGTGTAAGACACTTATACAGTATATGATGGTTTCCACCATCTATACGGTTTTTGATGATATAGTAATATTTTACCTTCTCCAAGAAAAAAGATAATGGAGTTTAAATCCAAATTATTAAAGATAATGATAACATATAATAATGCACATTTGAGATAATTGAGTAAACTCTAATTGTGCTAAAACTCATAATGAGGTAAATAAGAAAGATATATGGCTTCGAGAATAATAATGAAATATAACTCTTTTGAATATAATGAGACACAACTAAAAGAATAATGATGATGTGATTTCCTAATAAATATAATGCCAATAAGCTAAACATGATAAAAAGAAATCTTAATAGAAGAACCCTTGGTGATCCTTGAGAAAGTAAACTATGTGGAGTTGCTTGATAAGATTATGAACTCCCAAGTTAAGTAGTTGAAAAACAACGAGTTTGAGTTAGTGAAAGTTTTATGGAAACAACATGGGAGTTTAGTGTTGGGATGTTGCATACTCACCCTACTCTTTTTGTTTGAGATTTCGGGGACGAAATCCTTTTCAAGGAGTAGAGTTTTGTAACATATTTAATCTTATATTTAATCTCCATATAATCCTTTTTTCCAAATTTTGCTTTCATTTATGTTCTTGATGTTTAATTAGTGGAATTTATAGTGGTTTGGTGAACATTTATTCACTATTTGTATCAATAAAGGGTTTATTCACAAATACCTCAGTGAAAGTCTATTAAATGACCTTAGTTATATGGTCTAAACCTTAATATAACTTTTTATATGTTTTAAAATAATAAAATGATCCTAAGTTTCAAATTTGGTTCAATTTGGATGTTATTTGTGCAAGTTATGCAATTTTAGGTACATTCTGGACTTTTATGCAATTTACCCAATTGGGAGGTTTTCTTTGCAAATTGTCATGTGCATAATAATCCTTAGATATTTCCTTACCATTATCGAGTTTTTGAACCATGTGGCACCTAGTTGCACCTTGGTTTGAAAGTGTTTCTCTCCAAGGGTATTTTAGGGACTACCCTCTCTATAAATGAGCTTATCTTTAAAAGCTATCAACCAATGGGGTTATTTCTTTATTTAGAGGATGGTGGGGATGTCCTATAAGTATCTGTGGGATTTTAGGACCTATATTTAATATACAAGAAGTCTCTATGAGTTGCCCTCTTGCATCGTCATGAAGCCCTAGGCTAAGGACACATGGAAAGTCCCATAGACACCTTATGCTTGCCCCCTTCTTTATAAAGCCATGTCTACCCCTTCCCACCTCCCAATTAGACAAATATTACTCTCCTTATCTTTACCATAGCTTAGAGAATCGTTCCTACTCTTTTTGTCCATGAAGGTGTTGTCCCAAGGTAAAAGAGAGTGCATACCTTGGTGAAGAAGACTCCTAGGGTTCTAAATTTGCTCTATTTAGGGTTTCTAAAGCTCCTTCTTGGTGATTTCGACCAAAAATAGTAGTTTTCCTCCTTTCCTTCCCTATTTTCATGCTTTTATTCTTCCTCCCACCTTATTACAGGTCTAAACCATGGCATTTCATGGTGAAACCCCACCTAGAGCCTTAAACACCTCATCTCCATGCTCTTTTGCTAAGGTTTTTCACCTCTAAAGTGGAGAAGGTACTTCTTGCTCAAGATAGGAGATTTGTTGTAGAAACCAGCATTGCTAGCTAGGGTAACCTTTCTTCTTGAACATGTCCACCTTCCTAGAGGCGAGTTTTATAACCCCCTTCTCATATATTGCTTACTACATGCTTAAAACTCATGCCTCTATGTTTAAAATCGATGATATCCATCTCTTTTTGCCATGTTCTTTTGGGGTTTTGGTTTCTTGCTATTTTACCTTCTCTAAAAGATCTAGTTTGGTTACCTATGCAACTCCAACCCTGATCTTGTATCAAATGGTGTTTTCTCCCTCTCTCTCACTCTTCCTCTCTCTCGAAGATTTCTGACTTGTCATTTCCGGACTGGTTCAAATTGAAAATTTCATATCTTTTAATCTGTTTATCCAAAATTGACAAATAAATATGTTTTTGAATTTGAAAATTAATCTCTATATAATAAAAATATTTTCAAGGTCTGATTTCATGGTTTGAAGAAGGGTGATTTTTGTAAAAAGAATTTAATGCATAAAATCCATAAAAAGTACATCTTAGTCATCATAACTCCAAAATTAGCATAAAAATATGTTTTCTTGATAAGGAAAACCTAATAAGTTCATTGGTGATATTTTCATAATCGAAATCTGAGTTTTTCTAAAAAGTTCTAAAATTATGGTTTCTATACATTAATGTGCATTATGTACTCTAATACATGTTAATACATTAAAAATAAGAAAAGTGGAACTTGTACTCAATTAAAGTGGTGAAAGTTGGTAACTGATATTAGTAAGATAGGTATGTGCATTCTTAAACCATAAGTTGGGATTTTTGCAAACCAAACCCAATATTCCCTAATGAGGCACTATATGAACCCTATTTCCTCTATTCGTGATTCTTTTGTTAAATTTCCTCAAAATCAATAATGATATTCTTTTTCTTGGGTCTTGTACCCCACTACCATGTTTCAAATATATGATGCTTTTACTTTCCATGATTTCTTTAATATCATGTTGATTTTATGGACTATTTAGCTATATTAGTTGTACTTTTATACAACCACCCATACATAGGGCATGCATTAAATCACCCTGGGAAATGTCTTATTCTCCCCCATAAAAATATGTGTAGGTGACTGGGAATGTATTGATTCTCCCCTCACCTATAGGTTGAGGTATGGTAGGTGCCTCAGTCCTACTTAGTTAAAGTAGTCATAATTATCATGCATGCAACCTTTTTATTATACTTTGTTTATGGCAAGCGTCTATTTTGATTATGCCTCATACTCTTATTCTCTTCATCTTATGATGAAATATTAGCCTTTACTGTCATGTTATTCCTTATCTTTTGTTCTTGTTCATTATTTGACACAAACCTTGTTTTCCTCTTTCTTGCAGGGTGATTTCCCAACTGCCCAGGTTTAGATCGAGGTGTTGAACATGATTAAGGTGAACATAGCTTCCAACATGGACCTAGCTCTTGGAGATGTTTTTTGGAGACAGATTTGGAGTAGTTTAGACTTCCCTTTACTTAGATCCTTATGTTGTATCATACATGTAAACCCTTATCAAAGATTATGATGTACTTTTGTAATCTTTTGTGAAAATTGAATATAGTCGTTTTTTTATTCCACTGCTCCATTTTGGTTGTTTTGAATATCATTTATTGAAATTTGAAAATTTTAAACCTATTCCAATGTACCTTTGATTGGATCCCCTCTCAGGTCACGCTCCTTACAGATTAATCTAGTTAAGCATGTAATCATCAAAGTAAAACCTAACTAGATGACTAAGATAAAAATAGGTCATTACAAGACTACTCAAGATATTATGAGATCCACACCATATATTGACTCACATGAACATGGTCATGCATTTCCATAATCTCTTTTATTAAGTGGTTGGAATATCACTCCAAATGAGGGAAAAATTTCATCTACATCACTCACAATCATCCCCATATGTCATAGAGAACCCAATCATTTCCTTTTTGGAAACTGTTAATCAAAGTGTGTTGGGTTACTGATCTAAGCACATAGAACAATATGTAATTACTATAGCGACTTCAGGACTAAGGATCATAGTCACTAATGTCACATTGAGATATGACTCTGACATGTCATTACATGACTTCCATGTGTCATTCTCAGGGTGGGTTTCTCTAGTATAATTTGTTCTCTAACAAGTACACATGTGTTTGAGTTGATATCTAATATCATGACTAAAAGGTACATCTTCATCACACAACTTACATGCTAGTCTTGTGTATTACTATTCGTCAATAATATCCACAATAATAATTGACTACATACATAATAAGAATGAGTTTTATAAGTATACATATGATCTCATGTTGTCGTCAACCCGAAGAACAAGTTATCAAGTCAAAAGATTCTAGGATATTATTAGTTTTTTTATTTTCTCAATACTAAAACAAACCTAATAAGTGGAATTGTCTTTTACTAATAATCAAATCATATATAAAGTACCCTATGAAAATCATCACAAGATAGCTCTCAGGACATAAAATCAACATTTATATGTTTCCATATTATAGTTATGCACTACATGTGTCGTTCTTGTACATAAATGATGATCATTATTTTCCTTTAGTGGAAACATGGCTGATATATGACTTGCATGCCTAAAGGAAGTTATCTTATGTTATGATGATGACTGTTGTACTTTCAAGTATGTTACTTGAGGTATCCTACTATTTTGATGTAGATTAAATAAGGAAAGGTGGCTCCTTTAGAGGAAAAAGGAGGCTTCTATGTTTTTGGACCACGAAAGATTAATCTTTGATAATTAGTATTTTTTGGGGAGATAAATCCACTTTTATTTTTTAAGGGATATTTTATGTGAAATGTACGCCTTTAATGACTAAAGACTTAACATGCATTCCTTATTCTAAGAAGTTAGGTCATGATGGACTAATATTTTAGATCATCTAGAGTTATTTACCGCTTTATTATTTGTCTATCTGTTGATGGGTTATCTTATTCTCTGACCGATGTAAACGTAGGACAATGATGCTAACTATCAAGAGTAACTGAAGTTGTAAAGTCATGAGTCTGTAGATTTGTTCCCCTAGAGTGATTCAAGGGACTAGTGAGAAAGTCAATCTTGTAGCAACCTGAAGTTGTGAGAACATGCTCATAATCTTATATTAATGAATATATGGGGAAGCTTAAGATTCAATATCCTATCGTCTTTAAATAGTCTTAGATACGGTAAAGGTTGATGGTATAATGAAAAGGCATGAGTAATGAGATGCATTGTGGGGAGATGTTACCCTATTTTTGTGGTGCCATGGCTTGTATACCTAGGGTAGGCATGAGTTTTGGTGGATATGCTTCTTAGCAGACATCCATAGTGAGATTGTCACAATGCTTCCTACCTTTTCTATACCTTTCTTCGATCTGAGGATATGAGGTGATATCTAGAAAATTTAGATATGCACATATTACTAGAATGGTTTGTTAGTATCTAGTTAGTTGCTTGAGTGGTACACTTCAAACAGTCAATGACATCTAAAATACACAATATTTGTGTAGTACAACTGTTAGGGTCTAATTTGAATTAATATGGTTGTATCTTTGAATGGTTATCCTTAATTTTCATTGGTATATCTATATTTCTATATTGTTCTTGCATGTAGCCTCGACAACCAATGTGGATTGCAAACTTTATTCCATATGGTGTAAGGATAGTTCATATGCTTATTTCTCTAACTACCTTCTCTATAATATTCTCTTAATAAGCTAAAGATGTTTCATGTGTTATATTATATATTGGGACTTGGGGTCTCATCCACATAGTTTTCTGCATATTTTAGGTGAGCATCCCAACTATCTCCTTAGTGGGGCGAAAGATCAAAATGGAGGGATGAGTCTTTAAGATCTAAGGTGGGTGGTATTAGAATCAAGGGATCTTAGATGTAGGTTATGTTTGTGTCTCCTCCTCTATTGATAACATAGATAGGAATAGAATCATAATTGTCTCTATACTCTCAAGTCTTGGAAGAAGTGTTTTGCTGAAACCTTTGTCAGCCTTAGATCTTGACATGCATTGCACGGCCTTTAGTGAAGGGTTTTGAATGCCATAATATTTTGTGAGCATGTTATATAGTAAATATATGTATGTAAAGCCTAAACTAGTTTCCCTTTTTCATAATATTGTGAATGTGCCTCAGCCTTTTTGTTGATTAAAGGCTTATAAACTATGATAGTTGTATCATGCCATATGTACTCTCATATGCATCAAATGATTAATTGAATGTTATCTATTATTTTTGGAAAAGACTTTTACTCTAAGATCTCGATGTGGCTTATGTATCTGATGAAGGCTTAAAGTTTTAATTTTGGGTTTGTTTTGTGTAATTCCACTCTTGTAGAATTATATGTCATAGTAAGAGTGTGATTTGAATAAACCAAGGTTGGTAAGTAATCAATGTTGCACTAAGTCATCCCACACTTGTCGTTGATTAACTTTTCATAACACTAAAGCACACGAATAAATAGGAAAAATCTATTAGTTATGGATAAAAATGGATGAAAATAATAGAAAATGTAATCTTTGTATATTTATATCTTCTTATTGTGGATGTACTATATATATATGTGTGTGTGTGTGTGTGTGTGTGTGTGTGTGTGTTTGTTTGTTTGTTTGTTTGTGTGTGTGTGTGAAAAAGTGGGCTTCAAAATGATTCCACCCATTTAATTGTCAATAATTTAGCTCATCTTAAAATGTTGGAGTACCGCAATAGCAAACTATTTCTTCAGTAAGATTATCATATTACAAAAAGATGTACTAAAAATGCATCATTTCATATAACACATACCAAAATATCAATATGATGGTGGAATTTTAACATAGCATGCCAAGTTCAAAAGAAGTTCAAGGTTCAATAATTCATTATCAGATTGAATTTTTTCTTGATTTGCTTTTGATTGTTCATTATTGTATGATTGTTCTTTGAAAGAGAAACAAAGGGCATAACACCTAACTCATCGGTTTTAGGTAAGACATGTAATATAAGAGAATTTTTTATCATGAATGAAAATTGGAATCTACTTTTCTTCTATACAAGTATATTTAAGGACAAAACTCTTTAAGAGGGAGATATAGTTACAACCATGCATGTTGGGGAAAAATTAGGCTTAAAGCGGAGATGAACAATAGAATAACAAAGTGGCCAACTTTAAAATTTTAATTATTTATAAGAGAACATTGAATCACAAATCTAACACAAAAAGATTGGGTGCAATCAGAGTTTGAATGAGATTGATATTGCACTTTTAGTGATTATATATAACCACTTCGACTAGCCACATTGACCTACCACTTCGATGTGCCACTTCAATTGGTAGCATCAACAGGTGAAAGTTTGCTTTGTTCGAAGCCAATAGATAATGTTTTTGAGACTTTGAACGAACTAGTAACCAATATTTTAGACACTTCAACCTAATGCCTCCACCCACTACTTTGGCCTAGCATTGCGGTTGCACGTAGCAGCGATGCATGTACAAGTACAACTGATCATGAAATTTGACTATCTTGGTATTTAATAAGGCATGCCTTTGTAATAATAGTAATCATATGTCACGATATCTAGTGATTGAAGGGGAAAGTATGAGTGAAAAAGGAAAAAGAGGGAAGAATATACCCAGTAGAAAAACCTAAGCTATAATCAACTAAGGTAAATAGTTTTTTTTCCTTCTTATCCCTACCCCTTCCATGGGAGGAATTGTTGGTAGAACCTAACCTCTTATTCCTCCTTGATTTTGCAGGTGAAAACCTACATACAATAAGTCTAATTGTTGGTTAAAGAATATGGATTTGAAGCTTAATATTCTTCCATATTCTGGTAGTCACGACATTATAAGACCACTGACCTGGCCTTTTTCTAGATCTTGCTTTCTTAGCATAATTATTTGCTTAAAACCTTAATCAAATACCTTGAGGTGCTTTAATAACATGTGAGTTGCTTATGTCTTCTGTTGGTCCAGTTTTCATGATGTTTGAGCTAGTTATGCTATATGTATGCTTGCTTTGGACCAAGTTTCAATTTACCCATGTTTAGGGTTTATCTTGAAAAATGTCACATGTTGATGTGACTCTTATGTTTTTCCATCATGTTTGAGAGAATGATGCAGAGGGGCGCCTTTTTGAATCTCGGTTGATGAGGTGGCAACATGTGTTGAAGTTAGGGTTTTACAAGGATGCTTGAGTTGATGTTGACCTAGTATGTTGATCTTTTGTGTGTAGCAAACAATGAGCTTTGCTTGGACATTGTTTTTTGTGGCCGAAGGTATTTTGGACATGTGCTTTGTTGTGGTGATCGCTTGATCTTGGACCTTGGTCTCTATGTGCTTGGTCAACATGGTTTAGTTGTCACTACCCTACCTTGGTTTTAATAACCTTGTTTCCTGTGCATTCTTAGTGCTTGCATGGATTTTTTATGATGGACAAGTGGAACTTATGTGCATGATACCTAAATATCATTACCTCTCTCTACCCTTGGGTATTTATACCCCTCTATTAACATGCAAGTAACCTATTTACAACCTCTTTCTCTCTCTCAACCTTAGGACTCTTCCTCCTGATATTGGTGGTGGAGAAGAGTTCCACCTTGGAGCGAGGAGGTTGAACCCTTGCATGTGTGGTCTATGGTTGGAGAATCTCTCTTTTGGTGTTCCTTGACTTTGGTAAGTGATCTATCTTTCTTGGTTTCATTTCCTTGCAAACCCTACCCCTCTCTTTCTTATCTTGGTCGATCCATGGTGGTTCTTTTGAGGAACTTCTCTCTATTTGGTCGAGTCCATGGTTTTCCCATGGTAGTACCTATGATGAGATGAAGATCTCCTCTCTTCCCTTCCTTTTCAAAATAGGGTTTGGTGCTCTCTCTCTATCTCTCTGATCTTTGTTTAACCTAGGTTGTTTCTTCTTCTCATGAGGTGATCTTGCTTGATCATGGAGTTGAATAAGCATTGGTTTTCCTCTCTTACCTTGGAGCTTTTTTGTCTTTAGAGTTTTTATTCACTTCAAGGCAAGTTATGTAACTTTCCCCTCAATTATTTTTGCACTCATCTTGCATGTTATTGATCTAACTCTAAAACGTGAATATAAGTTGGTGTAGTGATGATATCTTGAAACTAGGGTTTATTGTTTTGTGACGGTCTTGCATAGATTAATCCTTTTTCTTAAACTCTAATTCTTGCACCTGAGATCTAGTGGATGGTGGAGTTGTTGCTTCTTACATGCACATCTTGAACGTTGGTTTTATCACCATGAATATGGTTAGACTATCATGTGGAAGATGGAGATTTTGATTTTTTGCACGCATGTGTTTAACACTTGATTTTCTCTCTCATGCCATGGTGTCTTGTTGATCCTTGTAATGATCGGATTTTAGTGTTTTGGTTTTCATCCTCTTCATGTGGTTTTCACCTTGACTCTTCGGCTATCATGTGGAAGATGGAGATTTTGCTTTTTTGCATGCATGTGCTTAATGCTTGATTTTATCTCTCATGTCATGGTCTCTCTTTGACCCTTGTGATGATCAAAATTTAGGATTTTGGTTTTCATCCTTTTCATGTGGTTTTCACCTTGACTCTTCATCTTCTTGGTGTGTTCTCACCTATTTTGATCGTTATCTATGTTTGATTTGATGTCTGGTCGTGATGGCAATGATGGTCGTTGAGTTTGGATTTGGTTTGGTCGCTATTAACCCTAACTCTCTTGGTTGTTGTGTTTTCTAGACTTGCATGGTCGCGATGTTCTCTGGTCTCTATGCTTTGATTTTGTTGTGACTGCTATGTTGATGTTTGGTGATAGTCACTACGTTTGATGGGTTAGGTTGG
Source organism: Alisma plantago-aquatica (assembly GCA_963693085.1). Taxonomy (NCBI): domain Eukaryota; kingdom Viridiplantae; phylum Streptophyta; class Magnoliopsida; order Alismatales; family Alismataceae; genus Alisma; species Alisma plantago-aquatica. Next base: position 1,882,618,965 of record OY856409.1, read on the forward strand.
TTGCTATGCCTTGAGCTTATTATGGTCGCCATGCTTGATGGTGTGTGTTGGTCGTTATGTTGAAGGGGTTGCAGTTGCTAGTGGTGGTTTCAGCTTGTGTGGTCGCTACACATTTCTAATTTTATGTTTGGTTAGTTATGATGGTAACGTTTGATTTTACAGATTCCAAGAATGTGGGAAGTGGTGAACATTAGGTTTGATTGTTAACTGCTATTATGAAAACCCTAATCGGTTAGCTATGAATAATCCTAACCTTAATTTGAGTAACATGGTGATTAATGCTTAGTTAGTTGAGTAATTAGCATGTTGATGAATTACTCTTTCTTTCCTAGCATATTGTGAACCAAATTACAGGTTGAATGAGTAGCATGGCTAATGATTGTTGTGGTAATACTTGTGTGACACATGTGTGGTGGTTATGAGCATTGATGAGTCATGGTGAGATAACGATGTTTTTCCAAGGAATTGTGTGAATGGTCTTATGACCTTGGCAATGGCCTAGTGTTGTAGAATGGGGGCGATATCCTCTATGTGATGTGCTAAAGGATTGGTGTTATAACCACATCTGAGCATAATTGGTAAACTAGGGTTTACCTGGATGATTATATGCTTAATTGGATTGATTATTGCTTAAATCTAATTAATGATGATAATTCAATTATGATGTTTTAAACCTAATAAGAACGTTAAGTGTTCTATTGTTTGAGAAATTAGGGTTTGAGAAATATAAACCCTAGTTGGCTGAAATTAGGGTTTTGATGGTACATGAGTATGGAATTTGATCAGGATAGCAGTGTGGTAAATAATTTTTCATATTTTCTAAAAAAATTGTATTTAATTTAATTTTGGATATGATATGGATAACACAATCACGAATATTGGACAAAAAATTCAGAATATTTGAGTGTTCTTTGAATGTGGTTCCCGGTCAAACTATACTTCGACCAAAATGCTGACATAGTGCTTTTTAGCAGTGTAGTGTTTTATTTTTAATTATTTATTGGTAACTCCAAATAATATAAAATTTTAACTGGATATCTGAAACTAAATCATCATGTAAAATTTTCATAATTTTTGGATGTGTTTAGACCTTATCAATAGACGAATTACAACAACTGACATTTCTACATAATTCTGGATAGCATTGCACTATTACATTTTTATTTGTTTAATGGAAGCTTGGAATGATCTCCAATTTTAACAGAAGCTTTGTAACTCAATTATACACAAAATGCTAAATTATCATAATTTTTGGAGAAGGTTTGATCTCTGAAATACACGAATTCACAGAAACCTTTTTATGACAGAAAAATCTGCTGAAATAAGAAAAAGTTTAGTGAGGGGTCAATGTGCAATTAACCCAAGCAGCTCAATTGCTCTATATGGTCAACCTAATACACAAGGAGCTCTCATAATTCGTGATTCAATCCAGATAAACTAAATCCTAGAGAGAGAGAGAGAGTTAGGGTTTGAGAGGAGAAATTGATGGAGATACTGACCTAGGGTTTTGCGGTCCGAGGAATGATGAAATCATGTAAGTTTAGCTTCTTTGGATATAGTTTCATGGTGAATCTTCTCTCACATGTAAAAATTTTGTCCCTCCTATCATTTTAAACAAAATTGTATCAAAACTTACCCTTTTATCACTCTTTCTTCATAATCCCTCATTTTTAGGGTTTTCGAGTTGAAAGGAAGAAGAATTGGGAAATTGCTAGGGATTTGATTTGGATTCCAGATTTCCAGATATGGGATACGTTTTTAAGGTGTTTTCACACCTTAGGGTGAGTGGGAAATTCCTTTAAACAGTATATTGCATGAAAATTAGTTAAATCAACCATAATCTTTAATTGCTTAATATGTGACTACAAACCCTGAATTGTCTATTTATTCTAAGTTGTTGCAAAATGATATGAAATGGATTCTTCCTTTGTTTGAATGAATTTCAGATGATAAAATCTTATTAGAAATGTATACAATGCATTCTAATGAGAATTTCCTAAGTATTCATAGAAGTTATAATAGTAAACTAAAATATAGGGAATTTGTCTATGACTGAAATTTGATGTATAAGTAAATATAGAAAGTTGTTTATCTAGATCCCCTTGGTTTTGAATGATTATTTATCTAAATTCATAGTACATATATGTCAGATACTATCTTGGATTTTGCTTAAAGTGAGTAGTGTTTGTTTGGTATCTCAGTGAAGAGGGTGAAACCCTAGATGCGAGGAAAGTGGGATATTTGCGAATAGATATCGTGAAATCCATTTGAAGGGATTTTCTTGACATGATAGACTTTATTTATTCAATATTATTATTGATGCAAGTTATCCCAGTGAATGGCATGGAAACCCAATTTCAGCTCAGTTCTAAGGTTTCATACATATATTGATTTTATATGATTTGTTGATAGTAGTCTTTATTCAGTGAATGTTTATGTCGCATGAAATCTTTATGGGAGCCATGGGAATAAGTTGTTTCCTAGTGATAGGTGACAAGATGTGTGATTGCCTTGTGAGCCATGAGAATACTTGTACAACCAGTGAAATGAATACCTTGGTCTAAGGACCTAGAGGTAATGGTTACCTGTTACAGAGGTAACAATGCTATGTGATGAACTAAGGGTTTGAATACCCAGATTCAGTAATTATGATAATGATGTGAAGGGATGAGAATTCCTGGTAATGTGATAAGGGATTGAGATACCAGGTATCATGTGTTGTAAATATTTGAAAAGTACATGATAGATGTATTACACCTTTCTTTGTAGCATTTATTGTGATTAAATGAAACCCTAAGGGTAGGGTGTTCAATGAATCAAGTATTTCGATATCAATGTTCTCAGTTATTATTAATAATTCTTATCATGATAAGTAATTAACTCTTAATTGAGTTATGAGATGCACAACTCAAAATTTGGGTTGATATGTATGTTCTTTGAGAAATTACAGATAAGTTGCAGGTGTTATTGACGATTACTCGTATGTCAAGTAATTAACTCTAATCAGTGTAATAAGATGATAAATTTCACAATTCTAGTGTGTGTGTGCAAAGTGGATATGTAATCTATTTATTTAAGAATTTTAGTCTGCATGCATGTATGGCATGTTGATTACTCAGTATATTACAATGTTTTGAATATACTTCTCCACCAAGTTTAGAATGATATACATGTTGTATTATAACTTCAAATAAGTAGATGCGACACCATAGAGATACCAGAGTCAAGTATAAGTAAGAGAAGGGTACAATATAGAAAGAGCTTTCTAGGAATAATAAAATAATAGACTTAGGAGCCCTGAACACCATCGAACCCCTATGTAAGGTCTGCATCGTAGGGGTGAAATGACCTAACCCTGGCAGTGTCCAGTATATGAGGGTCGGAACGTGCTATCAAGTGGAACGGGGGACAAAACCCTAGTGGAAGTCTCCTTATATTATAGTTTGTAGTGTCCAACATCAACCAGAAGTCCTGGTGGCCCTAGAGTACAGAAAAGCCAAGAGGTGGCTTGACTCTTCGCCTGTGTGCTAAGGTTAGAGGAGGAGTCCAGTTTAGGCCAGAGAGCCATTTCCCTGTTGCAGACTACGAGAGTAGTCAGACTTAGCATTTCCCGGGTGTGTTCGCTAAGTCTTGTACGGTGTGATCGTAGTGCACTATGAGTCTTCATATGTAGAGTACACTACATATGATCAGGGCATAATAAAATGAATGAGAGGTCAAACAAGTGTGTACAGTTATTCATTATTCTTTGTATGTTTCTGAATTATTAGTTCTCTTTATGATCAATCAAGAATTTCATATATTGATTCACTCTTATAGATATTTAGAGTATCCTACCATATTTATGATTGTTAATTATTAGACTCTTTAAAGCTTACTGTTGTTATAATTGATATCAATTGCACAAAAGTATATATGTAATTATATCATTGCTTTAGACTGTTTCCTTGAAGTACTCATTCACTGAGCGAGTAGGCTCACTCTACTTACAATTTTTAGGGAAATCGCATGGACTTGAAGAAGATGTCATTGCATCAGAGTACATCTGCCACAAGAGTTAAGTCTGAGTATAGTTAAGTTCAGTCGATCCTTGTCACTCTAGGTCCTTGTAAAGAAATAAGAGAGAGTTGTAAATGATGATGTATAACATTATTCCTCTTTTAGCAATATGTGCGAATCAGCAAGTCTTATGTGCTTAAAAGTATGAGGAACATAATGAATGTTCATACATGCATTTTACTATTGAAATCAGATTAGAGAAATCAATGTTTAGATTCCCTTGTAAAGTTGGTTTATGTGGTTCAATGCGAGAAAACAAAGAGTTTTGAAAGAGAAGAAAAAGTTAAGGGTGATCTTTGTATTACTTTAAATCCTCAATTTATGCCCTAATCGCATGATTAGTGGAAATTGTGAGATCGGGGTGTAACAACTTGGTATCAGAGCTTAGGCTGAGTTTTCAAGGACCATTAAGTTAGTAAGTTAGAGTCATAAGTGTGCACATAGGAAATGTTATGATGTTAGCTCTGGGGATTTGTGTATTTGGATATCCTGGCCCGGTATCTGAGTACTTGGATCAACCAGTATCAAGCTACTATGTCTATTCTTTCATGTATACCCTAGCCAGGTATACAGTGGAAGGATGGGCTAGAGAGGAACCCTAGAAATATTAGGGTTAGAAACAAGATAAGTAACATGAATTAAGAGCATAAATATAAAATGAGATAGAACTTTCATTTCATATTGTAGTTTTATGGGAGATGAATAGAAATGCTCTTATATGTTTGAATTCAGATATTCAGTATTTTGAAATATATATGGGTCTTTAAGATTTGTTGTACACTATGCAGTTGTAGCATTTATTGATTTACATTCTTTGTATCAAGTAGACTAGAAATGATCTTTCAATGAACTTTCCTAAGTGGATATTCTTTCCACATGTTTGAGATTAATAGGAGTTGGTTAATCTTAAGTAGCTCTTGGCTTCAGGACTGCAGGTTCGGCCTGGTCCGGCTGGCAGGATGCATTACTAGGATCTAATGACTCCTATTAACAATATGATAAGAGTAGACTCTGGATAAATTAGACCCACATCATAGTGAGAATGTACATACACTAAGATGTTGAAACATATGGGAAAGATTATAATAGATAAGAATCAGTTGGAACTGATACATGAGACCCAACTTTGGGGCCTCATATGAGATATCCTTAATTGGGAATAAAGGAACACGACGTAAGATTCAGATTAAGTTTAATGATTAATATTATATGAACTCTAAATATGAAATATGGAAAAGATATGAGAAAAGTATGTAAGGGCCAAGGTAGTAAGAATCAATCATGAGTAATGGATTATATAACCGAGTACAATGTTTTTATGTACTCCAAAGCAAAGGAAAAAATAGAAGAAAAGAGTTAAGTATATGATAAGTAAATATAAGTGAAGAGTCTTCAGAAGAGTTAAAGTAAAGAGAATTAGATAAATATGTAAATCATAAGGCTAGGATAAGAAACTAAGTTAAAACAAAGATAAATGTTGGAAATGATGAGCTTGATTAAGGAATGAGGGTTATGATATAATTGAGAGCATGGAATGTATACCTTTATAAATAAGTTTAATACATTCATCCTTACTGCCTTTGGATTCTAAGTCTCTATAGAACAAGAAACTAGTTTTTAAAAGAAGAACAAAAGTGTAGCTAAATAAATGAATAAGTCATACAAAGGTAGACTATACTCAGGAAGGAAAAACTTGATATAAGAGAAACTATGTTTCATCCATGCATGAGTCATTAGATTTAAAATGAAGGACATGTAATGTATTAAACATGAGTTGAAACTAGTAGAGATAATATTGATTTAGAATTTCAACTTCACATTAGTAGAAGGATAAAAAGAAATATGTGCAACATGGTAAACATGATCATACACATGAATAAGAAACATGATCATAAGAGAAAAGTAGAAGTTAAAGATAACAGGTGGAATAGTAGTATATGATAAGAGGATTATGGAAAGTAAGGAAGGGTTTGAAACATGGTGGAGTAATATAGATTATAAAAGAAAGAGGTTAGGAGATTCAATCAAGTGCTAGTTAGTCAAGTATCCTTGTTGATAACTAATTAAACCTACATACGAAAAATGTATTAATGGGATGTTTGAAGATAAGAATTCTAAGTCTCAGAATCGTCTTCTCTTCCATATATTACTTAATGAGAGAAATGTGGGAATGAAGTGATAAGAAAATGAATCATATATGATACATAACCACCGTGGTAGAGACATCTAGTGAATGTAATAATGTCACACAATATGATGATGAAACTCTAGCAGGGTAATTGAGAATGTAATCTATCTGAATGGCCAAATAAGAGAAAGGAAATTCAAGCGATAAGATAAAGAAGACTTTAGTAAAACTTGTGAGATCCAAAGTTTGAATTTCAAATTAAGGGAGTAAAGTCACACCACAATAACGTCATGCTACTGATAAAGGCCAAACCCTAGAATGTTTAGAGTTGTAGTAGTTCAAGGGTTGTCACTAGTGATTTGACCTTGAATACTAGCATCTCTATAAAACAAGATCATGAGATTTACACTATGAGAAGTAAACTAGCACTGATAGTAATACAGGGTTTAAAGATAGATAATCTGAAAGGTAGATGAACAATATGGAAATGATTCGGAGTAAAGAGTAAGATATAAATTTGAAATGTAACAAGTGTGTTTGAAACAAAAGGAGAAATACAATATGAGTGAAGTGCGATATGAGATAAATTCTTGCAGTGATAGCAAGAATGATGAATAATCTATTTGTACCTTGTATGTTTCAATTTTAGGAATGTTTAATCTACATGATTAAAATGAGAAGGATAAGTAGCAAAAAGTAAGTAGTAGTGAATGAGGAGAGAGATAAGAGAAAACAATGGCTTTTAGTAATATGTGAATTTGTTTTTAGAAGTATAATTTGTTGAAGGTATATTAAGGGATGTAAATTGGCTCTACGTATGATTTCAGTGTACATGTGCAAGCAATATGTTAATTAAAGGTGTCTGATAGTTTAAGTCATTCATACCAGTAATCCATCTTAGTATTGTACAACTGTGGTATGGTGATATGGGTTGAATGATGATGGAACAAATGGAGGGTTACCATGAATAATGTAGTTTTACCTATTCACTCATATGAATAGAAGGGATGATAACCATATCGTATTGATATGTAACCCTAATGAGGTGTAGCTTGTTATACCTAGCTTTAATATAACTAAGTGATGGTAATTGGGTATGAATATTCCTTGAATGACTAATACAATTATGGAGTACTCTGTTACTATTTTTGAAACCCTAGTATGCTATAACCTGATGGTTACACCTTGAATTATGTGTAGGTTTATACTTGAGAATAGTATGGAATGTGATGGTAATGCTTCACCTTATGCATCCATGATCCAATGGGGATGTCGTGAGTAGTAATGTACAGTTTTTGTTGAATCTAGTCTTCTAACTCAAGGTTGCTTTGCTATTTGAGTAGCACAATAGTAAAAAAATTCAAAACAACATGGTGAACTCTCTTCTTTGACTTAGAGGTAATACATAACAATAGTACATTTTAAGCTGTATCTATTGAGATATATGGATCAGATTATCAATGTTGAGGTAACACCTCAAGAGTATAAAAATATTGAAATGGTTGTTTCTTTCCCTATCCTATGATGGATTGTGGCGTAAAGAATTTGTTTGTTATCATTGAGAACTATTACAAACATGTTGTGATTAGAAACTAAATAAAGGACTTAACGTTGAAACTACATTCAAGTATAAAATACAAGAATGTAATGACATGTAAGATTTCAGAAGCTTAAAAAAGCATTGAATATGCTTTGTTTGTGTATTTATATTTCGGGGACGAAACCTTTTTAGGGGGGGAGAATTGTTGTGACAGCATCTGAGCTTAATTGGTAAACTAGGGTTTACCTGGATGATTATATACTTAATTGGATTGATCATTGCTTAAATCTAATTAATGATGATAATTAAATTATGATGTTTTAAACCCAATAAGAACGTTAAGTGTTCTATTGTTTGATAAATTAGGGTTTGAGAAATATAAACCCTAGTTGGCTGAAATTAGGGTTTTGATGGTACATGAGTATGGAATTTGATCAGGATAGCAGTGTGGTAAATGATTTTTAATATTATCTACAAATTTGGTATTTAATTGAATTTTGGATATGATATGGATAACTCAATCATGAATATTGGAAAAAAGTTTCAGAATATTTGAGTGTTCTTTAAATGTGGTTCTCGGTCGAATGATACTTCGACTAAAATGCTGACAGAGTGTTTTTCAGCAGTGTAGTGTTTTATTTTTAATTATTTATTAGTAACTCCAAATGATTTGAAATTTTAATTGGAGATCTAAAATAAATCATAAATAGAATGTACAACTTTCATAATTTTTGTATGTGTTTAGACCTTATCAGTAGATGAATTACAGTAACTGACATTTCTGTAGAATTCTGGATAGAAATGCACTATTCAATTTTTAATTATTTAATGGAAGTTTGAAATGATATCAATTTTAATCTAAGCTTTGTAACTCAAATATACACAACATTATAAATTATCATATTTTTTGTAGAAGGTTTGTCTCTTAAATACATGAATTCACATAAACCTTTTCATGACAGAAAAATCTTCTGAAATAAGAAAACGTTTAGTGAGGGGTCAATGTGCAATTAACGCAAGCAGCTCAATTTCCCTATATGGTCAACCTAACATACAAGGAGATCTCATAATTCGTGATTCAATCCAAAGAAATGAAATCCTAGAGAGAGAGAGAGAGAGTTAGGCTTTGAGAGGAGAAATTTATGGAGATGTTGACCTAGGGTTTTGCGGTCCGAGGAATGATGAAATCATGTAAGTTTAGCTTCTTTGAATATAGTTTCATAGTGAATCTTCTCTCACATGTCAAAATTCCTTCCCTCCTCTGATTTGATCCAAAATGGTATCAAAACTTCCCATTTTCTCACTATTTCTTCATAATCCCTCATTTTTAGGGTTTTCGAGTTGAAAGGAAGAAGAATTGGGTGAATTGCTAGGGATTTGATATGGATTCGAGATTTTCAGATATGGGATACATTTTTTATGTGTTTTCACACCTTAGGGTGAGTGGGAACTTCCTTTAAACAGTATATTGCAGAAAATTGGTTAAATCAACCATAATCTTTAATTGCTAAGTATGCGACTATAAACCCTGAATTGTTTATTTGTTCTAAGTTGTTGCAAAATGATATGAAACATATTGTTCCTTTGTTTGAATGAATTTCAGATGATAAAATCATATTGGAAATGTATACAATGCATTCTAATGAGAATTCCCTAAGTAATCTTAGAGGCTATAAAAGTAAACTGAAATATAGGGAATTTGTCTATGACTGAAATTTGTTGTATAAGTAAATAGAAAAAGTTGTTTATCTAGATCCCCTTGGTTTTGAATGATTGTTTATCTAAATTCATAGTACATATATGTCAGATACTATCTTGGATTTCATTTAAAGTGAGCAGTGTTTGTTTGGTATCTCAGTGAAGAGGGTGAAACCCTAGATGTGAGGAAAGTTGGATATTTGCAAATAGATATCGTGAAATCCATTTGAAGGGATTTTCTTGACATGATAGACTTTATTTGTTCAATGTTATTATTGATGCATGATATCCCAGTGAATGGCATGGAAACCCAAATTCGTCTTAGTTCCAAGGTTTCATACATATATTGATTTTATATGATTTTTTGATAGTAGTCTTTATTCAGTGAATGTTTATTTCGCATGAAATCTTTATGGGATCCATGGGAATAAGTTGTTGCCTAGTGAGAGGTGACAAGATGTGTGAAGGCCTTGTGAGCCATGAGAATACTTATACAACCAGTGAAATGAATACCTTGGTCTAAGTACCTAGAGGTAATGGTTACCTGTTACATAGGTAACAATGCTATGTGATGATCTACCCAGATCCAGTAATTATGATAATGATGTGAAGGGATGAGAATTCCCAGTAATTTGATAAGGGATTGAGATCCCAAGTATCATGTGTTGTAAAGATTTGAAAAGTAGGTGACAGATGTATTACAACTTTCTTTGTTGCATTTGTTGTGATTAAATGAAACCCTAAGGGTAGGGTGTTCAATGAATCAAGTATTGTGATATCAATGTTCTCAGTTATTATTAATAATTCTTGTCATGATAAGTAATTAACTCTTAATTGAGTTATGAGATGCACAACTCAAGATATGGGTTGATATGCATGTTCTTTGAGAAATTATAGATAAGTTACATGTGCTATTGATGATTACTCATATGTCAAGTAATTAACTCTTATCAGTGTAATAAGATGATAAATTGCACGATTCTAGTGTGTATTTTCCAAGTGGACATGTAATCTGTTTATTTAAGAATTTTAGTCTGCCTGCATGTATAGTATGTTGATTACTCAGTATATTACAGTGTTTTGAATATGCTGCTTTGCCAAGTTTAGAATGATATCCATGTTGTATTATAACTTCAAATAAGTAGATGCAACACCATAGAGATACCAGAGTCAAGTATAAGTAAGAGAAGGGTACAATGTAGAAAGAGATTTTTAGGAATAATAAAATAATAGACTTAGGAGCCTTGAACACCGTAGAACCCCTATGTGAGGTCTGCGCCTTAGGGGTGAAATGACCTAACCATGGCAGCGTCCAGTATACGGGGGTCGGAACGTGCTATCAGGTGTAATGGGGGACGAAACCCTAGTGGAAGTCTCCTTAAATTATAGTTTGTAGTGTCCAACATCAACCAGAAGTCCTGGTGGCACTAGAGTACAGAAAAGCCAAGAGGTGGCTTGACTCTTCTCCTGTGTGCTCAGGTTAGAGGAGGAGTCTAGTTTAGGCCAGAGAGCCATTTCCCTATTGCAAACCAAGAGAGTAGTCAGACTTAGCATTTCCCGGGTGTGTCTACTAAGTCTTGTACGGTGTGATTGTAGTGCACTATGAGTCTTCATATGTAGAGTACATTGCATATGATCAGGGCATAATAAAATGAATGAGAGGTCAAACAAGTGTGTACAATTATTCAATTATTCTTTGTATGTTTCTGAATTATTAGTTATCTTTATGATCAATCAAGCATTTCATATATTGATTCACTCTTATAGATATTTAGAGTATCTTGTCATATTTATGATTGTCAATTATTAGACTCTTTAAAGCTTACTTTTGTTATAATTGATATTAATTTCTCAAAAGTATATCTGTAATTATATCAGTGCTTTAGACTATTTCTTTGAAGTACTCATTCACTGAGCGAGTAGGCTCACCCCTCTATTCACAATTTTTAGGGAAATCACATGGACTTGAAGAAGATATCATTGCATCAGAGTAGATCTGCTACAAGAGTTAAGTCTGAGTATAGTTAAGTTTAGTCGGTCCTTGTCACTCTAGGTCCTTGTAAAGAAATAAGAGAGAGTTGTAAATGATGATGTATAACATTATTCCTCTTTTAGAAATATGTGTGAATCAACAAGTCTTATGTGTTTAAAAGTATGAGGAACATAATGAATGTTCATACATGCATTTATACTGTTGAAATCAGATTAGAGAAATCAATGTTTAGATTCCCTTGTAAAGTTGGTTTATGTGGTTCAATGTGAGAAAACAAAGAGTTTTGAAAGAGAAGAAAAAGTTAAGGGTGATCTTTGTATTACGTTAAATCCTCAATTTATGCCCTAATCTCATGATTAGTGGAAATTGTGAGATCGGGGTGTAACAATTGGAGTCTCATAATGATGTGATAATGGTGATGGCCTTGTGTATGGCATTGATACAATAACATGAAGTGATGTGACAGTTTTATGTCTTAAATGTTTTACATCTTTTTAGGTTGCAATCTACCCTTATCTTTATAGAATCTGTTTAGGGTTTGTATGTTGTAACTTGATTTATGCAGTATGAAAGATACCCAATTGGCTTAACTAATCAAGTGAAACCCTAATCATGTAGTTTCCCTATGTCATAGATCAATTACAGTGTCAAAACTTACAGGATGGTGAAATGAGTATTCCTGAGGGAAACTTGGAGCACAAACTATTGAGTATGTGGGGTTCTTGGAGAGAATATCCTTTTCATCTAGATCCTAAGTGTTTTGGGGATGCATGACTATTGTCATGTCTCGATGATTATATCATATGATGTGATTTTTTAAGACAACTATGGTTGTACCTCAGTGACAGGGTTGTCTCCTATACCTTGATGTCTAGCATTATGACATGTACCAAGGTGGGCTAGGTGTTTTCAGTTTAACTATATGCCATTGGTGGCAGTTGACTAGTATATCTCTGTGGTGTCTCTTGTATTGACTGGGAGGTGGAGGTGAGATCGTGTATTCTGGCTCTTCCATAGATCTTGTATGGTACTGATTTTGACTTAGTAGTGGTCATTTGGATTTGGGTGGTACAACTCAAATCCTCAAGGTTTAATAAAAGACATAATACAACCAAGTAGTATATCTTCTTAAGGCTAAACATGATTCACATTGGTTGTTTCCCTTGCCTAGTTTCTTGTAATGTTCAGTTGTATTATAATACCATAGGAGAAATCAACTGTTATACATGTTCCTTGATTCCTTTTAAATACATAACATGTTCTACTTATCAGTTGTAACTACTTTACCTTCTTAGTATGTGAATCATCTTAAATTATTCATTTAGCTGAATATGCTCATCTTGATTAACAATGCTACTTTCCTGCTTAAGTATAATCTTTGTTTACAATAGTTGTTGGTGGAGAGTTATATCTCTTGTTGGGACATGGGTCTCACCCTTGTGGTTCACCCCATCTTTTTAGGTGGTCGTACTCGGTGTGGTAGAGATCGTGTTGTTGAGGAGGAGTAGATCGAAGACTAGTGAACACAGGAGGTTGGATAAGCTGCTAGTGTTTTGTAGTAGAGTCATATGTGTCATCCTTGTACTCTCAGGTCCTGAAAGGGGCATTTTGTAGATGTTTTATCGAGACATATTTTTGGTTTTATGCCTTGGTTGTATATAAGGCTTGTGCATGTGAACATGTTATCTTTTGTAATAGGTGTGTCGCAGTCAGCCATTATACAGATGTACATACATGTCCTGATATGTGATATGGTATAGTTTGAGGATTGTGACGCAATATGTTTCCGCACATCATGGTTATATCAGTTCAGTTTTAATTTACCTTATTTTATGGCATCATGTTTATCTAGTGGTTAATTGTGCGCTTTGATTTGAGTTATCTCGGTTGGTGTGATCAGTGTGTCACAGACATAGATTCAAGCATAACATTAATGAAATACCCTAAGGTGAGTGGAAATGATCAAGTTACCATGATTTTAGAAAAATATAAGAAAAAATTGAAAACCACTGGCATCGTCCTCCCTACACCAATGTACATAACTAATTACCTTATATTCTAATCCCTAGGTGTATGAAAAAATTAAATAGTTAGTTTGTGATGAATTCTAATTGTTTCTATTCTACGACCTCTTGCATGTGAATATCCTTATAACCTGGGATAGTAAGTTTTGAGTCACATGGGTACTCAGATTTTCCTTAGTTCTTTAATTAATAAAATTTGTATCAAAAGGTGATTATGATATGTTTATTCTTTTGTAGGTGTCGGTTTGAAATACCTACCTGGATATCCTTTCAGTAACATCATATGTCATTGCTTTATTCAACCTAAAAATGTACGATAAAAATATATATAGTACATGTCATTCTTTTTATTTAATCAGTTTACTATAGGAAATTTACAACATGTTTTTAGTATGCCAGATACAAAACAAAACATAAAAATGAGATGGTGAGAATTACATACATGCTTAATATAATTAAAGTTTAATGGATCATTAAATAGTAATACTAAAGAACCAATTATACATTAGATACTCTAAACACCTTAGAATCCATGTTGAGGTCTATGACACAATGGAGGAATGATTTCTCCGCTAATAGAGGGTAGAAGAGGTAGCTAAAATATGGTGGTGGGGAAAGAGGGTTAAGCCCATAAAAGACTATCTCTTGACTAATAGTAGGGGCTTTCAACATAAACTGGATAGCTTGATGATACAAAGTGGTAACCAACAATAATCAGAGATCTCAATGGTATCAAAATTTGCTACAATAACTTATTATATAACCAACATTTATCATAGATCTTAGTGGTACCATTTTAGTTATTGCACAATGAATCAACCTTTTAAGATCCATTGATGTAGGCAGTTTAAGGCGAAGTACTTTAGCTCTCTATTTATGTACCTTGGTTTGAAGGAGGAGTCTAATTTATCTATTCAGTTAATATAACCATTGAGGTTAGACTTTGAGAGTCTCGATGAAGGTTGTACAGCTAGTTCAATAGAGTTAGGATCCTAAGTTAACTCTAAGTATGGTTTGGTGAGATCATAGCTTGACTTATACTTCTACATGTTATGATACACTTCATGTAGATCTAAAGAATTAATAATATGAATAAGAGGATTACCAATCACTTTAAGAATTTACTATTGCTTTCATTCTAAATTTTTTACCTTTTAACATGTGTGATTTATTAGATGCATCCATTTAAATTAGCACTTCTTTTTTCTTTCATATGAAATATATTTGTCAAAGTCCAACTAATTTATCATACTTGAATCATTTTGACTACTTGATAAATTTCCATTCATTTATTCAGCAACTCACACTCTATAAACAGCTTAACAAATTAGGAGTACACAAATCTAAGTTAGAAAACAAATAGATAGTGGAGCTACAACATTTCAAGCTAGAAGCACTATGACTATTTGTCTTGTGTGGTTTCTTCGGTTGTCAATTGTATGCTTTATATTTTGTTGCATCAATCTTTGAGCAAGTTAAAATAATTTCTTTTGTGTTTGAAATTTTAACTTGGTTATTTTTTCTATTCGCCCTCCATCTCTAGAGGATTCAAGAATAATTAGAAGAAGACGGAAGCATTATCCACAAGGATGAACTTTTATCAACTTCGATGCAGTTGACGATAGACATTAGGTGAGTAGATAGTCAAAAGTATAGCATGCAACTCGTAGGGTCAATTGCTTTATGAGAAAATCTCTAGCATAGAACACACTCTTACACTTGAAGATTAAGTGGATGTCATCCACTGGGAAATAAAAACGGTGGTGGCAAACAACTACGAAAAAGCCATCTGATTCAAATTTAACCAACGTGGTGGAGATGATCGGCAGTAAGAGGACGGTAATAGAAAAGTAAACCGACCCTGTTGGCCACATCCTGCTGACAACGACACTAGATCCCCCAACATAAGTCACTCATGGATTCTGAGAAGCCAATTTAGACTAGCCGATGCACTTGCCAAACTGCAACACATGGAAGAACCGCCATTTTGTCATCAGAAACTACCTCAACAACATACGATCAGTCGATATGACTATTCTAGGCACATGCAATTCAATTTTCTTATGTATAGATGTGGTGGGCAGAATGACTAAATGTCCACAGCTTTAATGTCAGGACGTTCAAGAAATAAGGTGACTACAACCAGTGGCGTAGCCACAGTTAGGCACAGTTAGCAAAGTGTATGACCCACTTTTACAAAATATCTATACTTACTTTACGTTTAGAATACCAGTCTCCGTGAATTTAGATAGCCAGTGTCCACCCCAGTAAGTGTTTGTGCCGACTTGAATTGTCTCTACCTTCAACTTGTCCATTATGCGTGCCTTTTCACTTTGTCATGTAACTCATCTTGTATTTATTTGTTTCTCACAGCCACGCAATCACATGATTTTTTATTGTGATAGCACCTTTTTCGTTTCCCTAGTCAAAAGATAACTGTTGAATAATTATGGAATAGTAAACAACTTTCCATTTTGTAATTTCTTGTTAAATAGTTGTGCATAATATTGTGTCGTGTTTCTTTCTAATCAATTATAGTTTTCTATAACTATTACGAAGTGCATGCATTTTCTTTTGAATAAAAAATTTATAATTATAGTATCGGCAAAGTTACTATCTCATTATTATATATACGATACGATTCTAGTATAGCAACTTCAGTTTGACTTATAAACTTCTAATTATCACTTCTATGTTACTATATGTGTTGTTTTATTTTCCTCCTATGTAGAAATTGGAGACTACAAAGATGTGCGATTTATATTTTTTTTTTATAACAAGGAACCCCTCTCGGGATCGGCCACTATTAGACCCCACCCAGTCAAGGGTAAACTCCAGAACCAGCCACGTACTTGAGGGCACCGCGGCGCGCTCAGTAACGTGGGGCCTTCATTGCACCCCGAGAGTTTTCGCCTAGAGTCGAACCCGGGTCCCTTCATTGGGAATTGTCGAGCCACACCACTTGAGCTACTTCCTCATCCCTTGTACGATTTATACTTATCGGAATAACATCAGTATATGACAGATATATCTCCTTACTAGATGATCTCGTTATAAAGGGTTTGTACTACAACAATAGAATTGATCCTCAGATTCATAGCATCGAAAAACTATGTGTGGGAAGTATTGTTGTTTATTTTAGAAGTGCACATAGTTCTTCATACAGTAACCACTTTTCTGTTTAAATTTTTGTGTTTACACTTGTTTGAAGTTACTAGTTGTGCCTACTGAAGTGTCGTTAAAAACAATTTATTCATCAAATATTTAAAATATAAGATGATAATTAAAAGTTTCTTAACGTATATGCTATTTCTAAGTTTCTTACATCATTCATTCTCAACATTGAAGTTATTTTAGTTTATCATGAGAACACTTTATAAGAAAAAGTCTCCGCATGAACAACAACCAACTGAGAATTCTAATAACTATCATGATGTACATGCATCAATTTCTTCAAAGACCCAACAAATAGAACTGAACTTAAAATAAATGATTTTTGATCTGGGGTTGAGGCCAAATATATCAAGGTTTGATGTCAATTTTCAAGATAATATTTGTAGGGCAGACTTACATAATGGTCTTTGTCAATCTAAAGGCCATAAATTCCCATCTACTCAATTTGAAAATAAATCTTGTCATTTTAATCCATCATGGTTTATTGAGTATCCTAACTGGTTAGAATACAGTATAGATAAAAAAAATGTTGCTTTTGTCTTTATTGTTATCTTTTTCCCCAAACTAGCCATGATCCAGTATTTGTTAGTAGAGGATATATGAATTAGAAAGATAAAAAAGGATTAGACATACTTGTTGATAACTTTTCAAGTGCTCACAATAATGCAAGAACTATGTGTGAATGTCTAATGAAACGAGATCAAAACATTAAAGTTGCATTCACTAGTACATATATCACCTTTAGCGTCGGTTAAATATGACTTTCATAGTTGGTTTCCAAGCGACACCCAAGTGGGTGACACTAAATGTAGAAGCATTCATCGTTAGTTTCATAACCGATGTCACAAAGCCGTCCCCCGATTTCAAACCCAAAAGACGCGCCAACAGGGGGCCATATGTGTCGGTTATCAAGTCATAACCGACGTCACATCCCATCCCGAAAAAAAATTGGCCCCAGGTTAGACCATAGGTGTCGGTTAGCAACATAAAACTGACTCCGTTGACCTAAAATTATTGATGGTACCAAATAGTAACTGACACCATTAGGGGATAAAAATGTCGGTTAACTATTAATCACCAATGAGTTAAGTTTTTGTTGTCGGTTTTTTTTAACCAACGACTACATTTTGATTTTTTTTTCTTATCAGCTAACAGGCCTTCTGTCCAGCTGGTCAATAGGATGTAGAACCTGCAGTTCAGTTTTGAACTGCAGGTTTACAACATCCATTGATTTCAGCCAACAACATGCTACAAACCTGCAAAATTAACAAGGATGGACAATTAATATGGAATGATTCACACACATGTATAAGTACATTTCATATGATTTCATTGCACACATGTAGAAACATGTAGTTCCATTTCATTCCTCCATTTCATATTCACACACATGTAGCAACCTGTAGTTCCATTCATTTCATCTCTTTTCACATTCATACACATGTAGAAACATTCATGTATTCATCTTCACACACATATGTATATAGATAAGACAATTCAAAAAAAATCATTTAGACATGTATATATAAGTGTGTCTTTCAAAGTTTAACATGTCATCAAATACAGAAAAAATTATGACAACAAAGTTTAGAAATATCATTCTTTATCATTATCACCATCATCATCTCCTTCAGTATTCCAATGATAATAAAACATTCACACTACTTGTAAGGCTTTTGCCCATTGTTCTCTTACATCATTTATGCTCCGTTTGGTAAAGCAGTGCGATTTCCCAGGCAGCGATGGGGCAAAGTCGGGCAGGTTGCAATCGCTCGTAACCGTTGTTATCAAACACAAGATGACCCACCGCTTTGAATTTGTATTGTTTTTATTGTTGAGTAGCATTCAACTGTAACTTTTTCTCACCGGACAAAAATCTTGCGGTGATCCATCTCACCGCACCAGAGCGTTGATTCACCAATCGTGTTATCAAACAATGCATTAATGCTTCCATCGTATAGGGAGTATGTACATCTAATAACTTTTTACATATAGTGAAGTTACTGATTTTAAACACCTACAAAGAGAATGTTGTATATATATAATTAATAATATATAATAAGATTGATATGTTTCATATTATCTAGTAAGACTATATATAATCAATGTTGTATGGTATCGATTTTGATTGCAGCAGGTTTGATAATTAGGTGCATATATCACATCACATAGTATGCACATGCCCAACTGTTGTTTTGTGTAGCACACTATAAATTGTAACATATAAAATGTTAACAAATACAAACAAGCATAGTTCACATAAATAATATATACATTGGAGTCAGGAAATTACGTTTGCATTCTCCCAAAGTAATGGTTTCTTTGTCTTGGCCATGTTTCCTCTAGCTTTTTTGAATGCTTTTAAAGCCCTACATGTTAATGTAACACATTAAATTTCATTATTAAATAATAATGTAATAATAGATGTTAACGGATATAAAATATGAAAGATTTCTCACGTGAATAATGGCCTTTTCATTGAGTGTCCATATAATGAGTCTAATTCCTTCCCCAAAGGATCTAGATAATAAATAGTCCACGTCTTGGGGACAATAACCACTAACTCCCAATGCCTAACACTAGAGGTAAGAAAATTAAAAATTAATAACTCAAAATCCACAATAAAAATATAATTTTTTTAAGTCCAAATTATAAGCAAAGTAAACTTACTCAACATTGAATGGAGAAATTATCACCAACTTCTTTTTTTACTAAAATAATTAAAAGCGGCAGAGCAGTATGAGGTAAATGATGAAGGCTCTTTATCTACGAGACTTATCAAAGATGGAACTAGAAATCCCACATGGGAAAATAAAAAATCTTTACAGATCGTGTGTAAGTGCTGCAAAATATGTATTACGTGTGCATTAATATATAAGAAATCAGATCACCGTATATAAAACAAGGTATATGGATATATAAACAAGATCTCACCATCATAGCTCTATCATGAACCACTAAAAATCCTAAATATAGTGAGTCTTTAGGTTTATCCTTGCTTATACTAGATTGAGAACTCCACCCATGTATGCTAAGATACGTGGAAGTCTTATCGTAGTATAGTTCAGGGTCGAATCCATAGGACAACGGTCTTGTTGGGAGCAACAAGATGGAAAACGTTAGAATCTCACTTAACTCCTCAATAGTTGGTACTTAGATCGAAGATTTGATTTGTTTGTTTTAAACTAAGTGCAAGTAAAACAAAGTAATAAGGTAAACTTAAGATTGTAAATAATGATAAGAAACCACTAGGATGTGATCGGCTTTCACCACCACTACGCACGGATCAAAACATGCAACATAAAAACATAACCTGCAATAAGAGTCTAAACAGTTAGTATCTTTGTAGATTTAGTTTCCTTTTGGATAACTAACTACGAGAAGTGTGGGAATGTTACAATGCCAGCCATCCTCGAACGAATAGTCACCTACTTTACATCATTCCCTTCGTAAAGTGTGTTCCTCAACTTATGAAGGCTGTACTTTCATACGTCAACTGATTACATTTCATATTATGAAAGTACAACGATGGAAGTGAGTTTACTCCACTTCTTGAAAAACACTTCTAGATACCGAAA
Source organism: Alisma plantago-aquatica (assembly GCA_963693085.1). Lineage (NCBI taxonomy): Eukaryota > Viridiplantae > Streptophyta > Magnoliopsida > Alismatales > Alismataceae > Alisma > Alisma plantago-aquatica. Next base: position 1,882,639,159 of record OY856409.1, read on the forward strand.
CATATGCATGGTGGATACATGCATCAAGAACCAACATTCAATCAAGATTTGAATCTAATAGTACAAACGTAGACAATTCATACTAAAAGATAACAGGTAACACAAGTTGGTGATCAAGCAACAAGCATTCATTAAACGATTGATGTTGAACTGAAAAGAAAGTATATCTCTATTGCAAACTATGGACTACATTGCATGAAATGAAAACATGGGTAGCGGGGCTACTCCCCGCAGACCAAAGGAGAAAAAGGTCAGTGGTGATAACATTTCCTCCTTCTGTTCTGGGGAAGAGTGCACTGGTGAGAATCTTGTGGAGCATGTGCACTAGACCAGAATGAATATTGGAGGCCTTGCATGTCTTTGCATCATAGGTTGGGATCCCTGTTAGGGATTTCTTGAAGTTATGTCTATTGAATTGGGAGCTCTCCGTGCTGGATACTTTGGCCTTTTTTATCTGCTCTGGGTTGTCTATGAAAATTTCATTCAAAAGATTTTCTGTTATGACAACGTTGGTACCAAAACGTTTGGTGACCAGCCTGCGGTCACCTCCGTCCCTTTCTCTATCCATAATATCCACAGATTCTTTGGTGAGATGTGTAAAGAATTCTATTGTGGGTTCTACGTATGAAATTTTAGGGACAAAGCATAGTCTCGACATATTAGAGTTGTCGAGCATGGTGAGGATTCTGTCGTATATCCCCATCTTATACAGTACACTTGAGCAAACGTACTTTGTTGGTTTTAGTATTTTTTTGATGGATGGGAGGGTGTGGATGAAAATGTTTTCTGGTGGTGGTGCGCTGGTGGTGATTACTGAGAAGACAGGGGTAGAAGTGGTTGCAGGAGTGGTAGTGGGGGTGGTGGTGGCGGTTGATGGGATATAGCCTGCTAGGGTTTGTTCCCTAGCAGTGGCGGGGCAGACTTGTTTTCTTGCCCGCTTTTTTGAGGGTTGTTCGCTCACAGTTTCTTGGACCTTTCATTTTCCCTTGGACCTTTCAGTTGGGGATTCTTCCTCGGAGTTTGTCTCGTATTCGGAGCCTTCATCACTGGAAGAGATTTCTTCCACTTCTTCTTCAGGCTCCTTAGCTAAGCATTTGTTGATGCGGTCAATTTCGCACATGACCACTATGATGTTGACCTTTGGTGGGATTTTCCCAGTCTCTTTATAGGTATCTACAACTTTCTGGAGCTTGGCACAACCTTCTATTAGTTGCTTCGTTGTCCAGAAAGGAGCGCCGGAAGATCCGGTGGCTTCTTTAGCTGGTGATGCCATATCTGAAAGAGTAAATAGAAGGTCATGTGTTAGAATAATAGGTTTAATTTAAAAGAAAAGATTAGATTTTGTATGTGTTTTTATGTTTTAATGGAATTCAAGCGGTTTTTTAAAGACAAAATGGTTTGAATACCGTTTGGCTCCAAACGGTTTCAGGATCGTTTGGCTCCAAACGGTTTCAAGATCTTTTGGCAGGTGGAACGACGGGAGGGCAGCGGACGGGGGAGAGGTGATATCGGCGGTGATAGAGAAGGCAGTTGCGATGGAGATGACAGTGGCGGTAGAGATGATGACAACGATAGAAAAGGGGGCCGCACCGGCGACGTAGACGTCGACGGTGGTAAAAACGGAGGTGGTGCAAAGACGGAGGTGCTGGTGATGGTGGTGCGCTGGTCTACCTTGCTGCTGCAGGTGATGATGACGGTGATGCGAAGGGCGGCGGTAACAGAGTTGCGGTCGTCGTGAAGACACACGGAAACAGGAGTGATGGTGGCAGAGGGAACCGACGTAGCGAGCTGCGCGGGAGCAGGGGAGATGAAACAGTGTTTGCGAGGGTTTTAGAAAGCTCGAGAATCAAAAGAAAGAAGAAGGAGAAGGGGTAGGGTTATATTTATAGGATTCAGGGGTTGACCCTACAAATTCCCGAGGTCAAACTGTTTCGAGACCGTTTGGCTCCAAACGATTTCAGGACCGTTTGGCTCCAAATGGTTTGAGGACCGTTTAGCACCAAATGGTTTCAAGACCGTTTGAGATGCTTTAGGTTTTTTATTTTTATATTTTTATGTTTGTTTTGATTGTTTATGTGAATTTTTATATTTTCAGATTAAAGATGACAAGCCTAAGTTAAATAAAGGAAAATAAAAATAAAAGATAAATGGTGAGAAAAAGATCTTGGGTTGCCTCTCAAGTAGTGTCTGGGTTTTACGTCGCTGGCTCGACGAAGTTTTGATTTTGTTATGGTGATACTGTGGGGTCTCTGATCTCAATAGTTTGTCTCAGGATTTTTTCTGCTGCAGTATAGTATTTTTTCAATCTATGGCCATTTATGGTTCTTTCTCCTCCATTGTCGTCAACAATTATGATGTCTCCAGTCGGGTATATGTGCTTGATAGTAAAAGGCTCGGACCACTTTGTATGAAGTTTCCCGGGGAACATTTTTAGTCTGGAGTTGAAAAGAAGGACTTTGTCTCCAATGGCGATGTCTTTTCTTTTTAGATGGTCATCGTGCCACATCTTGGTTTGTTCTTTGTAGATCCTGCCACTTTGGTATGCCGTCATTCTGAGCTCCTCTATTTCCTACAACTGTAATTGTCTGTTTTCTCTAGCACTTTTAAAATCGAATTTCAATTGTTTAATGGCCCACCAAGCCTTATGTTCCAGTTCTACTGGAAGATGACATGATTTCCCATATACCAAACGGAACGAGGTTGTTCCAATTGGTGTTTTATAAGCTGTTCGGTAAGCCCAAAGGGCATCGGGAAGCTTGGTGGACCGGTCAGTACGGTGTCTATTGACTGTTTTTTTCTAAGATTGCCTTCAGTTGTCTATTTGAAACTTCAACCTGACCACTAGTTTGTAGATGGTAAGGCGTGGCAACTTTATGGTTGACTCTGTATTTCTTTAAGAGGGCTTCAAAGCTTTGCTCCAGAAAATGGGTCCCTCCATCGGATATGACAATTCGGGGGACTCTGAATCTGGGAAAAATGATATCTTCAAACATCTTAATGACTGGTTTGGAATCGCTGGAAACTGTGGGTATAGCTTCTACCTATTTCGAGACATAATCCACTGCAACCAGTATGTAGGAAAATTCATATGAAGAGGGAAAGGGACCCGTGTAGTCTATCCCCCATACATCGAAAAGTTCGATATCTTGCCACATAGTGAAGGGCATTTCATTCCTTTTTGTTATACTGCCAGAAAGTTGACATTTATTGCATGATTTTACAAAATCATGGGAATCTCTTGCTATTGTTGGCCATAAGAAACCCGATTGCAGAACTTTCATAGCGGTCTTTTTCGAACTCATGTGTCCCCTAGTGGGGACGGAATGACAATATTCTAAGACAAGAGTAATCTCTTCTTCAGGTAGGTAGCGACGGAAAAGTTTGTCTGTGCATAGGCTAAAGAGATAAGGTTCATACCAGTAGTATTACTTAACATCATGGAGGAATTTCTTTTTGTCGGGATGATAGGCAGACGGATGGATGATTCCTGTAGCCATATAATTCACTATGTCGGCATACCAGGGGAATCTGGTGGTAATTTTCATTAGCTGGTCGTCTGGGAGGGAGTCTCGGATAGGTACTTTATCATCATCCCCGACTTCGATGCGGCTGAGATGATCAGCGACGACGTTTTCCACTCCACTTTTGTCTTTGATTTCTAAATCAAATTCCTGAAGCATTAACACCCACCGGATAAGTCTGGGTTTTGCGTCTTGCTTCTGAATTAGATATCGTATGGTGGAGTGGTCAGTGTAGACAATGACCTTTGATCCAATTAGATAGGATCGAAATTTCTCGAACGCATAGATGACAGCTAAGAACTCCTTTTCTGTAGTGGTTTAGTTCTTTTGCACTTCATCAAGAGTCTTGGACGCATAATATATTACGTAAGGCTTTTTGTCAATTCTCTGTCCTAACACCGCCCCTATAGCATAGTCACTGGCATCACACATTATTTTGAATGGTTGTGACCAGTCGAGTACTCTTAGGATAGGTGCAAAGACTAGAGCGTTCTTTAAAGTTATGAAGCTTTGCAGACATTCTTGGTCAAAATTGAACTCAGAATCCTTGGTCAATAATTGGGTCAAGGGTTTGGCTACTTTCGAGAAATATTTAATGAATCTTCAATAAAACCCAACATGACCCAAGAATGCTCGTACTCCTTTTACGTCTTTTGGCGGCGACAATTTTGAGATAACATCAATTTTTGCCTTGTCTACCTCAATCCCTCTGTCACTCACTCTATGTCCGAGGACGACACCTTCAGTTACCATAAAATGGTATTTTTCCCAATTTGAGATGAGGTTCGTTTTCTCACATCTTTGTAAGACTTGTCCAAGGTTGAGTAGATAGTTTTCAAAGGAATCTCCGTAAACTAAAAAATCATCCATGAATACTTCCATTATGGACTCTGTTAGCCCTGCAAAAATAGCAGACATGCACCTTTGGAAGGTGGCAGGTGCATTGCACAGCCCAAATGGCATTCTTCTGAAAGTGTATGTCCCGAAAGGACAAGTAAAAGTTGTTTTTTTCTTGGTCTTCTGGATGTATAGGGATTTGGTAGAATCCGGAATAACCATCGAGATAACAGAAACTTTTGATGGGCTAGGCGTTCGAGGACTTCATCAAGAAAGGGAAGCGGGTAGTGATCCTTTCGTGTTTCTTTATTTAGTTTCCTGTAGTCGATACACATTCTCCATCCTGTGACAGTCCTCGTGGGCACTAGCTCATTTTTATCATTTAACACAACAGTGGTTCCTCCCTTTTTGGGGACCACTTGGACAGGGCTGACCCATTGGGAATCTGAAATTGGGTAGATAATACCAACTTTCAGCAGTTTGAGGACCTCAAGGCGAACCACCTCTTTAAGATTGGGGTTCATATTTCTTTGGTGTTCTCTTGAAGGCTTAAATTCTTCTACCATGGGCAGTCTATGCATGCATAAGGCTGGGTTTACTCCTGTCAGGTTAGTTATTTTGTACCCAATGGCTTTCTTATGTTTCTTCAACTCAACGAGAAGTCTTTCTTCTTGGTCTTTCATTAGAGTGGAACTGATGGTTACTGGACATAGTTTTTCTTCATCCAAGAAGATGCTCTTAAGTCCCGTTGGTAGAGTTTTCATTTCGGGAGCCTTAGGTGCTTCTGTTTTTTCTAAAATAGTGATAGATTTGACCTCCTCAAAAGTGGTTGTTGGTGCTTCTTCAGCTTTCTCTAAGTGTTGCAAGCATTGTTGAACTAATTCGTTGGATGAGAATTTGACTTATGGATTTATTATGACATTTTCTAACTCATCAGATGGTTCAGATATTTCCAATTGTGACATTTGATGTATTGCATCTAAGAGAAAAACTTCCTCCTGAATGTTGGGACCTTTCATGCTATTGAGGACCCGGAACTGAATGGCTTCTTTCCCCAGTCTCAGAATGATCGTACCAGCTTCAACATCAATGAGCACCCTAGCTGTGACAAGGAAGGGTCTGCCAAATATTATTGGGTATCTGAGATCTTCCTTGATGTCCATAATGACAAAATCACATGGGACATAGGAATCCTTGCCTATCCTGACTGGAATGTCTTCAATAATTCCTAGAGGTGCAGTGATAGTGGAATCAGCTAGCTGAATTGTCATCGTTGTGGGTAGTAAATCAATAAAGCCCAATATTTTACACATGTAGTAGGGCATGATAGATATGCTAGCCCCTAGGTCAGCTAGTCCCTTTTTGCTCTGAGCATTTCCAATACAGCATTGAATACCGAAAGAAATAGGGTCCTTCTTTTTATTTGGCATCTTATTAAGAATGATATCGGAGGTGGTCTGATCCAGTTTGACTGTTTCTTACTCTTCAGTAATATATTTCCTTGATAGCAAGGTTTTTAGATATTTGGTCCAAGCTGGTACTTTAGAGAGACCATCGAGGAGCGGGATATCGATATAGAGTTTCTTCATCGCTTTCTTGAATTTTTGGAACCTAGTGTCCATTTTAGTCTCTCTCAATCTTCTTGGATATGGTATCCTAGGTTTATATTGTGGAACTTCTAGCTCTTTGGGATCTTGTTCCTTTTCTTTGCCTTTTACGGTCTCTACAGATTTCTCAATTCCTAGATTCGGGCTTGCATTCGGAGTAAAGACAGGTGTATCATCATCATCATGAGCGATTCTTGTGGTTTCATGAAAGACATGACCCGATCTTATAGTGACGACATTCAATTACTCTGGTCTATTTTGATCGTGTCTAGGGTTTGACTCTGGTTGACCAGCAAAAGTACCTACTGGTGGCTTCAGTTGGGCAGCAATTTGTGCTAGTTGAGCCTCCACAGCCTTTTGTTGAGCTTGCTGATTGGCGAGCATGGTTTGTTGTGACTGTAGCATCTTCCTGATCATAGTTATCTCTTCTGTTGGCTAGGGAGTGGCATTTTTCTGAGTGAGTTGTTGTTGTCCTTGATGTGATTGTTGCGGAGGTGATGTTAACTGAGGTTGCTGCGGTTGCTGCAGCTGAGGGTGCAATTATGGGTGTATAGGAGGATGGGTATATTGATAGTAGGCGGAGGGATTTCTAGGGTGGTTGAACCTTGGGAAATTATTTCTGAGGCTCCCTTGATTTTGGTTAAAGTTACTTTGAAATCCAGGTGGCAACCTATTGGAGGATCTGCCTTGTGTTTGATGTTGTGGGTTAGCAGTCCCCGCAGGATTCCCATATTGAAAACTGAGGTGGATTCTTGGTTGGTTTGGGTTATAGTAAACTTGTCCCAGTATGGAATGAATGGAATTGACTTGTTCGAGCATCTGATCATCAGGGTGATCGATGATTGGTTCGTATTGTTGTTGTGGTGGTTGCATATCCATCATCACATTATAAAGTAAGCCACATGACGGTGTAGGGTGATCAGATGCGTGACAGGCTTCACAAGTCCCTGTAGCAGCTTTAACTTGTTGGACTTGGGGTTTTTTCTTCTTATCATATTCTCCAAATGAAGTTTCAAGTGCCTGCTGTTTGTGAGCTATAGTCTTTAAAGCTTCAGCAATAGCCTTCATTTCTATTGATTCCTCAACTTTATAAACTTTGAGGACTCCCTTACCGAATGATTGTCCCCAATTGGATTGGTTCTCAACTCCAAATGTAACGATTTTCCAAGCATCCTCATAGTTCTTCCTCATAAAATTTCCTCCAGATGAGGAATCTAGAAATTGTTTGATATCATCACTCACCCCCCTATAGAATGTTTTTATTAATTGATTTTGGGAGATACCGTGATGAGGGCACTTCCTTAGAAGCTCCTTGAATCTTTCCCATGCTTCTGCGAGTGATTCTCCAGGAAGTTGGGTGAAATGGTTGATCTTCCCCCTAATTCCGTAGGTTAATGAAGGAGGGAAAAACTTTTCTAGGAACTTTTCTTCCAAGGGAGCCCAGGTGGTGATGATTGGCTCCTTATCAAGTGAGTTGTACCAACTCAAAGTCCTTCCGGATAGAGTGAAGTAGAAAAGATGTAGCATTATTGCATCAAAGGCGACTCTGGCTTGTGGGACAAGTCGGCAAAGTGCCTTGAACCTCTTCAAGTGATCCATGCAGACATCTCCAGAACCACCAGAGAATGAGATGCCCGACATGATTTGAATCCATTGTGTCCGGATTTTGAAATTGGGTATGTTGATGATTGGTGGCCGGACTGGATGATTATCTTCATAATTTTTGGGGACTGCATAATCCCTCAATTTATTGTTTCTTATCTCTAACTGAGCAGCTTGGTTAGCTGCTTCGTTTTCGGCTCGGATGCAGGCATGTTCTTTAGCTCGGATCTCCGCTTGGATCTGAGCATGGGTGTCAGCAATGAGTTGTGCTCTATGAGCAGCTATGGCGGCATTGACCCTTTCCATTACTAACGCAGCTTGGCATTGATCTTCAGCCATTTGCCTGGCTCTTTGGCGGTTAAGTCTGATACGGCGGTGGAAGCTTCTCTCTACCTCAGAGTCGTACTCTGGATCAGGGGAGAATCTGAGATTATGTGATGGTTGCATACACGTCTTCTACCTGAGTAGAGAAAGAAACACACCTTTTAGATGATGCAGGAGATATGATGAATTCAAGAAGATATGGAGTAATGTTTAAAGGAAAGTGTAAAACCCTAACCAACTAGCAAGATGGTAAATGAAATTAAAATGTTCTGTTGTCCCCGACAACGACGCCAATTTTTGATGGAGCTTCCACTCACGCAGAATTGCATTAACCAATAAAAATCCTAAAGATAGTGAGTCTTTAGGTTTAGCCTTGCTTATACTAGATTGAGAACTCCACTCACGTATGCTAAGATACGTGGAAGTTTTATCGTAGTATAGTTAAGGGTCGAATCCATAGAACAACGGTCTTATTGGGAGCAACAAGATGGAAAACATTAGAATCTCACTTAACTCCTCAATAGTTGGTATTTAGATCAAAGATTTGATTTGGTTGTTTTAAACTAAGTGCAAGTAAAACAAAGCAATAAGGTAAACTTAAGATTGTAAACAATGATAAGAAACTACTAGGATGTGATCGGCTTTCATCACCACTACGCACGGATCAAAACATACAACATAAAAACATAACCTGCAATAAGAGTCTAAACAGTTAGTATCTTTGTAGATTTAGTTTCCTTTCAGATAACTAACTACAAGAAGTGTGGGAATGTTGCAATGCCAGCCATCCCCGAACGAATGGTCACCTACTTTAGATCATTCCCTTCACAAAGTGTGTTCCTCAACTTATCAAGGTTGTACTTTCATATGTCAACTGATTCCATTTCATAGTATGAAAGTACAACGATGGAAGTGAGTTTACTCTACTTCTTGAAAAATACTTCTAGATATCGAAATAGATGCATGGTGGATACATGCATCAAGAACCAACATTCAATCGAGATTCGAATCTAATAGTACAAACGTAGACAATTCATACTAAAAGATAAAAGGTAACACAAGTTGGTGATCAAGCAACAAGCATTCATTAAATGATTGATGTTGAACTAAAAAGAAAGTATATCTCTATTGCAAACTATGGATTACATTGCATGAAATGAAAACATGGGTAGCAGGGCTACTCCCCGCACCCTAGTGAATAAGACTACTCGCTCATAACAAGGACAAAGAAGGAGGCGAGAAGAGAGAGAGAGAATGTCATCCCCATGAAGGAGAGAGGAAGGTCAACCCCTTAGAGAGAGAGAGACGATCTTCACACTACGCAGGTTGCTCGATGACGAAGTCTTCTCCTCCCACCTTCTTTGGAAATGAGAGAGAAAGCAACTTCTGGATGGAGTGTGGATCTCAGATTGGCAGCGTCGGGGCGGAGGATGAAGGATGAAACATCTTTGGAGCAATAGAGGCAGCCTTTGGACGTCTGAAAAACTTGCCCATTTTTCAGGACCCTTTGGGTCTTATTTATAGGCTTTGAGTGAAGTCCAAACGGTTTGGGCAGTTTTGGGTCCAAACAGTCATGAAGACCGTTTGGGTTCTGAGACTGTTTGGACCCTGAGACCGTTTGGACCCTGAGACCGTTTGAGCTCCATGCGGTCTTGAGATCGTGTGACTCCATGCAGTCTCGAGATCGTGTGACTCCATGCGGTCTCAGGACCGGTTGGCTTCATGCGGTCTTGAGACCGTGTGACTCCATGCGGTCTCAAAACCGGTTGGTTTCATGCGGTCTTGGGACTGTGTGACTCCATGCGGTCTCAGGACCGGTGACTTCATGCGGTCTTGGGACCGTGTGACTCCATGCGGTCTTGGGACCATGTGACTCCATGCGGTCTCGGGACCGCGTGGCTTCATGTGGTCTCCAAGACCGTTTGGGGCTTTTGTGATTTTTTTGTGTGTTTTTCTGTAAGAATAAAAAAGAGAAAAGTTAGTCTAATGGTGTATTTGTAATAAATGAAGAAAGTTAAGGGTTCTAACTAATTTATCTGAGAAAGAGTAAGGAAAACTGTGGAAAACTATTAAGATAACATCACAAAATGGGAGGTTATCATCTGGGTTACTAAGAGCAACTGTCAATTCATCCCTTGTGCCCTCATGGATGAACTTGCCTTGCTTCCTCGGCTCGTGAATCTCCCACTAATCGCAATCAATAGAAATTGATAAGTAAACATAATAATCAATATTGATTGCTCTGAAAGTTGAATTTTATGATTTTTGCAGCCGCCTCAGCAGTTGCGGGTTTGGTTATATCTCCATTCTTCTTTTGCCTCCCAGCTATCCACACAGTATGGCGAGGCATAGGTGCGGGAGTAATAGTAGAGGACTCCCCAGTCTCCTGAGTAACAGTAGACTCAGCAACAACATCCTGTAGTCTTTGGCGAACGCCTACATAGCCTTTTGGACCCATCGTTTGGTCATGCACATTCAATGCACGCCTTACTCTTTGAACATCACTGATAGCCTTGTTAGTAAGAATTTTTTATTTGGTTAGTAACATTAAAGGTCAATCTTGAATAGATGAATACATGAGAATGTATATTAATTAAATTGGGAATTGTGCTTAATACCTTGAATTCATCAATTTTTCTTTTGGCAACAAACTCCTCCCAGCCATTGGGTTCTAGGTAGTTCCATTGCTAAGTGGATGACTTCTTCCTCTTCTCAGCATCTCGTATGTAATCTCGGGTGAGATTTGTCCTATAGTTCCTTAGGACCCTCCCACAGCGTTGCATCATGCATTTATGATGTAGGCTTTCATCTAGTTTAAATATACTCTACAAAATTTCATATATTTAACTAGTATCCTAAAAATTAGTAATCTGCAAAATATAATTGCAAATAATAATAACTCACATATAGTTCCTTCCCTACTAAGTCTTTGTTCCCCTTAGGAACTTTATGCCAAGATTCTACATTAGGACTATAATGGCTACGAGTAAGAACCCCAAGATATAAAATAAATGAGTTTCGGTTCACTCCAACTGGATTTCCTACATGATCAAAATCCACAGCCAGTTTGGGTCCATTGACCCTTTGTTGCAGTAACTTGTTCATCATAGTGATGCCCCTCACTTTTTCAATTTTTTTTGCTGCTCATTAAGTGCCCCAAGTTCTTCAAGGGGTACATCATCAAACTAAAATTTAATAAAAAAAACACACTTACAGGATATAACTTATAAATGGACATATAGATAGAAATATAGCATATATTTTAAAAACTTACACTGTGAGACACCACATTGATATCCTCACCCTCACTATAATCATCATCACGGTCATCATACTCATGCTCAGCCATATGAAATTGTCATTAAAAAATCAAACATTCAACATTTAACATAACTAGAAGATAATAAAATATTGTAAAGTTCACATTCAGAAAAATAAAACATATAAAAAAATAAAAAAATGCCTCTAAGACTGTGATCTTTTATCAATTAACATTCCTTCGGTGTGAACTATGCGCACATACAAGTCATTGTTAGCTTCAATATTTGGTGATGTTGGCAACCCAACTGAGAATGGACTCGAGTCATCATACTTATCATAGTACTCTTCTTCATCTATAGGATCTTCAATGAACTGTTTTTTATCATGAAGAACAACTGACAATTTATCATTTGCAAGATCATCGATATAAAATACCTATTTGTCCTGTGGTGCCAATATAAATGGTTCACCCTTCTCACCAATCTTTTCAAAGTTCACTAATTTAAAACTCAATTCATCCACTATAACTCCTCTGGTGTTATCAACCCAATTACATTTAAAGAGCGGAATTCTGAAATCTACGTAGTCAAACTCCTATATGTCTTCAATGACACTGTAATATGACATTTTAGCTTCACATGGACTCTTATCCTTTGCACTTGCAAAAAACAATGAAGACGCTTGAAGGGTGATCCCACTGTTTTGGAACACACTCTTATCATCTTTGTGCTTTGTGTAATATGAGAACCCATTTATGTCAAACTCTTCATAAGACATAACATTCAATTTTGGTTTGAAGGCGAGGCATTTGATATTTTCAGTAAGATTATATGGTGTTTCAGATAGTTGATGTAAGACTTTATCTTCAAACCACTTAATGAATGTCATGTTATGCTCTCTAGCAAGCCACATTGAATTGGCTCGAGGATATTGTTTCTTGATGAAATTGGTATGTTGCTCGATATAAACATTCACTTCGTCAATATTGTGTAAAATATACAAGTGAGCTTGTTCCAACTACTCACGACTGATTACTTTCATCCGTGATTCCAAAATTCCTTTTCCATAATACTCCTCAATATTCTTGTCATTAACAGTAGCGTCATTACCACTCAGAAAGTCATAACAAAAATCCATAACCTCTCTCACCACATAACCCTCAATAATACTCCCTTCAGGTCGATAACGATTTCGGACATCACCTTTAAAAATATTCATGTAACGTTCAAAGGGATACATCCAGTGCAAGAAAATTGGTCCCAACATTTTCACTTCCCTAGTCAAGTGGACAACAAGATGTACCATGATATCAAAGAACAAAGGAGGAAAATACATCTCAAGCTGACATAGGTAACAACCACTTCTCTTTATAACTTATCGAGAGTATCATGATCAATAACTTTGCTACACAGACTGCTGAAAAAGAAACAAAGTCTGGTGATTGCAAACCTTACATGTTTTGGAAGTATAGATCGAATTGCCATGGGCGATATTTGTTGCATTAGAGTTGGAAAATTATGAGATTTAAGACCTATCGAGTTCAGATATTTCATTGATACCAATCTATGGATGTTGGATGAGTAACCATGTGGCACCTTAATATTTACCAAGCAATCGCAAAAAGCTTTCTTCTCCTTTCTAGACAACATGTAACAAGAAGGAGGTAAGTATGTTCTCTGATCGCTACTAACTACTTCTGTTAATTTTGTCCTTATTCCCATTTCGCGTAGGTCCATTTGGAATTTTATCCAATCTTTAGTCTTACCTAGTATATTCAATAGAGTACCAATGACGCTATCACAGACATTTTTCTCAACGTGCATGGCATCGATACAATGCATAACTGCCAAAGAACTCCAATAAGGAAGATCCCAAAATATTGACTTCTTCTTGAATAAAAATTTGTCACTCCGTGTGGCCATGGTACATTGTGATCTCTTACCAAATTCATTGACAAAGTCTTTTACCCTTTCATAAACAACCTCCCCTGGTATAGGCTTAGGTGCACTCTGTTCCTCATTCCGTCCATTGAACGTTTTGCGCAACCTACGGTATGGATGGAATTTTGGAAGAAACCTTCAATGACCAAGATATATAGTCTTGTCGCCATGTTTTAGTCGTATTGAATCAGTGTTATCTTCACATATAGGATACGCTTTAGATACTTTGACACTATATCCAGATAAATTCCCATATGCTGGAAAGTCATTAACAGTGCAAAACAACATAGCATGCAAACGAAATGTCTCTCTTCGTGAAGCATCCTAGGTCATCACACCTTCACCCTAGAGTTCCTTTAAGTCATCAATTAGAGGTTCAATAAAAACATCGATATCATTTCCAAGTTGTTTAGGGCCCGATATCAACAACGATAACATAACGTACTTATTTTTCATACACAACCAGGGAGTAAGATTGTATATAACAAGCATAACTAGTCAAGTGCTATGTTGGCTGCTCAATGTCCCATACGGATTCATACCATCTATACAAAGCCCAAGTCTTAGATTCCTGACTTCTTCACCAAATTTAGGGTACAATAAATCAATCTTCTTCCATTGTGGGGAATCAAACGCATGTCGTAGGATCCCATCATTATTTTTCTTAACATATACATGCCACCTCAAATTCTCCGCATCTATCAGATTGGCAAACAAGCATTGAAATCATGATATTATATGTAGATACCACATCATGATATTATATGGAGAACCAGTTTTGGACTCCCCCTAAGTTGTCATTTTATACCTTGATGCAACATATTTTGGACAATCTTTCAAATCCCCGTAGTCCTTTTGAAATAATACACAATCATTCAGGCATGTGTGTATCTTCTTGGCCTCCATTCCCATTGGGCACAACAATTTCTTTAACTGGTATGTTGAGATTGACAGCTCATTTCCTTTAGGAAGAATTTCTTTCAACAAAGACAACAATGACATGAAGCTTTTGTTGCTCCATCTATTGTTAGCTTTCATATTATACAATCTCACTACAGTGCTAAGCTTTGTAAACTTAGTACAACATGTGTATAACAGTCTCTCAGCATCATGCACAATGTTTCTAAACATGGGAGGTGGATCTGTGTGCTCTACCCTACAACTATCCAGCATCACATCAACGATGTCTATTGGAACTGGTGCATTCACATCTACGTCATCAGAGGCAATTTCTTCTTCCACACAAGCACTGCTATCGACATCCACTGGTTTCAGGTTTGAAATCTCTTCATTCTAGTGTCATTCTGTATAGCCTTGTACAATCCCGTTGCACATGACATGACTTTTGATTTCGTCACCAGTTCAAATTGTTACTATAATGCCTACATGGACAGTATAACCTATCTCCAGGTTGTTTCCTATGTTCCTTGGCAAATCTAATAAACTGATCAAGACCAGAAATAAACTCTGGGGTGCAGCGATTTGGAATGGACATCCATGATCTATCCATTCTATGATCAAATAGAAAACAAGTATATATTAGGGTTTAGGGTCAAAAGATTAGGGTTTAGAGTTAAAAGATTGGGGCTTATGGTTAAAAGTTTAGGGTTGAGGGTGTTATATATAATAAATGTGTACCGCCTATCCCATTCTTGATCACCTAATCTCACTAGTAAGTGTATAATGTGTATTTGATTTTCAAGAAATTTCAGCATCATTTTCCCGCAGTTCTCCAAGTACACCGATGTACATGGGCAAATGCCCACCGACATATGTACTTAGAGAACAAATGGGGAAGTGCTGATAAAACATCATGAAAACTGAATACACATTATACACTTACATCCTAAGTGAGATTAAGTGTTCAAGAACAATCTCAAACCGGGGACTATCTAAGATTTACTCCTAAATGAGTAAATCTCAGACGGGTTTCTAGGCCAACAATATACATGTATATATGTTATCATTCATATACCTACAATCATAGTATCATCGTCCATATCCTAGGTTTTGTATAACATCATTTAATTCAATTCATTCTTCCATTTGGATAAGTTCATTCATTTATCATTAACCCAAATCAATCATTAATAATCAACTACACAATTTTGAAGAATAATTATATATTGAAATAAGTTAAATCAATCACTAACAAGAGAGAAAGAAAGCAATAATAATTTATTAAATTCATTCATTCATCGTTAACCCTAGTTAATCATTATTAATCAACTACACAATTTTAGAGAACAATCAAACATTAAACTAAGTTCATTCATTCCTCGTTTAACCCTTATTAATCAATATTAATCAACCCTAATTAATCAATAACAATCTTATAGAAAACTCACCGCACTGGTCGAGCAGGTTGTGGTGGCGGCGGTCGGAGGTGGAGGTGGTCACAACTGTGGTTGTGGAGATGGTCACAGCTGTTGCCGGAGGAGGAGGTGGTCGGAGGTGACTGAAGCTGTGGTGAAGCAGGTGGAAAGCTGGCGAGTTGTGGTTGTGGTTGTTGGCGGAGATGACAGAGCAAGCGAGCGGCGGTGGCGGTGACTGAACTACTGGAGCAGTGGCGACGGTGACTGCACTGGAGCAGCGGCGGCGAGCTCCTCAGCAGCAGCGAGCTCCACAGAGGAGGCGGCGAGCTTCTCTCCACGGCGGTGGCGGCG
This sequence comes from Alisma plantago-aquatica, assembly GCA_963693085.1. Classification (NCBI taxonomy): domain Eukaryota; kingdom Viridiplantae; phylum Streptophyta; class Magnoliopsida; order Alismatales; family Alismataceae; genus Alisma; species Alisma plantago-aquatica. The sequence continues at coordinate 1,882,654,917 of OY856409.1, forward strand.
AGCTCCTCTCCACAGTGGTGGCGGCGAGATCCTCTCCACAGCAACGACGGCGAGCGGCAAGCCTCAATCGCGAGACCTAGCTTGAGCGACAACAGAAAATCGGGAATAAAACAGAGAAAGGGGAAGAGTCTGGCTCGCGCGGGTGCTATTCAGTTAATTATCGGCGTCAATTATTGTGTAAAACTGACAGAGAAGGGGAAGAGTCTGGCTCGCGCGGGTGCTATTCAATTAATTATCGGCGTCGGTTATTGTGTAAAACTGACGCTTAACACCATCTACAACTTCAAACAAAATATCGGGTCGGGGTGTTCATCGTCTGTTTCAATGTATAATAACCGATGTGTATCCACATACGCCGACAAAAAGAATTTGTTCTTGAGTTACAATCATAGTTGTTGGTTTCTCCCCTAACACCGATGTTGATTAGGCAAATTGGGGGGAAATTTTTTTTGCGGAGACAACGCGTGAACAAACATCCTCGTCGGCTCCTGTGCAACAACCGACGCCAAATAAGGTATGAACTTTTGCCTCACGAGGGATATTTAGGCGTCAGTTATATTTTAAACAATCGAGTACATATGGGGGGGATTTCACGGGGCTTGGCGCGGAAGATGAGTCGTCGGTGTTTATACAAGCGACGTCGAATTGAAAATTTTGGAGGCAAAAATTTTTCCCTGGAAAATTATATTTCGCGGGTGATTTTGGATGTCAGTTTTTATTTTGATCGGACGACGTTAAATAAAAAGAAATACATGTGTCTTTTGTAAAGTGGTCAGCCTTCACATATAGGTGTTGGTTGTCTTGTTAAACTGACATCGTAGTTTATTAGCGTCGGTGTTTTATTTATAACCGACGCCAGCAAATGTGACGTTATATGTCATTTCTGTACTAGTGATTATTTAAACAAGATGAGGAAATCAAGAAAGACTATCGCACATGATTACAAGCATCTACTAATTGTGTTCGGTATCTTTTAAATCAAGGACTAGCATTTCACGACCACAACGAAAGTACAGATTCACTAAATAGAGGAAACTTTCTAGAGCTACTGCAGTTTTTAACTTCTCACAATTAAAATATTGATAAAGTGGTTTTACATAAGGCTCTTGGAAATATGAGCTTAACTTCGTCAGACGTCCAAAAAGACATTTAGTCATTTCCATTGAAATAATAGACCAAATCATAAAGTAAATTGAAAATGATTCATTCGCCATTTTGGTTGATGAAGTGCGAGATGCATCCATAAAAGAACAAATGACCATAGTTTTAAGATATGTTAATACAAGAGAAGAGGTGACACTAGTACAGAAATGGCTTATAACGTCACTTTTACTGGTGTCGGTTGTAATAATACACCGACACCTAAACCATATAGTGTTGGTGTATAAAATAAGCCGACATCAAACTCCGAAGGGCGACCAAACACGGGTACTGCTTTTATTCAGTGTTGGTTCCTTAATAAGAAACCGACACCTAAAAGTAACTGCCAAAACCAAAATTTCCAGTGAAAAATTGCCTCCAAAAATTGGCATACATCGTCGGTTTTTAAAACAGAAACCGACGACGAAAGGTTTTCCGCGAGACAAAAATTTGCTCATATTTTATCGTCGGTTTTGTGACAATAACTGACGCCATTGTGTTTTCACGCGAATAACCGCGAAAATTTTCGCCTCCCTTTAGTGTCGGTGTTTTGTTGCAAACCGACACGTATAGTTTTTATTGTCGGTTGTTGTTAGCAACCGACACCTATAGTAAACTTAACAGTGCGAGGCAGACTCTTCCTCTTCTGTTTCATTCATTTCCGCTGATCAGGGTTTTTGCTTCGACGATTGCTCTGACGATTCCGCTGCTCTACCTCCGCCTCTGCCTCCACTGTTGCGCTGCCTCCACCTCCGCCTCCGCCGCCATCTGCTTCCGTCAGCCGCTGTCAGTGACCACTCTCCGCCCGGTGACCGCCCGACCAGAGCTCTCCGCCCAGTGACCGCCTGACAAGAGCTCTCCGCCCGGCGACCGCCCGACCACAGCTCTCCTCCCGGCGACCTTCTGCCTGACGTCGGTGACCAGCTCTCCGCCTGGAGCCCTTCTGCTCGACGACCAACCCTCCTGCACACCCATTATCAGGTTTTCCCCTGACCTTCCCCCCTATTTTTGCTTTTCCTGTATCACAGGCACGCCCATTAATCCTATGGATGTGGCTGTGTGCTTTCTTTTTATATGTGTGCTTTACATGCATCAATATTATGTATTGTTCTATGATCAACTGAATTTTGTTCTACACAATATTACTCACGTTTACAACATACTCACATATCAATTCTACACAATATTTATCCTCTCTCGGTTCAAGTTTTAGAATTCTAGGTAGTTTTAAGCTACATCTTCACTACTTCAACCACTCAAAAGTTTTGATATGTAGATTCATCAAGTTGATGAATGCATTATTATATTGTTTAAAGCTTGATTAATTATTGTAATCTAATCATTATGTTTTAAAACTAATGAGAAGATTTAAACATATTTGATTCACATAATTAGGGTTTGAGAATTGAAAATCCTAATCGACAAAAATTAGGGTTTTCGTAACATATGAATACAAAATTTGATCAGTATAGTCGTATACTAAATGATTTTTAGCATTTTATATACAACTAGGATTTAGTTGAAATTTGTACATGGTTTGGAGAAATTAAATATTAGTTGGAAGAATTTTTTGACTTGTTTGTCGGCCGATTTTACCCAAGATAAACTCAATCGGCCATGTATTCAAACTGAAATATAGCAGTCTAGTATTTGAATTTTATCTTTTTATTGGTATATCCAATTGATCTGAAATTTTAATTATGTTTTGGAAACTCCATTTTGTATGTCTTGTTAAACTTTCCTAATTTTTTAATGATGTTTGAACTCTATAGAGAGGAGTGGCGGTTGAGTATTCCCTAGATTAATTGATTATCCATGGGAAATTCTATGGATATGACTATGCTATTTCATGTGAATATTGCCTAAAAATCAGGTCAGTGGTCAATATGCTTGGGAATTGAATTGACATTATAAAAACATATTTGAATTGTATTAGAATGAATCATACAAGTGTTTGTTGAGTCTTACTGAAATTGAATATGATATATACATAAGGATTAGTGTGAGGTGGCAATATTCCCTATTTAGGGTTGTGTTGATGGATTACTGAATTATGTAATTCTTATGATGTTGAACAAAGGATGACTTCTTGAAAACCCTAGAAGTTTAGTATTAAGACGAGTATGAGTGATAAAGCTAGAACTTGTATATAATGTTGCAAATGTGATGAATTGTTGAAGTGTAAGTATTAATACTTGTATCAGATGGCTGATCAGGACCGTGCTGATGATCACTGTGAGGGTGAGGACGTGCTTGCACCGCCTGACAATGTAAGTTTTAAGAATATATCCCTGAGGTTTCTATCTATATGTTCATTTATAATTATATTATGTAAGTGTGTTTTTTATCAAATTTTAGGTTGGTGATGTACCCCTTGAAGAAATTACAGCACTTGATGAGCAGTAAAAGAAAATTGAGAAAGTGAGGGGCATCACAATGATGAACAAGTTAATACAGAAAAGGGGCAATGGACCCAAATTGGCTGTGGATTTCGATCAGGCATGAAATCCATATGGAGTGAACCTTAACACATTTGTTTCATATCTTGGGGTTCTTACTCGCAGCCACTGTAGTCTTATCCTAGAATCATGGCATAGAGTTCCTAAGGAGAAGAAAGACCACATATGGAAGGAACTATGTGTGAGTTATTATTATTTGTAATTCTATTTGTGTAGATTACTAATTTTTAGGATACTAGTTAATAGCAACATATTCTATTTAATTTGCATAGCATATTTGATCTGGATGAAAAGCTGCATCGTAAATGTGTGATGCAACATTGTGGGAGGGTCCTAAGGAACTATAGGACCAATCTCACCTGAGATTACATACGCGATGCTGAGAATAGGTTCTTGATAGATTCCAATTCTAGACATTGATCAGTATTTCACTAACTTTACACTAATAATTTTTGTTTGTATTCTCTTTGAAAAATAAATATAGGAAGAAGGAAGCCACACATCAATGGAACTACTTGGACCCCAAAGAATGGGGGGGAGTTTTTTACCCAAAGAAAAATAGATGAATTCAAGGTATTAAGCGCCACCATTCCCAATTTAATTAATATACATTTTTATGTACTCACCTATTCAAGATTAACCTTTAGTGTTACTAACCAAATCAACGTGCTAACTAACTAGGCTAAGAGCGAAGCTCAACGAGCAAGGCGTGCACTAAATGTGCACGACCACACAATGGGTCCAAGAGGATATGCAGGTGTTCGCCAAAGACTACATCCTGAGTCTACTCAGCCTACTGCTACTCAGGAGACTGCAGAGTCCTCTACTGCTACTCCTGCACCTCTGCCTCGTCATATTATGTGGATAGCTGGGAGGCAAAACAAGAAGGGAGAGATACTGAAGCCCGCAACCACTGAGGCAACTGCAAAAATGGTAAAAATCAAACTCTTAGAGCAATCTATCGATATTGATTATTGTTATGTTTACTTATGAATTTTTGTTGATGGTGCTTAGCGAGAGCTGCACAAGTAGAGGAAGGAAGGCAAGTTCATCCCTCAGGTCACAAGGGATGAACTGACAGTTGCTCTGGGTAACCCAGAGCATCCTAGATGTGTAAGGGGTGCAGGCGCTGGTGTGGGCATCAAAGCGTTCTTTGGGTCATCCCAGCATAAACTTGTCCCAAAAGTGGGACTTTCACAAGCTGAAGTAACTTATTCTTATTTTAGAACGTTATTGCGAAAGGGAATTCAATAATCAGAAACTAGCATTTCTTTTATCCATGTATAGGTAGATTCCTTAATTGATAGGAGAGTCAAGGAAGCAGTTGATAAAAGACTCCAGGAAGCAGTTGATAAAAGACTCGAGGAAGCATTTCACAAGTGGCAGGCATCTCAGACTGCCAGTCAGACAGTACCTTTGGTGAACCTCTCTTCTCCTACTCCTCATACTGCAGAGGTTGGGAGTAATCCTATAGACCCACCTAGCACGTCCTCTGTAACTATTTTTATGGCATATATAATAGCTAGTCTGTTCAAGATGATATGTTTGTGTATATATGCATATAAAATTATTTAATTACATGAATTTGTAGGGGTTAAAGCCATGCCGACTACAAAGTGAAGGATATATCGTTGCAGATGCATCGGCTTACCCACCCCTTAAAGGGTTCATGTTTCATGGGAGTCCAGTACCAGATGGCATGGTACGTGTGAGCCACATACATATACTCGCTGGCTGGACGGATCTTGCACTGCCTCATGCACACTCAGATGCTGAAACACTTGGTGAGGAAGTAGGCGGAGTGATACTGTGGCCCGAAGTGGATGTCTTCTATACTGATATTGTATGATAAATTTTCATTACTTTACTTTGTTAGTGTGTATATATATATGAGTCAATTGATATGAAATTATATATACATGTCAAAAAGACGAGACCCGCTACATCTCGGCCTCCACCTCCTCGACTACCAAGTTGGCTTCCAGGGGACCTACACGCCTCGATAGGTCCTAATTGTGGGAGTGTGGCAGTATGGATCGGTGAACATAATCTAAATTTCCCTATAAATGTTACTATTCTGGAGAATGTTGTAGGTAAATCATACGATAACAATTTAATTTATACAAGTTTAGCATACGTATTAATGCATACGTAATAGAAGTTCTGGATACGTATTAATGCAGGTCAAACATTCGGAAACAACATATTTATACAAGATATTTTGGAGTTGTTTAAGTATGAATGGTTGAACACATCTATGATAGAGTTGTTGATATGGTGAGATTAATGCATACGACAATCTAGTTTCTTATATATTGATGCATATGTAATATATGTTTTGCAGCCACTTATACAGGACATGTAAAGATTGTGGGTTTTCCCATGTGGGATTTTTGGTTCCATCTTTGATTAGTCTTGTAGATACAGACCCTGGTTCAGTTACTTCATACTATTGTGATTCTTTTGAATATTTTGGTAAAAATAATAAGACGGTGATAATAGCTCCATTCAATGTCGAGTAAGTTTACTTTGCTTGTAATTTGAACTTAAGCAAATTACATTTTTATTGCGGATATTGAGTTATTAATTTTTCTACATTCTTACCTATAGTTTTAAGCATTGGGAGTTATTAGTTATTGTCCCCAAGACATTCAACGTCTATTATCTAGATCCTGCGGGGAGTGAGTTGGATGTATATGGACATGCAATCAAAAGGCCATTATTCTCGTGAGAAATATTTTATGTTTTTATATCTATTAACATTTGTTACTGCATTACTGTTTAATTATGCAATTTAATGTGTTACATTAACATATATAGGGCTTTATAAGAGTACAAAAAAGCTGGAGGAAAGGTCCCCAAGAAAAAAAGTCTGACACTCATTTGGAAGAATGTGAAAGTAATTTCCTGACTCTAATGTATATATTATTTAAGTGAAGTGTGCTTATTTGTATTTTTGAATATTTTGTATGTTTCAATTTATAGTGTGCTACACAAGACAACGGCTGGGCATGTGCCTACTATGTGATGCGATTTATGGACCTAATCATCAAACATGTTGTATTGGAAATCGATAACATACAACATGTATTATACATAGTCTCGTTAGATAATATGAAATATATGAATCTTATTATATATTATTATAATTATATATGTACGTCATTCTCTTTGTAGGTCTTTAAAACTGAGGACTTCAACACAGGTGCAAAGCGTTTTGATGTACATGCTCCCTATACGAGAGATGAATTAGATGATGTAAGAGAAGATTGGGCAAAAGCCCTACAAAGAGTGAGAATTTTTCAATATGATTTTGATGATGATGACAATGATTGAATAAAATAAATTTGTTCTCATAATTAATTTTTTGTGAGTGTGAATGAATTTTTATGAATTGTCATATGTGTGTGAAAATCATCAATACATGAATGTTTCTACATGTGTCTGAATGTGAAAAGAGATAAAATAAATGGAACTGCAGGTTGCTACCGGTTTTTACATGTGTGTGATGAAAAAATAATATGAATTAAATTTCTTATACATGAGTGTGAATCACATATATAATAATTTGTCCATCATGTTAATTTTGTAGGTTTGTGGACTGTTGTTAGTTGATATCAATGGATGTCGTAAAACCTGCAGTCCATAACTGAACTGCAGGTTTCTCATCCTGCGACCAGCCACAGCAGGTCTGCAGACTGACAGAAAAAAAATCAAATCATAGGTGTCGGTTATTTGTATAAAATCAACGACATACGGTTACAGTGTCAGTTTCCATACTAGTACCGACGTCGATTTCCCTACACCACGGCCGTGCTGGCCAGCACGACCATGGCAGCGGACCAGACATAAAATACGTGTCGGATATCTGTATAAAACTGACGATATACGGTTACAAATTCGGGTGTCATACTAGTAACCGACGTCGATTTTCCTAATGAGACCAGACACCACGGCCGTGCTGGCCAGCACGGCCGTGTAAGCGGGTGATTCAGTGTCGGTTTCAAAGCAGATAACCGACGCCTACACCCCCTACTGGCGCGTTTTCGGTGGCACGCGAAGGGTTGTGGCGTCGGTTTGAGAACCAACACGTAAAGGTTGGGCTTTTAGCGGCGCCTACATAGGTGTCGCTTAGAAACCGACACTAAAGGCCTTAAATAACCGACACTAAAGGCCGGTTATGTACTAGTGTGATTGAACAGTTTGTTGGGATTCTACGTCTAACTGATACAAGTTCCATATTTTTTTCACTAAAACAAAACTTAGTATTTCACAGTTACGAGGCCAAGGATCTGATCGAGCTAGTAATATGAAGGGGGAATTTAATGGGTTGAAAAGTCTGACCTTAAGAGAAAACACTTTTGTATTCTGTGTCCATTGTTTTTCTCATCAGCTTCAATTATCTCTTATTTCTGTAGCGGAAAGCTATCCACTTGTAGCATCATTATTTGAGTCGGTTTCAAACATTTTGAATACAGTGGGTGGCTCATGTAAGAGACGTGAATCTCTTTGAGTGAAAGAAGTTGAAAGATTGGATGCAGAGTTAAATTTTGGGGAGCTCAAAACTGGTACCGGATTAAACCAAGAACTTGGTATAAAAAGAGCAATTGATACACGATGGATCTCACATTACGCATCTTTAATCAACTTTATTTGTTTGTTTCTTCAATCGTTGGTGTTTTGGATATAAATGTGGGTGACAGAAAAGATGCAAAAGAAAGAGGCCTTGTAAATATATTTTCTTGTCAAATTCAAAGATTTGAGTTTGTCTTTCTTTTGCATTTGATGAAATTAATTTTAGGAAAAACTCATGAATGATCACAGACGTTACAAAGAAAAGACCAGAATATTGTAAATGCTATTACACTAATAAAGTTGTCTAAACAACAATTGCATCCTTTAAGAACTGAAGATGATAAGTGGGAGATATTTGTTGGAATCATTGTTGAATTTTGTAAGAAACATGAGATAGATATTCCAAACATGGATGATGATTTTTCTCCATCGGGAAGATAAAGAAAAAAGTTAGAAAAGGTTACCAATATGCTTCATTATCAATTTGAAATCTTCAATACCATAACTGATTGGATGCTAGCTGAGTTGGATGATCTTTTTAATGAGACTAATACAAAATTACTTTTGTGTTGCATGCCTCGATCCAAGTAATGAATTCCTCTCATTTAATAAATAAAAATTGTTATGGTTTGCATAATTTTATCCTTCTGATTTTTTGAACTAGATCTTGGAAAACTTGATACACAATTGTATACATATATTCTAGATTTCCAATTTTCTGGTGATTTTCACAATTGAAAGGAATTGATGAACTTGCTCAAAAGTTAGTTGAGGTTAAGAAAAATAAAGATTTTCCTTTGGTGTTCAAACTTTTGAAATTAACTCTACTTCTTCCGGTTACAACAGCTACAATGGAAAGAGTTTTCTCAACTATGAAGATTATTATAAGTCATTTGCGTAACAAGATGAAGAATACTTGGCTGAATGATTGTCTGATTCCTTACATTGAAAAGGACATTTTCTCCACCATTGACAATGACACCATTGTCAAACATTTTCAAGGAATATCTATCGTCGAGGACAACTTTAATGTATCTATTATAGTTGTTCTATTTTGTCATTTTAAACATCATTTGGTAATCTTTATTTTTTTTTCTTATATTGATTTTAGGATTGTAATTTTTTTACATTGAAAAATGACCATATTTTGAGTTTCACATTGTGTGGTGTCCCCTGAAAAAAAATTCTAGCTTCGCTATTGACTACAACCTGAGTGTCCCCCAAATATGTACTCTGGGATGGATATGTAAGGAGACAATAAAAGATGGTTCAGATTCAGTGTTACAAGAAGACAATGAGATGAATTGATGCAGCCGATCCCAATAGAATTGGTTTGAAGCTTGGATGATGATGATGAATCGACTAATTGGAGTTGGATTTGGTGTACAATACAACTATGAAGCTGACAAAAGTGTGATTATAGTTAAACATCCTACACTCAGCTTCATTTTGCAGAGCATGTATGAATAATAAAATTCACAATACCATCATGCCCCAGGCGTTGGTATGCACTTGAAGACACAATAAAATAAAATAAATAGCACATTTATGTAGAAATTGTAACGTGGCTATATTTTTTTGTGAAGACGCCGAGAAGGCTGTGTGGTTTTACAGAATCCTTCCCACAGAAAATGTAATGCAGAGGGGATACAAATATATTCTTTTTTTCTCTGCGGATATCTCATGGGAAAATCCCAGACCAACTGATGTAATTACAAGGCAGGACAAATCAAATGGCATGTTACATGTGTATGTAATCATGAGAAGAAAAAGAAAAGAATACAATTATTGGTTTGGCTCTATAAAAAGCATTTACAGATTTCAAAGAAGAAACAATATATCGCAGCTGTTTGATCAGCAGCAGCCGAATCTGAGTTTACTGACTTTGTCCATCATTGATATCTCTTCTGGGGAGGAGAGACAGAGAGAGCAACCGTTTTACCGTGGTGCACTTCATAGCCAGAAATCATCGCTGTGATCGCTCACCACCATCTGCACATACTTATATGCTTTCCCCCATTATACAGTACTGTATACCGTTGGATATGCCGCCACGGTCAAGGGAAGAACAGCTTTGCGTAGAGCAGCTCGTTCCAAGTGTCCTGCAGTCCCGGTAGGCACCAGTGCACGCAGTCGGCGTAGCTCCTCGGGTTGGCAATCTGCTCTGGCGTGAGCGGGCTCCACTGCTTCTTGTAGATGGAGGTGTGTGCGTCTTTGCGGTACTCGGACAGCTGGGTGATGTTGAGGAGCGTGACTGGCACGGGGGATGCCTTGCCCAGCTCCTCAGTTAGCGCTCTCATGATGTTGACGTCGGCTGAGCCCCAGTACGAAGGGTCGAAGATCGGGGACGTCTGGTTGTAGCAGTTGCTCCCTGGCTCGCCGCCCCAACCCGTGCCCCTGCGTATGGTTAATGAAGATGTTGAAACTTTGAAACGGTTGGGAAAATTATCAGATTAAGATGCAGGATTTTCGTTGAGAGAGCAATGGATGATGTATGCGACATACTTTTCGTGGGAAGGTGACATGGAGGCGAAGAAGACCCTGGATGCCTTTGGGTCGATGTTCTTCTCCACCCACCCTATCATGCTCCTGAGAGCCAGCCGGTACGCGTCCTCTGTCTCCATCAGTTGGATGTCGTTCTTGGTCTGCTCGTCAGTGAAGGACCCTCTCCTGCACGGCAGTGGAAGAAAACTTAAGCTGAATGGTGCCACATGACGAAATCCATCATGTATTATATAGATCGCAGATGCTTGCGGGGCAATGGATGTGAGCTTACAGGATCTTCATCTTTTGCCCTGTCATCCACCATAGGTAGGTGTTGAACACCACGACGTCCGCCCCTTTCCAGTTCTTGGCATGCTTCTCGATCGCCCCGGCCCGGACTATCCTGTCCGTGACGCGGTGGATGACGGCGTTGTCGGAGTTGGACTCCACCAGGAACGGCGCCCAGTAGAACTCGATCGTCGCGTTGTAGTCCTGAAACAACATGAAAGGATATTTAGTTCAAGACAATCATGAGGGGCTCTCAGTCGCCATTATTGTTCACTGCCACATGACTTGGGAGTTTGGAACTGGTGAAGTGACCGATGAATATGTACGCGCTTAACATAGACATCCATTCATGTACCTTGGCGGTGAAGACAGTGAGCGAGTCGAATGTCTCCATGGACTTGGCCGACTCCAGGATGACTCGGTGCAGCAGGCACACCATGGAGACGAACTGGCCGCGGTTCAGCGAGTCGCCCACATACAGCACCCGCTTCCCACGCAGCTTCTCCAGCATAAAAGTCGCATTGAAGCTGTGTCATCAGAACAAAAATTAGCTTTTCTGATTAAGGCGGTGATTAGCTAGCGTCCTTATGGTCTGTACTTAAAGGAGAGAAAAAAAAATCTAAAGAGACTACTCTTATGGAGTATAATACCATCCAAATAAATTCATGGGAATAACTAAACTTCGGTGTTTGACAGTTTTATATCATGTTGATCGGAAAGCGTCAAAGTTGTCCGTTATTTTGGTGAGAGCAAGGTGTGGGTTTTAGTAAGAAGTAGACTTCAAAGAATTAAATACCAAGAAAAAGTGAAACTTGAAGGGTCGTTGTTATCATTTATATTATCCTCACATAAGCACGGCCGGTATGCAAGTGCAGCAGGACCTCGTATGAACATAACAAAAAATACACACACAGATGAGTGGATGTTTCAGTTTTGCTTGACGATATAAATTATAAGTCAACTCCTCATTTAATAAGCACTGCTTTTCAAGAAACAAAAAAAATTCAAACAAAGAAGTGGAATGACACAAAATACGGTGATCGAAGAACCACTCGTCCCATGATACTGCATTGAACTTGTTTAAAATAAAAATCATGACATGCAGATCTTTTTATCCTTTTCAAGTATGGTAGTCGTTGGTGAATGGGCGCTTTTTTACGAAGATTATAACAAGATCAATACATGTATACCCATGTAATTAAGTTTATAAACCAAAAACCGAAACTCATCAAAGAAATTGGTAATTACCGTTAATGAAGTGGCCAAAGTAATGGGATCCGAGTGATTAGTAGAGTTGATTATAAGTTCAAAGTTTCTAGTTCGATTTTCTACGTCAAACCGGATAAATTGATTCCCGCAGAAAAATGAAGTAAAACTTGGTATCTAGTGATATAAATAACTAGTAACCCTCAGAAAACCGAGGGTTACCCCCAATACCGGAGTCACTGTCCTAACCAGACCAAGGAACCAGCACCAACTTATTATATAGATAACTTATATTTATGTAACCAGGGGAATATTTATGGTTTAAGAAGTCGACAAGGAAAGCAGCGTAAGGATATATAATCAAAGTCTGGCCTGATTGGGGTGCGGTCGTTGGAATCACAACAGCTTTACACCCCACACTAAACACCACCAGCTACGCAATTATACAGATTAGGAGAGATGTTTCATTTGTTTCCAGGTTAATGGCCAACTAGGCTCATATGCATCACCCGATGACGGTTCAGCTGTCAAGTGGCACGTATACAACGGCATCCAAGACAAAAAAAACATTATGGTCATGGCCTGTGCCATGATCATAATGACATTGTTTATCATAGATTCCAGATAACTATCATTGGCATTATGACGGATTAAAAACAGATCATCAAATAAATTATTCGCAATTACAATATGCATTAGGATCAACCAGTAAAGGTCAGATTTGGAATATAAGCATTCTTCATAAAAAAAAATAGGTTTAGGAGGCAGTAAACAGCTAAGATGCCCTGCTTCTGCTAAATGTCGGCAGGGGTGGGCGGGCCTGAAAGTAATTCCAAGGTTTCAGGAGGTTTCACTCTGCAATTCCCAGAAAGATAGCCATGCCAGCAGAGACACGCAAGCTGGTCGGCTCCTTGGAATACTGCCAAGCTGCCACAGTCCATATGCGCTCCGCTTGGGAAACGTGGGGGAATTAATGTTACAGAAACCAGTAATACGCGTAGACCAACGTATAATTGTTAAATTAAACCAAACGATGTGATCGCCAGTGGGTAGCCAGTCGGTAAACACTTGGGGTTTTACATCTGACAAGAGGATAGTGTCCACTGACGCTTACAGATTTATTAATCGCCCGTCTTGAAGATATATCGAAGAAGGAGTCAGGCGTGGGATTTGACAAAAGAGAATGGGAATTCTAATAAAGCAAAATTGGAATTCGAAACCACCCTTCATCGATCAGTTGATGATTTTGATTGGTACGGATTCGTCAAGCTATGGAATCAATCAAAGGATATGCACTTGTTAGTTTTTGCTAATAAGATTAGTTATTACTGTGTTAAGGAAACCAAGCAGCCGCTACAGAGCAGGTGGGAACGGGTTGCTGCTGTTATGGCCACTGACGTGTGTCGTGGAGATTGATGAATCAACCAACACTTGGATTAGTTGAGATGGACTGAACGGGCAGGAGGGAGGGATGACGAGTTCCAAGCAAAAGGACGGCGGTGCTCAAGTAATTTACATGAACCAATCGATGTTTGGGGAAAGCTCCAGTTCGTGAAACGATGGAGGCCAGATCCACAACAGATGAGATCTTCCATCTCCTATCAACTATAAAACAAGATAGAAAACAGGACGACGATATAGACGCGTAGTACCTGGGAAGGGAACATCCATGGGGCTGCCACCGCCAGTACTGGTGGCTCCTCTCCGGTCGCCCGTGCTCCAAGCAGGTGAGCTGCGGCTGGATGTAAGGGCACTCATCTTCCTGGTACTGTGGCCGCGACGACGGGTCGTAGACCCACCGCCCAGAGAACACGTCGCAGCCTCCGAGCCGGGCGCCTGCTCCCTCCTCATCTCCCACGGCAAAAGGCAGGTCTCTCTCGTACGAGTGATCGAACACCTTTTGGTCTTGCCCCTCCGGTACCAACTTCTGCGGCCGCTTCTGCTGCTGCTGGGCCGGCTGCGGCGGCTGGGAGTAGGCTTGTCGGAGCGCACAACTGACGTCCTCACCGTAGAGGATGGCGACGAAGGCGAGGAAGAAGAGCACGACAAGGCAGGAGCGGCAATTAAAGATGGATTGCCCGTGCTGCTTCCGGATATGGTGGGAGTGAGGAGAACTAGAGGCCGGCCCAGCTCCCGCGGACTTCATCATCTGTGGAAGAGTCACGAGAGGCCCGAAGGGAGGGAGGGGTAGTGAGTGGCGCGGGGACGGTGCTGGCGCGGATTAATGGCCTTGTCTCTTCCCACAGGCCGAGAAGAGAAACAACGTTACTGCGGGCATTCATGAATATTTACCCAATGATGGCAGTAGCAAGTGTCTCCCCGCTAACAGCCATGCAGTTCGGTGGTTGTGGGGACGACTGGACGGACCCACGATTAGGAATAACAACGGAACAGGCACACCAAAAAGTTGGTGAGAGTGTCGACACAAAGTACAAAAGAGTTTTTTTTTAACACAATATATATAGATATTATATTAACATATAATCGCATACTAATAGAGTAGTTAATATTTTATGTGTTTAGAATAATATGTGCACTAGATCTCGGTCATACTATCTGATTTGAGCTCCACAAGTCAATGGATCAGATATTACAGACAACAACGGTCGGAGAGGGAAAACTCCAACTTTTCTATATTATAGTATGAAAAAATTCCAATGTCTTAGACGCACAATGACTCTTGAGATTTTTCAAACTCTACTGATATCCTCTCTTCTACGCTAGTGGAATCAACTACACCAGCAACGTGAGATCCATTGTGAGATTTCTTCTCATCCCTACTGGAACAACAACAATCTCCTCATCTACAGATTTGACAACCACTCTGAATGCATCTAATATCATTGATACTCAAACTACATTGATAACAACACTTGCATTCAATATGAAGACACATGGAACATCTTCTGATATTTGTATACTATGCACTTGGATTGTGTCGTCAGTTTGCATGGAGGGACTATCCACACTGCACTTGTAACCACATTTATTCCACTACTTTAACTGTTCATCACCTATCATTTCATGGCTTATATTTTTTTTGAGAGCAACATTTCATGGCTTATAACAAGTTAGCATATCCAAAAATAGGTTGCATATATTCTCATAGGTTTTACAACAACTATTAGTGTTTTTTGGTTTCCCTTGAACTCCAACCTTCACCTTGCATACCCTCTATTCAACTGTCATGACGCGTCTGGATGTGTACCTCGAAAATAGATCGATTAGATTCATCTTTCTTCCCGAAAGCATGGAGATACCTCAACATAGAGATCACAAATGGAATTATAGACTTCTATGTTGGCCCTGCCGCCTTCCCAGCTAACTCCTTCATCTGGCAACAAGACTTCCTCTAGTCTAGCTGTAGATGGAGAGAAATGCTCATATCCCTAAACCTTTCTATGGGATGGCATCTCATTCTACATCCAAGGGGGGAGATGCAAATCAACCTATGGCTCACCAACATCAAAAAAACATTCCTCGCAACATCCACCATCTTCTCTGAGTTGAGGGATACATCATCTCCTCCTCGGAAGAAGTTATAGAAGACATCGACATTGGGGAACAGATGCTCACAGCTTAGAATGGCCAACCAACAAACAACGAAGAGCACTGCGCCCAGGAGAACGAACTGGAGGATACCACCTCCAACCCGTCTAGCCCCTCAAAGGTCCCCCATGGAATGAGCATCCTTTATCTCCTAGGTTCAGGAAAACACTTACTACTCCTCAATCTTCCCTCACATCCCTCTTCGATTGTGAGATATCTAGCAAAACCATGGCTCTATAGATGAATAATCCTAGAGATGTAGACTCTACTCTCCTGGATACCCAACACCATGACCCGAATCACCCATGGATCCTTGTCACTCGCAAAAAATCCTACCAACATCATAAGGTTAGAAATGGAAAATGCCTCAAATTTGGCCATCACAGGTGACATTGTAGAAACTCCTTTACATGTTTTGCATGATCTCGATACAGGTATATCTCCATCTCTTGCCAGAATCCATAGTCGGGATGGATCCCCCACCACAGAATCACACCTCGCATACCTATCAAAGATCATCATCATCAACATGTAAGAACACATGTCGTCGTATTGCCTTCTCTAACCAACACGTGTTCCTGCATAGATGAGACAAAAATCTTTTTGTAAAAAATATTTTGCCCCCTCCTAGATGAATCTTTGTATTGTGACGGACCCATCCTCGACCCTCCATCACACACTACAACCTTTCTTTCCAACCCTCTTGGCCCTAGACCTCTATTTAACTAACCTGCCATTAATACACACCCATTCCTAGCTTGTTCCATCTCCCTATCATTGAGCAGAAAACACAAACACCCAACCCCCATCACACATTTACAATCCTCCATGGATAACCTCTCCCTTGAATGCTCCTTTGATCTACCAGGCCAGAGTATGTACATCCTCAAGGTGCTTACATCCCGCACCATCCAGATCAATATTATGAACTACCCTATACCAGCAGATATTGTGTGCATCATGATTACCAAAGAACTGACGCTTATGCTACTGAGTGCACCATCTTGAAACCCAAAAGTCTATATCCCATCAGGCTCATCTACACCCTCCTAGAGAATACTATCTTCGAGCATGTCTTTGGGCAGACTTTTCTCTTTGCATGTGGTTGTGGCTTCGCCCATGCCTGAATCACTCGTTGGGCTTTCAAACAAGGTTCCACCCCGGCCACCACTGGAGCTTCGGGATGGATATCTATTGCAGACCTCCCACCACATCTAAGGAATGAGTAAGTATTCAAATTCATTGCCCACATGGTGTATGCAAACCTACAATTCATCAACCCCGAATCATTACACCCTACATATTTCACCAAGGCCTTCTGTGTGTTTGCTATCTTGAAAGACACTACAATCCTTGGCAATATCAATATCTGATTCGGAGGTATGGTCTACAATGTCAATCTTAGAGCGGAGCACCCATCCCTGTAACCTAGTTTGAACCTAACCACATCCCAAACAATCTCAAACCCCCAACTCTGATCCATACCCTCCATACGCAGGGCAACAGTAACAATACCCAAATTGCTGCTACCCATCAGTCGATGCCTCACTACAAAAAGGCACGTACCCACAACTCCAACTTGCTACACATGCTACAACATCCATTCTTAGGATCCAACCCCACATTCAACTCAATTAACATTCCAAACACCTCACATGTTGACTTAGACCAAACTACCTTCCACAAGTTGAAGACCGCCATCATTGAAGAACTTTGAGCTTCTCCGAGCCCAATCGTCACAAATTGAGCCTTTCTTTGAAAGAACATGAAGTGGTGTAGTCCTATGCTGCCCTGCTCTATACACTGGAGTCACAAAAATGCAAGAACTTTTTCGCTCTTGATGACATAGGTAAGTGTACATCCAAACTACTTACACCTTGATCTATTGATGTTGGAATATATTCTACTGATAGTGATACCAACAAAGTCTTAACTCCTTCACCCCTTGTTAGCACTCAACCAGATAGCATCACCACCCTTGCACCATGGGATAGCATAGAGGAATTCACACTATTCTTCCATAACATTGGCATGATCTTTACATATTCCACTCCCACTAACACCTTCCTTAGAGAACTTCTAGCACAAAACCATTGGATAGATCATAGGATCTAGATTTAAGACCTTATCACCTGGCTTGTGACCCATATATGTCATCTAATTTCTACCAGATTCTACTATCATCATGGCCATAACAACTTGGAACGTTTGTGGGGCAGCAACACCTTACAAACAACAACCATTAGGAATGCCTTATACCAACAACGCATTGACCTTATCACCATTCAGGAAACAAAAACCACTTTGACTGATTTTTAGCTTCGACACATTGGAGGTCGCCACATCAATAAATGGATACAACTCCCCCCATTGGCTTCAGTGGTGGCATTCTTATAGGATGTAATGATAATACTTACCATGATACACACTCCTTTCTGCTTAACCACAACATCATGATCTAGTTCAAGGATTCCAGAACCAACACGCTCTCACATTTCACTGGGTCTATGGACCACTTGGGATACATAAGGAACCTTTCCTTGAAGAACTTCATACACTAGCCAATTCAACTCATGTCTACCCCTTGGATTATCAAGGGAGATTTCAACCTTATTACATGCTCCCAAGAGAGATATCCCCACAACACTTATGACTACACACCTATTCCTCACCATGCTACTCTCTTCGACAACTTTATCACCTCACACCACCACAGAGATATCCACACATGTAATGGATGTTGGACATGGCATAGAGGTTTGCATAGAGCCAGATTAGACCGCTTTCTATGTAATAACTTATGGGTGGATGTGCACCCCATGGCTTACACCACACTTGATGCATGAAGTTTATCTAATAACTTCCTCATCCTACTCCATACTAAACCTCTTACCTGAGGACCGAAACCTTTCCATTTTGAGAGATTATGGACTCGACACCAAAACTTTATCCCCATGATCACCAACATATGGAACTATAACCCCTTCTCAAGCAACCTGAGTTATGAAATCCATCACAAACTCAAACAGCTTAGAACAACCTTTAAGAGATGGAAACTACATTTTGGCTCCATCCCAGACTCCATCAGGACTAAGAAAAATCTCCTCCTATCCACCCTCTAGCTCAACTCACCTATAGATGCACACTAATCCATTCTAGAAGACATCAAACTTCTCAAAACTCACAAAGAAACTCTATGGAAACAACGAGCCAAAATCAAATGGTTGAAGGAGGGTGACAAAAACACTAAATTCATCCACGCCACTTGCAACAACAAACATAGTCGTCTTCAGGTCACTAGTATCGATGGATTATATGCCGCTACCCAACCTAGATGGATCCTCACTACCCACATTGTCAACTTCTTCAAAGGACTCTACAACAAAAGACACATATACAATAACATGGTGACACTTGATTGGAACACGATCTTCCCACACAAAATCCCTCCTACTAACAACCTTCTTGATCCTTTCCACGAACCTGAAATCCAGGAGTCACTAGTACAGGAATGGTCTGTAGCGTCGGTTTTTTTAAGCCTATAGCGTCACTTAATAACCGGCCCCTAAGTGGTTGTCACTATAGAATTTGATCTATAGCGTCTTTTTTTTACCAAATAAAACCGACCTTACAGAGTAAATACTGACGCAAAAGGTTGTAAAAAATCTGACCCAAGCGAGAAAAAGGAGCTTGTAAGGTCGGTTATTAAAAAAAAACTGACCCTGTAAACTCTCTCGGTCGAGAAAATTGTCGACCGAAAATATTTTCGGTCGACAATTTTCTCGACCGAGAGAGTTTAAAGGGTCAGTTTTTTTGGAATAACCAACCCTAAATATTGAATAAACATTTCAGTGTACCCCTCGATCGAGAAAATTGTCGACTGAAAATATTTCGGTCGACAAAATTGTCGACCGAGGGTACACTGAAATGTTTATTCAATCTTTAGGGTCGGTTTTTATAAATAACCGACCTTATAAAGGACCTTTACGGTAGGTTTTTTTACAAAAACTGACGCTAGAAGTTATATTTCGGTTGAGAGAGTGTACACTGAAGTGGTTATTCAATCTTTAGGGTTGGTTATTTAAAAAACCGACGCTAGAAGTTACGATTTTTTTTAAAATTTCTGTAAAAACTGAAATAGAACGGAAGAACAAGAAGATTCATATATTCTGGGAGAGGGGAGCATTGATGCTCAACCATCACCATTCAAAACCATACATTCATAATAAAAATGATTCATAATCACATCATAATTTACAAAATGATAGATTGCAAGTCTGAGATGATATTAAACAGATACGAAAGTAAATATGAAAGAGTACTCAAACCACATACGTAAATGGAGTTGACATATTTAATCCAATACTATATTGACTTCATTTAGAAAAGAATCTGACCACTCTTCTCAGAATTCATTCAAGTCCACACGTGTGTAAGGCTGAGTTGTAAAGATCTGTAACAGAAAATACACATGCAAATATTTTATAAAATGACTACAATCACTTGTAAATTTATGATGTTATTCTTTATTACCTGACTTATAGTCTGAATGTCATGTGATGCTTGTTTGACAATATCTTGCATACATTTCATTACATAGTAGCCACAAGCCCAGTCATTATTTTGCATAGGACACTACAAATAACAAATTATACTTAATGTTAGTAAACTACTTTAAACAACAATTGAGATAAGACTATAAGAGTTGACATATTAGAATTGAAAATTAATACATATAAGAGTAAGCAGTTGTCAAAGTAGCTACCTTGACATTTTTCAAAGTCAATGTCTTTAATTTTGTGGGTATTTGTCCTCCATCTTCACAAAAAGCCTTTATACCCCTATCAATTAAACGATAGTTGGTAAAATAGAAATTCTAAATAGAAATATCATGTTGAAGTATTGACTAAATTTATACTTACTCCATAGCTGACAATTCTGAACATCACCTTTAAAAACACTCATGTAGCGTTCAAATGGATACATCCAGTGTAAGAAAATTGGACCCAACATCTTCACCTCCCTTGTAATATGTACTACAAGATGAACCATGATATCAAAAAATGAAGGAGGAAAGTACATTTCAAGCTGACACATGGTAACAATTACATCTTTCTATAATTTATCGAGAGTATTAGGATGTATCACTTTGTTGCATATTTCATTGAAGACGAAACAGAGTCTTGTGATTGCAAACCTTACATGCTTCGGCAATATAGATAGAATAGCCACAGGTAAAATTGGTTGCATTAAGGTGTGACAATCGTGAGATTTGAGACCTATCAACTTCAGATCCTTCATTGATACCAATCTATGAATATTAGAAGAGTATCTTTGTGGAACCTTAATATTATACAAGCACTCACATAAAGTCTTTTTCTCCTTCTTTGACAAAGTGTAACAATCTGGTGGTAAATATGTGTGGCGACCCCTGATCTCCATTGATAATTCTTTTCTTATACCCATTAATTCTAAATCTTTTCTAGATTTGATACCATCTTTAGTCTTTCCTGGTATGTTCAATAGCGTACCAATGATGCTATCACAAATATTTTTTTCAACATGCATGACGTCAATGCAATGTCTAATTGTCAAAGATCTCCAATAAGGAAGATCCCAAAATATGGACCTCTTCTTGTATAGAGATTTGTCACATGCAAGTGGATGACTACTTGAACTCTTTCCAAATTCATTAACATTATGTTTCATCCTATCATATACAACATTTCCTAGTATAGGTTTAGGAGCACTTCGTTCCTTAGTTGACCCATTAAAGGTTTTGTGTTGCCTTCGATAATGATGCACTGGTGGGAGAAATCTCTGATGACCAAGATATACGATTTTACCACCATGTTTCAGTCTGATTGAATCAATATTTTCCTCACAAATAGGACATGCTTTGTATCCTTTTATACTATATCCAAAAAAATTTCCATAAGCTGGAAAGTCATTAATCGTGCAAAATAACATAGCACGCAAACTGAAGATCTCTTTACGTGAAGCATCATATGTCATAATACCTTCTTCCCATTGAGTGTTGTGATGCGATTATATACTCTTAAAGCTCAAAACCGGTGGAGCGATAAGAGTTTCACTTCATTATTGTCTTTGTTAAAGGAAATTCTTCCTGAAGGCAACACGCTTCCAATTTCAACATATCAAGCAAAGAAAATAATGTGCCCAATGGGAATGGAGGCTAAGAAGATTCACGCATGTCCAAATGATTGTGTGTTATTTCAGAAGGACTATAGTAATTTGATAAATTGTCCAAAATTTGGTGCGTCAAGGTATAAGACCACAAATTCAGCTAAGGCTAAAAATGGCTCTCCTACCAAGGTGATGTGGTATCTACCAATAATACCACGATTTCAACGCTTATTTGCTAATACAGAAGATGCACAAAATTTGTCTTGGCATGGGGAGTTAAAGGCCAATGATGATGGCGTCCTACGACATGCATCTGATTCACCACAATGGAAGAAAATTGATTTATTATACCCTCAATTTGGTAAAGAACCAAGAAACTTAAGATTTGGACTCTGTACATATGGAATGAATCCCTATGGCACATTAAGCAGCCAACATAGCATGTGGCCTGTTATGATTGTTATATACAATCTTCCTCCTTGGTTGTGTATGAAAAATAAGTATGTGATGTTGTCAATATTGATATCAGGGCCCAAGCAACATGGAAATGATATTGATGTTTACCTTCAGCCTCTAATTGATGACCTAATAAAACTTAGTAAAACCCTTATATAATGGTTTTTCAGCATCATGGACAATGTTTGCAAATAAATAAGGTGGATCAATGACATTGTCCCGACAACTATGTAGCATCTCATCAACCATATCATCCTGAATCTGATCATCTTGAATCGGTTCATCATTAACATTATCATCATTATTTATATCTTCTATGCCACAACTATTAGTATCGACATTTTCTGATCCATAATTAAATTTCTCTCCATGCCAATACTATTCATTATAACCTTGTATGATCCCATTGCATATGACATGATTCTTAATTTCCTCACCAGTATCAACTTTCAAATTGTTACAGCAATTTCTACATGGACAATATAGCCTATCTGTAGGTAGTTTCCTATATTCCTCAGCAAATCTCATAAATTCATCAAGACCTTTGACAAACTCTGGACTGGAACGGTTCTTGATAGACATCCAACTTCGATCCATTTTCTATATCACATTAAAATTAATTATAAAACTAACCATTTAATATTGATAATATAATCTGTAAGTTTTTATTGATAGGAAGTTAATTACTTATATACTAAAGTGTACCACCTATCCCATTTTTGAATATTTAATCTCACTAGTAACTGTATAATGTATGTTTAGTTTTGAAGAAAATTTTAGCAGCATTTCCCCTAAGTTCTCAAAGTACACCGATATAAATGGTAAATAACCACTCACATATGTACCCAGAGAACAAATGAGGAAATCCTACTAAAATTTTCTACAAAACTAAACATACATTATACAGTTACATCCTAAGTGAGATTAAATATCCAAAAATAGTCCCAAACTGGGGACTATCCAAAATTTACTCCTAATGAGTAAATTTTGAACGGGTTTCTAAGTTAATATATAAATGCATTATTTTCATATTTATATATTAAGTTAAACATCATGCATCAATCCTAAAGTTTCAATCTAGGAGTACACATGTCTAATCTCGTATTAATTTCTAGAATTTATATAATGATTACATATGAAAAAATACATGTTTTTATTATTGGTTGGGTTATCAAATCATATAAAATGGAAAAACAATATAAGTGTGTAGTTAAAGGAGCACAGGTCCACTCTCGGTCGACAATTAGTCGACCGAGAACCCACCTGCGCGCGACATCTAGGTCCACTCTCAGTCGACGAATTCTCGATTGAGAGTGGACCTGGACGCTGTGCGCAGGTGGGCTCTCAGTCGACAATATTGTCGACTGAGAGTGGACCTGGATGCTACCGTGGCGGCGGGAACGAACTCGGGAACGAAGGAAGCGGCGACCTTACTTGGAAACGGTGGCGACCTTTGTGGAGGATGTGACGACCTTCACGGAGAGGCGGTGACCTTCATGGAAGTTTGGAGAGGCGGCGATGACGAGCTCTTTTCACGGAGAGGAGGCAAGGGCTTTGGCGGTACGGAGAGGTGGCAAGGGCTTCACGGACACCACGATCCTCTTAGAATATGACGACAAGCTTCTTGGCAAAGGCTTTGGTGGCGTGACAACAATGAAAAGGTATCGGTTCCGCGGGAGAGAAAAAGAGAATAAAATTTATGTTTCACGGGAGAGAAATACTAGGTCTCGGCCACTTCAAGCCCCGGGCCCGACCTGTAGCATCAGTTAAAACAAAAAAACCGACGCTAGAGATAAGCAGTTCCCGTGTCGGGTTATTTAAAAATACTCAAACTCATTCTTGGTCGACAAATTCGTCGACCGAGGGGAGCTCTAGGGTCGGTTAAAAGTAAAAAATCGACGCTAAAGGTGCTTATATAAGCATGAACTAAACTGGATCCAAAATTCATCTCGGTCGACAATATTGTCGACCGAGGGGCCTCTAGGGTCGGTTATAAGGAAAAACCCGACCCTAGAGGTGCATATACACGCACGAAAGGAAATATGGATCTAAAACCCTAAACAAAAAACTCTTTCTCAGTCGACAAATTTGTCGACCGAGTGGTTCTCGGTCGATAAATTCGTCGACCGAGGGGAGCTCTAGGGTCAGTTAAAAGTAAAAAACTGACGCTAGAGATGCTTATACATGCGTGAACTAAACTGGATCTAAAATTCATCTCGGTCGACAATATTGTCGACCGAGGTGCCCTCTAGGGTCGGTTATAAGGAAAAAACCGACCCTAGAGGTGCTTAGGAAATCTGGCTCTCCTTCTCAGTCAACGAATTTGTCAACCGAGAGGTTATCGGTCGACAAATTCGTCGACTGAGGGGATCTCTAGGGCCGGTTAAAAGTAAAAAACCAACGCTAGAGGTGCTTATACATGCGTGAACTAAACTGGATCCAAAATTCATCTCGGTTGATAATATTGTCAACCGAGGGGCCCTCTAGGGTCGGTTATAAGGAAAAAACTGACCCTAAAGGTGCTTATACATGCGTGAACTTACCTGGATCCAAAATTCAACTCGGTCGACAATATTATCGACCGAGGTGACCTCTAGGGTCGGTTATAAGAAAAAAACCAACCCTAGAGGTGCTTATACATGCGTGAAGGCAAACTGGATCCAAGATGTCTCCCACATTTTTTATAGACATATAAGATCGGTTATTTGGAAAAACTGACCCTATAGATCGAGGCGCAAAGCCAAAATCGAGCAATTTTTTGCCGCGGGAAACTGTAATTGGCTTTCTAATCCAATTGTCTATAAGGTCACTTATTTTATGAAAACCGACCCTATAGAGATACACTACAAGGTCGGTTATTTTAAGAAAAGTGACCCAAGTGGTCTTAAGTGGTGCCTGCATTTTTTATAGACATATAACGTCAGTTATTTGGAAAACTGACCCTATAGAGTTACACTACAAAGTCGATTTTTTTTAAGAAAATCGACCCAAGAGGTCTTAAGTGGTGCCCACATTTTTTGTAGACATATAAGGTCGGTTATTTGAAAAAACTGACCCTACAGGTAGTGACGTTATAACTCATTTCTGTACTAGTGAGGCTATGCTGAATCTAGGGTTGGATAAATCTCCTGGACTGAATGGTTTTGACATGTCCTTCTATCGTGCATCATGGCAGATCATCAAGGATGACTTTGTCAATCTATGTCAACAGATGCACCAACACCATAACATCTCTTATCTCCTCAAACCTATCAACCACACACACATAGCTCTCATTGCCAAAATAGAACATCCTACCTCCATCAGAGACTATATACCGATGAGCCTTATCAACTCATCTTACAAGATTATTGCCAAAATGCTCACTAGTCGTATGAAACCTCTTCTACATGCCATCATACATCTATAACAATGTGCATTCCTACCCCATAGAAACATTCAAGATGCATTCATCATTGTGTAGAAAACCCTACACAGTTGTCTATCACTCAGTGAACCGATCCTCACCCTTAAATTGGACTTGGAATAGGCATTTGACAATGTCAACCGGGAGTTCCTTACACACTACATGCATGGGTTAAAATTTCTAAATCAATGGTGTTCATGGATACACTCATGTATCAGCAATAGCTAATTCTCTACACTTATCAATGGAACACCATTTATTTTTTTAAGAACACTAATGGGTTGAGGCAAGGGGACCCATTATCACTTTATCTCTTCATTATCATCACATCCTTTCTAAACTCACTCGTACGCAATGCTGCAGAAAACGACATCCTCATCATGCCCAGGGGATGCACACACAACGTCATCCAATATACAAACGATACCATCATTTTCATCAAACCAAATGATACATATGTCATCAATCTGATTTAGATCCTCATGATTTTTTTCCAAGATCTCAGGACTCAAAATCAACTTCCACAAGCCTACCATTATCGGCACCATTGTTGATGCATTAGAGATTAACATATACATCGCTATGTTGGGATGTCAACATGAATCGTTCCCATTTTCATACCTCAGTCTCCCTCTCACCCCTGGACGTCTTCCATGCTCTATGTAGAACTCGATCATCCACAAATCCGAACACAGTGTTAACTCCTGGAAAAAAAAATTTCCTCTCTCTTGTGGGACGTCTATCTCTACTGAACGCCACCCTCACACCCATAATTATATACCATATTTCATGTATTCCTCTTCCATCCATTGTTCTCACGGCCATTGATAAAATCCTCCATAAATTTCTATGGGAACACCATGGAAAAAAACTCCACTTGGTAAACTAGGAAACCATATGTAGCCCCAAAGTAGACGGTGGATGGGTATCATCAACATCAAGCTTCATAGCTTATGTCTCATTCATAAAATCACAACCTCTGTATGCAATAGAGAAGATAATTTATGTTAGAAGATCTTTATAGATAAATACCTCAAACATCAACCACCATGGTCATTCACTGCTTCCAGAACAAAATCACCTTTATGGAAGCACCTAGCCAAAACTCTCCACATCATCTCAAGCACCATTTAGACACCGCCACACCATTGAAACAATACCAATTTTTGGCACGATCCATGGTGGCATGGGCATAATCTCATCAACTTTTGACTACCTTACATGACTATTCCTAGCTCCATCACCAACTACAACAACAACCATGCTCTGACAAAATTAGGATCACATAGAAACAACATCCTCAAAACTTGCCTTAGAGGATGGATGGATCTAGCAACATCTTCAGACATCTTGTACCAACTCGAATACAACAGATCTAGAGACATCACATGGAATTGGGGCACTCGATATGTTTCCAAACAAGCATATAACTTTTTTACATTCAGAGGACATATCAGAAACTAAAAGATTATATGGCAGAAAAAATGCCTACCCAAAATACAAATACTGATTTGGTTGATCTCCCATGATAAAATACCTACTGACATGATGATGAGAAACAAAGGATTTCAAGGACCATCCAGATGTTCACTATGCTATGACCATGAAGAAACCACCCAACACCTCTTCTATGGATGTCACACATCTAGACAAATCTAGACACACTACACCACGACTACCACCATTTTAGCGCAACCTATCCTCAACACCTTTCATAGACTTCAAAACACTAGAAGCCAGATTGATAGATATAGGCAACATGACACATTGATTGCTTCTATCTTGTGGACCTTACGGATATCACAAAACAATATTTACCTTTGATAATCACATACTATCAATTCAGCAATTACACCAACATGTCGATGTCTGCTATCGCAATTTCCTACCGTGCATGTTTCCACAGAGACAGAGCACACAAGGAGCAATACAACTAGGAAGCTGAGCCAAGCATCCCCACAGCCCATATAGAATGCCCTATCGAAGGTGGTGGAGAAAACTAAGATCATCTACACTTCTTGCATTATCAAGTAGACAATAGGGATATTATGTTGCATTAGGGTACCCCACCCATTTTGATGACATGATGTAATGATATTATAAACTCTCTATCCTGGACACTTGGGATTACATCCCTGGTATTTATATCCCTTTATATATTCATCTTGAATCTATGTGTCCTTGGATTATCGTGGTTGCATGATCCATTATCAATATGTACCAGGAATCCTTATCTAAAAGAAAATATTGTGGACACTGATGTGGATATATGAGATGGGTATAAAAGATTCAGACCTCCAAAATAGAGTACTAAATTTACTATACTATAAAGTAAAAACTTAAGTTGTTGTAGTTTTTGTTGATAGTGGGGAGACACCCCTTAACATAGACCTCGTAGATGAATTAAAAGCCAAATCAATATAGCAAAGCTAAAAATCACTAGTGTCAGTAAGGATATCTTCCATGGTGAAAGTCCTATGGCCGTTACCTCCTCCTCCTCCTCGAAAAGTGGGTGTTGGCGCTTCATTCTCCTTGTTCATCTCCATGTTGACTAGTGACCCTTTATCTTCCATCATGAATTAGTTTATCTTAATGTGCTCCTCTAGTGTATTTATGAGGGAGATGAATGTGTAACAACAACTGGTAGCTTGGATTGCTTCTTCTCTTTTGGACTTTGAGAGGATATGAGCTCATCAATGATGGTAGTCTTGAGTTGATCAACAATGAATTTGTCTAGACTGGGTGATGTGTTGTTTGGTAGGTTGTTGTAAAACGGAAAGGGTTTACCTGATCCATATATGATGGGTTGAAGGTTTTATGTTTGATCAATGTGATATGTGGTCGTTTGTGATACAAAGTGTTGTGGGGATTTGTTGGCACTCGATGGTGAATTATCTCTTCTTTCCTCTCCCATACCATCTCTTTATCTGTCATTTTTGTAAATGGTTCGTTATTGGGTTTTACTTCGTTATTGGATGGACAATACTAGGATGGAGGGGACAACAGAGATCAGAGAAGGTGGTTGTAGACAGTGATGGATTTTTTGTGATGAGTTTGATGGCTTTTTTTTAAATAAGTTGGGAGTTATTCTTATTCATCCTACCCTCCTCATGTAGGAAAATCATATTCAAGAACCAAAAAATTCATCATTTGCACTAAGGGGAGTGGAGATATAAAAATCCCATGATACATATATACTAGTAAGTGTACCATCACTATGTATTTGTCCATGCGGTATCCATGTAAGGTATACCTCTATTTTCCATAATAATCAAGCCCCTCAATCTTATTGGAAGCAAGTTAGTTTCTATGCACCAGAATCCTTCTACAAGGTTGGTTCCCCATCTGCCTAGCTCTCTCGAGGCAGAGTTGATCACTTGAGGAACAAATTCCCCAATGATCTTTTTGTCTGTGATGACTTGTTCATCTCTGTAATGAAGGACAAAACTTTCTAAGGACCTATTGCAGATCCCCATAAGGTGTGGAAGACCATTTTGTTCTTCTTGTCTGCAATCTTAAGAGAAATAAGGCATCATTGGAATTAGGAGCTAGTGTGATTGGATTCATTCACCTAGTAATGAAAAACCAATCTGGCATACCCATAGAAATTACATATAATACCCACAATTCATATTGTCATACTGCTAGTTGGATATGGGTCTCTTCTTGTGGTGAGGCTAAGTTTGAGGTTGGTAACACCAGCAGGGCCATCTCACCGATCTGATTGTTCTAATCTTCAAGCTTGGGTCATCAATACTCATGTTCTCTAGGGCCCTGCAGAAGCTACTTTCCCCCAGGTCCTTAAAATATGTATTTCTTAGCCCTCAGTTTATGATGACGATGATTGCATCCTAAAATCCAATCAAGTGTGAATAATTATTTTTAAATCTCTTTGTACAGCTTATTCTCCATATGATCCAAAAGATTAGTGAAATCATCTCATTGTGAATCCAACCTCTAAGAGATTCATTTTGCTGATGGGATGTTGCGTGCAAAAGGGTATTAATGGATTGAAGATCATCGTACCCTTCTTCGAATAAGGAATTGAAATGATTAAAGAAGAAGAGGGTAGTGTCATTGTGAAGGAAGAGGTGAGATGTAGTTTCAGATCTCAGTGAAAACAACAGTAACATCTTGAGACAATAGAGAAGTGATACCCCATGATGTTATCGTCTATAGAGATATCTCTTCTCACCATATTCCATAACATCATGTTTTCCCTCAACATGTAATCTTTCCAAATCCACGTTAACGATTCATGAACAATGGGGTCTAAAGGATTCATGAGTAACTTAGTGGATCTAAGGGAGAAGAGACCATTCTCTGTTGGTGTCCACACCAACTTGTCATTTGTATCTGAAACCACAACTAGAGATGAGGGAATTAGTGTAATGTTGTCTTCGTTAAGGATTTGGGATAGGGTAGAAAGATCCTATCATGTATTGATTAACCAAACATCACTTATCTAAAAATGATGTGAAGTATCAAAGGAATCGTTAGCATAGTCGCTCATTGGGTATTGACACTATTTGCTATCCTAGAATGAGTTTGATGGTATAAACCATTTCTCCAAGCTTGATTTTGATTAAGGCTAATAATGCAATGGCTTTCTTGACTAAAAAGGCACACAAGGCTTTAATCTAGTTGACAATTTATATAGTGTCATGGATGAAAAACTAGAGGATGGCTCCAATGGCGTGGTTGTGGATCGAAAAATGTCAACTTCCCAAAGATGTGGGGGAAGGGTCAGATATGGAGACCCATCTCGAATCTCCAAAGCCAACAAACGATGTTCCTTGATCGGCCGACCATTTAGAGAGTGCAACATGAACAAGACTATCTCCATAGGGGACAGTCATGACCTTTCCAAATAGATGGTCAAGTTTGATGCCTTCAAGAACAGAGTAAAGGAGTTTTGATTGTGATGGAATCTTAGGTTTGAGGATAGTGTTTTGGGAATGAGGTGTGTTATGGCCCAAGTGACATACATGATGTCAGAAGTGTTGTTATCTAGGTTGTTATTTATGGTGACTATGACACTTCAACTAGTGAAGACCTTAAGGAGAGGCATAGAGCTGACATGAAGGTCAATGAGAATCTCAACATCGGAAAGTGAAGAGGGTGCCATGATGTGATGAGGGGGCATTGGGAATGATCTGGATAAAGAGGGCACATGAATGGTGGCTAATGGAGGTGATATAAAGGCAGGTTTCAGAGGGTAAGAGGAAGGAGGAGGTTGGGGGTGGATGAGACATGTTTCAAAAGAGTTTTTTCTTCTCAATTTAATTAATAAAAAAATAAAATAGTAAATATGGTCAAAATTAAAATTAAAATTAATAAATTTGGAATTTTTTTTGGGATAGATGAGTTTAAGGGGTTCCAGGACCTAGTGGTTCAGGGGTCAAAAAAAATTTAAACGCTCAATATAAGATATGAACTCATTACCTCGTGTGCAAAAATAGAGAAGTAGTATATGTTTATATGTTTAATTTTTTTTATTTTTTTGGGGCGTCATGGCCCCTGTTTGCCCTTGGTTTCTCCCCTACTGGGGATGAATGTGTCATTCTATTTGGCATCTTATTCATGCACCATCATGTGGCTTACTATATAGAAGTTTTAACATTTATTTTAATCGACATGCACCAATATGAATGAAGATGTTGGATCAAATCACATATGCACTCACTTTTATTCACTCAAACTCATCTATTCTAGGAATTTTAGTTTAAATTCATCTATTTTTGTCAATATTTTGATCAGATTCATCTTTTTTATTTTATCCTTTGATTAATTGTGATTGTCAAAGTAAAATGTATAGATATTCATATATAAAAAACATAGGCACTAAAGTTAGCTACAAATATATATACCAAGAGCTTAACATTGAAATAAAACATTAACCTATCATATCAATGGAATCACATCTTCTAGAACATTTCTTTAACTTATATATCATGTTCTCAAGCCTACCTCATTGACAAAATTAACCTCTCACACTATTAGCGCTATGTCACTAGAATGCAAGTTGACCTTGTAGTACATGGTGTGGCCTCAAGGTGTTCCAAGCCCATAGAATGGCTATATGTGTCCTATGTATTGGACAATTCTATTGACTTCTTGCTCTCGATGTTAATTCTCTTCCTTTTTTCAATTATTTTGAAACACATTTTTAACCTTTTACTTTTGCCTCAGTTCTGTTCCAATTCCAGCAGAGTCATTGGAATATATTATTGTTTCTCATTTAAATAGTTATTATAGCGACTAGTAATAGTGGCCCATCCTTATTTTACTACCGTGCAAAGTATTTACTTTGAGGCATCTATGTAAGTTTATTTTGAATTAAAATCTCTTTTACTTCATTATAAGTCACTGGAAAGACCTCATAATGGAATTTAGCTTCTATTTAACTCTTACCACTAATTTTGCTAGAATATACCTTTCTTGAAGATACTCAAAATCTAGTTCAATCTAGTGATATATGAACAGTTCTTGAAGAATGAGGACCATCTTCATCACCTGAGGGATGTTGACCATACTTTTCAATGTCAATATCACTACCAACATAATAAGACAACTTGATAGGAACTACCCTCTATTGATTAAGTTCTCTAGAATCTTATATCCTATTAAGGAAGATTTGGATGAAAGTGAATCCTATGTTGCTGTAGATTCTATATTGTTCTCTATGATCTCATGTTGAGGAACACCATCTTAGACAAAGATGTTCACAATAAAATTAATAGTTTCACATACCTTAAATATATATATATCTCACTATTTTTTATTTTATGTGATGAGTTTTAGAATAAAATGATAGAAATTCTTTCATCTACAAATGTGATTTAATATTAAGGGTGTTCCCTTTTATTAAGAGTAATTTTCAATATTTTTTGTTTACCAACTGATTGAGGGATGTAGCAAATGATGAATGTTTATTCCATTTGTAGAATTAGACATGTGACTTAGAATCATGATAGTTTATGTATTATGTTTGATGTCGGATGTATTGTGCACTTTATCCATTTAAAATTTATATGCTAAGCGTAAAGAGTATAACTATAACATTAAACTCTTTCACTATCATCCCAGCCCCCTGAATATTTACTTGACCTGCAACTCTCGATCGCAAGCCTAGATGGTCAACGATATTAACATCTCATGTTGTTGGCATTGTGGCACTAAAATGCAACTTGACCTTGTATTTTGTAGTGTGGCCTAGACGGGTGGTAAGCTTGTATGACGGGTGGACATGTCTCATTTGTTGGAGAACATTCTCAATTTTGTGTTGTGGATGTTAGTTGTCTTCCCTTTTCCAATCGACCTAGAACAACTTTTGACTTCTACATCAGTTCTACTATAATTCTAATGAGTCATAGAATGTATCATATTTTCTCAGATATAAATTTATTATAAGGATTTTGTTGTGTTGCATAAAATATATATTGTCAGATTGGTGGCAAAGTGTAAGTTGCATTCAAATTTACCATCTCATTGGCATAGTATAACTGGCTTGAAGGACCACAAAATAGAAATAAACTTTATTAAAGTGTTACCGTCATTTTTCCTACAATATATCTTGCTTGAAGGTCCTCAAAATATGGTTAAATATTGTGACATTGATAGATCAATAGTTTTTGAAGTATTGGGACCATCATGTCCACCTAAGTGATGTGCATCTTGGTTTTTGTGTAAATATCACTACCAGTACGATAAGCCAGTATGAAAGGAATTTCCCTCTACAAATGAAGTTCTCTGGAATTTTAGATCATGTTAAGAAGAATTTGGATGACATTGAGATCTATGCTATTATGGGTAGATGTTGGCATTTTAAGATCTCTAGTAGAACATCTTGGAGAAGGAGTACAATCTATAGTTGACCGTTGCATGCCTCTTAAATAAATGTCTCAAGGGTTGTTTGAGTTTCAGTAATGATTCTGGAGCAACTTACTAGAAAAAAGTTGCTACAAGTTTGATGTCAGACTTAAGAATTGTCCTTTTCTAGTGCACAATTTTTTATATTTAATAAACTAGCAGATTGAGAAGATGTAGAGGACAATGTCTTCATGTATTCCACTTTAAGTAATTAAGCTTGTTATTTAAAATCCTAGTAGTTTATGTATGAATAACAAGCACAGGGCTATACTTTTTCTATTCCGAAAATGTCCATGTCAAACATTGAGTTGAACTACAACATTAGTCTCTTGCCCTACTAGTATCTTATCTTACGTAATATTTCTTTGACCTACAAGACGTGTTTGTGAGCTTGTTTGTTGGAAAAAATAACCTCTCACACTATTGGAAACATGTCACCAAAATGCAACTCGACATCTGAAGTGTCAGCATGTCCTAGAGGTGTCGCAAGCTTGAAGAGCGGGTGGATGTGTTTGATATCATAGAATGATCTCTATTTTGTACTATAGATTATAGTTGTCTTTCCTTTATCGATCGGCTTGGAACAATTTCTTCTATCCTTTTGACTTATGCATCAATTCTACTTTAATTCTCACTAAGTTGTTGGACTCTATTACAAATTTTCATATAGAAATTTATTATAGGACTAGTAGAAACAACCTATCTTTGTTTTACCATTGTGTAGACTATGAGGTATAAGATTATGGTCAAATCGCACACGTTGCATTTACTTTACCACCTTTTTAGTGCAATATAACTCGCTTGAAGGACCAAACATTCAAATTTAGTTTTGTTGAACTCTTACCATCTATTATACTACAATTTATCTTACTTGAAGGTACTCAAAATTTAGTTCAGTCCAACGATAGATGAATTTTCTCAAAATATCACCTTCAATGGGATAAGATCAATTGGTAAGTGTTGACTGCTACTAATGAATTTCTCTAATATTTTAGATCATGTTAAGGAGGATTTATATGATGGTATGCCCTATGCTATTGAGGATATGCTGATAGCGTTTCAGGTTCCCATGTTGAGGAAAAATATATGGAAGAGATGAGTCCAAGTTGTATTGAAGGTTGCACATCTCTTAAATATATAAGTCCTACTGGACATTTGGGTGTAGGTGATGATTTTTATGAAAATGCACTAAAAAAATCGGCTACGAATATCATGTCAGAGTTAGGGAGAGCTCCTTTCTCGTGATTAACTTTTGATATTTTCTATTATTGACATATTAAGAAGATGTAGAAAATAATGTGTGCATGTATTCTATTTTGTAAAATTGGGCTAGTGATATAAAATGGTAGTAGTTTTTGTATTAATCATAATGAAAACTATAGATGAAAGTATCATGTGCATTTTTTTATTTAAATAATCCACAACTTGCGTGAAGATTAGAACTACAACATTAACTTCTCACAATATCGAAATGCTTCCTTGACCTACATGTCATAGTAGTGAGCCTTCCTGTTAAACAACATTTACCTCTCACATTATTGAAGCCATGTCAGTGAAATGCAACTCAACCTTACAAGTTGTAGTACGGGTCAGAGGTTCCACAAGATCATAGAGCGAGTGGACATGTTTGATTTATCAGAGAACATTCTAAAATTCTTGATCTATATGTTAGTTGCCTTTCCTTTTCCGTTTGACTTGGAACTATTTATTTTACCCTTTGACTTAATTATATTTTAATTTCTAACAATTTAGTAGAATGAGTCTTAGTTTCTCATTTATAAATTTTTAATAGAAACCAATAGCAACAGTGGGTCCTTGTTTTACTACCGCTTCAAATATTTAGTGTTATGTGTTAGACTATGGGCATAAAATTCAACTTGTTTTTAAGTTTTCCATCGTTGTTGTTGTAGTATAACTCACTTGAAGGAATATACAAATGAACTTATTTCCATTAAACTTTTACCAATTATTTTGTTGCAGAATACCTTGCTTGAAAGCCTCATCGTCATTGGAGACTTAGAACATCTTAGGAAGGCCCTTTTATTTTTTGTTAGAAGATGAGACATCAACTATTAAAATAAATAGGTAAGAGTTTAAATTGTTATAAATGAGAGTAATAGAATGATGATATAAATATTATATGTTCTAAAAAAAGGATGTTACTTCTAGCCAACCAAATATTCCAAATAATACAAATAGAAAGTGAATCTATTTTACATCCAAAATCGTAATTGATGCAAACCTCACTTTCCTCAATGTAGTGAATGACACTATCAATACTACTCTTGAAATGATTGTTTTGAATATATCGGAAGCAATACATATTCTCATGGAGAAGGGACAATCAAAGAAAGTAGGGGTACAGTTTCATGGTCATAGAAATATAGATAACATATATGTGGAGCATAGAAAGTGAATCTTTTTGTTTCCAATCCAAAAATGTGAATGAAAATATTTTGAGGCATATTTATGCTCCAAATATATCTTCAATAATAAGAATAATAACCATGATAAGATAAAAATGTTTTATCTTTGTTAACACTAAAGCTACCCCCAAGTCTAGTGAGCAATGGGTTTATTTTATAGTTTGTCCAGTCATCTTTAATATCTAGGATCCGGTCTTGAATTTCAATGCAAGCTAGGGCCCTTTTAAGAGAAGCATTGTGAGGGGATTCATAAAAATTGAAGGATTTTCCAATATATACATTTTTGGTTGAGTAGGTTAATTAAATAGCAACCTAAACATAATATGAGGACCTGGGGTCAGACTAAAAGGAAATTTACCCAAAGTAACATGGTGAGCTATTAATGATATGAACAATAAGGTCTTGTCATTTTACTACGTACTTCCGTAGGGGGAGAAATAATATGTTTATGATGTGAGTTTCACGGGTGTATGTAACTATAATATTTGGATTTGATGAAGTCCAACCAAATGCATTTTCTATTCTTGATGGTCTTGACAAAAAAATTATTAAGTATACATTTGGAGTGTAAATTTAAGTTGATAACTCCATACCCACCTTGTTTCAATGGCATAAGAAGGATACCATGTTAACTATAAGGATTTTTTTGTTTTTAGTATAACCCCAAAGAAAGCAACATCTAGAAGTGCCAATACTAACCCAACTATTTTAAGTAAAGGAATATGACTAATATAATACAAGGGAAACTAGAGAGAGGCATTGATGAGAGTTAGATGATCCCCTTTGTTAAGACACATTTTTCTTAATGAGGCTAGTCATTGTAACATTAAGTCCAAAATGCACTTCCAAATCTAAGATGGTAATTTTTGTGGTCATAGTGAAAAGCCTAAATATTTTCAAGGAAAAGACTATGTTTTGTAATTATCAAAGAACTATAGTTCTCAACTATAGAATTTTTGATATGAACACCCGCAAGAGTAGATTTTTTGAAGTTTATTTTGATACCAAATTATTACTGAAAAGGGCCCAAGATCCTTAAAGCGTCAAGAAAAATCCTATCACCAAGTTAATTCAAAATAATAGTATCACTGAAAAATGGAATAATTTTATGATCATAAAATTAAATTGTTGGAGATACTAAGTCTAAACATTGAATCAAGAATAGATGTCATAATAACAAAAAGATGTGGTGACAAAAGATCCCCTTTTCTTAGACACTTTTGTTACTTTGAAATATCCAAATGGTGACTCATTGATAATAACTAATGATTTACTTGTACAAATACAACTCAAAGTTTATTCACTAAATTTGTTAAAAAAATTATAAACATTTAAAAATTCATAAGAAAATTTCAACTAACATTGTCAAAATCTATTTTGAAATCTAACACGAGTATAAGAATAGGATTATATCATGATGAATGATTTCATTAAACATAATGTAGGCATCTTGAATGTGTATACCTTTGAGGAAAGTAGTTTGTTTTATGCTGATGATATCATTCATATTTATTTTGAGTCTTGAGATGAGAACTTTATCAATGATTTTGTATGGGTTGTTTTAAGGTTGATGGGATAGTAATTTCTAATGTCATTTTATTTTTTAAACTTTTTATAAGAGCAACAATAACTTTGAGCTGAATTGACTTTGTCGTAGCTAGTTTCATGCAAGGTTTGAAACATAGAAAGAAAAAACAAGTCTTTCATAGTGTTCCAATTATCTTGGTAAAATGATGTGTCAAATTCATCAGGTGCATGGGCTTATCAAGTTGTCACTTTTTATTCATCAGGAGTAAACAATGATATTAGATCATTTGACTAATTGATTTTTGTTTCACTGATATATTTCCAATCAAAGGAAATATGTTGTCAGCAAGTCTATTTGTGGAAGAAAAGCTTTGTGAAGAGGGATTTAATTGTGTATGTAACATAACAAAACCTAGGATCTTACCCTATTCCAAAATTAAGAGGTTACTATGATTGATTCCTTAGATTTTCCTAAATAAGGATGAAGTTATACCTCAATGTATATAGTTAATATATATAACATGAATAGCTCAATGGTAACCCACAATATGAATAGGCTTGAAAACATATACATTAGATTCCATAATCAACATCAAATATCATAATACACTCATATTAACATAATAACTTAGTTATGTGCTAACATATACGTAAATTCATTAAGTGTGTCTCATTCGTTTCTTTTCTTAACTAATATGCACATAATGGATAAAATATATTTAATAAGAAGTACAATATAATTAATACACAATTATAATAATAATTGATGTTTCATATCTACAAATATGAATAATGTACCATTATCTAAATAAATTTTGAATTCTTAGACTTAATATGATAAATAAGCAAAATGTAGAAATTCATCCATTATAATATAAGGAAACTCTTTTTTGTAATATTGTGATAATAATGAGACTCTGAATAATAAATAATGATGGTAATAATAAAATTATGAGGAGAATGATGGATAATGGATATTGCGAGAGGTGCGACATTGATGAGGAATTGTGTCTCCATGATGTTTGTGACTGCCCCACAATCCAACCTTTATTTAATTTACTAAAACCAAACCTCCTGTCAGACTTCTACACTGCAAGTAACGCATAGGAATGGGTACTACTCAATTTGTGGTAGCCTGGGGAAAACAAGGAGTGGTGCATGATATTCATGGTGGCATGCTGGAAAGATTGGATGGCAAGAAATGCTCATGTGTTTGGAAATAAGAGAGTGAACCTACATCAGCTTGCCACTGAGATAAAGTTATGTCTAAAGCATTGATTCATCCAAAAAGGTCATTGCCCCAGAGCAACAACGAGTGTCGGAAGCAAGATGGGTACCCCCTCTAAGGAGAGTGACTAATGTTGCAGGGGACATAGCCTTGCATAATGCTTCTAATGCCCTCAGTGTCAGCTATGTGGCCAGAGATGATGAAGGGAGGTGGATCACCGAAGATGCCAGAAGTTCTTGGGGTATGATCTACTTAAAGGGGAGTTGCTGGCAATTTTACCATGCCTAAAAGCTATAGGTACCTAGAAGCTTGGAAGATGTGATCTCGTTACAGACTCCCAACTAGCTGCCAACTTCATTCAGAACACAACTGCCTGCCCGAGCAAGTACAAATCCTTAGTTCAAAGAATTCAACACTCTAAGAGAGAGATCGAGTTGGTAGACTTATAGAATTTTGGGTGGAAGGCTAACACACTATCCGATCTACTATAAAGTGGTTTTTGAAGGAACTTGGAGGGTCCTACCTAGCCTCGATGTGTGTGGTTTTTCTTGAGGAACTCATCCATAAGGACAAGCATAATAGAAATGGTTAATGTAATATGGCTTGATACAACAAAAAAATGATATAATTTTATAATAAAATAATGGTAAGGAGCCTAAAATGTTAATTATATTAGAACTCATAAAAGGAAATTTCAAAACCCAAATATAATGGAAAAGTTCTGTTCCTTGGGTGCCAATTATCTTGGGGGTCAAATTTTACATTATTAAATGATAATAACTATCCTAATTTCATTAGAAAAATAAATAATGAGACAAAATAGTAAAAAGATTATTGCATAACTTCAAGGATGGAAATTAATCTTACATTCAGATTCTACATATCAAAATTAGTCTATATGTGAATTTTCAAATTATTGAACAATCTTATCAATCCTAGTTTTGTTTATGAGAGAGAATATAATTTAACATCCAAAATACTAAATAAAATTGTAGAAACCCCCAAAAGGGAAGATTAATAGAAAAATCAATTTTTATGTGTCCTATTTAGTACGGATATCAAGTTTCATATTAATCAAAACATGTTTGAGCCCTCAAATAAATTGGGAAGAAAAAGATTTAAATATACATTAATATATGATACAAATTTATTAAGTGAATTTGATTCCATATGGTTCATGAATATTTTTTGTCATGTTGGACCTACCAGATTTTGGAGTCTCTTATAGCAATTGGATCTTGACCGTGTGGGGCTCGTATCTCTTTCTACCTCCATTTTCCTTTTTGTGTTCTCTACACAGTAACTAGGAAAATCCTAATCTTTTCTCTCCTTTGATCACTCTTTCCTCTATATTTTTCTATGAGGTCTTTCCACCAAAATCTTCCCTCTCCCTTACCAAATCCATGGCCCCTATATATGTTAGGGATTTGCAGCTACCTCGCTATTTCATCACCCCAGATCCCTTTGTCCCCTATTATTCCCATCTTCCCCTCATACCTCCCTTCTTCTCACAACCCAACATCATCGAACAACTATAAATAACTTCCAATACTTCTGCAAAACCCCCAATAAATCTTCCACGACATTCTTTCAAATTGGTATCTTTCCTCGTATGTGTCCCCATCACCGTCGGGTTTTGGATGCCTTTATGAGGTCATCATAGAGTTCTTGACCTTCAAGAGATCTCCTAAGCACCTAGAAAGCTTCAGTAGAGTCAATTGAAGCTAACTAACCATTGCTTGCACTAGATTTTCAGTAATGCTCTTTTTCCCTTTGGGCTTTATCATTACAGGTTTGAAATTGGTTTGCTCTTCTCACATTTCTAGTTTTCGTGCTGCCTATTTTACCAAGTGTCGTCTTCATTTTTATAGTTGCTTCATTTCTCTGTGGTTCCTTGATCTTCCTCTTATCCAATGCTTCCCCTCCCAAACCAGTAATGGCAGACATATTGGATTGAGTTCTACATACCCCAGACTCTATACAAGATCAATAACTTTGTATCCTTGTGTAGAGGGTCAACAGCTAATCATCTGACCATGGTCTGCGACCCTAGTGCAAGATGAGATTGAGATTTTATAACTTTTTGGTTTTGTGTTCTTGACTGTATGAACTTACCAAATGAAGAAGATGACCGTCCGTGATTTCTCGACTTTGCCCCTTTTAATGATTTTTTTTTAGGCTGAGGGCATTTCCTTCTTTTTAGTAATATGGTTGGGTGTCTCAATTAACATGGGGAGATCTTATAAAGAGAGATTTTGAATCTCTACATCTCAACCAGAATATGACCCATGATAGAGATGAATGGAAACAAAAGATCCATGTAGTTGACTCCATATAGTTGGGACTGAGGCTTAGATGATGATGATGATGATGATTTGTGTGTCTCAATGGATGTTGTCTAGGCCAATTGTTAGAATTAATTGGGCCATCTCATCTATATTTTTAATCAAGAGAATATTACACACATGGCTTTATGGATTCTCTTATTCGTCTAGTTTTCTAAAATTCACACTAAATTATATACATCTTACAAAAATAAAAGAAAATACGTTTTAGAATTGTGAAATCATTCTCTGTCCAATAGTATCAGTTTTATCACCTACATCTAATATAACAAATATATGATTATCAAGGATTTTCCAAATTGTATATAACTTCTAAAATTTAATATCTAATAATATGTAAGTCTAATAATTAAAGTAAAATATAATATATACTAGGAAATAGATAACTAAATTATGGTGTGGTTTAAATAACTTAAGTCATTAATAATAAAAAGGTGAGTTTTAGGGTTTATATAATTAATGTAAACCTAACCCTAATATCATATATGCCTTTAATAGGTTGCTTGTGGATTGAAATGGAATTAAGGTTTTGGCTTTGTACTTTTGTAGACTCTATCTGAGGTATGTTGCATATCTTTATGATTTATATTTAGAAATTGATCTAATTTTACTCTCTCTTGATGTATTTCTTGCATCCCTATTACTCCTATTAAGGAATCCCCTATATTTCCCCCTTCTAGTCTTTTGAGACATTTACCTTATATAGTTTCTATCGTTTATGATAATTTGACTTATGAGCGGTCCTTGTGATCTACTCAACTTGATGTATATTCTATTGGACTCTGATGTATATCTTGTTCATTTTATTATATGTGGAAACCCTAATTTGAATATTTGATACCCTAACCTTATTTTGCTGGACTTTATGATCTTATGTTGCACCACATCTATGGACATGATTGGATATTTGTCTCTTGGGTCCTCTGACCCCACATTATAATTGTTGGATGTTCTCATCCTCTTATGTGATCTTGATTGAACTTATTCTTGCCTCTACATTTTTCATG
This sequence comes from Alisma plantago-aquatica, assembly GCA_963693085.1. Taxonomy (NCBI): domain Eukaryota; kingdom Viridiplantae; phylum Streptophyta; class Magnoliopsida; order Alismatales; family Alismataceae; genus Alisma; species Alisma plantago-aquatica. The sequence goes on from OY856409.1 coordinate 1,882,697,032, forward strand.
GCTTAGTCTAATTTCATTTCTAGTAGAGGTACACGAGTACAACCATACATAGGGCTTGCTTTTTCTGCCCCAAGTGTGCTTTTCCACTCATTATATATATAGTCCAAGATTATTCCGCCCAAGGTGTGTTTTTTCCATCCCAATACTTTTAGGCTTAGCTCCTATAATGTCCCAACTTTGCTTCAAATAACATTAATCTATGTTTTTATATACACTACTTAAGAATTCATATTCTCTTTTGATATCCAATTGGATAATACTTTTCCTCTTGGATAGGAAGCTTTGTTATATTTGATGTCTTTTTTCCTAATGTTACTCAGATCTCAATTAATATGCTCATACCAACTTTTATACTGTCAACATCCATTTTGTCATCTCTTGTCGGGTCTACTTCCAACCCCTAGGTGAAGGACATGACATGAAGATGAGGACCTGGCTTAAGTAGCTGAATCTTGGGAGATAGACTTGAGATAGTTTAAATATCCCTCTATTTAGATCATGAAGTTGTTCTTTCAAGAAAGCCCCTTAGTGGAATATTATTATGTAATATTTTAAGTTCAATATAGGCATGATTTTTTATTCCACTTTTATACTTTGATCTTTTGTATACCATTATTTGAGAAATAAAAAATACACCTATTCTAGCATACCTTTTTAGTGTGTTTGGATTACATGGATTTTATTCCTCAAATTAACTAGGGAGTGGATCCCCTCTCAAGTCTCATTCCTTACAGTGTACATAATATCAATATTGTTTGAGGTGATTTGGTTGTTATAAAGAAGAGAGTGGATAGTAGACCTACACTTATGGTTGTTACATATTTATGGGGGAATTTTATTTTTTCCCCTTTTTAGTTAATTTTACTTAGATCTTTACTTCCAAAAAATCTCTTGGTCTAGTATCTTTTATGTATTTTACTTTCATTATATTTTGTGTCTCATATATTGGTTCCATTTTTATTTTCAACTTATGTAGTATAGTCTTTTCCTTCGTAATGTTATTATGTATATTTCCAACATAGTTTTGTTCCACACTTTGAGATTTTTTTCAAATTTCTTTCATATTGTTGCATAGATTTAACATCAGATTTAAATTTTTATGTAGTCTCCAAGTGCTATGTACGATACTTTTATATTGATCAAATATGTTACATCATCTTTCAGTTTTAAAGACATTAGGTCCTCAAGGGACAAATCTAGTATTAAGGTTTATCGGTTTCTGTCAAAATTAACTCAAGAGCCAACCAATAAGATACTAGGTGGGAATCTCTTTTTCCCATAAAGTAGAGTTTAAAGGGCGGTCTACAATAGCCCGATAATGCACTCTACTCCAAGTGTATCTAGTGTTTACAATATTATATTCAACCAGGTTGGCATGATCTGTACATTTGTTGAAATTATTCATGTTTTTGGGTAATATTGAACTATATAATATTATATGAGTGTTTATAGGCATATCTAGTGAAACTAAAATCACCACTCATAGGTCAAGGAAGATTTTTGTAGTCCAAAGCTAAGACATGCATCTCCCCTAAAAATGAATCCTTGTTTGGTTTGGATTACCCATAAGAGCTCATGAAAATTCATGAAAGACTATGGTAATTTTTTTGAAATATATACTGTATTGTTTAATTTGAATACATGTTTAGAGATTGTAGTTGATATCCCATACAATCACAATACTACCACTAATTCTAATCAATGGTTTTTGAAACGAATTAGTAATGATATTGCCCCTCAAGGAAAACAATTGTTGATTGGTCATAGTGGTTTTTGTCTCTTGAATTTCTATGACTTGCACATAATTTTCCCTAATATGGTTCTTAATAGTTATTCGTTTATGGCAAAGACAACATCCCAAACATTACATGATGTAATTTTTATAATGTAGGAGTATCTTAAGCAATGTGCAGGAAAACAATCATAGACACAACAAACAGTTCAAGTGATTATTAATTAATCAAATCCTTACATGGTTAGTGTTTTGGTTCTATGGTTGGACCAACCCAAAAAATTTTAAAATATTTTTCCATGGTGATATTAGTAAAAATATCTATATTGACTTTGTCAACAAAGTCCACAAAAGAAATAGAATCAATCCATGATAAGATATTTTTAGTCGGATCCAACACATACTTATTGTTATCGAAAGAATTAGAGATTGGGTCAAAATCAAGAAAGTCGTCTATTTTAGATGTATTATTTTTATCAAGAGAAGATGTCTTTTTGTAACCATTTTATGTATAATATGATCAAAATTTAGGATTTTCTTCATGGTGCCATTAGATAATTTTCTTGTTTCAATTTCTGTTGCAACACAAATCCCCAAAGCTAGCTTATTGATTGTGCCATTTATTGTATTATCCTTTGAGTGAAACTTGTCATCTTCAACACTAGGGTTTCTAGTCCTGTCTTAAACCTGAAAGTGATATTTTTGCTTGTAAAACTGAGTGATTAGAGATATTATTTTCTTTAGTGTTGCTAAAGAAGTTGAAACGATCCCTATTCAACATGTCAGGATTTTTGTATTTTTATGGGCCCAAATGTGACACTTTTCGTGATCAATCAGAGTTAACATCACTCAGATTAAAGCTAGAATTGTTATATTTGTTGTTAGGGTTTTGTCAATAGTCTTTAGGTGCATTTGAAATGGGTATATGGTCATAAACATGATCAAAAGTTGTAGAGATGAGTAATGGTTATTTAGAAGAGATACAAACAATAAAAAAGGTTGGCCCACACACTCTGATTTTGTTTGTCATGTTGTGTAACATGTGAGTGAGATTTGTAAAAGGCTTTATGAAGTTAGCATGCTGCATTGATTCCAAATAAATGTAACACAACTTAACACCTAGTGAGGTTGTAATGGACTTAGAAACCTCAGCTTCCCATAAATGAGGTGGAATACTGGTAAAGGTTATCCACCATATTCCACCTTCTCCAACAAGAATATCACCCCTAACTCCATTTTGGGGTTTTTCCTATAAAAAAAGCTTTAGGATGCCCTACCACAGTAATGTTGAGATCCACTATGTGGTCAAAATTTTTGCCCTTTAGAAGTGTGTATAGGAGTTGGTTTTGGTAAAGGACCTCATGATAGATATACATGGCATGTAATTACTAAAGGAATTGGTTACCTGAATTGTATTGTTGAAGGCTTTGTCTGGGAAGCTTGAAGGTGACCAATAAACTAAGAGATACCCTTAATTTTATAAGATGCATCATGCTTACATGAAGGTTGATGTTAATATATTTTGCCACACTTTGTGAGAAGTATTAGCATAAAAAGTCATGATTTGATAAGTTGGGAGATAGTCAGACAAATACTTTGGGTTTTGAGACTCCAGGTGGTTGAAGAAGATGGATGACCTAAGACTATATGGTTGGACAAACAAGGAAAATGAGCACACTATTGTTTCTTCTTAGATATTGAAACATATAAATGGGAGGGGGTCAAACTACATATCCTTTAATTGATCTTTGATGTTCTTTGTTCAATGGACATGTTGATTATCCATCTTTCAAAAGGTGATGCATTTTGACTACAATACGAGTATCAACAAGCATGTCTGTCAATAGTCATTTCTTCATTAATGCTTCTGTTAGAGTTGTAAGGTGAAGAATGACCTTGCCTTCTTGGGATCCCACCTTAATGATTTATCATTATTTGTGTGTGGGTGTGATTAGGGAGTAGTCTGATTAATTATGCAAAGTTTTTTATGATTATTTTTTAAATTATATGGTTCAACTTGCAATATGTTATCATTTGATATAAAAATTGTTTCAGTTTTAAATATAATCCATGTTTTACTAGGGTCGATTCTAAGTATGTGGTCGATCATATTGTGATTCTTATAATTGTGATAAACTATGTTGTTTCTTTGTTTGGGTTTCTTAGCATTTATATACTCCATCACATAATGTCTTGAACCCCAGGAACATAGGCATATCTCAAGCTTCTGGCACCCAAGGTTTCAGTGGCCCTTCTCACAACATTTGTTGTAAAAAGTAATTGTTTTTTTCAAGCTTTGTATCTAACTAATGCTCACTTATTTTGATGACTCTTTGGTTTGCATTAGAGTCGCTTCATTGAAACTGATGTTGAAAAATTTATCAAAATGTATGTCGTTGGAGTTGATAGATGACCTTAAACTTCCTTGTCAAATGTTCATTCCATAATCTTACATTTACCTTTTATGTCTGCGGATGAGATTTCATCATTCTTCCTTCTTTAAATTCTTGGATTTTAATCATTGTGTTGTTTTTCTTCTTCTTGTTGTTGTTTTATTGAGGCTGGTATCAATAGTCTTGGAACCATACTTTTTTTTATGTATGCTTTCGTCGTGGCAATAACATGTTGGATTACATTAATCAAATTTGATCATTGCATTTCTATGTTGTTTTTGCATATCATATTATCATCATAGTCAGACTTACAGTTGCTAAGATTATGCGTGTTAATATTTTTTGTGTGGAAATAAAAGCTTTATTTAAGAGTGTGACATACAAATTACCTTTCTGAAGGTCCTTGATGTTACGATCACTAAAGCTCGACAGTGGCAGAATGTTCGTGTCATCAATAACCAGTGCAATCAATATCTTATAACCATTCCCTTCCTCATCATACAGAGACACCATGACCATATTATCATCAACAAGAGTTAGTGCTACATGGGTCTCCTCCTTGAAGTTGAGCCCATCCAGAGCTCTTTCCAACCCCATGATGTCACCATATGGTCGTTTGAGAACCAAAGAACAAGAAAATATCTTAGGCGTTGGCTGATCTTGACCCTAATCCACATATATAGGGCCATTGTTCGGTCCATGTCACTATCACATCGTAGGTAGGAGCTCACATCTCTTGAAGGTTTTCTTCACAATGTAGTAGGCTTTTAGGTTTCCTAGAAGCATGATGGTTGTGTTTCTTAGCTTAGTGTAATGGTTGTTAGGAGACCTAGAATATTGTCCAAGATGATTGTCTTTATAGAGACCTTCATCGAATCATTGCACTGTGTTCCATTGACCTCTGATTGTTTGGAGTAATAACTCTCAACATTGTTTGAGGTGAGATTCACCATGCATTTTCGGAATTGAATATGGTGTGATTGTAGTGTAAAGAACATGAAAAACCATGAGGATGTCGCCAACACCATTTTTGCTTCCCTGGCTAATGATAAGTAATGGTCATAATAAGATGCGGCCATTGAACACAAGAATGAGAAACAAATCACCAGAACGGGGAAGAAATGAGAGTAGGAGAAGGAAAAAGAAGTATAAAAAGTTGAAATCAAACTGAGTTCATGGATAAACACCCTATGAATCCATCAAAGAAGGAGAAGCCTTATTGGTCCCAACAACACAGAGTTGGAGATGACACTATAACACATGCTAAAACCAGGGGAAGGGAATCTCTATCAATTCATCAAAGACGAAGAAGACTTAATTGATTCCACAATGCAAAGCCAGAAATAACACATGCTAAGGCCAAGGGGAAAGAAAGAGGGAGGGGGAAATTAGAAAATTGAGAGTAGCCGAAATGGAAGCACTACAAAGAGAAACCTAACGGCTCCTTTGGAATTTCCCTCTTGTCATAACTATTGATAATTGTTTAATGTCTATTTGTATCAAGACCAATCTATTCGAAATCCAATTGAAGTTTCTTTCGATCTTTCTTCGATTTCTAATATTCTGCATGCCAACATTTGTTCTTCTTTGTAATAATCCACCATCAGAGATTACCAAGTATTATAACCATTCCGTTCTTGCGTTGTTTCCCCTTTTCAATGCAGCTACATTTGGTCTAAAAGAACACATGAACTCAAATTCTTCACACAAATGTTCATGATCGGCTTTAGGTACACTTGAAACTTGAGATTCGATGACTTTCTGCAGTTACATTCTAATAATTCCCGAGTTTCCTAAAAAAAAGTGAAAAAAAGTCCCAGATTAACTAACAACACTCCCTACGGATTTCATCCAATTTTGTTTATAGATAACAAGTACAAAGTATAAACAACCGCATGACGTAGTAGAAAAAACATATTAAGCTATGTTTTGTAACGATTTCTACATTCGTACTTACAAGATACCAATCACATAGAAGATAGTTGATTCACAATTGAAAATCTGAACTAAGGTGTTGAAGAAATGAGTACAAAATAACTTATCACTAAAACCAAACCGATCACTAACACTCTAGACACTGGTGAACCATGTTCGACGTTGATGTTCCAACCGATTTTATAATAATTATGCTAGTGCCTACCTACGTGGCATGTTAAACCATGTTGTAGTCCCGAGTCCCGATCACATGTTTTGAGGCTCCTTATTACTTAGTGTTACACGATCTTCTTATATATAAAACAAGATAGTACGACAGAAAAAGTTGAATCAGTTGTGGCAATTAACCAACCAACAAACACAAGCGGCGTCATGTGATGTTGATGCTAGTACCAATAACGATGTATATACCCACAACAAACACTAGTGTGGTGGTTACCAGAAACAATTAAGTAACAAAAAGACAAGAGGTGTAGGGAGACGTAACATGTTCGTATTGACTTTTTGGGTGGGAGCGGTTGTTGGTTATCATTTGATGGTTGGTGGGAGAGGGAAAGGATTGCTTTGCTTAGATTCCAAGTCTTTGGTGGGAGATCAAATACGTTTTACAGGGACATGGACCGGGCCGTCCAGCTGTGCCTTTCTTTCACCAGTCAGCACGCACGGTTCGGCGAGCATAAGGACGAAGCCCAGCGAGTGGACTGGAGGACTGACTATTAAGGTCACAACAGATGTTGGTGGTAAATCAATGTCAACCGGCGTCCGTCCTCGATCGCTTGTTCCTAGTGGAAATGCAAGATAGCTAGGGTTGTAAATGGGTAGGGTATTACCCATTTACCCACTACCCATACCCTGTAGGGTAGGATAAGGGTAAGTATATTTTTTACCCATCATCCGTTTATTCTTTATCCGTTTTACCCACATCTAAAGAGGGTAGGATAAGGAGAAGCTTTACCCTACCCGCTTTTATTCATTTACCCATTAGTATAAGTTTGATTTAATAATTTTATATTCTAACATTTTTTTTTGGTGACCGAGAGAACCCACCTCGGGTGAACCCGACATGGTAAACTCCCGAGCAACACCATTACTTCTATATTCTAACATTGTATTAATGCCTACCAAAACCTCCAACAAGCAACACCACTACTTCTTCAATTTGTACTATTATGATTCTCAAAACATTATTAGATAATGGGTAACATGAAACTACCTTTAATAGTAATATATTTAATAGTAATATATTTAATAGTAATATATTTAAGAGAAAAATCAATATATATTAAAAAATCTAGTCCTTATTTTTAAAAGATATTAGATTAAATATTATTGTATTTTGTTGTATATCACAAAAAATTAAATATTACTATCAAAAAATACTTTTAAGAGTGTCTTTTGTAGACTTAGCCAAGCCATTGTTGAGGAAGAGTTAACCGGAAACTGGACCCCGCTTCAAGCTACACGAAACAGTACCGGCATATCGCATGTCTGCTTTGCCGACGATCTGATACTTTTTGGGGAGGCAACTTCGAGATAAGCAAAGACAATGATGAAGGTTCTGAAGAGGTTCGAGCGAGCATATGGTCAGATGTTAGCAAAAGAGAAATCATTCATCTACTATTCAAAATATACAACCACTCAAGTAAGAAGGGCGACCACGAGGATTACAGGAATAAGGCAAACGGAGAATCTAGGGAAGCACCTAGGGGTACCAATCATACATGAACGCACATCAAAAACCATGTACCTCGACATCATCAACAAGATAGAAGCGAGGATATCATCGTGGGTTAACAAATCACTGTCGTTTGCTGGAAGGGCAACTCTGGTTAAATCAGTTCAAAACACCATTCCCATCTATACTATGCAAACAACCTCCCTTCCCATGGCGGTCTGCGACAACATTGATCAGGTGGTCAGGAACTTCCTCTGGAAAGGTGCAGCTAGGCAAGGGGGCACCCACCTAGTTGCGTGGGACAAAGTCTGTGCAAGTAAGGAAGCTGGTGGACTGGACATCAAGTCGGCAAAACTGCAGAATGAAGCGCTCCTTCAAAAGACGTGTTGGGACTATATGTCGCAGCGCGACGCCCTTTGGAAGACAATAATGAAGGATAAGTACCACTACAGAGCTAACCAAGGAGTAGCCGGAGCATCAAAGCTTTAGCGGGTAATTATCAAACTAAAGACTAAGCTGTTACCTGATATGGGTAAGACAGTTCTATCTGGAGAACTCACGTCGGTATGGGACGATAACTGGGTGGGTGGCACACAGCCGAAACTCAGAGACCAGGTACAAATACCAGAAGAACTGTCAGGCCTAACAGTAAGTTCCATGATCAACATGTGCGAGGGTTGGGACGAAGGATTCATCAACCAGTGGTTCGAAGAGGAATCGGCACATCATATACTGGAAATGCCGCCACCTGATCCGACAGTAGGAGAAGATGAAATCACATATTTGAAGGACAGTGAGGGATGTTTCACGGTTAAACGGGCCTATAGTCATTTGCAGAGAGAGCACACGAGGGCATCACCAGGCCGGTGGATGACCCTATGGAAGCTAAGCGTCCCACAAAGGGTCAAGATGACATTGTGGCTTACGATGCATGGTAGTCTCATGACAAATGAAACTCGAGCAAGGCGTGGATTCACTAACGATTCGAACTGTCCAAGACGCCACACAGTCACAGAATCAGCATTGCATGCTTTCACCTACTGCGCCGAGGTCCAGGAAGTTTGGAGGCATATCCAAGACTTTACGGGGGTAAGCCTGATTCAAGAACGCACAATGGAGAAATCGCTCAGGGCGAATCTGAAGAAGAGGATGGAAAGGCCCGATTGGATTACTTGGGTCACCATTGCTATTTGAAAGCTGTGGGGATTCAGATGCAATGTAGCATTCCAGGATCTAAGAGTAAACGTTGTGAGCATGTTTCAAAGTATAAAATGGGAGGTCATGATGTGCACGATGGCATTCGAAAGAAGGAAAGGAAAAGAGAAAAACTGGACAACACAGGAAAGTGGTTGACAACCCCCCAATGAAGAACAGGTCAAGGTCAATGTTGATGTTGCAGTGAAGAAGAAAAAGAAGGCTATGGCCACCGGGTTTGTTATTAGGGATCATGAAGGCAGATGGCTAGGAGGAGGATGCGATAAAGGTGTAACGCTGGACATCATATCAGCAGAATTGATAGCCATTCTACGGGGTCTTCAGGAGTGCCGCTCGAAGTTCAACACGGTACAGATGGAATCAGATAGCGAAAGAGCAGCGAAGATGCTGAGTAACAAAATCACCATCCCAGCTAAATATAAGGCGAGTTGCTATCTTATTAGCAAGACATGTAGGGAATTCAATGATGTTACCTTTAAGTTTAGGAAAAGAGTCTGTAATAAGGTGGCAGATGCCGTAGCTAAGTGGTGCCTTAAACAGAACGCCATGAGTACTAGGTGGTGCCGATGCCCAAGTTTCCTCACTGACATGGTGAGAGAGGAAGCCGCATCGAGCCACAGGTTGTGTATGAACTTGCGAGTACCTGGGCTACGGGAACATGATGAATAAGATTTCCCCAGAGTGTAAAAAAAAAGTGTCTTTTCTAGGGAAATCATATGGATTTTTGGTTAAAAATATCTTATACTATCTTCATGTTGTTTTACCCATTTCACCCTTACTCTACCCATTTACCCTGCCGGGAAAAGGGTACGGGTAAGGATAGAGTAAAGACTTTTAGGAAAAAACTAATTACCCTACCTACTACCTGCATCTTTGATGAGGGTAAGGGTAAGGGTAAGTCTTTACCCTACCCTACCCTACCCATGTACAACCCTAAAATGGCTGGACTGATCGAAGCCAAGTCGCTTTCGTCAAGACGGCCAATTGGCGCAGAATTGCTGACGACCGAGATGCGCTTCCCTGGATAATATGTCTGCTGACAACCATTTTGCCGAGAAATCGGAACGGAAGTTGGCGTCAAGACTCAAAATTTGTAAATGTATATCTGATTATAAGAAGAAGAAGAAAGGCAACCCGGTCTTACTTTTCTTCTTTTCTTATAAGCAGATTTACATTTGAAACTAAACAAAATAATTGCACAGCCAGAAACGTGCAGCTACGGACAGCAGGAACAGTCTATAGAGGGTTGAAATATAGTCTGTACAAACCCAAGTAAATATATGTTGCATAATGGGGATCTCCCATTCATTAGTACATGTCCTATACACACATAAGAATCACACACAAAAGTATTGCTGGAAGATGACGCCATGAAAGGTCTTGCAACTATCAATGGTGGGTTGGTTTGTCTGTGTTGCAGGTGTCATAGTCTTCTTCTTCGGGAGGACCATTTAAGGGTTGTGGCATGCCGCTTGAGGCTGATCTCATGGGAAGCCTTTGCTTGTTGACATATTGGGGTCTTCTTACAAACAAATTTCAATTTAATTGGTTTTTCTTTGTAAAACATATATGGATTTTTATAGTAAATTTACAAACTTAGCTGAACCTTCTAAACCTGTTTTGATACCTTAATCATGTGTTTGGACTTTTTGATGATACGCTTGACTAAGCTCAGTGTGTAGCTAGTTGATGTTTTATTTGAGGACCTATCCGTGAATTCTTCTAAGTTGGTAGTTTTTTCTTATAATTTGCACTTGGTATGTTTGTTTTCACTTTCTTTCTCTTGCTTGGATTTGATTGGCTGGACTTAGACTATCTAACCAAGCATCAAGCCCTTTCATCGGTTAAGGAACATATGGAACTTTCATGCCACGAGTACAAAGATGACATATAACATCACCTTTAATGGTGTCGGTTAAACAAAAAACATTGACGCCATAGATCAACAACGTCAGTTATGTAAGATATCCATCACCATATGTGAAGACCTGCTGATTAAAAAAAGACACGGGTACCGCTTTTAATTCAGCGCCAGTCTCTTATAATAGAAATCGACGTCTAAATTATCCGCAAAATATAATTTTTGGGGGAAAATTTTCATCTCCAATTTTTTTTATAAGTCGCCGGTTTTTCTCAAATCGACGACACATGTTTCGCGCCATGTCCCCGTAGAAAATTATCCCCTCTTTAGCATCGGTGATATCTCCAGAAATCGACGACTAAAACCCTAAACGAGATGGTGTAGATTTGGACTTAGTTGTCAGTTTTTTACTAGTAACCGAAGACACATGTTTCGCGCCATGTCCCCACGTAAAATTTATCCCCTCATTAGTCATTGGCTTTTGTAAGAAACTGACAACTAATCTCCCTTCACGAGACACACCTTTTTTAAGCGGATAGGTTTGTAGCGTCGATTTTTATCTAAAAACCGACGACTAAAACCCCAACGAGGGGAACTTTTTAATTTAGATTTGGACTTAGTTGTTGATTTTTCACAAACAACCGACGACTAAGCGTTTAATACCACCCACGTGAAATAAACTTTTTCCCATTCTCTGTTTCATCGCAATTCTGGGTTTTAGCTGCCTCCGCTCCTGGTGATTCTGCTCCTCTACTCCTCCAGCATCTGCCTCCGCTCGCTCGCTCCTCCTCCGGCCTTCCTCCAAGTGCCGCCTGGAGACGCCGTCGGAGCTGTTGTGCTCACTGTCTGAGGACGCCAACGGAGCTGCTGCGCTCACCGACCGCTTGAGGTGTTGTTGCGCTCACCACCGCCGGAGCTCGGGCCTGAGGACGCTGGAGCTCACTGGCCACTTGAGGAGCTTCTGCTTCCCCTACAGCTGGGTAGGTTTGATATCCCCCAAACAGCCCACTACCCTGTATCAATAAATGTTTATGCATGTTTGAACCAGGAATCAAATTTGACAAATACTTGAAGTATATCTTAACTTGATAACAATGAAATGTGACCTAATGCGCATGTTGCTATATTTGAGACCTAATCTTGTACACATTTCACCCTAATCTTGTATTAACTATATTGTTCAAATCTTGTGATCAGTCCATCTAAGATATTAAAACCCTAATGTTAGATCTCTGATTTGATAGTGATGTGTCACCCTAACATCTACATAAATCCATATTGTATGATGTAGATTGATGATGATAATGCATGAGCTAGTTTGAAATTTTGAAATCAATTATGAATCTCTCCCTCCCTAGGTCATGGCTAATTTATGTGTAATGATTATCTTGATGATGAACATGCATGGACATTGGAGATATTGAAATCAATGTTATAGAATATGGTACCTAGACTAGGGTATGATTAAGACTACAATATGTTGTTATTGTAAATACATACATGTATTTTATTGACCTAGAAACCCGTCCGAGACTTACTCATTAGGAGTAAATCTCGAATAGTCGCCGGTTTGTGACTGTTCTTGAACCCTTAATCTCACTTAGGATGTAAGTGTATAATGTATATTTGATTTTCATGATATTTCATCAGCACTTCCCCATTTGTTCTCTAAGTACATATGTTGGTGGGTATTTTCCCATGTACATCGGTGTACTTTGAGAACTGCGGGGAAATGCTTCTGAAATTTTCTTGAAAACCAAATACACATTATACACTTACTAGTGAGATTAGCTGTTCAAGAATGGGATAGGTGGTACACACATTTATTATATATAAGACCCTAAATCCTAATCTTTTAACTCCTAAACCCTAATCTTTTAACATTAAACCCTAATCTTTAAATAATTATCCCTAAATCTAAAACAATAAACTCAAATAATATTCTATTTGTAAATCCTTAACTTAATATGTAATCCCTAAACCCTAATATAAACTTGTTTTCTTTGATCATAGAATGGATAGATCATGGATGTTCATTCTTAATCGTTGCACCCTAGAGTTTATTGCTGGTCTTGATCAGTTTATTAGATTTGTGGAGGAACATAGGAAACAACATGGAGATAGGTTCTATTGTCCATGTAGGCATTGCAGTAACAACTTGAAAGTAAGCACTGGTGATGAAATCAAAAGTCATGTAATGTGCAACGGGATTGTATAAGGCTATACAAAGTGGTACTGGCATGGAGAGATTTCAAACCTAAAATTAGTAGATGTCAATACCAGTGTTTGTGTGGAAGAAGAAATTGCCTTCAATGACGTATATGTGAAAGAATCAGTTCCAATAGACATTGTTGATGAGATGATGGATAGTTGTGGGGTAGAGCACAGCGATCCACCTTCCATGTTTAGGAACATTGTGCATGATGTTGAGAGACCGTTATACATAGGTTGTACTAAGTTTACGAAGCTTCATGTGCCCAATAGGTTGTAGTAAGTTTACATAGGTTGTACTAAGTTTATGATGTTGAGAGACCGTTATACATGTTTAGGAAATGAGCTTCCAATCTCAACATACGAGTTAAAGAAATTATTATGCCCAATGGGAATGGAGGCTAAGAAGATACACATATGCCCAAATAATTGTGTATTATTTCAAAAGGACTATGTGGATTTAAAATATTATCTAAAATGTGGGGCCTCAAGCTATAAAATAATGACTTTGGGGAAGTTCAAAACCAATTCTCCTACCAAGGTGATGTGGTATCTACCTATAATAACACAGTTTCAATGCTTGTTTGCCAATTCGATAGATGCGAAGAATTTGAGGTGGCATGCAAAGATTAAGAAAAATAATGATGGTATCCTATGACAGGCGTCTGATTCCCCACAGTGGAAGAATATTGATTTATTGTACCCTGAATCTGGTGAAGAAGTCATATATATAAGACTTGGGCTTTGTACCGATGGGATGAATCCATATGGGATATTGAGCAGCCAACGTAGCACTTGGACTGTTATGCTTGTTATATACAATCTTCCTCCCTGGTTGTGTATGAAAAATAAGTACGTTATGTTGTTTTTGTTGATATCGGGCCCTAAATAACCTGGAAATGATATTGATGTTTATCTTGAGCCTCTGATTGATGACTTAAAGAAACTTTGGGGTGAAGGTGTGATGACCTATGATGCTTCATGTAGAGAGACATTTCATTTGCATGCTATGTTGTTTTACAGTATTAGTGAATTTCCAACATATGGGAATTTATCTGGATACGGTGTAAAAGGATCCAAAGCATGTCCTATATGTGAAGAGAACATTGATTCAATACGACAAAAATATGACAGCGAGACTGTATATCTTGGTTATCAAAGATTTCTTCCAAAATTCCATTTGTACCAAAGGTTGCGCAAAGAGTTCAATGGATGGAATAAGGAATAGAGTGCACCTAAACCTATACCAGGGGATGTTGTATTATGAAAGAGTAAAAGACTTTGTCAATGAATTTGGTAAGACATCACAATGTACCATGTCCACACAAAGTGACAAATCTTTATTCAAGAAGAAGTCAATATTTTAGGATCTTCCTTATTGGAGTTCTTTGACAGTTAAGCATTGTATCAATGTCATGCATGTTGAAAAAAATGTCTGTGATGGCGTCATTGGTACTCTGTTGAATATACCAGGTAAGACTAAAGATGGGATCAAATCTAGAATGGACCTATGTGAAATGGGAATAAGAACAAAATTAATAGAAGTAGTTAGTACTGCTCAAAGAATATATTTACCTCCTGCTTGTTACATGTTCTCTAGAAAGGGGAAGAAAGCTTTTTACGAGTGCTTGGTCAATGTCAAGGTACCACAGGGTTACTCTTCCAACATCTGTAGATTGGTATCTGTAAAAGATCTGAAGTTGATAGGTCTTAAATCTCATGATTGTCACACTCTAATGCAACAAATATTGCCCATGAAAATTCGATCTATACTGCCAAAGCATGTATGGTTTGCAACCACCAGACTTTGTTTCTTCTTCAACAGTCTATGCAGCAAAATTATTGATCTAGATAATCTCGATAAGTTCTAAAGAGAAGTGGTTGTTACCCTATGTCAACTTGAGATGTATTTTCCTCCATTCTTTGATATCATGGTACATCTTGTTGTCCACTTGACTAGGGAAGTGAAAATATTGGGACCAGATTTCTTGCATTGGATGTATCCTTTTGAACGATACATGCACATTTTTAAAGGTTATGTTCAAAACTGTTATTGGCCTGAAGGGAGTATTATTGAGGGTTATGTGGCCAGAGAGGTTATGGATTTTGGAAATGGCTTTCTGAGTGGTAATGATGCTCCTGTAAATGACAAGAATATTGAGGAGTATTCTGGCAAGGGGATTTTAGGAGCACGGATGAAAATAATCAGCCGTGAGCTTTTGGAACATGCTCACTTGTATATTTTACACAACATCGATGAAGTGACTGTTTATATCACAGAACATACCAGTTTCATCAAGAAACAATATCCTTGAGCCAATTTAATGTGGCTTGCTAGAGAGCATAACAAGACATTATTAAGTGGTTTGAAGATAAAGTCTTACATCAACTATCTCAAACACCAAATAATATTGCTGAAAATATCAAATGCCTTACCTTTAAACCAAAAATGAATGTTATGTGCTATGAAGGGTTGGGCATAAATGGGTTCTCATGTTACACAAAGCGTCAAGATGATAAGAGTGTCGTCCAAAACAGTGGGGTCACCCTTCAAGCATTTTCATTGTTTTTTTCTAGTGTGAAAGATAAGAGTGCACATGAAGCTATAATATCATATTATGATGTCATTGAAGACATATGGGAGTTTGACTATGTAGATTTCAAAATTTTGCACTTTGAGTGTAATTGGGTTGATAACACCAAAGGAGTTATAGTGGATGAATTGGGTTTCACATTAGTAAATTTTGAAAAGATTGGCGAGAAGGGTGAACCATTCATTTTGGCATCACAAGCGAAACAAGTATTTTATATCGATGATCATGCAAATGAAAAATGGTCGGTTGTTCTTCATGGTAAAAGACAGTTCATTGAAGTTCCTATAGATGAATAAGACTACTATGATAAGTATGATGACTCGAGTCCATTCTCACTTGGGTTGCAAACACCAAATATTGAAGCTAACGATGACTTATATGTGCACAGAGATCAAACCGAAGGAATGTTATATGATAGAAGATCTCAATATTAGAGGCATGTTTTTATTTTTTAAAATGTTTTTTTTTAATATTAGATCGATGTGAACTTCACAATGTTATATTAATTTCTAGTTATGTTAAATGTTAAATGTTTGATTTTTTATATGAAACTTTCAGATGGATGACCATGAGTATGACGATCATTATGATGATTACCATGAGGGTGAGGCACTGCCTCAAAATTTAAGTTTTACAATATATCCTATATTTAGCTATATATATGTCCATTTATAAGTTATATCCTATATGTGTTTTTTTTGGGTCAATTTTTAGGTTGATGATGTACCCCCTTAAAAACCTTGTGTCACTTGATGAGAAGCAAAATTTTTTTGAAAAAAATTAGGGGCATCACTATGATGAACAAGCTACTACAACAAAGGAGGAATGGATCATAATTGGTTGTGGATTTTGATCATGCAGGAAATCCAGTTGGAAAGAACCACAAATCATTTTTTCATATCTTGGGGTTCTTACTTGTAGCCATTGTAGTGTAAATACATAAACTTCACATGCAGTTCCTAAAGGGAAGAAATACTTAGTATGGAAAGAACTACGTGTGAGATATTATCATTTGCTATTCTATTTTTAAAGTTATTTACTATTATATTTTTAGAATGCTCTGTTAAATATATGAAATTTTGTAGAGTATATTTGAACTGGATGAAAGCCTACATCGTGAAAAGGTGATGCAACACTGTGGGAGGATCCTAAGGAACTAGGAAAACTCTCAACCGATAATACATATGAGAGGCTAATAAGAGGAAGAAGTCAGCCCTTGAGCAATGGAGCTACCTGGACCCGACTGAGTGGAAGGTGTTTGTTGCCAGGAGAAATACTGATGGATTCAAGGTATTAAGCGTCACTTCCAATTTAATTAATATACATTCTAATGAATTCACCTAATCATGATTGACCTTGATTGTTACTAACCAATTCAATGTGGTTACTAACAAGGCTATGAGTGATGCTCAAAGATCAAGGCATGCACTGAATGTGCATGTCCACATGATGGGTCTAGGTGGCTATGCAACTCTTTGCCAAAAACTACATACGTCTTCCGCTCAGCAGCCTACTGCTCCTATTACTGAGATTGGTAAGTCCTCTACTATTACTCCCGCACCTCTACATCACCATGATATGTGGATAGCTGGAAGGTAAAAAAAGGAGATATAGACAACCGCGCAACTACCGAGGTGACTGTAAAATTGGTAAAATTTGACTCTCAGAGCAATTAGTATTGATGATCATTATGTTTACTTACCAATTTCTATTGATGATGATTAGCAGGAGCTTCACGAGCAGAGGAAGAAAGGCTTGTTCATCCCTGAGCACACAAGGGATGAATTGATAGTTTCTCTCAGTAACCCAAAGAATCCTAGATGTGTTAGGGATGTAGGGGCTGGAGTGGGCCTAAGAGCGTTCTTTAGGCCATCACAGTGAAAACATGTCCAAAAAGGGGGACTTTCAAAACCTGAGGTAACCTATTCTTTTTTTAGAATGTTATTAGAAAGGGAATTCATGAATCAAAAAGTGTTTCTTTTGGCCATGTATAGGTAGATCAGTTAGTTGATAAAATAGTAGATGAGTTACTTGATAAGAGAGTCCAGGAGGCATTGAGAAAGTGGAAGGTATTTCATTCTGCCACTCTGATAGTATCTGTGGCATGCTGCTCTTCCCCTACGATAGAGGTGGTTGGGAGTGATCATGTAGAGGTGGTTGGGAGTAATCCTATAGACCCACCACCTAGAACGTATGTTGTAAGTATTTTAGTAACATAATAGCTAGTCTTTTCAAGATGATATGTTTATTTATGTAAATAACATACTCTATGTAAATTTGTAGGGGTTGAAGCCATGTTGTCTAAAATTAAAAGAATTCATTGTTATAGAGGGTGAGGCTTACCCACGCCTTCCAAGGCACATGATTCATGGCACTATAGTACCAGATGGTGCGGTTCGTGTGAGCCCAAGGCTTATGTTTGCTACTTGGAGGTTACATCCATTGTCATATGCCCACCCAGATGCTGACACACTTGGTAAAGCATAAGGCAGAATGGTCTTGTGGCCCGAAACCGATGTCATCTATACTGATCATGTATGGTAAATTTATATTATGTTAATTTGTATATATGTATATACATGACAATTGATATAAAATTATATATAATGGACAAAGGGAAGAAACCTGCTACAATGCATCCTCCTCCTCCTCCACCTCCTCCTAAAATGCCTAGTTGTCTTGCAAAGGACCAATACGACTCGATAGGTCCTCAATGCAGGGGTATGACAATATGGATAGGAAAACATCTTGAAAATTATCCTATGATTGTTTCTATTAACGAGGAGGTTGTAGGCCAATCATACAATAATAATATATTTGTACAAGATATTTTGGAGTTGTTTACTTATGATTGGCTGAATACATCTATGATAGAACTATGGATATGGTAATATCTTATTTATATATCTATATATCTTGTTTTATATACGATGATCTGTTTTCTTATATATTAATGCATACGTAATATATATTTTGTAGCCACTTACATAGGGTATGTACAAAATTTTCATTTACTCATGTGGGATTTCTAATTCCATCTTTGATCAGTCGTGTACATAAAGACCCTTCATCAGTTACCTTATATTGCTCTATCACTTTTAATTATTTTGGTAAAGCAAAGAAGATGGTGATAATAGGTCCATTCAGTGTTGAGTAAGTTTACTTTGCTTATAATTTGGAATTAAGAAAATTACATTTTATTGTGGATTTTAAGTTCTATATTTTTAACTTTCTTATCTCTAGTGGTAACCATTGGGAGTTACCGGTTGTTGTCCCCTAGACGTTGACTATTTATTATCTAGACCCTGAGGGGAAGGAATTAGATAATTCGGGACACATAATGAAAAGGCCATTATTCACGTGAGAAATTATTTATATTTATATCTGTTAACATCTATTATTACATTACTATTTAGTAATACAATTTAATGAGTTACATTAACGTGTAGCACTTTTAAAGATTTCAAAAAAGCTGGAGGAGACATGTGCAAGAAAAATAAAGCATTAGTCTGAGAGAATGTGAAAGTAGTTTCCTGACTCAAATGCATATATTATTTATGTGAACTATGCTTATTTTTATTTATTAACATTTTGTATGTTGAAATTATAGTATGTTGTACAAGACAATGGTTGGGCATGTGGATACTGTGTGATGCAGTATATTGACCTAATTATCAGATATGATGCACAAGAAATCTAAAACATACAACATGTATTATATAGTCTTGATCATCATATATAAGTATAGTAGATCTCATTAGATAATATGAAAATATCAAACTTATTAATTATATATATACATCATTCTTTTTGTAGGTGTTTAAAACTAGCGATTTCATTACAGGGGAAAAGTTATTAGATGTATTTGATCCGTATATGATGAAACAATTAGATGACATAAGAGAACAATGGACAAAAGCCTTTAAAAGGGAGTCAATTTTTTATTATTATTGTGATACTAATGATGATAAAGAATGAAATTTCTAAACTTTTATGTCAAATTATTTTTGTATTTGATGACATTTCTAAACTTTGAAAGACAAGCTTCTACATATGTGTGTGTGAATGACTTTTTTTGAATTGTCTTATTGTAATTTGATCTATATACATGTGTGTGAATGTGTAGATGAATGAATGAATGTGCTTCTACATGTGTATGAATGTGAAAAGAAATCAACGAATGGAACTACAGGTTGCTACAGGTTTGTGAATGTGAAAATGGAGGAATGAATTGAACTACATGTTTATACATGTGTGTGAATCATATGAATGAATTAATTATGTTTATACATGTGTGTGAAACACATGATGTATACATAATATTGATCATCTTGTTATTGCAGGTTTGTGACCTATTGTTAACTGAAATCATAGGATGTTGTAAACTTACAGTTCATAACTGAACTACAGGTTCTGCATCCTACTGACTAGCCGGACAACATGCCTACAAGCTGATAATTAAAAAAAAAAACTTAGTCATCGGTTACCTAAAAAAAGGTCACTTAATATCAATGAAGTCAGTTAATTATAGGAAATCGATAAGTATGCTCTAACCCAGGCCAATTTTTTTGTTCGAGCATGGAGATAGGCATCAATTTCCTACAAAGAAACTGACAACTATGCCGATTTTTTTTTGTTTGAGTATGGAGTTAGGCGTCGGTTTTCTAAAACATAACCGACGACTATGGTCCTACTAGTATTGGTTCTTTTTTTGGTTGCAATCGGGGCCGGCTCTATGTCATCAGTTTTAGAACTAACATTGTAGGATTCTACCTTTAGTCTCACCCACTTGGGTGTCGCCTGGAAACCGATGTAAAAAGCCCATTTTAATCGACGTTAAAGGTGGTATCCCCGTAGAGGACCTATAGAAATGTGCCTCGATTTTCATCAGTTGAGAACCGACAAGGATGTCTTACTTTTCTATTGATAGAGGATCGATCAAAGTAGTTGGTCTCCTGACCTTCTAGGCTTCTGTGGGTTTCCCATCAATGCAGCAGTTGGCTACTTGGATGGGTGACTACCAATGGGCTTGAGCATAGTCAATGACTGCCAATGAAGTGATATAACACCCAATGATGGGAACTCAGTGTTGTAGATCAAAGAACCAACACTACAGTCAACTGATTAAGGTTCATTGTATGTTTGCCACTGAGAGGAAGAGGTTGTCTGCCAATGATACTCTTGAGAGCTTGGATAACAATGAGTACCAATGGAGTCTTCGTGTTTGCTTACCGATTGAATGATTTATTTGTCCACTGATGAGGTTCATGTTGTCGTCTACTAATGGAGTGTCTGCGTCGTCTTCTGATGAGATGACAGATTGACAAAGATGCTAGTATGTTAATCGATAACTAAACGCATTTGACCCTTCCTTCTCTCTCCTCTGTGGCTATAAATATCCCACCTTGCCCTTCTTTCCTGGTCTCATTTGCACAAAATGACCTCGGAGTGCCAAAGCAGCAACAAAAGTTGTTGGTTGATGTCAATCTATGAGAACTTTGATTTGATATGTCTCTATCATAGTTGTTGTTTGCTTATGTTTCCTTCTCTTATGAAGATCAAGGTGCTTCTTCGTGTTCCTTGAGCCAAGATCCATCTAAGTAGAACTATATTCATGCATGGTCTTAGCGATCCCTCCTCTTCTTCCCCCTTAGACCGTATTCTTGGTGTTTTCTATTCAATGGTTTTGAATATTTAACCCTTACACCCTCCCTTCATTCTCTACCTTTGTTCTAGTTGTCTTTAAAACATGGATTAGATATCATAGCAGGACTTCTTAGATCTTGGAGAGTCTTTCATCGACTTTGACGTTTGTCGTGAAGATCGAAGCTTCCTTGGTTAGATATTCTTATGAATTCATTTCTACTAATGCAATGGAAGTGATATAACATATGACACATTTAGTACCTACCTAAAAATAAAATCTTACATTCACGCTCCTTAAGAGGATTAAAAGCTTTGTGCACCTTTATTGTAGTATGGTGGGTATATATTGTTGCATGTTCCTTTTAGACTTCATAGATAGTCTCTTGACTCTTGAACATGGATGTTCGATACTTCCTTGTATAAATTAGATTATGTTGACATGATAAATTTAAATGTCTTGTTCCTTTATAATTGATATTTCTCTAAGTTCTTATCGAGTTCCATCTATAAGTTGATATTGATGTACGAACCTATATAATAATAGTTTGAGATCTTTCAATAGTTGCAATGTTGTTAAAATTATGTGCTAAAGGTTTACTAAGATAAAACTATGTGTTTTTCTCCTATCAAAGAGTAATGAGTTTCTATTTATGGCTATAGAGGGACATGGTTTTATAATCTTTTAGCATAATGATTTAGAAATGGATTCAATATTCTAGTGGTCCAAATACCTTATAACTATCAAGAGGCTATTTTCTTATGCTGGACCATGGTGCGATCAATGAATGCAATTATTGCTCTATTTGATAAAGAGGTCTGATTTCCTGGGCAGCGATGGGGCAATGTCAGGAAGGTTATAATTGCTCATAATCGATGTTACCAAATGCAAGTACACTGACTGCTTTGAATTTGTATTATATTTAGTATTGAGTAGCGTTCATGATAAGTTTTTCTCACTAGAAAAAAATCTTATGATGATCCATCTCATTGCACCAGAGCATTTTATTACCAATCGTGTTGCCAAACACTACATATGTACTCTGCTTAAAGAAGTTAGAATCTCATAATTACATATTTTACATCCGTTTAAGGTTTAATACTCTGATGTACTACTTTCTATTATTGTTTTTATGTGGAACTTGCTTGCTAAAACTTTAGAATAAAGAATATAACCAACCAAGTCAAACACTAATCTTGTAGAGTCATGAGTTTGTAGATGTATTCCCTAGGTCGTTAGGGGGAGTACTAAAATAAGTTTGTAAGTCCCCTAAGCCTGCATAATCTATAAATTTAATTATTTGGCATAATTCAATTAATCTTATGCTTTATCTTAAAAGTTAACTCTATTTTGTGATGCCACATTGAATGATGAATCTATGTTTCAAATGTGAACCAAATCAGATTTTGTTTGCTCATGTGTTTCATCGACGGATGAAATCTTGTGGCCTTTTTTGTTTCTCAGTGACCAATGCCTTTCTTGGTGATCTTTTCCTTTTCAACGACTGATGAGATTTTGGCCCCCGATGGAACTATTGGCTAACCAACCAGGTTTTTGTCAATCGACGAGGTTGGTTCATGTATGTGCGTGATCGGTGAAGGGATCTTGAACGACAAAATCGATGACATGCTAACTAATAAGTTTTGGTTTATGGTGTTTGACAGTCGAAAAGTTTCCAGTTGCCCTTGGATTTTTCAGCTACCAATGGGTCTCTCGGTCATTAAAGTCTCAGTGCCCAATAGAGTTTTTGGGCCAACAAGTTTTCTTTGATGAGAGATCTGCTCTGGTCCTATATATACCCTCTCTCTCATTTTCCTTCTACTCTTTTGGTAGAGATTGACTTGCAACTTGAGGAACCTGACAAAGAAGTTCATGGAGACCAGTGGTCGATGAGAACTCATTGAGGATGACAATCTCAAGCTTTTCATGGATACATGTGCTTGGATCAAGGTTCTTGGATGAATCTCAAGTCGTTGATTGTGTTTCTAGCTTACTTTGAGAAAGATTCTTTCTTTTCTCCTTGTTACCTCATTGTTCTTCACCCTCTTCCCTATTGTGGCTGAGTTCTTGGGTGTTTCTTGAGTTTTCTTTGTGTTTCATTGCTAGAACCTTGTGCATGCGAGTTGAGCACTCTCATTTCTTCTTTCTTGCCCTAGTTTCACTCTGTTTGTGAAAAAAAGAGACGATCTTGAAGCTTTTTTGTTGGGTTAAGATAAATGCTTGGATGCTGATTTCAAGAGTTTTCAACTTAGGTTTGATTTTCCTCTCTCTACCAGGCGTGTTATATAACTTTGAAGCATTTCTTGCCTACTATCTACTTGCATGTCATTAATCTTGCTCTAGAAACTCATAATTGCTAAAGACGGTAATTATAAGTTTTTTTTGTATAAAAATGACGACCAAGCTTGTCAGTTGTAGTTCAGACTTTATGAGCATTATTTGTTTACTACTGAATTGTTCTTTTGAGCATGCAAGGCCTGGAATTCGTAATATAGGTGTAATGATCTATAATAATGTTACATGAGTGTTGTTTTGGTACCCATACATTAAAACTTATTGGTTGGTGGTTAATTTATGGTAGTTATATTTCTTTTCTCTACTATTGTGGTGGCATAACCATGGTTGGAGGAAACCCTAATATGGACAGTAACATATTTATACTCATTCTTGGATGTACAAGAGACTTTTGTACAAAGTTAATGCTTTCCTAAGTGTAGTGATGCTTATGAATCGATGCGCTCCAGTTGCTAGTCAATCCTTTCATGACAACATATGGTTTATTTCTCTATGAAGGAGTATTCTGAAACTATTCCATATGATTTACATCTTCTAATGTTGTGAATCCCAATAATCTTTTATAAGAATATTTTTTATGTTTATACATAACTTGATTGGTGCAGAAAAAAAAACTCAAACAACTTAATTAAACGAGTGAAACCTTAATCATGTAGTGCCCTGAGTCCGTAAAGCTATTCTAGTGTTAGAACTTGTTGGATAGAGAAATGAGTGATCCACAAGGAGCTCAGAGTCATACTGTTAGGACCCTGACCTCCGTTTTGGGCTTATCCTGTTTTCTTTGCCTAACCCTGGTGTTTAGTTGCTTTCTAATCACCTCAAGTGGTGATTAGGGTTTGTTTGTGCTTTGTTGAGAGTTGGAGGTACTACTTGCAAATAACCCAAGTTTAGGGTTGATGAGCAAGTTTGTCACCTTGAGAGATGTTTCTCTCTCTCTTTTCATCCTCTAGAGTGGAGAGGATGGGTTGGGCTCGTTGCTTGATTAGCCTTGGGCCTTGTTTTGCCTTGTGTGGGCGTTGTTTTGCCTTGATGAGCCTTGTATTGGGCAAGGGTGTGTTTGGGTGCTTGTGTCAGCCTAGTGTGTGTCGGGCATGGCTTGTGTCGGGCATGAGTGTATCACCCAAGGGGATGTATCAGCCTATGACCATCTTTGACACTTAGCATCATTTGTGTCACCCCCCTTGTGGACACTTGGTGCTTGATGCTTGCATGTGGCAAATGCCTTGGACAAGTGGATGTGGAGAGATGAGAAGGTGGCATTGTCCATGGACAAGCATCCCTAGGTGGGAAACACCTTGCCTTGGTTCCCTCTTCATCCTCTTCTATATATACCTTCCCTTTCACTTACTTAGGATCCCTTTAGTTCTTTGTTTCCTCCCTCTTCCTTGGTGCACGATACACCTTCCCTTGGTGTGCTTGATGGCCGATCCCTTTGAAGGAGTTCTCTTTTTCTTCCTCTAGCTTGGTGGCCGAACAATAGGTGAGTCTTGCTTCCTTGGTAAGCATCTTACCTCTCCCCTTAGCATCTCCTTCTCCTTCTTGCTTGGTCTTCGGCCATGGTGGTTATGAGCTTTGTTCCTTTCCTTGAGGTGGCCGAAGGTGGTGTGTCTTGGAGCTAGGAGCTTAAAGCTTAGAGCTTTGGAGATTGAGGAGCTTACTTAAGGCGGGTTACATAACTTCTAACCCTAACTACACTACCTTCTTTTATGTTGCATGTTCATATATGATCATGATCGGCCATTCATGTTGTTAGATATGTTTCTTGCTCTAGCATGTACCTTTAATCTTGTGGATATAGTGATCATGTTGTTGATGATGTTGTTATTTATTGTGTACCTTTGGATGTAGTTGGCCAAACCCATAGATTAGGGTTTCCTTTGGGGCAATACCCCTTTCTCTCCTTGGTTTTGAGAAGTGAGTTTGAGCTCTAGCGGTGTAGGCAAAACCCCTCTCTTCCTTAGTCGTTGAGAGGTGAGTCTATGCTCTAGATGCTTGGGCAACACCCTCCTCTCACCATGGATTTGAGAGGTGAGCCTTTGGATGAGTGATGACCTAAGTTGGAGATGATCTATCATGTTGCTTGATTTGTGATGGAGGTTGTGCAAAACCCCTCTCACATGGTTGTTGAGAGGTGAGCCAACTATCTTGATCAATTAGGGTTTGTTGCTAAAGAGTTTGAGGTTGAAGATGACCATCTTGGTGAGGTTCTTGTGCCCTTGCATGATACACCCTTTTATGGGTTTTAGCTTGGATGATATGTTCAGTTGAGCCCTGTTGGCTTTGTGCCCGATATGACCCTTTTCACCTTGTTAGTATCCTTGGACGATATGCTTTGGCCGAGATGATCCCTTGTTTTGGATGTCCCCTTGGTCGACATGGTGGCTGGTAAGTTATCTTTGTTTTGTGCGACATGGTTTGGTCTTGAGTTTCCTGATATGGTGTTTTCATGGTGAAACCCTAATAGGTGCCTTAGTGGTGGCCGATATAAGGTTCTTGACCTAGTTGGACGATAAGCCTTCTTGTGGTGCCTTAGTATTGTTTTTTATAGGTGGGCAACACCCTAGCCTCTTCCTTGAACGATATGAGTAAGATGGGTAAACATTGTTTCGGGTATGGGGTTTGTGTTTGCATGACACACCCTAAGTTGAGTTAGCCGATATGATGCCTTAGTGGCCACCTTTCCCATGGATGACATGATTCTTTGGGTGATAGAGTGCCTTGGATGACATGAGGTTTCCTTGGATGACGTGGTTTGATGGTTGGGTGATAGGGTGTCTTGGGTGCCATGCTCCTGGTCGATATGATCCTTGTTGAGAGGGTTGGCCGATAGAAACCCTAGTAAACGATATGGTTCTTGGTCGATAGGATAAGTTATGATACCCTAGCTACTTGTGCATGATACACACCTCCAGTTCAAGCTGCACGAAACAACTCAATGCTGGTTTCTCTCTAAGTGCACGATAGTGTGAGGTGTTGATGGCCGATATGGTGACATAAGTGCTATAGGGTTTGAAAACCCTAGCCGATAGGCTATATGTGGGATAATATCTTGCCCGCTTTTCTTTTGGTGAGGGTGGCGCTACCCGCCATACTTATAGTGAGGGAAGTTGGAATCTTTGGTGAAGGTTATGTTTAAACCAGAAATCCTAATAAATGGATTAATTGCCTTGAACCCGCATCTATGTTAGTGATGGGATATGATGGTAGGTTGTGAACCGGGGTATGTTGGGAATCTAAGATGCTGCTACATAAGATGATAAGATACATGGTTATGTTAACAAGAATAGGTCATAGTGTATGCTCGTGGTTCGATAACAATAATATGATTGATACAACTTATGCTTCATATAATCATGGATGTTGTTCCAAAACATGATAGCATGATAATCATAAAGATCTATGTTCAGTGATTTAAGTTATCTCTCTGGATATGCATACTAACCATGCAGGTGTATCAGATGGATTCATAGCCAGGTAAGAGCTATGAGGTTTATGTGCTTTGAATAACATTAAATGATTATAATCCTTGCTAATGAGATAACATGCATCACCAGTATGATGAGATAGGTCTGAGGACCTGATAAAGGTTGAGTGCCTAGTTGAGGTGTTATCCTCTGATGATGAGATAAGGGATTGTGATCCCAGGATGTTGATGTAGGATGTTGATGCCTTGAGAGGCAGTAGCAATCTATGAGGAGGGATTGGGATCCCATGATAGTGACAGTGATAATGTAACTCGATGTTGTATAACTTGGTTGCCTCAACAACTCACTTAAAATATAATAATTAATTATAGTGGAACATATCATGTAGTTTGCCCTGGACATAGATCCATCATCGTCAGAATTTGGTGATGGTGAAATAGGTTTACCCTACGGGATTACCTGGAGCGCATATTGTTAAATATGCATGGTTTTCTCTTAGCTAAAAATAGGAGGATTAGAGTACAACTGCGGTTGTAGACTCCGTATGGTAAAGAGCATGGTGAACAGGCCCATGACTCAATGAGTTAGAGAATGAATGCGTTCATGGCTCAAGAGCACGGTGATCAGGCCTGTGGCTCAAAAGTATACTAGCACCTGTGTCAAGGTGAGCTAGAGATATGGTTAGCTTGTGGAGCTGACCTTGAGGGTGAGGCCATATAAGCATGAGACTACGGTTCTGTTTTGGTTTTCGTGCACTGACCACAAGGAGGTGAGGTCATGGATTCCGGCTCTCCCATTGGCCTTATATGGCACCGGTTTTGGGTTTCGCAGCCGAAGGTTGGATTTGAGCAGGGACAACTCACTTCCTCAGGGCATAATAAAATGTAATCTTACCAAATAGTATATACTGCTTAGAGCAAAACACGGAACATTGGTTGAGGCCTTGCTTATGTAGATGATCCATTTATCTCCTAAAGTTACTTGTACAATCTTGATATCTTGTGATAAGTTCTCATAAAGCTTATCTTGTCAATCATGTTCCATAAAGGAAATTGGGATAAAGGCCTCATGAATATCTTGGTAAGATTGATGGTAATAATAGTCTTGCTCAGTATGCTGCTCTTATTATATGTCTTTACCAGCTATCTACTTTATCTGCTTTAAACCTTCTAAGGTTTTATCGTTTCAGTGAGGAGTTATGTTTCTCGCTGGGACTGTGTGTCTCACCTCACTGGTTTACAACCTTTTTAGGTGATCGTGCTAGACGTGGTGGTAATCGAGAGGTTGCGGCCGAGCAACAAGAAGAGCAGTAGAAGGCAAGAGATGGATATGCTGCCATTTTGGTGGTTTTGTAGTAGAGTCCTAGAGTCATCCATGTACTCTCAGGTCCTCAGAGGTGTTTTAACAATGTTTCACGATGACTAGATATTGTAATTTTGTATATCCTGCTGCTGGTCTGATGTGCCCCGTTATGTATGTATAAATAGGTGATGAACTCTGGTACTGACAAGACAACTTGTTCCTTTAAGCTGTAGACATATATCCATGCTTGGACATATTTATATAACATATTTCCTTGCAGGATGAGGATCTGAATGTAATAGTTCTCTTTTATCTACTTTCCGCAATCAGTTTTAATTAACCAATGTTTTCAGTAACATGTGGATTATGGTGTTTCCACGTGCTTTCACGTGACGTCTCGTTGTTTGTATGATAGCGGGATGTCACAATAAGTTTTGGTATCAGAGCCTGGTTTGCCGATTCTACATGGATCTAGGACTAGGGTTATGTCTGTTCTTGTGAGTTTTCCATATTTTCTTACAATAACCTTCTGCCCTCAGCGGAAGATAAAGCTTAAATATGTCTGGAAACCATGAAGAACATGCTACCGAGAGCAGTGATGCTGCATCAATTGATGGAGCAAGAGTGCAGGCACATGAAGATCGGGTGCCTGAGGTCCCCCAATTTGACCCAGCCATTCTTGAAAGCCCTGTCTATCAACACCTTATGGGGCAGTTGATGGCTATGATGAATCACATGGTGGAAAGAGTTCCAGTGCCTTCTCCAAGAGTATAGGATCCCCATGGTGAATCATCAGGCATTGGGAAGACCTTTAAGCGGTTCACCGAGTCAGAGCTTCAGATTACGCTGGAACGGTTGATCCAGTGGATGTAGATCTGTGGCCGACCCAGTGAGGTGATCTATTGGGAGGTTTTCTGATGGGAGTTCGTCAGCTGATACTTCCTGAAGACGTACTTAGATGAGAAGATCAACCAGTTTGAGCGTCTGCGCCAAGGACAGATGAGTGTCACCGAGTATGAAGCCAAGTTCATGGACTTGCTGAGTTTTTTTCCTCACATGGCGGTGAAAAATGATGGGCGGATCAAATCGTTTGAGAAGGGTTTGAGTGATGAGCTATCAACACCTGTTGCTGCCTTGGAAAATCAAGAGTGGTTTTCCACGTTCGTGGAGTTCATCCGAAGGATTGAACGTTTTGTCAGGGAGAAAAGGGAGTCCATGACCAGGAAAAGGCCTGCTCAGTTCTAGAGACAGAAGTTTGATGGCTTTAAGAAGCCAAGGTATTCGACACCTTCCGTGATGTAGAGTTCTCATGCACCATCTCTGTGGTCTCCAAGTAAGGGAAGAGGGCGTGGATTTTCACCATCCAAAGCTCATAGTACAACTTCGGTAACAGTGACAGGGACATGTAGGCCGCAGATAGAAGGCATGTCATGTTACCACTATGGACAGACTGGGCACTTGAGGTCAAATTGCCCAAAGAGAGATTTTGAAGTGACACAACAGCCGAGGCAGAATCAACAAGGGTCAGATAGATAGCAACCCAGTAGTAGCAGAGGGTGAGGATACAGTCAAGTGTCACAAGCGGGTTCATCTGCCCAAGGAAGTAGAGGATGTGGACAGCAAGAAATGGCTCGATTCTATGCTATGAGTCAGCTAGAGGCGATAGTCAACCCGTGAGTGGTGGCAGGTCATATGGAGTTATTTCATTCTAATTTGTCTTCTTCTTGCTTTATATCTGTTCTGGTTAACTCGGGTGCTACACACTCTTTTATCACACGAACTATGCTTGAAAACTATCTTTTACCTGTTAGTTGTAAGAAGGATAGCTTGTTGTTAGAAACCCCTCTTGATGGTTCCTCGATGCTTCGAGAGGTGTGTCCATCTTGTGTTCTATCTTTTTCGAGACACAGTATACAAGTGGATCTTATACCACTTGAGATGCATGTATTCGATGTGAACATTGGGATGGATACCTTAGAGAAGTATAAGGTTGTGTTGGACTGTTGTTCCAAGAAGGCAATGTTTGATGACGGTGGTAAGAAGTGGATCTTCCAAGCAGATAGGAAGATTCTTTCGATGTGTTTAGTATCAACGATGGTGGCAGAAAAGTTGTTGCGGCAAGGATGTAAGGCATTCCTAGTTCATGTTGCAGATACCAAGGTGAAGGATCCTAGCCTTAAGGAGGTGCCTATTGTCCGAGAATTTGTGGATGTGTTTCCCGATGAGTTCCCTAGTGTTCCCTCACCTTGAGAGATTGACTTTGAGATCAATCTGGTGCCAGGAACACAACCAGTTGCCCAGACACCGTACATGATGGCTCCAACTGAGATGGCAGAACTGAAGAAGAAGTTACAGGAGTTGTTGGATAAAGGTTTCATCAGGCCAAGCACATCGTCGTGGGTTGCTCCGGTCCTGTTCGTAAAGAAGAAGGATGGATTGATGCATTTGTGCATAGATTACCGGCAGTTGAACAAAGTTATGATCAAGAATAAGTACTTTTTGCCGAGGATAGACGATCTATTTGATCAGTTGTGTGGTGCTACAGTGTTCTCAAAGACCGATCTATGATCTGGATATCATCAGTTGAGGATTAAGGATGAGGACATACCAAAGTCAGCTTTTAGGACGAGGTATGGTCATTTTGAGTTCGTGGTTATGCCGTTTGGGCTAACCAATGCGCTTGCTGCTTTCACGGATCTGATGAACAAGGTGTTCCGTCCGTTTCTAGATCAATTTGTTGTAGTTTTTATGGATGACATCTTGATCTATAGTCGGGATAGTCAAGAGCATGAATAACATCTTCGACAAGCGTTGCCTCTTCTCCGCCAAAATCAGTTGTATGCCAAGTTCAGTCAGTGCGAGTTCTGGTTGAAATAAGCGACTATCTTGGATCATGTGATATCTGCAGAAGGAGTCAGAGTAGACCCTAAGAAGGTGGAGTCAGTTGCAGGTTGGGAGCAACCGAAGATGCCGACAGAAGTTCGTAGTTTTCTGAGTTTAGCAGGATATTACCAAAGGTTTATAAAGGACTTCAGTGTGATCGCATTGCCGTTGACAAAGTTGACCAGGAAGGATGTACCTTTTGTTTGGAATGATCATTGTCAGTAAGCTTTCCAAGGTTTGAAGGAGAAGCTGATTAGTGCTCCAGTATTGGTGCTTCTAGAGCCTGGGAAGGGCTATGTTGTTTTCTGTGATGCTTCCAAGAAATGATTAGGATGTGTGTTGATGCAGGAAGATCATGTGGTTTCTTTTGCTTCGCGACAACTTAAGAAACATGAGGAGAACTATCCAACGCATGATTTGGAGCTGGCAGCGGTAGTCCATGTGTTAAAAATTTGGAGACACTATATTTATGGGGAAGTGTGTCAAATCTTTACAGATCATAAGAACTTGAAGTACATCTTCTCACAGAGTGAGATGAACATGCGACAACGTCGCTGGATGGAGCTGATCAATGATTATGATTGCACCATTGAGTATTATCCTGGAAATCCGAACGTGGTAGATGATGCGCTTAGTAGGAAGTCTTCTTCTCTTTCCACAAAGAAGGCACAGTTGAGTTCCTTGGTATACCATAGGCGGGATATGTTTGTTTCTTTGCGGCAGATGAATGTACAGTTAGAAGTTTCCTTGTTGGCAGGACTGTTGGTACAGATGCAAGTAAATCATACATTGAGACAGTAGATCAAAGACGCACAGTAGGCAGATGCTTCAGTTCAGTTGATAAGATCAGAGTTTGGAAGCAAAAAGTGTGATGGGTTCCATGAGTCTGAGGATGGACTAGTTTGCTATCATGGTAGGATGGTGGTCCCTAATTTTTATAATCTGAGAAAGCTAGTGCTCTAGAAAGTGCACACATCGATGTATGCAATGCATCCAGGTGTCACCAAGATGTATCATAATCTGAAAGACCTATATTGGTGGTCTGGCTTGAAGAGAGATGTAGCCGAGTTTGTGGCTAGGTGTGCGGTATGCCAGCAAGTTAAGGGTGAGCATCAGAAGTTGGCAGGTACGTTGCAACTCATGCCAATATCGTAGTGGAAATGGGATCATATAACCATGGATTTCGTGCTCGGTCTGCCAAGGACAACTAGGAATCATGATTCCATTTGGGTGATAGTGGACAAATTGACGAAGTCTGCCCATTTCATACCTGTAAAGACAATGTATACAACAGAAAGATTTCTTGGATATATGTGGATGAGATAGTGCATTTGCATGGTGTACCAACAATGATAGTTTCCGAAAGAGGTCCTCAGTTCACGAGTCATTTTTGGGAACAATTGCACAAAGCATTGGGAACGCAGTTGAGGTTCAGTACTGCTTTCCACCCACAGATAGATGGGTAGTCTGAAAGGACTATTCAGACTTTAGCGGATCTTCTTCGAGCTTGTGTTTTGTAGTTCTTAGGCAGTTGGGATGTACATCACAGTTTAATAGAGTTCACCTACAACAATAGTTACCAGCAGAGCATCGACAAGGCTCCTTATGAGGCTCTATATGAAAGGAAGTGCAGATCTCCACTATGTTGGTATGAATCTGGTGAGTATCAGCTTTTGGGTCCTGAGTTAGTGCAGCAGACAACAGAAAAGATTAGAGTGATACAACAAAAGTTGAAAGCAACACAGGATAGACAGAAGTCGTATGCAGATAATTGCCGACGACCTTTAGAGTTCTAGGTGGGAGACAAAATGTACCTCAAGGTCTCACCTTGGAAAGGCGTGCTGAGGTTTGGCCAGAAAGGCAAATTGGCACCCAGGTATATGGGGTCATACCTGGTAAT
Source organism: Alisma plantago-aquatica (assembly GCA_963693085.1). Classification (NCBI taxonomy): domain Eukaryota; kingdom Viridiplantae; phylum Streptophyta; class Magnoliopsida; order Alismatales; family Alismataceae; genus Alisma; species Alisma plantago-aquatica. The sequence goes on from OY856409.1 coordinate 1,882,730,097, forward strand.
AGCACGTATTGGCAAGGTAGCTTATAAGTTAGAGCTGCCGCCAGAGTTGCACAGGTTACATCCGGTGTTCCATGTCAACATGCTGAAAAAAAGTCATCCAAACACAGGGATAGTGATACAGCCAGTTGAGGTTGAGCTCGATGAAGATGTGACCTACGAGGAAGGTCCAGTGACGATCCTTGACAGAAGAGTAAAGAAGTTAAAAAGGAAAGACCTGGTTCTTGTGAAAGTTCTTTGGCATCATCTTGGTGTTTAGGAAGCCACATGGGAGCTTGAGGAAGAGATGAGGAGGAAGTATCCCTAACTTTTCTCTTCGGATTTCGGGGGTGAAATCCCTTTGTAGAGGTTTATGGCTTGTAAGGACCCTGACCTCTGTTTTGGGCTTATCCTGTTTGATTTTCCTAACCCTGGTATTTAGTTGCTTGCTAATCACCTCAAGTGGTGATTAGGGTTTGTTTGTGCTTTGTTGAGAGTTGGAGGTGCTACTTTCAAATAACCCAAGTTTAGGGTTGATGAGCAAGTTTGTCACCTTGAGAGATGTTTCTCTCTCTCCTTGCATCCTCTAGAGTGGAGAGGATGGGTTGGGTTCATTGCTTGAGTAGCCTTGGGCCTTGTTTTGCCTTGTCTGGTCTTTGTCTTGCCTTGATGAGCCTTGTATCGGGTAAGGGTGTGTATGGGTGCTTGTGTCGGCCTAGTGTGTGTCAGCCATGGCTTGTGTCAGGCATGAGTGTATCTCCCAAGGGGATGTATCAACCTATGTCCATCTTTGACTCTTAGCATCGTTTGTGTCACCCCCCTTGTGGACACTTGGTGCTTGATGCTTGCATGTGGAAAATGCCTTGGACATGTGGAAGTGGCGAGATGAGAAGGTGGCATTACCCATGGACAAGCGTCCCTAGGTGGGAAACACCTTGCCTTGGTTCCCTCTTTATCCTCTTCTATATATACCTTCCCTTTCACTTGCTTAGGATCCCTTTAGTTCTTTGTTGCCTCCCTCTTCCTTTGTGCACGATACACCTTCCCTTGGTGTGCTTGGTGGTCGATCCCTTTGAAGGAGTTCTCTTCTTCTTCCTCTAGCTTGGTGGATGAACCATAGGTGAGTCTTGCTTCCTTGGTAAGCATCTTCCCTCTCCCCTTAACATCTCCTTCTCCTTCTTGGTTGCTCTTCGGTCATGGTGGTTATGAGTTTTGTTCCTTTCCTTGAGGTGGCCGAAGGTGGTATGCCTTGGAGCTACGAGCTTAAAGCTTGGAGCTTTGGATCTTAAGGAGCTTGCTTAAGGCGGGTTACATAACTTCTAATCCTAACTATACTACCTTCTATTATGTTGCATGTTCAAATATGATCATGATCGGCCATGCATGTTGTTAGATATGTTTCTTGCTCTAGAATGTACCTTTAATCTTGTGGATATTGTGATCATGTTGTTGATAATGTTGTTGTTTATTGTGTACCTTTGGACCTAGTTGGCTAAACCCATAGATTAGGGTTTCCATTGGGGAAATACCCCTTTCTCTCCTTGGTTTTGAAAAGTGAGTTTGAGCTCTAGTGGTGTAGGCAAAACCCCTCTCTTCCTTAGTTGTTGAGAGGTGAGTCTATGCTCTAGATGCTTGGGCAACACCCTCCTCTCACCATGGATTTGAGAGGTGAGCCTTTGGATGAGTGATGACCTAAGTTGGAGATTATCCATCATGTTTCCCGATTTGTGATGAAGGTTTTGCAAAACCCCTCTCACTTGGTTGTTGATAGGTGAGTCAACTATCTTGATTAATTAGGGTTTGTTGCTAAGAGTTTGAGGTTGAAGATGACCATCTTGGTGAGGTTCTTGTGCCCTTGCAGGATACACCCTTTTGTGGGTTTTAGCTTGGCCGATATGTTTAGTTGAGCCCTGTTGGCTTTGTGCATGATATGACCATTTTCACCATGCGAGTATCCTTGGACGATATGATTTGGCCGAGATGATCCCTTGTTTTGGATGTCCCCTTGGTCGACATGGTGGCTGGTAAGTTATCTCTATTTTGTGCGACATGGTTTGGTTTTGAGTTGCCCGATATGGTGTTTGCATGGTGAAACCCTAATAGGTGCCTTAGTGGTGGCCGATATAAGGTGTTTGATCTAGTTGGATGATAGGCCTTCTCGTGGTGCCTTAGTATTGTTTGTTATAGGTGGGCGACACCCTAGCCTCTTCCTTGAACAATATGAGTAAGATAGGTAAACCTTGTGTGGGGCATGGGGTTTGTGTTTGCACGCCACACCCTAAGTTGAATTATCCGATATGATGCCTTAGTGGCCACCTTGCCCATGGACGACACGATGTTTTGGGCGATAGAGTGCCTTGGCCGACATGAGGTTCCCTTGGACGACATGGTTTGATGGTTGGGCGATAGGGTGTCTTGGGCGCCATGCTCCTGGTCGATATGATCCTTGTTGAGAGGGTTGGCCGATAGAAACCCTAACCCTAGTAAACGATAGGGTTCTTGGTTAATAGGATAAGTTATGATACCCCAGCTACTTGTGCACAATATACACCTCTAGTTCAAGTTGCATGACACAACTCAGTGCGGTTGCTCTCTAAGTGCACAATAGGGTGAGGTGTTGATGGATGATATGGCGACATAAGTTCTTTAGGGTTTGAAAATCCTAGCCGATAGGCTATATGAGGGATAAGATCTTGCCCGCTTTTCTTTTGGTGAGGGTGGCGCTACCCACCACACTTATAGTGAGGGAAGTTGGAATCTTTCACTACTACAGAAATGGCTTATAACGTCACTTTTAAAGGCATCGATTGTATAAATACACCGACACCTAAACCCTAAAGCTTCGGTTTAATAAAAAAACCGACATCTATCTGTGAAGGGTGACCAGACACGGGTATCGCTTTTATTCAGTGTCAGTTCCCTAATAATAAACCGACGCCTAAAATTAACCGCCAAATGCAAAATTTCCACTGAAAAAAATTACCTCCAAAATTTAACATATGGCGTCGGTTATTAACTACTAAACCAACGACGAAGGTTATTTGCAAAATAGAAATTGGACACATTTTGTTCGTCAGTTTTGCTACTATAACCGACATTTATTGATTTTCCCGCGTTGTTCCCGAGAAATGTTTCACACCCTTTGAGCGTCTATTTTTTAAAGAAACTGATGACTATGGTCATTAATCGAGAACATTTTTTTAATCGGCATATGTAGATAGACGTCGGTTTTTTTCTAGTAAAAACTGACGACTATCATTGAGAATATGTGTCTGTGTGTTTGTAGAACAGACACCTTTAGTTTTATGTGTCAGTTTTATTTAGGAACCGAAACCTATTGTTAACTTAACAGCACCCGCGCGAGCTCGACTCTTCCTCTTTCTCTATTTCATTCATTCTTGCGCTACTCCAGGGTTTGGTCTGGTGATCGATTTCTCCTCTGCCACTGCTCGCTGCTACTGCCTCCACGCCTACCGCCGTCACCACTCAGGCTGCCGCCTCCACTGTCGCCATGCCGCCGCCTCTGCTGGACGCCGTCACCGCGCGATATCCGCCGTCACTTCTCGCCGTCGCTCGACACCTGCAGCTCGCCGCCGCCGCCGCTCGACAGAGGAGGTACCCTCTTCGTTTCTCCCTCTCTTTTGCTTGCTCAACACCTTCTCGCCCTGCCGTTCTGCTGCCCGATCCTCTGCCTAGAAGCAACATGAGGATGTCACGACCATGTGGGCCTCCACCTCTTCTTCTTCCTCCACCTCTTCTTCTTCCTGCTCCCTCTCCTTACCAAATGGATTAAAGCAAGGCCATGACTGTGTGGGCTGGCCACGGCCGTGGCTGTGTTGGTCGACCACGGCCGTGGTAGACCAACACAGCCACGGCCGTGGCCAACCCACACTGTTGTGGCCTTGCTTTTATCCATTTGGTAAGGAGGGAGCCCAACACGACCGTGGTAGGCCAACACATCCACGGCCGTGGCCAACCCACACGGTTGTGGCCTTGCTTTTATCCATTTGGTAAGGAGGGAGCAAGAAGAAGAAGATACATTTGCAATTGAATACTAATGCTTGACCTAATTCTGTAAATTTTGATGCATGTTGAATTAAGATATTAAAACCCTAATACACATTTCACCATAATCTTGAATTAAGTATATTGTTGAGATCTTGTGATCAATCTGTGTAAGATATTAAAACCCCATTGTTAAATCTCTGATTTTATAGTGATGTGTCACCCTAACATCTACATGAATCCCTATTGTATGATGTAGATTGATGATGATGCATGAGATAGTTTGAAATTTTGAAATCAATTATGAGTCTCTCCATCCCTATCTAGGTCATACTAATTTATGTGTAATCTTTATCTTGATGATGAACATGCATGGACACTCGAAATGTTGAAATCAATGTTATAGAATGACAACACATGTATTTGTTGGCCTAGAAACCCATCCAAGATTTACTCATTAGGAGTAAATCTTGGATAGTCCCTGGTTTGGGACTGTTCTTGAACACCTAATCTCACATAGGATGTAAGTGTATAATGTGTATATAGTTTTCAAGAAAATTCCGATAGCATTTCCCCATTTGTTCTCTAAGTACATATGTACTTGGAGAACAACAGGGAAATGTTGCCGAAATTTTCTTTAAAACCCAATACACATTATACACTTACTAGTGACATTAGGTGTTCAAGAATGGGATATGTGGTACACTTATATTATATATAAGAATGACAACACATGTATTTGTTGGCCTAAAGTTTTAACCATGCAAAAACTCTAATCGGTTAACCCTAGACCCTAATCTTGTTGTAATATATACTTGTTTTCTCTTTGATCATAGAATGGATAGATCATGGATGTCCATTCATAATCGCTGTACCCCAGAGTTTATATCTGGTCTTGACCAATTTTTTAGATTTGTCGAGGAATATAGAAAACAACCTGGAGATAGGTTCTACTGTCCATGTAGGCATTGCGATAACAACTTGAAAGTCAGCACTGGTGACGAAATCAAAAGTCATGTCATGTGCAACGGGATTATACAAGGCTATACATAATGGCACTGGCATGGAAAGATTTCAAACTTGAAACCAGTGGATGTCGATAGCAGTTCTTGTGTGGAAGAAGAAATTGCCTCCGATGACGTAGATGTGAATGAATCAGTTCCAGTAGACATCGTTGATGTGATGCTGGATACTTGTGGGGTAGAGCACACCGATCCACCTCCCATTTTTAGAAACATTGTGCATGATGCTAAGATATCGTTATACACAGGTTGTACTAAGTTTATGAAGCTTAGCGCTGTGTTGAGATTGTATAAGATGAAAGCTAACAATAGATGGAGCGACAAAAGCTTCACGTCATTGTTGTCTTTGTTGAAAGAAATGCTTCCTGAAGGAAACGAGCTGCCAATCTCAACATACCAGGTAAAGAAATTGTTGTGCCCAATGGGAATGGATGCCAAGAAGATACATGCATGCCCGAATGATTGTGTATTATTTCAAAAAGACTATGTGGATTTGAAAGATTGTCCAAAATGTGGTGTGTCACGGTATAAATTGACGATTTCAGGGGAGTCCAAAAGTGGTTCTTCTGCTAAGGTGATGTGGTATCTACCTATAATATCACTGTTTTAACGCTTGTTTGCCAATCCGATAGATGCGAAGAATTTGAGGTGGCATGCAGATGTTAAGAAAAATAATGATGGAATCCTACGACATGCGTCTGATTCCCCATAGTGGAAGAAGATTGATCTATTGTACCCTAAATTTGGTGAAGAAGTTAGGAATCTAAGACTTGGGCTTTGTACAGATGGGATGAATCTGTATGGGACATTGAGCAGCCAACATAGCACTTGGCCAGTCATGCTTGTTATATACAATCTTCCTCCCTGTATGTGTATGAAAAATAAGTACGTAATGCTGTCATTGTTGATATCAGGCCCTAAACAACCTAGAAATGATATCGATGTTTATCTTGAACCTCTGATTGATGACTTAAAGAAACTCTGGGGTGAAGGTGTGATGACCTATGATGCTTCATGAAGAGAGACATTTCGTTTGCATGCTATGTTGTTTTGCACTATTAATGACTTTCCAGCATATGGTAATTTGTCTGGATATAGTGTCAAAGGATCTAAAGTATGTCCTATATGTGAAGAGAACACTGATTCAATAAGACTAAAACATGGCGGTAAGACTGTATATCTTGGTCATCGAAGGTTTCTTACAAAATTTCATCTGTATCTTAGGAGGCGCAAAGCATTCAATGGATTGAATGAGGAACGGAGTGCACCTAAACCTATACCAGGGGAGGTTGTTTATGAAAGAGTAAAATATTTTGTCAATGAATTTGGTAAGAGATCACAATGTACTATGGCCACACAGAGTGACAAATCTTTATTCAAGAAGAAGTCAATATTTTGGGATCTTCCTTATTGGAGTTCTTTGACAGTCAAGCATTGTATCGATGTCATGCACGTTGAGAAAAATGTTTGTGATAGTGTCATTGGTACTTCGTTGAATATACCAGGTAAGACTAAAGATGGGATAAAATCCAGACTGGACCTACGTGAAATGGGAATAAGGTCAGAATTAACATAATTACGTGAAATGGGAAATCGGATAACATACTTACCTCCCGCTTGTTATACATTTTCTAGAAAGGAGAAGAAAGATTTTTGTGAATGTTTGGTAAATGTTAAGGTGCCACAGGGTTACTCATCCAACATCCATAGATTGGTATCAATCAAAGATCTGAAGTTGATAGGTCTTAAATCTCATGATTGTCACACTCTAATGCAACAAATATTGCCTGCGGAAATTCAATCTATATTGCCGAAGCATGTAAGGTTTGCAATCACCAGACTTTGTTTCTTTTTCAACAGTCTATGCAGCAAAGTTATTGACCCTGATACTCTCGATAATTTGCAAAGAGAAGTGGTTGTTACCCTATATCATCTTGAGATGTATTTTCCTCCGTCATTCTTTGATATCATGGTACATCTTGTTGTCCACTTGACTAGGGAAGTGAAAATGTTGGGACCAATTTTCTTGCATTGGATGTATCCCTTTGAATGATACATGAACATTTTTAAAAGTGATGTTCAAAACTGTTATCGGCCTGAAGGGAGTATTATTGAGGGTTATGTGGCGAGAGAGGTTATGGATTTTTGCAATGACTTTCTCAGTGATAATGACACTCCTGGTAATGACAAGAATATTGAGGAGCAATTTGGCAAAGGAATTTTGGGATCACGGGTGAAAGTAATCAGCCATGAGCAGTTGGAACAAGGTCACTTGTATATTTCACACAACATGGACGAAGTGAGTGTTTATATCGAGGAACATACCAATTGCATCAAGAGACAATATCCTCAAGCCAATACAATGTGGCTTGCTAGAGAGCATAACAAGACATTTATTAAGTGGTTTGAAGAGAAAGTATTACATCAACTATCTCAAACACCAGATGATATTACTGAAACTATCAAATGCCTCACCTTTAAACCGAAATTGACTGTTATGTCTTATGAAGGGTATGACATTAATGGATTCACATATTACACAAAGCGCCAAGATGATAAGAGTGTCGTCCAAAATAGTGGGGTCACCCTTCAAGCGTCGACTATGTTTTTTGCAAGTGCAAAGGATAAGAGTCCACGTGAAGCTAAAATGTCATATTACGGTGTCATTGAAGACATATGGGAGTTTGACTACATAGATTTTAGAATTCCGCTCTTCAAATGTAATTGGGTTGATAACACCAAAGGAGTTATAGTAGATGAATTGGGTTTCACTTTAGTGAACTTTGAAAAGATTAGAGAGAAGGGTGAACCATTTGTATTGGCATCACAGATGAAACAAGTATTTTAAATCGATGATCCTACAAATGATAAATGGTCGGTTGTTCTTCATGGTAAAAGATAGTTCATTGAAGATCCTATAGATGAAGAAGAGTACTATGATAAGTATGATGACTCCAGTCCATTCTCAGTTGGGTTGCCAACACCAGCAAATATTGAAGCTAATGATGACTTGTATATGCGCGGAGATCACAATGAAGGATTGTTAATTGATAAAAAATCACAATATTAGAGGCATGTTTATATATTTTTATATGTTTTATTTTTCTGAATGTGAACTTTACAATTTTAATTACTTTACAATGTGAATGTGAACTTTACAATATGAATTTTACAATGTGAATTACTTTACAATGTGAATGCGAACTTTACAATGTGAGCATTACAATATGAATTACTTTACAATGTGAACTTTACAATGTGAATGTGAACTTTCAGATGGCTGAGCATTCTCCTGATGACTGTGCCGATGATTACCGTGAGGGTGAGGACATCAATGCGCCACCTCACAATGTAAGTTTTAAAAATATATATCATATATTTATATCTATATGTCCATTTCTAGTTATATCCTGTAAGTGTGTTTATTTTGTCAAATTTTAGGTTGATGATGCAAATGTACCCTCTAAAGCACTTGAAGCACTTGATGAGCAGTACCAAAAATTTGATAAGAGAAGGGGCATCACTATGATGAGGAAGTTAATAGCACAAAGGGGCAATGGACCCAAACTTGTTGTGGATTTTGATAATGCATAAAATGCACTTGGAGTGAATCACAATTCGTTTGTTTCATATCTTGGGTATGTTACTCGTAGCCATGGCAGTTGTAAGATAGATTCTTGGCATAAAGTTCCTAAGGAGAAGAAAGACGTAATATGGAAGGATTTATGCGTGAGTTATTATTAATTTGCAATTCTATTTGTTATATTACTAATTTTTTGGATACTAGTTAATAGCAATTCTATTTTGCAGAGTATATTTGAATTGGATGAAAAGCTGCATCGTAAATGTGTGATGCAATGTTGTGGGAGAGTCCTAAGGAACTATAGGACATATCTCACCCGAGAATACATAAAAGAAGGTGAAAAGAGGAAGAAGACAACCACAGAACAGTGGAACTTCCTGGACCAAGAAGAATGGGACGTATTTGTTGCTTCAAGACAAACTGATGAATTCAAGGTATTAGGCGTCACTCCCAATTTTATTAATATACATTGTATTCACCTATTCAAGATTAACATTTAGTGTTACTAACCAAATCATTAATGTGCATACTAACTAGGCCCTCAGTGAGGCGCAAAAAGCAAAGCGTGCACTGAATGTGCATGACCACACAATGGGCCCAAAGGGGTATGCAGGCATTTGCCAAAGATTACAGTCTGAGGCTAATGCTCAGTGTACTGCTACTCAGGATTCCTCTACTATAGGTAGCACACCTCTGCCTCGCCACGATGTATGGATAGTTGGGAGGCAAAATAAGTAGGGAGAAATAAGGAAGCCCGCAACTGCTTAGGTGACTACAAAAATGGTAAAATACAACTCTTACATCAATCGTTCGAATATTGATTATTTGTGGTGTTTACTTAATTAAAAAATTTTGTTTTGGCAATTAGCGGGAGCTGCACGAGCTGAGGAAACAAGGAAAGTTCATCCCTGAGGGCACAAGGGATGAATTGATAGTTGCTCTGGGTAACCCAGAGCATCCTGGATGTGTTAGGGATGCAGGCACTGGTGTGGGCATCAAAGCGTTCTTTGGGCCATCCCAGCACAAACATGTCCCAAAAGCGGGACTTTCACAAGAAGAGGTAACCTATTCTTTCTTTATAATGTAACTGTAAAAGAGAATTCAATAATCAAAAGCTAATGTTTCTTTTATCCATGTATAGGTAGATAAGCTAGTTGATAGGAAACTCGAAGAATCACTGAGCAAGTGGTAGGAATCTCAGACTGCCACTCAGTAGACAGTACCTATGGCATCCCGCTCTACTCCTACTACATAGGTTGGGAGTAATCCTGTAGACCCACCACCTAGAACATCCAATGTAAGTATTTTTATGACATAATAACTAGTCTTTTCAAGATGATATGTTTTTAAGATTATATGTATATATGTATATAACATTCTTTACACAAAAATTTGTAGGGGTTGAAGCCATGCCATCTAAAAAGTAAAGAATTTGTCATTGCAGAGGCGTCGGCTTACCCATCCCTACCAGGGGAAATGTTTCATGGGTCTCCATTACCAGCTGGTTGGGTTCGTGTGAGCCCGCTACGTATATTCCCCAACTGGATGGATCTTCCATTGCCATATGCCCACCCAGATTGTGAAATGCTTGGTGAGGCAGAAGGCGGAGTGATATTATGGCCAAAAGCGGCTGTCCTCTATACTAAAACTGTATGGTAAATTTACATTACGTTAAATTGTTAGTGTGTGTATCTGATGTCAGTTGATCTGAAATTATATATATATACAGGTTAAAAAGAAGACACCCACAACATCTAGGCATCCACCTCCACCTCCTACATTACCAAGTTGGGTTCCACATGACCTACCTGTCCCGTTAGGTCCTAATTTTAGGGGTATGGCAATATGGTTAGGCGAATATGATATAAATTGCACTATAACTATTTCTATAGATGCGGATGCTGCCGGTCAATCATATGAAAGCAACCTATTTATACAAGATATTTTGGAGTTGTTTCGATATGATTGGCTGAATACATCTGTGATAGAGCAATGGATAAGGTGAGATCTTCTTTATACATCCATATACCTTGTGTGGGATCTGGTGATCTGGTTTCTTATTTATTAATGCATACGTAATACATGTTTTGCAGCTACTTAGACAAGATATGTGCAGATTTTTCATTCGAACATGTAGGATTTTTTATTCCATCTTTGATTAGTCTAGTAGCTAAAGACCCTTCGTCAGTTCAACAATATTGATGTGATGCTTTTACAAATTTTGCTCAAAATAACAAGACTGTGATAATAGCTCCATTCAATGTGGAGTAAGTTTACTTTGCTTATAATTTGGACTTAAGAAAATTACATTTTTATTGTGGATTTTGAGTTATTAATTTTTAACTATTTTACCTCTAGTGGTATGCATTGGGAGTTACTAGTTATTGTCCCCGAGACGTTCACTATCTATTATCTAGATCCTAAGGGGACTAAATTGAATTCAAGATATGGACACAAAATGAAAATGGCATTATTCCGGTGAGAAATATTTCATTTTCATATCCGTTAACATATGTTATTACATTACTATTTAATTATGCAATGTACTGTGTTACATTAACATGTAGGGGTTTAGATGAGTTCAAAAAGGCTGGAGGAAAGGTCCACAGGAAAAAGAACCAGCAAATAATTTGGACAAACGTGGAAGTAAGTTCCCGACTGCAATGTATATATTATTTATATGAACAATGCTTAATTAGTTTTTTTTAATATTTTGTATGTTTCAATTTATAGTGTGCTACACAAGACAACGGATGGGCATGTGCATACTATGTGATGTGATTTATGCACATGATTATCAAATATACCGCAGTGGACATCGATACCATTCCTGAGGTATTATATATAGTCTCATTAGATAATATGAAATATATCACTCTTATTTATAGCTCATTAATTATATATATACATCATTCTCTTTGTAGGTGTTTAAAACTGACCACACTACGCGAAAGGCCTTACCAGATGTACATGCTCCCTATATGACGGGAGAATTAAATGAAGTAAGAGAAGAATGAGCAACAACCATACAAGTAGTGGGGGTTTTAACATATAATTCGGATGTTGATAGTGAACAATGACTAAAGAATGATATTTTGTAAATGAATTTCTGAATTATAATATGTGTGAATGTTTCTACATGTCTAAATGTTTCTACATGTGTCTGAGTGAAAATGAATGAAACTTTTGGTTGCTATATGAATGTTTCTACATGTGTGAATGTGAAAATGAATGGAGCTACAGATTGCTACATGAATGTTTCTACATGTGTGAAAATCGAATGGAACTGTAGGTTGCTAAATGTGTGAACATTTATGTTGTTAATTTTGTAGGTTTGTGGCCTGTTGTTGGCTGATATCAATGGATGTCGTAAAACCTACAGTTCATAACTGAACTACAGGTTTCTCATCCTGCGACCAGCCACAGCAGGTCTACAGACTGGCAGAAAAAAAACATAAAATAAGCGTCGGTTATTTGTATAAAACCGATGACAAATGGTTATAGTGTTAGTTGCCCTACTAGTAACCGACGTTGATTTCCCTAATGATTCGAGACACCACGGCCATGCTGGCCAGCACGGTCGTGGCAGCGGGCCAGACACCACGGCTGTGCTGGCTAGCACGGCCGTGTCAGCGGGTGAGATGGCATTGGTTATCACTAATAAACTGACGCCGATAGTGCCCCAGATGGTGCCCTTTCTGTGGCGCGAAGGTATATGGCGTCGGTTTCAAAGCTAATAACCGACGCCTATACCCCATGCTGGCGCATTTTTGGTGGTGCGCGAAGGGTTGTGGTGTCGGTTTGAGAACTGACACGTAACGGTTGGGCTTTTAGCGGCGCCCACATAGGTGTCGCTTAAAAACCGACACTAAAGGTCGGTTATGTACTAGTGTTTGGTGAAGGTTATGTTTAACCCGAAAATCCTAATAAATGGATTAATCACCTTGAACCCGCATCTATGTTAGTAATGGGATATGATGGTAGGTTGTGAACTAGGGTATGTTGGGAATGTAAGATGCTACTACATAAGATGATAAGATAAATGGTTATGTTCCCAAGAATAGGGCATAGTGTATGCTCATGGTTCGATAACAATAATATGATTGATACAACTTATGCTTCATATAATCATGGATGTTGTTCCAAACATGATAGCATGATAATCATGAAGATCTATCTTTAGTGATTTAAGTTATCTCTCTGGATATGCATACTAACCATGCAGGTGTATCCTATGGATTCATAGCCAGGTGAGAGCTATGAGGTTTATGTGCTTTGAATAACACTAAATGATTATAATCCTTGTTGCTGAGATAACATGCATCACCAGTATGATGAGATAGGTCCGAGGACTTGATAAAGGTTGAGTGCCTAGTTGAGGTGTTATCCTATATATGATGATGAGATAAGGGATTGCGATCCCAGGATGTTGATGCAGGATGTTGATGCCTTGAGAGGCAGTAGCAATCTGTGAGGAGGGATTGAGATCCCATGATAGTGACAGTGATAATGTAACTCGATATTGTATAACTTAATTTCCTGAACAAGTCACTTAAAATATACTAATACATATCATGTAGTTTGCCCTGGCCATAGATCCATCATCATCAGAATTTGGTGATGGTGAAACAGGTTTACCCTACAGGATTACCTGGAGTGCATATTATTGAATATGCAGGGTTTCTCCTAGCCGAAAATAGGAGGATTAGAGTACAACTGCGGTTGTAAACTCCGTATGGTAAAGAGCATGGTGAACAGGCCCATGACTCAATGAGTTAGAGCATGAATGCGTTCATGGCTCAAGAGCACGATGATCAGGTCTGTGGCTCAAAAGTATACTAGCACCTGTGTCAAGGTGAGCAATATATGGGTAGCTTGTGGAGCTGACCCTGAGGCTGAGGCCATATAAGCATGAGACTACGGTCCTTCTTTGGTTTCATGCACTGACCATGAGGAGATGAGGTCATGTAGTATGACTCTCCCATTGACCTTGTATGGCACTAGTTTTGGACTTTGCAGCCGAAGGTTGGATTTGAGCAGGGACAACTCACTTCCTTAGGGCATAATAAAATGTAATCCAGCCTAATAATATATATTGCTTAGAGCAAAACACGGAACATTGGTTGAGGCCTTGCTTATGTAGATGATCCAATTATCTCTTGCAGTTGCTTGTACGATCTTGATATCTTATGATAAGTTCTCATAAAGCTTATCTTGTCAATCATGTTCCATAAAGGAAATCAGGATAAAGGCCTCATGAATATCTTGGTAAGATTGATGGTAATAATAGTCTTGCTCAGTATGCTGCTCTTATTATATGTCTTTACCAGCTATCTACTTTATCTTCTTTAAACCTTCTGAGGTTTTATAGTTTCAGCGGGGAGTTATGTTTCTCGTTGGGACTGTGTGTCTCACCCCACTGGTTTACAACCTTTTTAGGTGATCGTGCTAGACATGGTGGTGGTCGAGAGGTTGCGGTCGAGCAGCAAGAAGAGTAGTAGAAGGCAAGAGATGGATATGATGCCGTTTTGGTGGTTTTGTAGTAGAGTCCTAGAGTCATCCCTGTACTCTCAGGTCCTCAGAGGTATTTTAACGACGTTTCACGATGACTAACTGCTGTAATTTTGTATATCCTATTGCTGGTCTGATGTGGCCCGTTATGTATGTATAAACAGGTGATGAACTCTGGTGCTAGCAGGACAGCTTGTTCCTTTAAGCTGTGTACATATATCCATGCTTGTGCATATTTATATAACATGTTTCCTTGTAGGATGAGGATCTGAATGTAATAGTTCTCTTTTGTCTACTTTTTGCAATCAGTTTTAATTGACCCGTGTTTGCGGTAACATGTGGATTATGGTGTTTCCACACATTTTCGCATGATGTCTCATTGTCTGTATGATAGCGGGATGTCACACATACACTATTAAGTATATGTGGGTTTAGGGAGGGTATATTCATGCATGTCATCTTGATTTTAAGGTTTGGAGAGAAGTTGAGGTCGTGTATCGGATGATGATGTAATTGAAAGCTACTGTGGTCGTAACTCAAATTTGAAGGTTTCATATCCTGGTTTCTAGTGTCGTGGCATGTGTACCCAGGGCAGACTAGGTTGTTTTGTAGTTGGGTTGATAAGACACTACATCGAACTCATACTGACTAAGAGGAAGAGATCTTAGGATTTCATCATGTTAACTATTTTACGGGGCTAATTTTGACTTCATAGTGGTCAAATAGTAGTTTGAGTGGTATGCCTCATACTACCCAAGGCTTAATAAAATGTAACATAGTCATGTAGCAATAGGGCTACATGATAAATTACATTGGATGATAACCCTTTCTATATTTCCATTAAATCCTAGATAGTTTACGATGTGATAAGAGAATACAACATTACAAATGTTATAGCTATGCTAATTATTATGTGCAAGTTATATAGTATTTCAACTCTATAATACTATCTATTTTATCTACTTCAATACATAATCCTAGTAAACAATAGATGCTTTTGGAGTTATATTTCTCGCTTGGATATGGGTCTCACCTCATGGGTCACCACATCTTTTATGTGATCGCCAATGCTGTCAGATGTAGAGCATCGAGGAGGAGTTGTTTGAAGAGAAGTAGAGACAAAGCTTGGTTAGGTGGTATAGAATCCTAGATTCGTCCATGTACTCTCAGGTCTGGGCGAAGAGTTTTAACGATGTTGTATATCAACTTGAGTTTTTGGCAGTGTATCTTGTTCTATGTTTATGTTGTAAATATGTTGATAATATCTTTTATAAACAGGATGCGCCTGAGGCCATGAAATAGATGTACATATACCTAGTATGGTAATATATATACATGCAAGATGTTAAACCTTTGTGTAACCATTCTCTAGTATGAATGAAAAGTTTATTCAGATTTAATTATATGCCTTTTGGGTAACATGATTAGTACGCATTTGATCGAAACTTTAGTCTTGATCAATCTCACTTAGCATGGCAAGTTGGCACATTTTGTGGTATCAGAGCTTTAGGTTTGCTGAGTTTATAGGGACATTAGACTTAGGTTCTTGTGTCTGCTCAATATAAAA
Organism: Alisma plantago-aquatica; assembly: GCA_963693085.1. NCBI lineage: Eukaryota > Viridiplantae > Streptophyta > Magnoliopsida > Alismatales > Alismataceae > Alisma > Alisma plantago-aquatica. The sequence continues at coordinate 1,882,745,761 of OY856409.1, forward strand.
AATCTATGGTTTAGCTATATTTAATCTAACTACATATAATTTATGTGTATCTAGAGATATATTTTAAATACAAATTATAATAACATAACCAAAGAAATATAGTTAATTTTATTGGCCACAAACTGCACACATATATCCTATCAACTACAAAACAAATATTTTCCCAACTCACCATACCCCCGCTCCCACTCTCTCAAAATATCCACACCAAAAAGATCAAATTTTCTAGAGGTAGAGTAGTTCTCTCCAACTGGCATAGACAACACTCCCACACCTCACTAAATTGTGCCACCCCACATCCCAGCTCATCCCTCCCTCTCGCACGATTGCACTGCCCCAACCAAGTCGCCTACTCGATCACACTCCCTTCCTTTTATTCTCTGCTTCCCCAAATTTTGCACTCTATCCTTCTCACCATTTTCCCTCACCACAACCTCGATCTCTCTCTTCTCTATTAGCAGTTGACTATACGAACGACCAGATAAAGGGGTGACAGATGGACCGACCTGCTAACAAATAGAAAATAGTAAATTAGTGTATCCTTACCACCAAAGTAAATGGATATTCTCCATTTCTACATGTATCTTCTTGTGTAAATGAGTGTGTCATTACATAGTATGGACTCTACTTTTTTAGGGATTAGTTTCCCATTAAGAATTTGGAGATATATACCTACACTTTTTCTGCTAATAATGAGGAGATGACCATCTAGAGTTTTTCAGGAGATATTCTATCGCTTTTGGGTTTGTCCTAGTTCATGGCTTGTTCTGTCATAGGGCCCAATTTACTCAAATTATTAGCTAATGGATGGAAATTGTTCTCCAATAATGCATATGCCTACTACTTATCCAAATGAAGTATCATATATATTTGGTTCTCATCTAGGTTTTTAGAGGTAAACATTTTTTGATGGTTTGAATCAAAACTTTTCAGTTTTATGAGCCAAGCTGTGGGGGAATTAAAAATGATGAAGATATGAACATGTGGTTGGGTTATGTTAGTAATTCAACCTATAAACTATATTGATCATTATTTTCCATAGAAAGACTAAATTTACTCTTCATCTCGTAGTGATTTATAATTTCTTCTTACAAACCCCATATAAAAGTTTTCTTGTTCTTACCATGTTCATAAAGACAAAGAATAACCAGGGCTAATGACTTTCCCACGAATGATTTAACTATGAACTTTTGAATGCCAATCTTTACATTTTCCCTATTCTGCATAAGTTAGAATTTACATGAGAAAGTGACAATTTCAATGCCATGAGAATACAAGAACTTGGACTATTAACTTGCAAAAACAAAACTATATTGGTCTGTAGTGACAGGGAAAAATTAGGAAATTTTATCTAATTACTTGATCCTACCAAGTTAGAATATAATAAACTCCAATATTTGTGCTATACCACCCAAAAAGTCATATTGACTCTTTCTTCCGTCTATATAGTGAATGAGGAACCACCAATGACTACTGATTAGGCTACATTTTGAGGAATAACAACAATGAGGCAGCCAAACAAAATTATTGGTTTTTGATTGCAGCTCTAGTATGGAAGGATATTGGTTATTATTCAAACTTATTCAATACTTAGCATAATCTTGGTCTTTTTAACAAACCATCATATACCTAGTTTAAATCAAATTTAGACTACTTGATTTTTTTTATTGACATTAAAACTAATCATCCATTACGAATGCCTAATATCTTTTAAACCTTAACATGGTAAAAAGGTACCATTAAATAATATGAAGATGTTCAATATGAAACTTTATCATATCTTCTTGTATAGGAAGAATGTATCTAAATATCAGTTAGCATAAACCAAAATCCAATAGCTAAATCATTTTTCTAAAGATACATTTTTTTTATGATGTGGGAACCCTCCCTGAGAACAAGCCACGATTGTGACCTACTCTAGCAAGGTAAACCCCTGGAGACCCATAATGCCCGCACGCCGACATCTCAAATGGTCTCATCATAGGACGACTGACGCTGTGGGGGGCTTATTGCCGAACAACACTACAGGGAAAATTGAACCTGTGACCCTTCATGAGAGGCACCCGTGCTTGACCACCCAAGCTACTGCTCGTCGACAATGACTTCAATAAGCATCATGCAAACCTTAAGCATACTTATTTTTCTCACATATGTGATTTTTCCTTCAATATGTTCTATTTTTTGGGAATTACTGAATGCATATTCTATCTATGGACCGCACAAGGTAGTGATATAGAATTGGTTCTAGATCTTGGGATGTCTGTGTACCCCGCAGTTGAAGGTATCTTTGGGTATTGTTGAAATTTTTTGGTGAAATTGTATTTTCAAGTGAGTTGATCAACTACGATCAGTTGTTTTAAACTCCAACAACAATGTTTCCTTTTTAAATTTGAAATGTATATAACAAACCCTTTCAGCTTATAATTCAAAGCTATGTATCATAATTACCTTTGATAATTATTTTAGTTTGTTTTGAATGATCTAGTAATGTATACAAATATAAACTCCAAAATTGTCTTGTATGTTCAGATCATGGTCGTGTAATGATATTGGTTCCTATTGAAAAACTTATTAACGTAGATGATCATCTGGTCCATAGAGAAAACATATTGATATCTGGTGAGAAATAAATGATTTTTTTTCCAAAGGTATGAGAAGTTAGAATTATTCTGATAATCGTATTTTGTACTTTTCAATTTCTCTTTCCACTCAAGATGTACCAGAAGTTTATCATTTGAAAATCATGTAATACACAATGAAAACATATTATTTCCCCTTTTTATTGGTTATAAATAAACCAAATTTATATGGAAGGGTCACATCATCCTCGATATATGGGATACACTAGTACATAATTGACCTTTCGTGTCGGTTATTTAAGGCCTTTAGCGTCGGTTTTAATGGGACACCTATGTGGGCGCCACTAAAAGGAAAACCGTTAGCTGTTAGTTTTCAAACTGACGCCACAACCCTTCACGCACCACCGAAAACGCGCCAATAGGGGGTATAGGCGTCGGTTATTAGTTTTGAAACCGATGCCATAAACCTTCGCGCTACAGAAAGGGTGCCATTTAGGGCACAATCAATGTCGATTTTTTATTTATAACCGATGCCATATCACCTGCTGCCACGTCCGTGCTGGCCAGCACGGCTGTGGTGTCTGGTCTCATTAGGCGTTGGTTTTAGCTATTATCCGATGCTGTAAGCATGTGTCGTCGGTTTTTTCAAATAACTGACGCCTATTGTATGTATTTTTTTTTAATCAGTCTGCAGGCCTGTTGTGGCTAGTCGCAGGATGAGAAACCTGTAGTTCAGTTATGAACTGCAAGTTTTACGACATCCATTGATATCAGCCAACAACAGGCCACAAACCTACAAAATTAACAACATTAATTTTCACACATTTAGCAACATGTAGTTCCATTCAATTTTCACACATTTAGAAACATTCATGTAGCAATCTGCAGTTCCATTCATTTTCACATTCACACATGTAGAAACATTCATATAGCAACCATCAATTTCATTCATTTTCACATTCACACATGTAGAAACATTCAGACATGTAGAAACATTCACCCATATTACAATTTAGAAATTCATTTACAAAATATCATTCTTTAGTCATTATTCTCTATCAACATCCCAATTATATTTTAAAAACACCACTACTTGTATGACTTTTTCCCATTCTTCTCTTACATCATTTAATGCTTCTGTCATATAGGGAGCATGTACATCTAGTAAGGCCTTTCCTGTAGTGTGGTCACTTTTAAACACCTGCAAAGAGAATGATGTATATATAATTAATAATATATAAATAAGATTGATATATTTCATATTATCTAATGAGACTATATATAATACCTCAAGAATGGTATCGATGTCCACTGCGACATATTTGATAATCATGTGCATAAATCGCTTCACATAGTATGCACATGCCCATCCGTTGTCTTGTGTAGCACACTATAAATTGAAACATACAAAATATTAAAAATACAACTAATTAAACATTGTTCACATAAATAATATATACATTGTAGTCGGGAACTTACTTCCACATTCTTCCAAATTATTGGCTGGTTCTTTTTCCTGGGGACCTTTCCTCCAGCCTTTTTGAACTCATTTAAACCCCTACATGTTAATGTAACACAGTACATTGCATAATTAAATAGTAATGTAATAACATATGTTAACAGATATGAAAATAAAATATTTCTCACCAGAATAATGCCATTTTTATTGTGTGTCCATATTTTGAATTCAATTTAGTCCCCTTAGGATCTAGATAATAGATAGTGAACGTCTCGGGGACAATAACTAGTAACTCCCAATGCATACCACTAGAGGTAAAATAGTTAAAAATTAATAACTCAAAATCCACAATAAAAATGTAATTTTCTTAAGTCCAAATTATAAGCAAAGTAAACTTACTCCACATTGAATGGAGCTATTATCACAGTCTTGTTATTTTGAGCAAAATTTGTAAAAGCATCACAGCAATATTGTTGAACTGACGAAGAGTCTTTAGCTACTAGACTAATCAAAGATGGAATAAAAAATCCTACATGTTCGAATGAAAAATCTGCACATATCTTGTCTAAGTAGCTGCAAAACATGTATTACGTATGCATTAATAAATAAGAAACCAGATCACCAGATCCCACACAAGGTATATGGATGTATAAAGAAGATCTCACCTTATCCATTGCTCTATCACAGATGTATTCAGCCAATCATATCGAAACAACTCCAAAATATCTTGTATAAATAGTTTGCTTTTGTATGATTGACCTGCAGCATCCACATCTATAGAAATAGTTATAGGGCAATTTATATCATGTTCTCCTAACCATATTGCCATACCCCTACAATTAGGACCTAACGGGACAGGTAGGTCATGTGGAACCCAACTTGGTAATGTAGGAGGTGGAGATGGAGGCCTAGATGCTCTGGGTGTCTTCTTTTTAACCTGTATATATATATAATTTCAGATCAATTGACATCATATACACACACTAACAATTTAATGTAATGTAAATTTACCATACAGTTTCAGTATAGAGGACATCCGCTTTTGGCCACAATATCACTCCAACTTCTGCCTCACCGAGCGTTTCACAATTTGAGTGGGCATATGGCAATGGAAGATCTATCCAATTGGGGAATATACGTATCGGGCTCACACGAACCCAACCAGCTGGTAATGGAGACCCATGAAACATTTCCCCTGGTAGGGATGGGTAAGCCGACGCCTCTGCAATGACACATTCTTTACTTTTTAGATGGCATGGCTTCAACCCCTACAAATTTTTGTGTAAAGAATGTTATATACATATCATCTTGAAAACATATCATCTTGAAAAGACTAGTTACTATGTCATAAAAATACTTACTGCGGATGTGCTAGGTGGTGGGTCTACAGGATTACTCCCAACCTCTGTAGTAGGAGTAGAGCGGGACGCCATAGGTACTGTCTGCTGAGTGGTAGTCAGAGATGCCTGCCACTTGCTCATTGCTTCATGGTTTATTATTGTTCATATGCATGTGCTATTGTTGTTTCCTTCTGACTTCCTCTAATTTTCTTCTTCTTAACCTAGTGTGGGGTGTTTAAATTGGGATTCTCACTGAGGTGAGGTTTCAATTTGGACGACAGACATCAGATTAAGTTTTAAAAAATCCAGGGACATCATAGTAGTAGGTGATTCACACTTATACTTCATCAAGACATCAAATCTTTGATCAAAAGTGACTTCTCATGAACCTTTGTCTTAATTTCATATAATTTTCCTCATTTCATCACTCTTTTCACCTACACATTTTAAAACAAAACAAAAACTATTAAATACAAGTGTGTGTGCGCGTTTTCTTGGAAAAGTATAAAAAATGGATGTTTTTCCCCAAACCTTGGTGGGTTGCCTCCCACTAGCACTAAGTTTGATGCTTTCAGTCAGGCTTCTTGTAGATTCTTCAATCACTCAACCATTTGGAATTCTTGGGTGTCCACTCTTGTAATAACTACATCTCTCACTTGCATTCAACCTATGTTCCTCGTCCCGTTGACAATTAAACCTATCATCAAGTCTTTTATCTGGATCTCCTTCTTTCAAATGACCAGTCAGACTCTTGAAGTGACCATGTATAATGTCATCATCTCGGCTTCACCGAGTGTTGTATATGTTGATCTTTATCATCATCTCAGCTTCACCGGGTGTTTTATCAACTACTTCCTTGATTCTCTTATCAACTACTTCATCGAATCTCCTATCAACTATCTTATCTACCTATACATGGATAAAAGAAATGTGAGCTTCTGATTATTGAATTCTCTTTTATAGTAACATTATAAAGAAAGAATAAGTTACCTCTTCTTATGAAATTCCCGCTTTTGGGACATGTTTGTGCTGGGATGGCCCAAAGAATGCTTTGATGCCCACACCAGCCCCTGCACCCCTAACATGTCTAGGATGCTCTGGGTTACCCAGAGCAACTATCAATTCATCCCTTGTGCCCTCAGGGATGAACTTTCCTTGTTTCCTCAGCTCGTGCAGCTCCTGCTAATTGCCAAAACAAAAATTTGTAATTAAGTAAACACCACAAATAATCAATATTCGAACGATTGCTCTAAGAGTTGTATTTTACCATTTTTGCAGCCACCTCAGCAATTGCGGGCTTCCTTATTTCTCCCTTCTTATTTTGCCTCCCAGCTATCCAGACATCATGGCAAGGCAGAGGTATGGTACCTATAGTAGAGGACTCCTGAGTAGCAGCAGACTGAGCAGTAGACTCAGCCTGTAGTCTTTGGCGAATGCCTGCATACCCCTTTAGACCCATTGTGTGGTCATGCACATTCACTGCACGCCTTGCTTTTTGTGCCTCACTGAGGGCCTAGTTAGTATGCAAATTAATGATTTGGTTAGTAACACTAATTTTAATCTTGACTAGGTGAATACGACGTATGTTAATTAAATTGGGAGTGACACCTAATACCTTGAATTCATCAGTTTTTCTTGAAGCAACAAATGCGTCCCATTCTTCTTGGTCCAGGAAGTTCCATTGTTCAGTGGCTGTCTTCTTCCTCTTGTCACCTTCTTTTATGTATTCTTGGGTGAGATTTGTCCTATAGTTCCTTAGGACTCTCCCACAACATTGCATCACACATTTACGATGCATCTTTTCATCCAATTCAAATATACTCTGCAAAATAGAATTTCTATTAAATAGTATCCAAAAAATTAGTAATCTACAAAATCGAATTGCAAATTAATAATAACTCACACATAAATCCTTCCATATTACACTTTTATTCCCCTTAGGAACTTTATGCCAAGAATCTATCTTACAACTGTAGTGCCTATGAGTAACATTCCCAAGATATGAAACAAACAAATTGCGATTCACTCCAATTGCATTTCCTGCATTATCAAAATCCACAACAAGTTTGGGTCCATTGCCCCTTTGTGCTATTAACTTCTTCATAATATTGATGCCCCTTCTCCTGTCAACTTTTTGGTGATGCTCATCAAGTGCCTCAAATGCTTCAGAGGGTACATGTGCATCATCAACCTAAAATTTGACAAAATAAACACACTTACAGGATATAACTATAAATGGACATATAGATATAAATATATGATATATTTTTAAAACTTACATTGTGAGGTGGCACATTGATGTCCTCACCATCACAGTAATCATCAGCACGGTCATCAGGAGAATGCTCAGCCATATGAAAGTTCACATTCACATTGTAAATCTCACATTGTAAAGTTCACATTCACATTGTAAAGTAATTCACATTGTAAAGTTCACATTCAGAAAAATAAAACATATAAAATATATAAACATGCCTCTAATATTGCAATTTTTTATCAATTAACAATCCTTCATTGTGATCTTCGTGCACATACAAGTCATCATTAGCTTCAATATTTGCTGGTGTTGGTGACCCAACTGAGAATGGACTGGAGTCATCATACTTATCATAGTACTCTTCTTCATCTATTGGATCTTCAATGAACTGTCTTTTACCATGAAGAACAACTGTCCATTTATCATTTGCAGGATCATCGATATAAAATACTTGTTTCGCATGTGATGCCAATATGAATGGTTCATCCTTCTCTCCAATCTTTTCAAAGTTCACTAAAGTGAAACCCAATTCATCCACTATAACTCCTTTGGTGTTATCAACCCAATTAAATTTGAAGAGAAGAATTCTGAAATCTATGTAGTCAAACTCCCATATGTCTTCAATGACACCGTAATATGACATTTTAGCTTCACATGGACTCTTATCCTTTGCACTTGCAAAAAACATAGTCGACGCTTGAAGGGTGACCCCTCTATTTTGGACGACACTCTTATCATCTTGGCACTTTGTGTAATATGTGAATCCATTAATGTCATACCCTTCATAAGACATAACATTCAATTTTGGTTTAAAGGTGAGGCATTTGATAGTTTTAGTAATATCATCTGGTGTTTGAGATAGTTGATGTAAGACTTTATCTTCAAACCACTTAATAAATGTCTTTTTATGCTCTCTAGAAAGCCACATTGTATTGGCTCGAGGACATTGTCTCTTAATGAAATTGATATGTTCCTCGATATAAACACTCACTTCGTCCATGTTGTGTAAAATATACAAGTGACCTTGTTCCAACTGCTCACGGCTGATTACTTTCACCCGTGATCCCAAAATTCCTTTGCCAAATTGCTCCTCAATATTCTTGTCATTACCAGGAGTGTCATTACCATTGAGAAAGTCATTGCAAAAATCCATAAACTCTCTCGCCACATAACCCTCAATAATACTCCCTTCTGGCCGATAACAGTTTCGAACATCACTTTTAAAAATGCTCATGTACCGTTCAAAGGGATACATCCAATGCAAGAAAACTGGTTCCTAACATTTTCACTTCCCTAGTCAAGTGGACAACAAGAAGTACCATGATATCAAAGAAAGAAGGAGGGAAATACATTTCAAGCTGATAAAGGGTAACAACCACTTCTCTTTGCAAATTATCAAGAGTATCAGGGTTAATAACTTTGCTACACAGACTGTTGAAAAAGAAACAAAGTCTGGTGATTGCAAACCTTACATGCTTCGGCAATATAGATTGAATTGCCACAGGTAATATTTGTTGCATTAGAGTGTGACAATCATGAGATTTAAGACCTATCAACTTTAGATCTTTCATTGATACCAATCTACGGATGTTGGATGAGTAACCCTATGGCACCTTAACATTTACCAAGCATTAACAAAAAGATTTCTTCTCCTTTCTAGACAATGTGTAACAAGCGGGAGGTAAGTATGTTCTCCGATTTCCCATTTCATGTAATTCTGTTAATTCTGACCTTATTCCCATTTCACGTAGGTCCAGTCTAGATTTTATCCCATCTTTAGTCTTACCTGGTATATTCAACAAAGTACCAATGACACTATCACATACATTTTTCTCAACGTGCATGACATTGATACAATGCCTGACTGCCAAAGAACTCCAATAAGGAAGATCCCAAAATATTGAATTCTTCTTAAATAAAGATTTGTCACTCCGTTTGGCCATAGTACATTATGATCTCTTACCAAATTCATTGACAAAGTATTTTACTCTTTCATAAACAACCTCCCCTGGTATAGGTTTAGGTGCACTCCGTTCCTCATTCAATCCATTGAATGCTTTGCGCTTCCTACGATACATATGGAATTTTGTAAGAAACCTTATATGACTAAGATATACAGTCTTACCTCCATATTTTAGTCTTGTTGAATCAATGTTCCCTTCACATATAGGACACGCTTTAGCTCCTTTGACACTATATCCAGACAAATTCTCATATGCTGGAAAGTCATTAATAGTGCAAAACAACATAGCATGCAAACAAAATGTCTCTCTTCGTGAAGCATCATAGGTCATCATACCTTCAACCCAGAGTTTCTTTAAGTCATCAATCAGAGGTTCAAGATAAACATCGATATCATTTCCAGGTTGTTTAGGGCCCGATATCAACAACGACAGCATTACATACTTATTTTTCATACACAGCGAGGGAGGAAGATTGTATATAACAAGCATGACTAAATTAGGTCAAGCATTAGCATTATAAGCACAAATATATATGCAAGTAAAATATTTGTTCATATCCTAGGTTGATTTACAATAACAACATCTAAATAAGTAAACTCAAAGCATTAGATAAATAAATATAATTAGTAGATAAACAAATACAAAGCAACAGATAAAAAATTACATGAACAAAATACCCTCTTTTTGTCACGGAGTTGTTCTTACCCCAATCCCAATCCTACTGACTAGACAATAGAAAATGGATTGAAGCACCCGTCCCTGAGTGGCCCAATAAGATCAATCACACTGGTATATACAATAAGAAATAAATAACTCAAAAATTGGATAATTGAATAATACACTAACCCAATATGGAAATGTAACCAATTTATCTTTGTCATCAGAGTGTATGAGTGCGGAAGAGATCTTATTCAATATTCCATTTGTAATGCCGAAAATCAAGAAAATCAAGACACAATCATGCAATTGCACGTTACACTATCAAAATCAAGCAAAACAGTTTATAAGAAAATAAGTATACTTGGCAGGACTTATATTTCAAAGTATAACAAACGATTTCCAAACATTCAATATCATTCGACAAAAAGGTTGTTATTCAATGATTCAATTTTTATTACGAGTTCCCATTATTCTGTAATTTGAGAAGCATGCTTATATATTTTTGTGTGACTTTATCGCCCCAACGTGATGGGGTAAGTCATTGGGCTCCTTCTCACCATAGGAACATAGGAGGCCAATGTACAAGTCACACCTCCAAATGAGGGGGTTGTTGTACTCAATATCAACATTATCAACATTATCAATATCATCATCACTATCAATATACAGGCAGTCATAATGGGCATGCAATTTATGTTTTCATGTTTTTCAAAATATAATTTAGAAAAACAGAAGAATAATTCTAGGGAACAATAGCTCATCCAAGTAAATAGCCAAGCATACGGTCAAGAGATACATAAAAGTATCTTCAATACAATCAAGGAGGAGTTATATAATAGCGTACCTTTCACCAAAGATTTCGAGTATAATAAATATGTGTGACGTCCCCGGATTTTCTAAAACTTAATCTGATGTGTGACGTCCAAATTGAAACCCTCACCTCAGCGAGAATCCCAATTTAAACACCCCACACTAGGCTAAGAAGAAGAAAACCAAGGGAGTCAGAAGGAAACACAGTAGCACATGTACATGAACAATAATAAAACCATACACACATGTTCACCATTCAACATATAATTACAACATGAATTGTTACAACATTTGATATTACATATTGAACTGCAAACTATACATACACATGTACTACCACTAAACTACAGGATCTAAAGACAACAGGTCCACCTGTACATCAGCTCACCACACAACTCTTAACTATCCTGGATCTTCAAGAGCATAACCATAACCTATACAAAAGATTACATGCGGTACACGTCAGCACAATATTTCAAGAATATTATACTGAGTACGCCTACATGTCTTTTATATACCTCTCATCATATCTTGGCAATAAGATAAAACTAATACTTGGCAGTAACAGAAGAATATAAGAAAAGCGTATACTTGCACAAAGATATTCATTAACAAAAGAGAACACATATTTTAAGCTTATTTTCCATTATATCTCAAGGACTTTATGATCACTACCAAAGAGTTTGATCATTTGTACAAGGTGACCACTACCAAAGAGTTAGGTCATATGTACAATGTGACCACTACCAAAGAGTTAGGTCACTTCCAAGCACACTACCAAAGAGTTAGTGCTTTCATATAATGGAACAAATATATTATGTTTGATGTGTTCATAGCAGTAATCATGGAAAATCATGAAACATATCATACAAGAACAATCATTTCATCCAATATCATATGCCAAGTATTTTACTACACATATAACACAAGCATATTGTATAATAAGCCAAGTAAGAGGTAATGGCGTACCTTCCAAAGAGATAGATCATACTAAACACATATCACTGATGTCAACTATAAGCTTGGTCAAACCTGATCAAAACAAGACCATATACTATCATCAGGTTCTCATCCTATTAACCCTAGTTATATCCATTTTAGAGTTTACTTGAACTCATTAGGATATGTCCATTATTACTTGCATTCTCATCTTAGATTTATCATACTGATGTCATTTTCCAGATTACATCTCATTATCAAAGTTCATCATCTGAACATTAGGTTCCAAATCCTTTTTGGGTGGACATATTAACCCTAGTTTATATACATCATTCAAATTAGGGTTACAACCCATGTATCAAGATTCATCTTCATATAACATGGATTCTGTTCATCATTATGATCTCATACTTAAAATTGAGGTTCAATATACTGATATGAGCTTTCTCTATAAATTTCATCTTTTATTGGGCATGTATGCATTAATTGTATTTTATTTAGTATTATTAGTCCTAATTATCCATTCTCAGCAAATTACATGATTATGTATCATAACATGATCATGTCTGACATCAGGTGCATTATAAACATTATTATGGAGTTACTGACATTTTTCCATAATTTTATGTCATCATTTGCTATTTATTATCCACTAAACAAGCATTACACATCTTTCATGATATCACTGAGATTTAAGCATCAAAAGCCTGATATTATAGTTCCAGGTTGTTCTACGCATTTTTCTGAACATTTTGGTACCTTATTTGTATTTTTCTGAGCATCAAGTTAATTTCTACGAATAAATGAAGAACTGTATATTTCTGGGAATATTACCTTATTCGGCCAATTACGCGCTGCCACGTGTCCGTCCAAGGGCACGCTGGAGAGAGACCATTGCCGGAGGCAGGTCGTGGGCATGGTCTTGGTCCTCATTGGGGGTCATGTGAGGGTTTGGATAGTTCATGGAGATGAGGGGAAGCCAGCGCTCCGGTCGGTTTTGCGTGAGAAGGGTCAGAGACGGAAAACGTGGTCAGACTTGAATCGTGCCTACTGTGACCACGTTCTCGCGGCTTGACCGAAGGTTGAGGATGACTCCTCGCCCGTTCGATCGTCATCCAAAGGCTACGAAGGGACTCGCATAACAGATGATCTGTGGCTCACTTAAAGAAGCCCCCGCTTCCACTAGATCAAAAATCTAGGGCTAGGATCTGGTCATGCAGGCCCAGCCCAACTAAGGGGCGCGACACATCCATAAAGCCACAACTTAGGTCCAAAACATATAAAAAAACATGTTATTTCACCAAAATCAAACCTCCATAACTTCCTCTGGGAACATCCGATTGCCACCAAATTTTAACCATAGCTTCCTTACCTCTCGATCTATCTTTTATTCAAATTTGGTGACAAAAATCATCTATTGGACCATTCGAATAAATTCCTCAAAAAGGCATCAAGTTAATGATGATATTAACATCAATCAACAACCTATTTTGTCAAAATCTTGTAACTCTCAATCTAACTGAAACATATGCTTTCACTTAAGTCATTGGACATTTAGGATACTAAAAGTCCACTATATCATATCCTACACACCTTAAAAGAAATTTCATCCTCGAAATTAAATCAAAACTAGTTCTTCACAATATGTCAACCCTTCAAGTCAGATCCTAAATCATCAAGATTGGATCAAAGTTCAAGATCATGATGTTCATAAAATCATGTTTTAATATTTGAGATTAGGGTTACACTTTTCCTATGTCAACCTTAGGGTTGGGTCATTTACTTATAATCAATATTCCAATATGTCCTACATTATTTCAAGCATACAATATATTCGAGTGTGAATGACTTAACTAGGTTTTCTAGGATTATGTGTGTTAACACTAATTATTATCATCAATATTTGAGTCATTATTCAAGTTTCTAGATCATCATCATGATACTTAGTGTCATTGGAATTCCAGATGAGGTTGATGGGTCAAAGTAAATCAAGTGTTTAGCAAGATTAAGATCAATATCAAGATTACTCATATTCATTATAATAAAGATTGAATCCAGATAGATCAAGATCACTAATGATTCATTTTCAATAGTCAACTAGATTAGATTTAGATTTGTATTTCAGGATAATCATTAGAGTCCGATATAGGGTTTCAAAAGATAGACATCATTATTGTTCCATTTGATAAACTAAATAAGAAAGATATCAAATATAGGGATATCAACGAACAAAATTTGGAATCTGGTCTCAAAAGTATTTTTAAACGATCCATTGGATTTTTTTGATCAAGATGGACTACTTATTTGTAATTTTTGGAGTTAGGATGTATTTTCTATAATTAAAACAAGATCAGGACATTTATATGAATATTTGTCAGAGAGGGAGCAAAATAACTTTGATACAAAAAATCAAGAACTGCCAGATGCGCAATCAGTGGCCCAGATCTAGCCACATAGTCCTTGTGACTTTCTATCTTGGAGAGCCGGTTCAATCTTGGTTTGTCCGGTTTGCTCCTTTATTAATTGGTTCAAACATCAGTTCATTGGTTCTGTTGAACCGATGGTTCTTGGTCATCCTTTCCTCACGCAGAGTTCTTTGTGTGAAGCCCTGTGCGGGCCTAAGACCAGGGTGGGGAGGCTCGCCGGTGTGGACCCACTCCAGGAGCAATAGTGGGTGAGAGAGACGGTTGAGGTGCCGCTCGACTTCAGCGGGCTCTTGCGAAGTTGTGGGTGGTTTGAGAAAGATGAGAGGGAGCGAGGAGGCAGGACGCCCAAGGCAGCCCTGCGGCGGCGCCGTAATGGCAGCAGGAGGTGGTGAGGAGAAAAAGGGCCATTCAGGGCCGAGGGAGTGAGCAAGAGCATGGCTCTAAGCAAGATGTTTTTGCTGCGGACCTTGGGGGTCCTTTTATAGTGCTGGGCTAGGGTTTAGGGCTAGATCGAGATTCGAAAATGGCCATGGCCGCCGAACTGAGATGGGGGAGTAAATAGCTCATTTTAATGGCTAGACAGAGCATGAATGGTGGTCAAACTAGTGCTTTACAAGTTCAAAATCGTGAGAGGAGCATTTTGGCTCGCTCATAATTTTGTTTCGTGGTCGTAGGCGGGATATCTCATTCTCGGGCGTCATTACTCCTCCCCGCAATCAGCGGGAGGTAGGAGATGAGTACCTGACCACTCAATCAGCTCCCTGATCCATGGGATCCTGATCTGAGGGTCAGGGTCCATCCCTTCAAACAACCCGCGGATTGCTGACTTGGATTAGCCAACAAAAGGGCAAATAAAGGCAATAAAAAGGGTTTTTAGATGCAAAACTTCAAGAATTCATAGAAAATCGTAGGGAAGTCCAAATGACCTCAAATTTGGAACAAAGCTTCAAAAAAACGTGGAAAACAATTAGAAAAAGTTTTACAATCAAAATAAAAAGTTTGATTGACCAATTTGATTCTTTGGACCAAGTGATGAATGAATCCAATTTGAAGTGTTATAATGTGTATAAAAACTACATTGGTCACCATATCTTGGATTTGAGTCTCAATAATGATTATGAAGACAAGAAAAATAATTTGGGACCATTAGTAGGTATAATGAGGTCAAAAGAGTAATTATCTCATTATTATGCTAAAATCCACTTTGTCACATCCTTCCCTCCTTAAAAAGGAATTTTGTCCCCAAAATTCAAAACAACCTCAAAATTGAGATCATTCAAGCTAAGTCATATCCTCAAAATTGGGACTTATCTAAATTCAGATCATGTCCTCAAATACTAGAACATACTCAAGTATAAAATCAAAACCATGTCCTCAAATTTCAAGTAATGCAATAATCATAATTGGGATTCCATGTTCCATATCATAATCAACTTGGTACTAACACCATTTTCATCATCAAGCAATTGAGTATCAAGATCAACGCATATATTGTCCAAAGTCATCGTATGAGCCTCAAATATGGAAAGCATCCTATTGGTCACAAATTTGGAAAGATCATATTTTAGGTCAAACAAATAGAGTCCTTGAATCAAATGTACAAGGTGACTTTCAATCCCAAAATCTCAGGGTCTTAGCTTCTACGTTGGCCTAGGTGGGGTTATACATCCATGATTTGAGATTTCATATTTCAACATTTAGAGACAACATCATACTTTCAATATCATTATTTCGAGCTCAAAATCAATGGGAAGGTCCCACCCTAGTCCTAATGAGAGCTAAACCCTAAGTCATAAATCGAGAGAGTCAATATAGTTATCATTTCAATAAAAATTCAAGATTTGGGATTTTGAAGTCATTAGTCATATATCTAGGGTGATCTCAAGGTCCAAATAATGTGAATATAGGATTTGTATCATTATTGATATTGATAATCGTGAGTCACATTATTATATATCAGTATCAAGAGTCGAGATTTTTGGACATCAAATGTCATAGTTCTAAAATTTTGAAGCTAGGGTTTAGATTCCTATTTAGACCTTAGTAGAGATCACTCATCTATATTCAATTTTGAGCAATACAATTCAATCAATATTCGAGCAACATATCAAGATTTCATTATCAGGGTGTCCAACTTTGATGAATGATCTAGACCTAGGTCTATCTAGGAAGTAAACCACAAGCTATAGTCAATATTGTCATATATCAAGGTCATTATCAATATTTAAGATCTAGTATCAACCATGGTTTTAACATATTAGGCTTAGGTCAACCAATTCCAAATTGAGTGAAAGGTTATACCTTCCCAAACTCTAAATGATCAACAATATGAAAATTTAGAGGTAGCCAGAATAGAGATGTGACCTAGGTTAGGGGAGTCAAGAGTCAACTACCACCCTATTCTAGCACATTACCAACATTAGTCATTATCCAATCGAGTTTATTCAAATAGGGAGAGTATCAATGATCAAAGCATGTTTTACAAGGTCATAACATCAAAATTCAAGATCATAATAGGGCAATAATGTCAAGATTTTACAAAGTCAAGTTAATATTTGCATTCCTTTGCTTTAATGATCAAGGTAATAATAAAATTTGGAAATCGAGGATTTGAATTTGAAATTCGAGGAATTAGAGCATAATATCAAAATCGAGATTGCAAAAGGCATCAATAGTCAATAGGAAAACTACTTTTTGCATCATAGTCTTATATCATGATTTTGTGAGTCTGAGACTTAGTCATTTGATAGCATGGTCAAGATGTGTATAAAAATAGGATATGAGGTTGCTTAACTATGTTTGAGGTTTAATCAACACTAGGGCAACATGTCTTAATCAAATAGGGACCTTATCATCAACGAGGTGTAAAGTATATAAGTCACCCTTATTCACCAAATCAATATTTACCTCAACATAGGAAGCATATAGTCAAGTTTTAGCTAATTTGAGTGTTCATGGTATTAGGAATCATTCATGAGTATTTTATTCCATGGATCAAAATTGAGTTTTCAAACTAGGGTCATATCATGGTATCAACTTTCGAGATTTAGCAATATTCACTTTTCCCATGCATAAGCTACCCATAATCGAGACATCATGTAGTGAAAGGTCATGAGAAGGACCACATGATGAGATGAGAAGACTACCTAATGTTCATCTACATGGGTGCCTTAGGATTGTCCTTAAAGAAGAGATGAGATGCTAGAAGACTCTCTAGGGTTTCACAAGAGAACCTTTAGGTCCAGTTCTGGATCAATTAAGGCCAGGTAGAGCGGGGGATCTCAGCCACCGTGAAGACGGATAGGAGAAATTATGCCAGGACCCCGAGCCTAGGCACCTCAATTTTCACCATTATGGACTTTAGGATTTCTTAGGTGTAAGAGACTTGAGAAAATTATTTACTTAAAGTATATGGGAGTGTGTACGCTATGATACCAACTGTCACGAAACTGTTCCTACCCCAATCCTAATCCTACTGACTAGACAGTAGAAAAAGGATTGAAGCGCCCGTCCCTGAGTGGCCCAATAAGATCAATCACACTGGCATATACAATAAGAAATAAATAACTCAAAAACTGGATAATTGAATAACAAACTAACCCAATATGGAGATGTAACCGATTTATCTTTGTCATCAGAGTGTATGAGTGCGGAAGAGATCTTATTCAATATTCCATTTGTAATGCCTAAAATCAAGAAATCAAGACACAATCATGCAATTGCACGGTACGCTATCAAAATCAAGCAAAACAATTTATAAGAAAATAAGTATACTTGGCAGGACTTATATTTCAAAGTATAACAAACAATTTCCAAACATTCAATATCATTCGACAAAAAGGTTGTTATTCAATGATTCAATTTTTATTACGAGTTCCCATTATGCTGTAATTCGAGAAGCATGCTTATATATTTTTGTGTGACTTTATCGCCCCAACGCGATGGGGTAAGTCACTGGGCTCCTTCTCACCATAGGAACATAGGAGGCCAATGTACAAGTCCCACCTCCAAATGAGGGGGTTGTTGTACTCAATATCAACATTATCAATATCATCATCACTATCAATATACGGGCAGTCATAATGGCATGCAATTTATGTTTTCATGTTTTTCAAAATATAATACAGAAAAACAGAAGACTAATCATAGGGAACAATAGCTCATCCAAGTAAATAGCCAAGCATACAGTCAAAAGATACATAAAAGTATCTTCAATACAATCAAGGAGGAGTTATATAATAGCATACCTTTCACCAAAGATTTCAAGTATGATCAATATTTGAATCAATATGTCAACCCTTCAAGTCAGATCCTAAATCATCAAGATTAGATCAAAGGTCAAGATCATGATGTTCAGAAAATCATGTTTTAATATTTGAGATTAGGGTTACACTTTTCCTATGTCAACCTTAGGGTTGGGTCATTCACTTATAATCAATATTCCAATATGTCCAACATTATTTCAAGCATACAATATATTCGAGTGTGAATGACTTAACTAGGTTTTCTAGGATTATATGTGTTAACCCTAATTATTATCATCAATATTTGAGTCATCATTCAAGTTTCTAGATCATCATCATGATACTTAGTGTCATTGGAATTCCAGATCAGGTTGATGGGTTAAAGTATATCAAGTGTTTAGCAAGATTAAGATCAATATCATGATTACTCATATTCATTATAATCAAGATCGAATCTAGATAGATCAAGATCACTAATGATTCATTTTCAATAGTCAACTAGATTAGATTTAGATTTGTATTTTAGGATAATCATTAGAGTCAGATATAGGGTTTCAAAAGATAGACATCATTATTGTTCCATTTGATAAACTAAATAAGCAAGATATCAAATATAGGGATATCAACGAAAAACATTTGGCATCTGGTCTCAAAAGTATTTTTAAACGATCCATTGGATTTTTCTGATCAAGATGGACTACTTATTTGTAATTTTTGGAGTTATGATGTATTTTCTACAATTAAAACAAGATCAGGACATTTATATGAATATTTGTCAGAGAGGGAGCAAAATACCTTTGATACAAAAAATCAAGGACTGCCAGATGCGCAATCAGTGGCCCAGATCTAGCCACATAGTCCTTGTGACTTGCTATCTTGGAGAGCCGGTTTAATCTTGGTTTGTCCGGTTTGCTCCCTTATTAATTGGTTCAGACATCGGTTCATTGGTTCTGTTGAACCGATGGTTCTTGGTCATCCTTTCCTCACGCAGAGTTCTTTGTGAGAAGCCCTGTGTGAGCCTAAGACCAGGGAGGGGAGGCTCGCTGGCGTGGACCCACTCCAGGAGAAATAGTGGGCGAGAGAGACGGCTGAGGTGTCGCTCGACTTCGGCGGGCTCTTGCGAAGTTGTGGGTGGTTTGAGAAAGATGAGAGGGAGCGAGGAGGCAGGACGCCCAAGGTAGCCCTGCGGCAGTGCCGTAATGGCAGCAGGAGGTGGTGAGGAGAAAAAGGGTCATTCAGGGCCGAGGGAGTGAGAAAGAGCATGTCTCTAAGCAAGATGTCTTTGTTGCGGACCTTGGGGGGGTCCTTTTATAGTGTTGGGCTAGGGTTTAGGGCTAGATTGAGATTCGAAAATGGCCATGGCCGCCAGACTGAGATGGGGAAGTAAAGAGCTTGTTTTAACGGCTGGACAGAGCATGAATGGTGGTCAAACTAGTGCTTTACAAGTTCAAAATCGTGAGAGAAGCATTTTGGCTCGCTCATAATTTTTTTTCGTGGTCGTAGGCGGGATATCTCATTCTCGGGCATCATTACTCCTCCCCACAATCAGCGGGAGGTAGGATATGACTACCTGACCACTCGATCAGCTCCTTGATCTGTGGGAGCCTGATCTGAGGGTCAGGGTCCCTCCCTTCAAACAACCCGCAAATTGCTGACTTGGATTTGCCAACAAAAGCGCAAATAAAGGCAATAAAAAGGGTTTTTAGATGTACAACTTCAAGAATTCATAGAAAATCGTTGGGAAGTCCAAATGACCTCAAATTTGGACCAAAGCTTCAAAACAACGTGGAGAACAATTAGAAAAAGGTTTATAATCAAAAGACAAAGTTTGATTGACCAATTTGATTCTTTGGACCAAGTGATGAATGAATCCAATTTGAAGTGTTATAATGAGTATAAAAACTACATTGGTCACCATATCTTGGATTTGAGTCTCAATAATGATTATGAAGACAAGAAAAATAATTTGGGACCATTAGTAGTTATAATGAGGTCAAAAGAGTAATTATCTCATTATTATGTTAAAATCCACTTTGTAACACTTTTCTTCCTTCTCCCTCCTTACCAACAGCAAGCACGGTCGTGGCTGTGTTGGCCGACCATAGCCGTGCTGGGAAGTACGATCGTCCCATCACGGCCATTGTCAGCCAACACAACCATAGACGTGCTTACTATTGGTAATGAGGGAGAAGGAAGAAGAAGAGGGGCATGGAGGAAGAAGAAGAGGGCTACCTGTGGAGCATCTAGCAGCATGGAGAAGAGCAGCGACGGTGTGAGGAGCAGCAGCGGTGGTGAGTATCAAGCAGCGAGCTGGCAGCCAGAGCAACTAGGTGTGCGTCCCACAGCCGAAGCAGCTAGGCGCGCGTCCTTGGGAGGAAGAGGGTAGCAACAGGTGTCCAGGCGGCGGAGGGCAGGGATCCGGCGAGCACGGAGGGCAGGGAGCTGAGGGAGGGCAGGGAGCACCGGTGGAGGTGAGTAGGGAGAGGGTGGTGGTGGCGAGTAGGGAGAGGGTGGCGGTAGAATCGTAGAATCGCCAGACCTATTCTCAATTGCAATGAAACAGAGGAAGGTGAAAAGTCTGCTTCACGCGGGTGCTATTAAGTTACCAATAGGCATCGATAAATTAAAAAAAATGATGCTTATAACAAAAGGTGTCAGTTATAAATAAAAATCTGACACCTATACTCAATTATACTCGTCGGTTTTTATACCAAAATCGACGACTATCCTCATATGCTGAAAAAAACAAAATGTTCTTAAATTCTGACCATAGTCGTCGGTTTCCGTAGGGAACCTACGCCAAATAGGGTGAAAATTTTCGCGGGTACAACACGTGAAAATACATCGACGTCGGTTATTACAACTAAACCGACGATTAAAATGGGACCAATTTCTGTCTCATGGGAAACATTTAGTCGTCGGTTGTTTAATTAACAACCGACGATGTATGTTAAATTTTGGAGGAATTTTTTTCATTGAAAAGATTGGATTTGGCGGGTGTTTTTAGGCGTCGGTTTCTTATTTAGGAACTGACGCTAAATAAAAGCGGTACCTGTGTCTGGTCACTCCTAACATATATATGTCGGTTTGTGTACTTAACTAACGTTTTAGGGTTTAGGCGTCGGTTTTGAAAAAAACCGACGTCTATAAATGTGACTTTATAAGCCATTTCTGTAGTAGTGAGATGGTTGGACCAACCATGTTGTTGTTCATCAACCTAGAATTACTTCATATGTAGAACATGGAATGAAGGTAACAAGCTAGATAAGGTCATCACAGAGAGCAAACATTTGAGAATGCAAGCATATATGTATTTATAGTGTAGTGATCATGGGTAAGGGATGTTTCGAAAAGAATGTGATCTAGTTATATTGAACTAAATTGTCAGCCCTAGCATGATTTGTCAACATCAACCTCGTCTCATTTTGACATGCATGGTATTAAAGTCATATCTTTAGGCCCATGTTTCTGTGTGGATTCTCTACTAGTGTACATTGAGCATGTGGCATCTTATCTATGAAGACCACACATGTTTTTATAGTCAAATATTTTTTCTTCCAATTGTTATATTGATAAATCCCTTTCAGTATGATATATATTTTCCCATTTTGAGGAATCCACTCCTATTTTGAATACTAGTCATCAACTGCCTTTATAATATTCATGCATATCACAACTACAAATCTTGATCCCGTGTCTTCAGTAACAATTGTGGTGGCTAAACTACAACCTGGTCATTCTCTTATATGGGTGGTAACTGGGCTCGTTCATGCTTCTTTGTAGTCGAACAATTACAATTTCAATAGTAACACACTTTGTATGAATCTTTTTTGAATCCCAAGGTGCATTCTGATTTTTCACTTTTGCTAAAATACCCCTTCTATACATGCTCCACTATACTAACACCTATTTTTTTTCTTCTAAAGAGGGTTGATTAAGTAAATAGTATACACAGGGAGTAAGTTAGTAGCGGGTTATAAATGCTTGTCTACATCAATTTCCAAAACTATAGCAAGCCAAAAGTCTATAAATAGACCAACCATCATAGCTTCAAAAGAAAAGAGGCTTTAACACTTGATCCCATTTGCAAACAACCCCATAACTCTCAATTCAAAAAACAAAGATCTGAATGGAGCTCATCTATAGAATTTTCATAATTGTAGCAATCCTGATATCAGTAAGTAGACCAACCATTAAAGCTTCAAAGAAACTTCAACACCTGACCCAATGTACAAACACCCTCATAGTAGTAGATACTCATATCTTAGTGATATATCACAACATCCAGTAAAATTACTGCAAATTTTGTAAGAAAAGCTTGGTATTACTAATGATTATGTTCCACTCCTTCATCATCAAGATTTTCAATAAGCTTCTTTATCTGGCTCCTAGTTTTTCTCATCGTTGGCTACTATACACTTGTCTCCCTACTCACTGTGCATGATTATCATTTTTATGGTTGGGATAACGTATTGTGTCAGTTTAAGAAAAAATGTAAACTAGTGGTGATACATGAGTTTGTGAGATTGACACATTTGTCCCTAGAATAACATCATTACCCTCTATATCAACTAATGTATGGCTATCTTTTGAGATCATGGCTAGAAGTATGTCTACTACCTCCATCTACAGTTCATTTTCAGTAATCTCAATCATTTCCTCTAGAGTTTTTTGTTGTTATCTTCCTTTAGATCTGTGACTTCTTTTCATGTTCTAGATTTCATTACCCAATGGACTTTTGTGAGTTGTAGTCAGATCAGCATTGGAACATGTGATGTACATTCCAATCCCATGTCTTCTTCACCCCCATATTGTAAAATATCAAGCCTATTGTCATGCTTCAATTGCTGAATAATCTTTTTGTTGTCATATTTCCGAGTCTATGTTGCACTATATATTTTATGTCCAAAATACCTATACCAAAAATTGCTTTCCTCAACCCATCGGACCCCTACCTCAGCATTAGGCACTGCTTCCACCAGTTCTTTAAAAGAAAAAATATCATAATTGTATTCATTATGTTTATGCTCGAGTTTACCACATGAAATGCACCTTCTAGGATAGATTTGTATTGAACTTGATATTCATATATTGGAGGGATAGATAATGATGGAAAAATGACCTAGCTCATATTTAAATTTTGTTAAAAATATATTCGAGGGATAAACATTAGCCTGATCATATGTATTGGCTCTTACTTTCTTTTTCTTTACTTCATTCCTCTTCACATTGTTCACATGGTTGGCAACAACTAGGGGGTGGTACCAGGGTGTATCTAGGATGATCCTATGTCATGCCTCTTACAGACGATCAATACATTCCATTCTATAGGTCTTCTTCATCCTCCTCTGGTAAAACATCAAACCTATTCCATACTTCAAACTGGATAGTCTTGTTGTTGTCATATTTTTTAGTTTCTCTTCCACTACGCATATTATGTCCATTATACGTATGCCAATAATTGTATTCCTTAAACCATAGGACCCTTGACTCAACATTAGGCTCTGATTCCACCAGTTCATAATCTCAAAATTGCATTCATTCTGTTTATGTCCTAGTTTTCCACACAAGGTGCACACTTTTGGGATACGAGCAGTTGCACAATGCATGTCTAGATGTTGAAAAATAGAATGACCCTTATTTTATGGTCTCTTTTTCATTAGGAGGTAGAATAATATCATTTAATCCCAAATTTTGTACAATACAAATGTGTTTTAGAGCCTATACTTTTGCCAATACATCAATCTTAAAAATCTACTTTAGAGAAGCATAGGAGCTTTTTGATCTACATTCATTCCCAAGATATTTGCTTGGGTCATATAAGGCATGTTTGTTAGATTCATTAACCCTATTTTTTTAAGCTTAAACATGTCATTTTTAGTGTTATAATGTTTTATAATGTATTGATTGTTAATTTTGTATTTTCTTGTAGAAAATAATGTACTTCGTAACACTAGTTCTTGTATTGTATAATATGTGTGCCATGAGTTAGAAGAGGCTCAGTTGTATTGATCTTGGCTTGGACCAAGGTTCATAGTGATAGTAACCATTGTCATTGTTCTACAAGAATCTATTTAAATCTTTTTTGTAAGTACCCTTATAATTTACTTGCCCTCTGCTTCATTAATCTAACATGTGTGCTCTGAGTTCCTTATATCCAGTTGGAGGTTGTACTTGGGTTCTTGAGACTACATGTTTCTACATTATTTTGATTAAAATCTATATGTTAAGAGGCGCCTAATATGATGACAATATATGATAAGGATTTATGTAATTCTAATTCAGGGATCAAAATCTAATATTTTAGTAATCTGATTATATATTGGAAGTATATGGATTTATGAAATAATATTGAAGTCGTTAATAGTCTTTGATATAGTTGGACGTCCTTATACCTTGTTCCCAATATCTAAATTTCCAACACATCAAAGGAACCTCTCTTAGTTTTATCCTGGTACAAACATGGCCATATGAATTTCTATATACCACTATTTATAATTATTTGGTAGTAGCTAATTACCATGACTAACAATATCTAATTTAAGATCTTTCCTATTAGTGGTAGATGTAGATCTGTTATTTTGCATTTTCCCCTTTTATGGTATGTACCTCATCAAGCTAGGTGTTTTCCAGAGTGGTCTTGATTTATCCCGTCAGTAATTCCTATCTCCTCTATTGTATTGGCTCCTACTTTTGTGTGAACCCTTCTTTGAATGTATTTCTCATTGTGGTTCCTAGTGATATCCATATCCATATTCATGCCAGTGATATGAAAATGGTGTCCATATCCACATCCATATCCATATTCATGTTCATATTCATATTCATACCAATGATATGAAAATGGTGTCCATATCCATATCCATATTCATGCCAGTGATCTAAAAATGGTGTTCTTGCTTGTAAACTCTATAGGAATATGGAAAAACGAAATCCACATTAGGGCTTATTCAATATGTATCATCTGTCATTCCATTTCCTGATGGGAGGGGAAACTTCATATGGAAAACATGTAACTAATATTAAGACTTTCTATTTATATCATCTCTTATATCAATCCCAGATAGAGGATGAAACATAAGGTTTCCTGTCAAGTCTTGGCTAGGGAAGTGTTGATGAGATCCAATGCACTATAAATATCATCACTTCCTCATCTATATAAAGACTTATAAAGCCTCTATATATAGTTGGGTCACTTTCATTTGGTTTCAAACAATTTACACTATTATTGTAAATGATGACACTTGTTTTGGTCCTTCCAGTGACTCCATAGTCTAATCTGCTCTACTTTCACTATTCCATTACCGTTAGATTCCCAACCACATTGTTTTTTGTATGTGTTTTGTGTAACATGACTATTAATATGTTGATGTAGATGGGCTAGGCAGATTCCTATTGCTAGGAAATTTACTTATGGAGTAGACCTTAGTCATATGGAATTTGTAGCCAGAAAACAAAAAGTTCTACCTCAAGAAACAATCCCAGTGCTAGACATTGAGCTTCATAAATTTCTTTTCCAGCTACTAGGTATCTATATTTTATCCAACTCCATTCTTTTTGATATTATACTAATCTCCTTATTTGATATTTTTCCAGTATGTCTTGTCTAGATATTCACTTGTTGCCCATTATTTTGATTGGTATATTCTTTTTCTTGATGTATGTCTCTCTTGCTCTTTATATTTAGATGGGAGATGAAGGAATAATCTATAGAGAAATGTGGTTGATGTGGTGAGGTTGAGAGAGGCATTGATTGATGTGAGGGCTATATGTGGTACCTTTATATATGTGAGGCGCTATGCTACTACTTATTAACATGAACATGAAACACATATAGTTGGATCCGTAATTTATGCTCCATAGCTTGATATCAACACTATTGTTGCAGGTGGTGGGTCCATACTGAGTTATAGCTTGGCACATTAAGAGTTAAGCCAGAATAAGATTTACCTTTAATTCTAAAGTTTCTTATTTAATTCATCATTGCACAAATAGACTATGATTTTCAAGGCTAAAGTTGAAGAATATGAGTTCTTTTACATGCTCTAGTTTATTACTTTATGGTTTTCATTATGGATCCAATTATCTTAAACTTATTATTATTATTCCTCTCTAGATCTGGATATGGTGAAGCCTTATTCTTTACCTGGTGTGTGTATGATAAAGATGAACATTCTACTATGGGACCTTTATACAAGGATGACGATTGGTAGGGATAGTGAAGATACCAATGGTCTATTTTATCTTGATGTTGCCATGAAGAATCCTCGACTTGTGATATAGTTGTGAGATTAGAAAGTAACTTGATGGGAGATTTTCCTCTATATTGGTATGTTCAATACATTTTGTTTTTCTCTTTGATTAATTTGTATAAGTAATCCTTTTATGCTTCTTTTTATTAATGGATAAACTTGTATTCTTATGTTTCCTCATTGCATCATACATTGACTAACATGAATGAAAGACTGATATGTCCTCTAGAAAAGTGATTTTTCATCAACATGTCTTGTTCTGTTGATTTGAAGAACTGAGTAGATTCTTTGTTTTGTATTACCAAGGGACGTTCTTCTCTGTCATGTTTTTTAAAAGAAAAATATTGTTCTTCATACTACATTTACTCTTTGAACTTCCTACATTTTAGTTCATTACATGCACAACATAGAATTAATGTTCTTCATGCTACATTTACTTTCTTTCAGATGGAGTTTTATTGGAGTTGTTTTGATGACACTGTTTGTTAGATGGAGTTTTGCATGTCAGCTGAAAGGTCCAGGTATTGAAGGTGGCTTCTCCAACTCCAGATTCTACAGCCCCGTGATTACATGCTCACTTACATAGTTCTATTTTTATGACACCTTATTTTGATCAATAGCTTTAGGAACCAAGCAACATGCGTTATTATTAAGTAGGGATTCAAGTTCTATCTTCATTGCAACTAACCATCAACAATGTTAATGATGATTTGATAGATCATGGGATTTGAATTGTTGGATAAACTATCAAGGAATACATGGGATTGGGTTTGACTATTGACTTGTTTAGTCAAATAGCTCACTCAAGGTTGATTATATTGGTAAGAGCTTGTAAGAGCATCCGTAGGACTTCACCCTCTACGGTGTGATGTTTAGAATGAACTCCATCTTCCTTTGACAGAGACGTCAAAAGGTGTTTATGTGACATGAATTTGATGGAGAGAAGATGAAGACACATCTAACATCTAGATCAATAATAAATGTATGATGTGAGGTGACTTCTCATTGAAAGTATAAGAAGGTAATTTGCTTATGATACAGAAAAAAAGGGGTAAAAGCTTTGTGCCAATTGTTTATAGGTATGAGCACCAATAAACATACCTAGTTCAAATACAAAAACATGTTTCTGACATCTTTCAATAACACCATTCTCTTTCTGCACATAAACTGATCAGTAATTATGTTATTTTATCATGCAATCACATATATGTTCACTACTAAACTATCCACCTTTGTTGGAGTGTTAAATTCTTATACATATGACTCTCTTTGAACTTGGTATAATAGTTTTCTTTCAAGAGAAGGTCTAAACCTAATCACTACAAAAATGACTTATTATCATCCTATTTCTTCCCTAATAATGAATATAATTGTGTATGTAAGAAGATTTCAAAATTGGGTAAAAATAGAGGATATTACACCCCCACCTCCTGATCAAACACATGAACATGCCACCAACACCACACACAAATGTGCACATAGAAAGTGGTAGTTTTCTTTTATTTGTAAGACTTAGCAAATTCATATTGTTATAAAAGACAAAATTTTTAGACACACATGCTTTATTTTTGCCATCTTATATATTGTACTTACTATTGAAGTTTGTATTAGTGGTTTTATACACTGTAATGATGTTAAATTTTGGATGATTAGATATTGTGTATGTTACAATTTGGTTAGATGGTGTTTCATAGTGGTTACACATATACATTTGTAAGTAGTGAATAAGTTGGATGCTATTTTGAACCAATCCTAAATCATCTCCAGGACACATGTCCATATGATACAATAATAACCCTATCTCTCTTCTTAGTTAATGTGACACCATTGTACATCATTAATAGACTTGAGCAATGCATATCACCTCAGCAATAAAAATTCACTAATCCTCTGCAACTAATTCTCATGTGCTTGGGTTTGTAGCTGCTTTATTGGCATTTCTCTATAAGAAAGGTGTCTCTTGAATGTGTTATGGAGAGGGGACCTTCAAGTTAGCATACACATAGCATGTTTGTGTGTGACTTGGTTGTGCTATGGTCATACTAATAGTAAGAGAGCATGTTTCTAATAGTGATGCTTTCCTGGCATGTTCCTTCTTCTAGGTTTTAGTTCATGCTTTCTTATGTTTATCATATAAAGTTTAGACTTCTTCAGGTAGAGACTGGTTCTTATGGAGAACTTATGTATGCTCAGTCCATGTGTTTTTTTATATGTTTATGATGACTGCTTCTTTTCAGGTATTCTTACAAGAATGCTATCAGTGTCAAGTCCCTTTCACATGACATTTAAGGGAGATGGAGACACTTAGTGAGGAATATGTTTGGGTACTTGTGAATAATGGTACATATTTTCATAGAGGTTAGCAAGTTGGTGTATGATTGATGAGGTTTGTATGCATAATGCATCATTCATTATTTTGATATTTACCTAGTCTTTGTATTGCATGCAGATTGTATAGTCATTTTGGATGATGTTGACATGATATACATTTTCTGAATATTGTAGGTGGACTTACTCTATTTTCTTCAATGTCTTGGGTCATCAAAACTTGTCAATGTCCTATCTTCTGATTGGGAATATTGATGGATGCACGTGCTCAAAATGATCTACCTTTAGATGGCCTAAGACATTTGTTCTCTAGCTTGAAGATAGCTTTACCTTTTGCTTCAGTGGTAATATGGTTTGATGATAGGAAATTTTAACCCAAGCCGACAAGTCCCAATCAAGTGAAAACTACATGATGATTTTTATTTCAAGATTGAAAAAGTATTGAGATCTAGAGTACAACATGGGGTGAAACTTCGAGAGTGATGTAAACTTATATTCTCATGGGGGTCATTATAACATATATATTTTTACATGTTGCAAGTTTTATGTCCTCCTCATGTATACTCATTGTTTCAATGTAAATAAAAGTATGATTATTGACATCACAGCCACATCTTGATTTGGATCAATATTTACCTTTTCTTCTTTATGCAAAATACTTTTGTATTGATAAGTTGTTGACTGGATACATAATCCTACAACATGTGTATGAGTAGTACATGATATCTCTCACTACACACTAGCTATTTACAAGTGTAGTATGTGTCAATTTTTTCTACACATGAGCTACATTTTCAATTGTAACAAATGTCATTTCCCGTAACATATCATAGCTACAAGTACAAGTGTAGTCATATATTTAACTACAATTGCAACTACATTTTAATGTGTAAGGACAACTTTTACCTACAATTTAGGTTACATATGCATTTGTAGCTACATGAAAGTCTAACAAAAATTTTGAAAAGTGTAGCAAAAACAATTAGCTGTACGAGTATTAGCTTCATATTCTAAATGTAAGGATAAATGTAGTTAAGACTTTTGCTATAAAATTTGGGGCTTTTTCTACAATTTTTTATAGTTAAATACCATTTTTAATGGTTGTTACATAATTCAACATGTGTGACCATGGTTTAGGGTTATGGAGATATGTCTGGAGAACGTGAAGAGCATGCAAAGAGTAGTTTTATGGCACCTGGAGGTGGTAGTAGGAGGTAGGTACCAGATGGAAGAGTACCTGAAATGAGGCCAAAACAACCTGTTCCACCTCCATACGACCCTACTGTGACATCTCGCTATCACACAGACAACGAAATGCCATGCGAAAACGTGCGAAAACACCAAAACCACATATAACCAAAAACATAAGTTAATTAAAACTGTTTGCGGAAAGCACATAAAAGAGAACTATTACATCCAGATCATCATCCTGCAAGAAAACATGTTATATAAATATTTACAAGCCTTGATATATGTCCACAGCTTAAAGGAACTAGTTCTCCTGTCAGCACCAGAGTTCATCACCTGTTTATACATACATAATGGGCCACATCCGGCCAGCATCAGGATATACAAGCTACATCATCTATATATCGTAAAACATCGTCAAAACACCTATGAGGACCTGAGAGTACAAAGATGACTCTAGGAATCTACTACAAAACAACCAAACGACAACATATCCATCTCTTGCCTCCTACTTCTCTTCCCCTTGCTACTCGGCCGCAACCTCGCGACCACCACCACGTCTAGTGCGATCACCTAAAAAGGTGGAATACCAATGGGGTGAGACACCCAGTCCCAGTGAGAAACATAACTCCCCGCTGAAACTATACAACCTCAGAAGGTTAAAGCATATAAAACAGATAGCTGGTAAAGATATATAATAAGAGCAACATACTGAGCAAGACTATTATTACCATCAAACTTACCAAGATATCCGGGAGACATATAACCTAATTTTCTTTATGGAACATGATTGACAAGATAAGATTTATAAGATATTACCACATAACATAAGGAATGTATAAGTAACTGCAAGGTACAACAAGATCAACTACACAAGCAAGGCCTCAACCAATGTTCAGTGTTTTGCCTTAAGCAATAAATACTATTCGGTTGGATTACTTATTATTATGCCCTGAGGAAGTGAGTCGTACCGCTCAAATCCAACCTTCGATTGCAAAACCCAATTCGGTGCCCTAAAAGGTCAATGGAAGAGCAAGACTCCACGACCTCACCATCTCGTGGTCAGTGCACGAGTGCAAAACAAGCAGGACCACAGTCTCATGCTTAAGTGGCCTCAGCCATAGGGTCAGACTACCCTCTGTCTAGCCCACATCGGTACATGTATCGGTGCTAGTGAAACTGAGCCACGGGCATGTTCACCATGCTCTGAGCCATGAACGCATTCATGCTCTCTTATCACACATCCTGATCCATGGGCTTGTTCACCATGCTCCAACATATTGATTCACGGGCCTGAAACCGCACTCTGGAGTCTACAACCGAAGTCACACTCTAATCCTCCTCATTTTCGGCTAGGAGAAACCACACATATTCAATAATATGCGCTTCTAGGTTAACACGCACGAGAACCTGTTTCACCATCACCAGCTACTGATGATGATGGATCTATGGCCAGGGCAAACTATAGGATATGTTCCACTGTGATTAATTAGTATATTTTTAAGTGGATTGTTGAGGCAACCAAGTTGTAAAACATACATAACATTAAATTACATTATCACTGTCAGCATCACATTATCTTGGGATCTCAATCCCTCATCACAGGAAGCCACTTCCTCTCAAAGCATCTTCATCTTACATCATTACCTGGGATAACAATCCCTCATCTCATCATCAAGAGGATAACACCTCACTGGGCACTCAGCCCTCATCAGGTCCTCAGACCTATCTCATCATACTGGTGATGCATGTTATCTCATCAATAAGAATTATCGTCATGCAGCGTTATTCAAACACATATACCTCATAGCTCTTACCTGGGTATGAATTCACCTGATACACCTGCATAGTTAGTATGCACATCAAGAGAGATAACTCAAAATCACCAGACATAGATCTTACTGATTATCATGTCATTAGGGTTGCAGATGTGCATGTCATGATTATAATCATATGAGGCATACAGTTGTATCAATTACATTATGGTTATCGAATCATAAGCATCCACTTATGTCATTTATCTTATAAACATAAACAAGTATCTTGTTATCGAACTAGCATTATCTTTAAGCATCAAGCATAGCACTAGTTCACAACCCATCATCCATATAATATCAACAACATAGGTGTGATTACAAGACAACACATCACTAGCTAAGGTTTCCAGGTTAAGCATAACCCTCACTAAAGGTACCAACTACCCTCACTAAAAGTGTGACGGGTAGCGCGCCCCTTACCACAGGTGGTATCGGGAAGGGTAAAAACCCTCACTAAAGGCATGTCAGCCAAGGCACGTAGCCACATCTGTCAGCCAACTCAAACACAAGAGTGTATCGGTCAACAAGGCCTATGGGATGTCGTGCTACCAAGGTTACATGAATGCATCGTACAGTTGGGGTTAGGAGGTGTATTGTGCAACTGAGCTATGTGTACATCAGGCAACTAGTTGTGTCAGCTAAGACCCTAACAGCTAGCTAGGGTTAGGGTTGTATCGGGCAACCATCTCACCACTACAACGGCAAAGATCGTAGTGCCCAAAACCAGCACTATATCGCCCAACATGTTCACGACATCAAATGATACAAAGGCACCATAAGAAGGCCTATCGTCCAATAAGATCAAGCACACCATATCGACCACCACTAAGGCAAGCACTAGGGTTTCACCACTCAACACTGTATCGGGCAGCAACCTTACCAACTTGTGTCACCCAAGACACAAAATAAAGGCACCTACAAAGATAACAACTAAGAACCATATCGGCCAAGGGGATAACACCTACTAGGAGATAGGGTCATCTCGGTCAAGGCATAACTCCCAAGGTCACCAACACGATCAAGATGGTAATATCGGGCACAAAGTCAACCAAACTCAACATGACAATATTGGCCAAAGCTAAACCCAAGGTGAGGGGTGTCGGGCAACATCACCACAAAGGTGTATCGTGCAAGGCACAAAGGTTCATCTCATCTTGGTCATCACTAACCTCAAGATCACCATCATCAAAACCCTAATAGATCAAGAGAGTTGTCTCACCTCTCAACAATCAAGAGAGAGGGGTTTTGCACAACCTCCATCACACATCTCGGGCAACATGATAGATCATTTCCATATCGGCCAAGCTCCCAACCTCTACTAGGTCAACATACAACCAAGGCTCACCTCTCAAATCCATGGTGAGAGAAGAGTGTTGCCCAAGCAACTAGAGTATAGAATCACCTCTCAACAACCAAGTGAGAGGAGTGTTGCCTATACCACTAGAGTCGAACTCACTTCTCAAGACCAAACGGAGAAAAAGGAGTTTTGCCCAAGAAACTCTATACATATGGTTTGGCTACCAAGGTTAAGAACACATCTATAACATGAACATATATATACAACATCAAAGATACCAACTAGAGCAAGAAACATATCTAACAAGAAGCATATCCAACAAGATACATGGTCGATCAAGGTGAAACATAACATGCAACAAGAAAAGGAAGTAGTATAGCTAGGGTTAGGAGTTATGTAACCCGCCTTAAGCAAGCTCCACGCTCCTAGCACCAAGCTCCCAAGCTCAAGCACCACCTTCGGCCACCTCAAGAAGAGAAACAAAACTTGTAACCACCATGGCCGAAGAGCAAGCAAGAAAGAGAAGAAGAAGAAGGTGCTAAGGAAAGAAGGAAGATGCTCACCACAAGAAGAAGAACAAGGCACCCTAGGGCTCGGCCACCACTAGAGGAAGAAGAAGACTCCAAGGAGAAGGAGGATCGGTCACCAACTTGCAAAGGAGATGTGTCGCCCACCAAGGAAGGAAAGGAAGCAACACCAACTAAAGGGATCCTAAGCAAGAGAAAGGCGAGGCATATATAGAATAGGTGAAGGAGAAAACAAGGCAAGGTGTCACCCACCTAGGGACACTTGTCCATGGGAAATGCCACCTCCTTATCTCGCCCCATACACATGTCCAAGGCAATTGCCACATGCAAGAATCATGCACCAAGTTTCCACAAGGGTGGTGACACAAACGAAGCCAAAGGTCAAGGATGGTCAAAGGCCGACACACATCATGGGCGATACACTCTCTTGCCTGACATAGCCTCATGGCTGACACAAGGCTCCCAAGCACACCTTTACCCGATACAAGGTCCATCAAGGCAAGGCAAGGTCCAAACAAGGCAAAACAAGGCCCAATAAGGCTCAACCAAGCCCAAGGCAATTCAAGCAAAGAGCCCAACCCTTCCTCTCAACTCTAGAGGAAGAAAGGAGAGAGAGAAACACCTCTTAAGGTGACAAACTTGCTCGTCAACCCTAGACTTGGGTTATTTGCAAGTAGCACCTCCAACTCTCAACAAAATACAAGCAACATTAATCACCACTAGAGGTGATTAGCAAGCAACTAAACACAAGGTTTTGGCAAAGCAGACAGGATAAGCCCAAAACGAAGTTCAGGGTCCTTACACCTACAATCATAGTTGATCTAGTTTTCTAGTCTATCTTTGAACAACTAATGGTGATTGTTATGCAGCTAGTGGATAGGGCACCCACGCCTCAACCAAGGGCACCTGTCCCAAATGTAGAATCTCATGGTCCAAGGAAGACCTTCAAGAGGCTGAAGCGAGTGGGAGCCATAGAGTACGAGGGCATGACAGATCCAATCAATGCATATATGTAGTTGATAGAGAAAGAGAAGGCATTCCAGATTCTAAACATCTCTGAGGAGGAAAAGGTGAAGCATGCGATCTACCTTCTAAAGGGTAGTGATGGACATTGGTGGGCCATTGAGGAAGAGAAGAGACCAGGAGATGTGATAAGTTGGGAGGAGCAAGCACCTCTTCTTCGACATTTCAACCTTTTTTGCTAGAATTCTTGACCTTGACTCTTTCTCCTTCTTCATCTCATCCCCTATCGGTCATTTGGGATGGGGCCCTTGTGACCGCCAAACCAACCCTTGTCTGACGTACTGATCTTTAACAGGAGTTCATCAGCCATTACTTCTAGGAGTTGTATCTAGAGGAGAAGACGGATCAGTTTGAGTGTCTGTGCTAGGGATCCTAGTCTGTCAATGACTATGAGGTGAAGTTTCTAAAGTTGTTAAGGTTCTATCCTCACATGGTGACCACAAGGAGGAGAGGATCAGAAAGTTAGAGAAAGGTTTTAAGGTTGAGTTGGAAAGGACGACATTCACTTTGGAGATCTAAGAGAAGTTTTCCACCTTTATGGAGTCTATGAGGAGGATAGAGAGGACAGTTCTGGAGTAGGAAGAGGCTAGTACAAAAAAGAGGTCATCTATTTCCAAGGGAAACAATCATGTAGTTTCAAGAAGTCAAGGTTTTCTATCCCACAATATCATTAGTCATAGCGAATGCTGACCTTTTCTAAGACAAGTACACTGGTGAAGTCATGGTGGTTTCCTAGCAAGTTTGGTGCTGGGGCAGACCTATGACCTACTTCCAAGAAAATATATATGGTAGACGTGGCCTATGAACACTCTACCTTTTGGTTACATCGTTTAGACCCGAAGTTTTGTGGAGAAATCTAGTGGAATCTAGATATCCCTAGATCTTGATCGGATGTTTAGTATGGCATAACAACATCTAGATATTGTTGTACAACTTTCACTGCCCAGGTCATAACAACATGTGTAACTTAGCTATATGACATGTCCTTTTTAGGTTTCTTTGGTGATAAATGTGGATGTGCTCATGGTATGCAATTTCATTACCAAAACAAATATATTATTTTATATCTTGGTCAGGTGCCACAATGATACAAGTATAATGAGGTAGGAAAGGGATTTTAATTTCATTATTGTATTCAAACTTCTAAATATTTTTTTTCATTTAAATATGTATTTTCTCTATGGTAATAAATGCTTCAACTATTATATCATACCATTAGGATTAGGGGTCTCACCCTGTGGTTTTCCATGTCTTCTATGTGATTGACAAGGGTTTCTAGATTGCAATGGAGAGGATCAGATTGGTAAAGGATGTTCCTAACTTGGAGGTAGGTGATGTATATGTGAAAGGCTCCCTAAGGTAGGTGATGTTTGTGTGACCTCCCTCCAATCAGTGGCAAGTAATGTTTTGTGACCTTCCTACTCAGGATTAAGTGAAGTTTATGTATCACAATATTAGTCTAGTGTCATCCCCATACACTCAGGTTCGTGACATAAAGTTTTGTATTTAGTTGTAAACTCATATTGAGCTCTTGAAATGTGTGTGCAGTCTCTGGTGCCACAACTATATGACTTTTATTTTTTTTTTTTATTGTAAATTATGTATTTGTGAAGGTATGGAAGACGCCACCACATATTGTGAAATGTATAGTAGCTATAGGGAATTTTATAAGAGGTGAAAGTTTTCTAATATTACTTGATAATAAATGAAAATTGTTGGACCAATGTTCTAAAAAATGTGTTTTATGTTTATGTTAACATTTGTTGGTTTTAATTGGGTTTGGTGTTGAGTAATTTTTTATCTTTTGGTGGTAGAATTCCACAAGGCTTTGGAATCAGAGCCTAGCTTTGTTGAATTTATAGGAACATATGATCAGAGTGTTGTGCTTATTTATACAAGACTACCATATCTAACCATTGATTATGCTTGTGCAGTTATGGCTGGACTGTGACGACTAGAATCTAGCAATCAACATGATTGGAAATCATTACATAGTTGATCAACAATTCAAATATTACATCAACCCATTCATTCAAGATAATCGTCTTGAAGGGACTACAAGCATGCAGCGGAAAATATGTTATATGCTAGACAAAGGGCACCTAGCCATCCTCCTAGATGTTCTTGTCCTTCCTCCTAAAATTCCTCAGGTTGTGCTTCCTCAAGGCCTGTCCATGAATTCCCATAGGGAATAAGATCACACATGGACCAAAGGGAAAAGATGGATCAATCAAATGACCAATACAAAATCATTATTTGAAAAGAGATCAAGTATGCTACTAACTACCAAAGATTTTCAATGAGAATATGCAAAGAATTTCAACATATAGGTAAGTATCAAATTATAAACAATGGCTATAAAATTGAATATGATCCAGTTTTAAAATTCAAGACTAGGAGTTCAAAATATTAATAGATAGCACGTGTCATTGTCTATTTCATTGGGGAAGCCTTATGTTCTCTCCATGGGAGTGACAAAACACCAACTGAAGTTTCTAGTATACTGAGGGACACCTATGTCCTTTCTCTGCATAGAGTCATAGAACCATACTTCCACTTAAACTAGTTGTGGAACTGTACTTCCACATAAACTAGAGGGCACCGTACTGCCATTTCGACATTTGAACAATGTGATACTATTTTTCAGGAATAAATATTGGCGGCCTTTCAAAGAGGGATACTAAAGTTCAACAAATGATATTAGGCTAACCAACATATCTAATCGTGCATGCATTCAAGAGGAAAATAAACTTTCCAAATAAAAATAGTAATTTCTTACCTTGAGTCAAAGCGTACAAAATAAAAGATATCAAGTGTCGAGCTCCAAGAGTCAAACAAGAGAGTGATCTACAATGTACATAATCATAGGCCACT
Source organism: Alisma plantago-aquatica (assembly GCA_963693085.1). NCBI lineage: Eukaryota > Viridiplantae > Streptophyta > Magnoliopsida > Alismatales > Alismataceae > Alisma > Alisma plantago-aquatica. Next base: position 1,882,783,745 of record OY856409.1, read on the forward strand.
ATTGGCTTTGAATCATTTAGTTACATATTCTCATTTGTATATCAAGTGATTGGTTTTCGACTTAGGACCTTTACACTTCTACTTTTCTTACTCGTCGTTTTTAGGGTAATTAGATACATCATATGTGATTGAAGCCTCATATAAGACTGAGTCATCAATATAGGGTTCAAGTTACAGATATATATGCATAATTTCTCAAATATGGATACTTAGATCCCCAAGTGTATTTACAAGTATGTGAATGCATTTCATATTCCTTTAAATGTATTGAAGGATATGACTTTTTTTCCTATAGTTCAAGATGTGACATGATCTAATGCCCTTTCCAAGATGGATTAGGTTATAAAGTCTATAAATGATGCTACTATGATATATACATATCTTCTCGTACAATATCTTTAAAACTTAACCTTCTCAGCACGTATAACAGAAATACTAGAGCATATATTTATGAACTGTTTGTAATGCGCTTGGATAGATGCATGCAGACGTAAGCCATTCCTCCCGTATTCATGCAAATAGTATCTTTTCCTTATTCCAATTACATGTGACGATGGCATTAGGACTAGCATCATCCTATTGACTGTTAGTATATTCACTACTACATAAACTATTATATATGATAATGATGGGATCGATCCGGTTGTTACCACAGTTAGATGCTCATGTACTTAATGACAGTTCACAGACCTCTAGGAACTAATATAATGATTTCTTGAAAGTAGGTCTAATACGCATACATATAGCAATATATACCAGAAGTTAACTGCCAAATATTTTTACCCAACTGTTTTGATTAGGTCACATCAATTCATCATTAGTTTATGCGCAGGTTTCTGGAAACAAATGTTTAGTGATCATTTACGTCTAGCAACATGTACTGACTATAAGTTAGCAAGTTATTAGCATATCTTCATACTGATATATATGTTTACTAACAGGATCCTTGCGAAGAAAATATTAGTTAGTTGGCTCAGTGCCTCAATGTCATTTCTGAATAGCTGATTTTCAGATTGGCATCCTTCAGATTTGTTGTCAGTTCATGTAAGCATGCAATAGTATGTTTCATTAGTTAATCAAATTATTATGGTTCATACCCGTGTTTCTCTTTGGTATGCTAATCTGTCTTGTGGTACATGTCTCAGCAAAATAGGAATTAGAGAGCTAGCTAGGAACAACCAACTGGTGGGTGTATAAGTAAGAGTGAGCAGACCAGCGGACTGCCTTCGCGTACGATGGCTTTCATAGCGGCCAGTTTAGTTGCATAAATACCATACTTGTCTATTAATAAAGTCACATTAATGAAGAACATGAGGTACACGTAAACTGATTTTGGGGTTTTGAAAGTTACTAACATGTTCTATAGACGAGTTATTTCCTTATAATCTTACTGATTTTTTTCTAATAGAAATCTGTAACCGGGGATGCAAGACACTTACAGAGATTTACGTTGGGGTTGACCTTCTTAGATCACTCTGGCTATTGGCACCCACAATGAAATCTGGATTTCAAGTGATCTTCGTTCTTCTACGTCTTGAGTCGAAGGTCTCGCTCCAAGGCCTTGCAGAAGGCAAGAGCCGCTGGTTCTGTGGTGCACACTGGCGGCCGTTGTACGAGGCATGTTTTTGTAGCTGTTGTGATTCTTTAGTCAAAAGGCCTAGTGGTGTATAGGTGATGGAGGTAGCGGGATGGAGAGAAGGCCCAGGGTATGGCTGAGGAGTGGCAACCGCATGACTGTTGGTTGAGATTTGTAGCGGAGTTGTCAACTATGCGAGCGTGACAAAATTTTGAGGAAAAGGTTTTCATCGCTTAGTCTTTGTATTGGTCAGATTCCGATAATCTTCTAAATTAACTTATAAACTAAATGTCTAAACACGCTGAAAATTTGACCATGGGTCTCTTTTTATATAAATTAAATTCTAAAAATTATTTTTTGAATGGTAAAGGTCATAGCATATATTTAAAGCAAAGCAAGCAAACACATACTTTGACGAGTCGTACAGGATGAGAATACGAAAGAAATGTTCTGCTGGGTGAACAAAAGAGTGATGTTTAAAAGATTAAGGGGGAAACACCCCTTAACAAGCCTCAAGTAGCACTAATCCATAAATTTTCTGAGAAAATGCAGCTACTGGACAGAATAGTATCACTATTGTTGTTGCAGCAAACTGACACCCGTTTCATCGTCCACCATAGCCATCAGGTCGCAGAGAAAACAGGCTTCAAATTCACCTTCTTCGGAGTCCTCCTGTCCATCTAGAACCTGTTTACCTGCACATGGTGAGCAAGTGAAGGTCTGCATCTATTTGTGAGATGATATTTTGCCTCAATTTTGGAGTGTTGTTGAAGAATCTGTTGTTTCTCTCAAGCCAAAGGTTCCAACTAATGATGATGAAAATGTCATTTCCCATGAAGGAGTTGTAGTGTCTGTTTGGTGTAATTTGAAGGGAAAAGGTTGTTGATTGGAGATCTAACTGGTAATTTCGTGTGAAGTGTGAGAAGATGTTTAGTGAGAAGTTACACTTAGAGAACATGTGTTCTACTGAATCAATGTCCAATTTACAAAGAGGGCACCTGGAAGGACCAATGAAGCCCCTCTTGGAAAGGTTTTCTCTAGTAAGCAGCTTGTTGTGAAGGAGCAACCAAAGAAAGGTTTTATATTTTTGTTGCCATTTTTGCTTCCATATTTTTTTGGTGGGGGGATAAACTTCTGTAAGATAGGTGAGTGTAAGCTTTTTTAACAGTGTAAGAGTTTCCCCATCGCCAAGTGATATTGTTTGGGGAGTTATATTCAAGTGCATGCTTTAAGGCATAGAGGTCGTCTGGTTTGAGATGCATGAGAATGCATCTTTTGAGAGCGTTTGTTCTGTTGCTGGTTAGAAGGCAGAAGGCCTTGACAATATTGATCTTGAGGAGATTGTTTGGGATGGTCCAATTTGTGTGCAGGTTTAGAACATATTTTTTTTCAAACTAGGGATTGTTCCAGAAGGAGATTTTTAGGTGGGAGTGTGGAGGAGTGTTGATGAGTTGGGTTATATTTTGGATGTTTTTGTTTATGTATTTTCAAAGGGGTGAGGCTGATTTTTGTAAAACTTTGTGTTAGGGAGGGGATTTTAGATAGTATTTGTAGTTGATGAGGTTCATCCATATTTTTGTCTTATTTTTAACTAGATTGTTGATAATTTTCATTATGAGGCAGAAGGCATGGGTTTCAATATTTAGTATTCCCCAGCCACCTTGGTCTAAAGGGGCAGCAATGGTTTTCCAATTAACAAGATGGTAGTGCTTTCCGGATTTTGTGGATGGATGATAGTTATTCCAGAGGAATTTCCTTCTCACTTTGTCAAGGAGTTTTTTGTTTTGGACGGAAGGGGTATACAGCTCAAGTAGTGTGTGGTGATAGGAATGATGACACTGTTTAGAAGAGTAAGCCTTCCCGAGAGATTTAGAAAGTTATTTGTCCAATCAGAGAGTTTTTTATTTATTTTCCCAATGATGGGAGACTAGGTAGCATTTGTGATATTGTGGGGGGTAATTGGGAGACCTAGGTATTGTATGGGGAAGTCATCAATCTTACATCTAAGGAGATCTCTGTACCTTTCCAGGATAGATTGTTCAAGGTGAACCCCAAAAATGGAAGATTTTTGGAGATTTATTTTAAGTCCCAAAATGTAGGAGAAAATGCCTAGGATTCTGAAGATATTGAGTAAAGAGGCATCCTCTGGGGAGGAGAGGATAATGGTATCATCGACAAATTGTATAATGTTCTCTTTGTATTCCTCTGGTGAGTTAATGAGGTCATAGATTTTTCCAAGTTGTATCGTGCGAGAGAGGATGGTTGTGATGATAATGAACAAGTAAGGGGAGAGGGGGTCGCCTTGTCTGAGGCCATTTGAGTTGTGAAAATAACCAAATGGAACGCCATTTATGATAGTTGAAAAGTGGTTTGTGGATATGCATGCATGGATCCATTTGACCCATTTGTGTGGAAATCCAAAGCCAGTAAGTGTTTTTGTTAAACAGTTCCAGTTTACAAAGTCAAAGGCTTTTTCAAAGTCCAATTTGATGGCTAGCAAAGGTGTTCTGTTTTTGTGGCAGAGATGTATTGTTTCGTTTACCATCAGGTATGTATCTTGTATGCTTCTACCTTTGAGAAAGGCGTTTTGATTGAGGGGAATGATTTTGTTCATGTGTGGTTTTATTCTATTTGCTAGAGTTTTGGCTAAGATTTTGTATGAAGTGTTGATAAGGCTGATCGGTCTGTACTGGGAGATAAGGTCAAGTTGATTGGTTTTTTTATTAGGGTGATGAAGGTTTGGTTTATGTGCTTAATGATGTTGTGGGGGGTTTCACTTTCGTAGAAAGTCTGAAGTAAAGCCAGGAACTCAATTTTGTAGTGATTCCAGTTTACAAGATAGAATTCTACATTTAGACCGTCAGGTCCAGCTGATTTATTTAATCCTAGTGTAGTAATGGCCAAGTCCAATTCCCCTGGGGAGAAAGGCTTTATAAGGTCTTGAGGATTTTCAATGATTGTAGGGAAGATCATTGTCCAATCCAAGTCATTTAGGTAGGAGGGATTGTGGTTGTTGTTGAAGAGTTTTTTGAAATGGTCAGTGATGTGGTTTTTGATAGATTGTTTGTGGGTTGTGATCCTTTCATTTATCAAAAGGTATGTGATGGAGTTTTTTCGGTAATTTTTGTTGCAAATTTTATGAAAGAACTTTGTGTTTTTATCCCCTTCTTTTGCCCAAGTGATTTTTGCCCTTTGTCTCCACCTAGTGTCAATACACTTTTTTGTGAAGTCAAGGACAGCTTTAATGGACAGGACAAGAGCTGGGTCAGCTGTAGGGTCTATGTCCACAAAGACGAATTGTTCTTCTAGCTTTTTTAGTGTTTCATAGAGCTTGTTTGGGTTTGTGTGTTTCTAGTTTTTGATGTGTTTTTTAATGCTTTTTGTGTTTTGGAGAATGTGGAGGCCTAGGTTTTTGGTCTGAGAATTGGCCAATTTCCAATGCTCTACACAGTTGGTGGTAAAGTTGTTTATGGAGAGCCAAAAATTGTCAAATTTGAAAGGTCGCTTACCCCATGAAATGGTTTTTGTATCGAGAATAAGGGGGAAATGATCGGAGATGGATCTGTGAGAGATGTGAATCGTGGAGAGTGGGTGTTTGTCTTCCCATGGGGTGGAGCAGATGAAATGGTCAAGCCTGGCGAAAGTTTGATTTCTTGACCATGTAAAGGATGCATTTTATGGTTTTAAATCAATTAATGCATGTTTTGTGAGGAGATGGCTAAAGAGTTTGTCAGCTACAGACATGGTTTGTGCAGTATTTGTGGGGTTGGATCTATCAGAGTTTTGGGTTATCAAATTGAAGTCCCCACTGATAACCCAAGGAGTCAAATGGTAATTTGTCATAAGAGATTTTAGTTCAGTTAAGAAGGTTGATTTATTTTGTCCAAGTTCACCATAAACCCCAGAAAAGTTCCAACAAAAACCATCAGATGTGTTTTTAAAAGTGATGGTTATGGAGTATTCTTGAGTGGTGGAGTTTAGGGAAGAGTAGGTAAGGTTGTTGTATCCAACTAAGAGACCTCCTTTAAAGCCAGTGGGGGAGATTTGGACCCAGTCAGTGATTTTGTTACCTCCTATGGTTTTGAGAGCAAAAGGGGAGAGACTAGTTTTAGTCTCTTGGATGGTGATCAGGTCAATTTTATTTTTGTATATGTGTGAGTGGATTTCCTTACGTCTATTAAGGTTTGCAGCCCCTCAGACGTTCCAAGAAGAAAAATGCATATTGGTGGATATGCTTAGAAGAGAGCAGGTCAGTTCTAAAGAGCGGGCTAGTCAATTTTGATAAGGTCAAAATTTTTCTTGGTAGTTTCCAAAACTCTTTTGTTGGTACAACCCATAAAGAGTTCAATATCGTCTAGAGCTTTATGTGCCTTGTCTTCATCTTCAAGATGTATGCCTATATTTTTTGCAAATTTTGTAAAGCTAGTGATGTTTGACCATGATGCAAGGTCCTCAATGTTGTCTATGTCACAGTCTTTAGACTTTGTAAAAAGTGGGGAAGAGGTATCTAGAATAGAAGATTTTGCACATGATGAATTGAGAGAAGTGTTTGTGGGTGTACCTGAATCCAGTCTGTTGATGATGATTTTTTTGTTTGCCTCTTTTAGACCTTGCATCATAAGCTTCTGGGTATAGCTATCTCCTTGCCTTTGTTTTAAGCTCTTCGACTGAGGACTCTGCGAAGATCTGACATCCTTTAGCATGGTAGGTTTTTGTTTTCTTAAAGTGTTTTGGCTTGAGTTTTGTACTTGGAAGCTTTCCTTGGTAGAAGTTGGGGAAGGAAAAATGGTGCCAGATGGTGGAGAGGTGTTTTCATGAATGGAGGGAGTGGGGGTTCTAGTTCTTTTTCTGCTTGAAAGAAGGTTTGTGTTATCGAAGGTGGTGGTGTTTGAGTTTTTTCTTTCCCAAACGTGGTGTCTATCACCTGTAAAGCGAGTGAGAATTGGTGTCTTTCTATCTTTGTTTGGGAAAAACCATGAAGATGGATGGTTTGAGAGATCAGAGAAGGTTGTTCTATTTTTAGAAGGATGTTTGGCAGATAGTTTGATGTTATAGATAGATTCTCCGATCCTAATATTGATGGAAGGTGGTAAGGAAATGGCATCTTTGACTACAAAGAGGCAAAAGGCTTTTATGTATTGGGTAGGATGCAGGGTTTTCGGGCTGATGTATTGAAGAGTAGCCCCGATTGAGTGAGCTATGCCTCTAAAAATCTCAACTTCCCAGAGGTGGGGTGGGAGGTTGGTGATTGCAACCCAGTCTGAGCCACCAGCAGGAGCTGGAAAAGCTCTAAGGTCAGCCGTCCATTTTGACAATCTGGCAGTAATAAAGCTAGATCCACATGGTATTGTGAGAATCTGGTTGAAGAGATGGTTAATTTTTGTACCTTCAAGAATAGTGTATATCAGTTGTGTTGGAGAAAAGATTTTTCATTTTAGGATTCTCTGTCTAGGAATGAGGAGGGCTAGAGCGCGGGTGATATCTAGGACATTTATCAGGTTGTTGTCTATGTTGTTTTCAATGCAGATAAGAATGCTCCTCAAAGTGAGGACTTTGAGAAACCTCATGAAGTTTGCAGGTAGGTCAAGGGCTATCGCATATTCAAGGTGTTCTAGAGTTTTCATGGCTGATGGTGTAGGGTTGGTGTTTGTGCTATGAATGGAGGTACCGGAAGTAGTGTAGGAGGAGCGGGGTTTTGGTGGTGAATCTAAGTGGTTTGGTGGCTTGTGGTAGGGTTTTTAAAATGGCACAAAAGTGGTGTTTATATGTTGGTGTTGGGTTTTGGGTGAGCCTGCATGTTAGGAGGGAGGTTTGCAAGGCATGAAAAGGCATTGCTTGTGAGTGGGGGGAAGGGAGAGGGATGGTTGGGGCGTCTATAGACTGTATCTCTTTTTTTTGGAACTCACAGGGTTTTACTATAAATCGAAGCTTTTTCAGAAAAGTGCCTAGGGAAGAAAATCTCAGGGTCTGCATGAGTTCTGATCTTTACTGGGGGAGGGTGAGATTTACAGTTCCTTTTGGTGTGACCTACTTGGTGGCATATGAAGCAGGTAAAGCGGGAAGGGCATCTGGAAGCTGAATGATGTTTACTTTTGCAAAAAAAGTAGTGGAGGGTCCGAAAAGGTTTTCTGGGAGGGGCTATTCTCTAGGTTTGGGCGGTGGGGTTTTCCTCTAAGAGTTTTTTGATGCGGTGTGTAGATTTTTCTTGTCCTAAAATAGGAAAGGTGCGGTTTAGGAGAATCGTGTCTTTTGGGATGATATCATCCGCTGTGAACGATCGGGGGTTTAGGGTTTTGTGGAGCATAGAGAGAGTGAGTTTTGTAGTCATTTTTTTTGGGAGAAAAAAGATGATACCTTGCTGCGATGGAGCTTGTTTGATGTGGTGTTGACGATGTGTCTGCAACATCTTCCTCCTCTGAGATAGAGGAAACTAAGATGGACCAAGCCTTTTTTCCTACTAGGGGTTGATGGACATCCCGAACGAAAAGTTGATCAGCCGAGTTTGATGAAGTTGAGCTCTCTTGATCATATTTTTTTGTAGAGATGTGCTAGCTCAGGTGATGTGTCAGCATTGAAATCCCCAACCCAAGCCAAGAATGATCGATTTCTGATCGGCTTGATGAAGATAGTCCATTCCGGCTTGAGCTTGAGGCCAGAGATCAACAGGTCCCAACCCTCAGAGATGAGAAGGGTTGAAGCTTTGTTTTTCCAGTGGTGATCAGTCTGGGAAGACCAAGTGACCCTCACCGGGAAGGAACGGTGGCCAATGTTGATCATGCAGGACCCCAGAGACAGGTCGAACTTGTGGTAGATCCATGCTTTGGGTAGGGGAACACTAGTGGAGTAAGAAGGGTTTGAGAGAGGATACTCCATGAAGGTGAATCGTGAGTCCATGTCTGGAGGTGTAGCTGAAACCCTTGTGTAGTCATCTAACGCCGAGGTTTTTCTCTATTTTAGGGCACTCCTGAAGATTTTTTATTTGCCTTTTTTTGATAGTCGAGTCTTGTTTTTGCATGTGGCCAGGGTGAGCAGGCCGCCCGTTCTCATGATGTGGTCTTGGCCGAGAGCGCAGGTGAGTAAATTTGAAATGGATATTCTCTGGGAAGCAGAGAATCGAGACCGATGAGACTGCAGTTAAGACATAGGGAGGGAAAGCGATAGTCGGCAGAAAGGTTGGTAGATAGAGAGACTTGTAGAAAGGGATGTTTTGGAGCATCAGACTGTCATGGGCACAATAGTGAGAGAATGTGCCCCAACCGTTATTGATGGGGAAAATCAGATGTTAAGGTTAAAAGGTATGCATGTTGCCTTTTTATATTGGGTTTGCAAGCTAGGTGCCTCGGGAGTGAACCAAAACTCCAGGATTAATGGTAGAGGAGTGAAGAGGGTGGAGGAGTTAAGAGGATATACCTTTACGCCACTGCTAAGCACACCAGAAAGGTGATAAATCTTCGGGAGAAGATGGAGGGGAGGATGTGCCAGATCTTTATCAGTTATCTAAAATGAATCGCTCCCACCTCACTGAGAAAAAATCTGGGCGAAGCTCAACGGACAGGGGGGAGAAGACCGAGCTCGGTGCAGCCCACTCCACAGAAGCGCTTACCGAGAAGGACGGAGGAGCAGAGGCTATGGCTCGCCGGACTGGGGCTCACTAGGGTGGTGAGGATGATGATGTGATCTTGGGGTTGTTTCTAGAGATAAGTTGGTGCTATCTCTCGCTTACCACCCTTTTTTGTTTTTGTGTTCTAAGAAAAAACAGGGCAGATCTCAATGGATAGGGGGGAGAAGGCTGAGCTCGAAGAAGCCCAACCCACTGAAGCGCTTACCGTGGAGGGCGAAGGAGTGATGACTGGGGCACGCCGGACTGAGGCAAACCAGGGCGGGGAAGATGAGACCTAGGGGATGTTTCTAGAGAGAAGTTGGAGATTTCTCTCACTTACCACCCGTTTCTCTACCCAAATTCTAAAAATTATAAATGTTCAAAAATAAAATATTTTATTTTTGACAATTCTGCCCCCAATGTAATACTGAAATTATTATTATAATTTTATTTTCCTATTTTTTCTCAAGCCAATAGTTTTCAAATTGAAGTTGTTTGATAATTTCAAGGTCTTAGAAGAAGAATGTTTCGACAAAATTTCTATGTGTTGGAAAAAGATCCAATGCATGCAAATAACAAAAAGGTGTAACAAATGAAGTTTAATTGAGGCATTGAATTGTAATTAAATTTTAATGGAGATAAAATAATGTATTTGTACCTTTTGGCCAAATTTGAGTATGTTATAGATCTCTCCCCCTAAAAGGGGATTTCATCACCAAAATCATACAAAGAGTGCAGGGTCTAAGCATTTCATCACGCAATTCCCAGGTGACTTCTTCCAGCCCATGATACTTCCATTAAACTTTCACAAGAGAAATCTCTTTATTCTTCAATTTTTTCACCCGACTATCAATGACCTTCATCGGGTACTCTTCATATGTTAAATCTTTACGAATTTCAAGCGGCTCAATAACTAAGACATGGGAAGGATCATTGATGTACTTTTTCAGAACATATATGTGAGACATGTTGTGCATCTTCTCATGTTGTAAAGTGAGATGGTAAGCACATTCTCCTATTTTTTGAAGTACTTTAAAGGGCCCAACATATCTTGGACTTAACTTTCCCTTGATTTTTGACCGAGCAATAGCCTTTAAGAATTTCACCTTCAGGAACACATAGTCACCATATGAATACGATGCTTATCGGTATAAGACTTCTGTATATCCTGAGCAACTTTCATCCTCTTCTTGATCATTTCTACCTTCTCAGTATAGAACTGAAGTTCTTTTGACTTAATAAGTGATCGTTCTCCTACGTCATTCCAGTTTAGTGGGGATTGACATGGTCAGTGTAGTGGGAATTGACATGGTCTACCATGGTAGCTATTATTATATGCAAACTCGACCAAAGATAGATATTTGTTCGATGATCCATTCCAATCCATGGCACATGATCGAAGTAAATCTTCCAGAATTTGGATAGTCCTTTCTGATTGACCATCAGTTTGTAGATGTTATGTGGTGCTAAAAGCTAGGTGAGTCCCCAATTCCTCATGTATTTTCTTCCACAACCTTGATGTAAATTTGGGGTCTCGATCAGAGACTATCATTTCAGGTGTACCATGTAATTGAACAATCTCTTGAATATATAAATCTACCATTGTAGGTACATCCATGGTAGTTTTGAATGACAAGAAGTGAGCTGACTTAGTGAGGTGGTCGACCACGACTTATACAACATTATAACCCTTCCTTATATTTGGAAATCCCGTGACAAAGTTCATAGTGACTTTGTCCCATTTCCACTCAGGAATCTCCAGAGCTTGTAGCAACCCACCTGGTCTTTGATGTTCAATTATTACTTGTTGGCAAGTAAGACACTTTGCTACAAATTCAACAATATCATGCTTCATATTTCACCACCAAAAAGACCATTGTAAGTTCTGATACATTTTTGTAGTGCTTGGATGAATAGTGTACTTTGAACAGTGGGATTCTTTAAGAACTTTTTCTCTTAAACCATCAACATTGGGAACCCACAACCTTTGTCTAAAACAGATGGAACATCCAATCCTACTTGGATGTTAGTTTGAGGTTTTCCAGAAAACTTCAACATCTCTTCTAATTCAGGACTATTCTTTTGAGCATATATCATCTCTATCACCCAGTCAAGATTGATAGTCAAGCTTGCCATCTTGACTTGTACCTTTGTGATCTCTTCTGAATGCCATTATGCTAGTGTGTTTAGGTTCTCCCATTTTGAGAGTCTCATTGCAGCACACATTATGGCCCTCTTTCTACTCAGCGCGTCAGCGACTACATTTGCCTTACTAGGATGGTAAGAAATAGTAAAGTTGTAGTCCTTCAAGTATTCCACCCATCTTTGTTGTCTAATATTCATATCTTTTTGTGTCCATAGGTATTTTAGATTCTTTTGATCTGAGAATACTTCTAAAGTGACCACATATAAGTAATGCCTCCAAATTTTGTGAGAAAATACTATGGTAGCAAGCTCGAGGTCATGTGTTGGATGGTTCTCTTTGTTTGGTTTTAGTTGTCGAGATGGATATGCAACAACCTTTACTTCTTGCATAATTAAGCTTCCCAACCTTTTCGAGAAGCATCTGCGAATATGATGAAGCTTTTTGCTTCATTTGGTAGTGTTAGAACATGTTCAGAGGTCAATTTCTTCTTCAGCTCTTGAAAACTATCCTCACATTGTTGTGTCCAGATGAACTTTGCATTCTTCCTTGTCAACTTTGTTATAGGTAGAGATATCTTTGAGAATTCCTTGATAAAGCATCTATAGTAGCCTACTAATCCCAGGAAACTTCATATCTTAGACGGATTCTTTGGGGCTTGCCATTTCAACACTGTTTCAACTTTTGTAGGATCCAAAACTATGTTGCCAGCAGACATGACGTGGCCAAGAAACATCACCTCCGTGAGACAAAACTCACATTTAGAAAACTTGGTATATATTTGATGTTCCTTCAAGGTTCCCAACACAATCCTAAGATGCTCCTTATGTTATTCAAGTGCTTATGAGAAGATGAGTACATCATCAATGAAGACCACTACGAACGAGTAGAGGTACGCTTTGAAGACTCTATTCATAAGGTCCATGAATGCAGTTGGAGCATTGGTCAACCCAAAGGGCATGACCAAAAACTCATAGTGTCTATATCTCGTGCAAAAGTAATTTTCATGTATATCATCTTCTTGAACCTTCATCTGGTGATAACCACTTCGTAAGTCAATCTTTGAAAAGATTGTGGCAGACTTGAGATGATCGAAAAGATCATCAATTCTTCGGAGAGGGTAGCGGTTCTTGATGGTCACTTGGTTGAGCATGCGATAGTCAATACACATACGCATTGACCCATCCTTCTTTTTTCACAAATAGAACAGGCACACCCCAGGGATACGTGGTTGGTCGAATGAACCCCATGTCCAAAAGTTCTTGAAGTTGTATCTTCAATTCAGCCAGTTCAACAAGTGCCATATGATAAGGTGCTTTAAAGATGGGTGCAATTCATGGTAGAGTTTCAATGTTGAATACTACTTCTTTATCAGGAGGTAGACCCAGAAGCTCATCAGGAAAGTCATGAACAATCTCGATATCTTCCATCTTCTTGGGTTCAGATTATACCATGACTGCGGATGGAAATGTCTGACATCCATATTTGATGATCTTTTGAGCCTTCATGGTAGATATAAGAACTTTTACACACTTCCTTCTTCCAACAATAGTGATGTGACTCTTTTCGGGGTGAGTGATGTGCACCTTCTTCTTTGTGCAATCTAGGTGCACCTTGAATTGGGCTAGCCAGTCCATCGCAAGAATGACATCAAAGTCTTCCATCTCCAATAAGATGAGGTTTATAGGAAAATCTTTTCCTAATATAATTATAGATATCCGGGAGATTTTTTGATAAGTGGTCTTGGCTCGACCACTAGGGGTGATTACGTCCAATATAAGGCTCATATAATCTACTTTTAACTTTAAGGTTCTTGCTAAACTTTTAGAAATAAATGAATGTATTGAACCTGAATCAAAATGAGACTTCATGGATTGACCCATAATAGTTATCATACCTTGAATTACTGTATTGGTATTTTCAGCTTCTTCTGCAATGCATGCATAAACTCTTCCAGTCCTTCGCTCTGTTGGCACTTGATTTTTTGTTCTTGATTGTTGTTGACTTGAGCCTGGTATAGTCTGACCTTGATTGTCTGGGCGAGGGTGTCGTCTCAGTTCAGAATAGTCAATATTCATGTGTCCATTCTTGTGACAGTTAAAGCAAACTGTATTTAGATATTGACATTCTTCTCCATGTGGTTTTCCACAATTTGTGCAGTGAGGACTAGTCGACTTCTTGGCAAGTCATTGAGATGGAGGTGGTGCAGGAGGTCCTCTTTTGTTATTACTGTTGTTGTGGCTAGGACGACTCCCTTGACTACTATTTCCATGATTATTATTGTGTTGAGGAGAATTGTAGGACCATTGTAGATATCCACTCAATAGGTGCATCTCAATGTATTGTGATTTTGTGACGAGTTGTTCAAATGTCAAGGGTGTTTATGGTACTAGAGAATCACTCAGTCTCCTTATCGATCAATCCATGAATATTTGTATCTTCCTTTGCTCTGTTAACCCAGTAGCATAATGCTATGATAGTGTGAATCGTCAAAGATACTCAGTCATAGATCCACTCCCTTGTCAGATTATATTGAACTCTCGTTCCTTCCCTATCAAGGCTGCAACTGGTATGTACTTGTTCCTCGACACTTCAAAGAACTCATCCCAGCAAGCGAGCAGTGACTTCTGGCTTGGTGTGGGAAATGTTTTGCCACCAGACCTTGGCGGGTCCTTCGAGCATGACGATAGCATATTGCACCCAATGCTTGGTAGGACAATCCATGCTAGTGAAGATGTCTTCTATCACCAACAACCAATCTTACATTTTCCCCTTGGAATTCATTGGGATTCATCTTTAGGAAATCAGCCAATGAGGTATCCTCGATGCATTTGATCGGTTGATGAACCCTTCCATGTCAGATCCCAAAATGCCTTCTAGTAGTTCAAGCCTCCTCTCATATTCAGATGGTGGATTTAAGAATGAGGGGCCATCTCCTCGTTGGTGATCATCTCGATGATGGTGTTCCTTCCTCTCTTTTTGGGAGGACTCCCTTCCAAGCTTCTCAAAATCATCACTTAGATTGCGCCTACAAGATGAGAAGCTATTAGAATTCTATATTTAGGGTTTGGATGGACTTTTCTGAGGATGATGATGTTGATTGTTGCTAGCTCTGATACCATTTGATGTGACGACTAGATTCTAGCAATCAATCAGAAAATATGTTATATGCTAGACAAAGGGCACCTAGCCATCCTCCTAGATGTTCTTGTCCTTCCTTCTAGAATTCTTCAGGTGGTGCTACCTCAGGGCCTGTTCATGAATTCCCATAGGAAATAAGACCAGACATGGACCAAAGAGAAAAGATGGGTCAGTCAAATGACCGATACAAAACCATTATTTGAAAAGAGATCAAGTATGCTACTAACTACCAAAGATTTTCAATTAGAATATGCAAGGAATTTCAAAATATAGGTAAGTATCAAATTATAAACAAATGCTATAAAATTGAATAAGATCTAGTTTTTAAATTCAAGACTAGGAGTTCAAAATAGTAATAGATAGCACATGTCATCATCTATTTTGTTGGGGAAGCCTTATGCTCTCTCCATGGGAGCGACCACACACCAACTAAAGTTCCCAGTATATTGAGGGACACCTATGTCCTTTCTCTGCACAGATTCATGGAACCATACTTCCACTTAAACTAATTGTGGAACCGAACTTCCACATAAACTAGTGGGCATCGTACTGCCATTTTGACATTTGAACAATGTGCTACTAATTTCTAAGAATAAATATTGGTGGCCTTTCAAAGAGGGATACTAAAATTCAACAAATAATATTAGGTCAACCAACCTATCTAATCATGCATGCATTTAAGAGGGAAATAAACTTTTCAAATAAAAATAGTAATTTCGTACCTTGAGTCAAAGCATACAAAATAAACGATATCAAGTGTCAAGCTCCAAGAGTCAAACAAGAGAGTGATCTACAATGTACATAATTGGCTTTGAATCATTTAGTTAAATGTTCTCATTTGTATATCAAGTGATTGGTTTTCGACTTAGGACCTTTACACTTCTACTTTTCTTACTCTAGTCACTTTTTGGGTAATTAGATACATCATATGTGATTGAAGCCTCATATAACCTCATCATGTTTGCATATCACATTTTGTTATCATCCTACGACTGAGTCATCAATATAGAGTTCAAGGTATACATATAAATGCATAAATTCTCAAATATGGATACTTATATCCCCAAGTGTATGTACAAGTATGTGAATGTATTTCATATTCCTTTAAATGTATTTAAGGATATGAATTTTTTTCCTATAGTTCAAGATGTGACATGATCTAATGCCCTTTCCAAGATGGATTAGGTTATAAAGTCAATAAATGATGCTACTATGATATATACATATCTTCTCGTACAATATCTTTAAAACCTAACCTTCTCGGCACGTATAACAGAAATACTAGAGCATATATTTATGAACTGTTTGTAATGTGCTTGGATAGATGCATGCAAACGTGAGCCATTCCTCCCGTATTCATGAAAATAGTATCTTTTTCTTATTCCAATTACAAGTGACGATGGCATTAGGACTAGCATCATCCTATTGACTATTTTTTTTGGGTAAGTCAGGAGATCATTTATTCATCCCGTTCTCCTCTTGCAGGCATCAACTCAGAGTTTAGAATATTATCAGCTAGAAAAATAAATTTGGTAGGAATCCTACCATTACAGAGGGGGAAGGAGATAGGATGATGACCCACAGGGTCTAGTGGGGGGTTCGTGTAGGTACGACCCTCCTTGAAGGTTTTTAGGTGATGCTTAGCCAGAGCGTCGACTAGAGCATTGTTTTCTATGGGAATATTAACGATCTGTACACCAGGATTCAATGTTGATGACTTCGTTAATGGATTGAGTCCAAGTGTTAAAGGTTGGATACCGATCAGGATTTTCCTCAATTGCTTTGATGGCTTGAGTGTTGTCTGTGACTACTATTATAGAATCTCTCCCAACAACATTTCTAACCTTCAGTGCAAGATCTATGGCTCAAAGTTAAGCTTCAGTAATAGATTCAACTTAGGTGTTCAAGGCTACACCTCCTATCCTGGTTTTGTTCTCATGCAGGAAAACTGCAGCAATAGTAGCCCATTTATCCTTTACAGCAGCATCTACATAAACCATATTATGTCCAATAGGGTGGTGTGTCATTTCTTCATCCAGCTGGTGGTTCTGGTGAGTCGCCTTGATTTTAATATGTCTGCCTTTTTCAATTTTACTACAGATGTTATCAATTTGACTGACTTGCTATACAGTGTTGGTGGAGATATTGTCAAAGACCGTTGTATTTCTCGCCTTCCAGATTATCCAACAGGTAGCAGCAAACTGAATAGTATCTTCATGCTTACCCTTCAGGTACTTCAGGAGCCATTGTTGAATGGTTGTATTGAGGAAGTTATCCCCCACGTTAATGTCGAGCTTCAGCCATACGTCTTGCGCATAAGGACAAGACCATAAGGCATGAAGGGTAACCTCCTCTGCTGTCTCACACCTCGGGCAAATGGCACAGTCTGTAAAGGTACGTTGCTTACGCCTACCATTGGTCATGATTGCTTCATGTGTAGTGAGCCAGAGAAACGTTTTAACTTTGTGGGGCATCTGTAGGTCCCAGATAGCCGACTAGAGTTTATTCGCAGGATACTGAATCTCATCGTTGATCAGTTCATAGGCTGAGGAGGTGGTGTAACAACCACTGCTGCTATGCATCCAGCTCTAGACGTCGTCGCCCAATCACCACTTAAGTTACACAAACATCCCACTGTGAGATCGGAAACCTTAGTGCAGATTGGTTTGATACTCAGTGGTTGCAGATTTCGAAAGCTTGGGACCCAATGATTAGTCCAGACGAGAGTATTATCCCCATTGTTAACTATTTTGATACAGTTAGCTTTGATGAACTCCATTCCCGAATGGACACCTCTCCATAAAGGGGTGGCTCTAGTACTTGAAGTTGCATTGAAATTCTTATACTTGTAATTTAGCCCCACGGCCCGCAATGAGTGTTTGTTGTTGAGAAGCTTCCACGTATTTTTCCATAGGAGAGCATTGTTCCAAACCGAAAGGGACTTGATACCCAGACCTCCATTGTTAATGTTGGTACTAACTTTGCTCCAGTTGACTAAAGAGATAGGTTTTTCTTTTTGACCTCCTCCCCAAATGAAGTTCTGAATGGATCTGTCAAGTCTCTTACACGTGAGAGCTGGGATACTGGCCGTTTGCATAACATATGTAGGTAAGGATACCAGGACGGATTTGGCTAGACAAATGTTTCCTGCCAAGGATAGAGATTTCGCAGTCCAACCATTGATTTTTGCCTCCATATTGTTGGTCAAGAAAGAATAAATATGTCTGGTAACTCTTTTGTGTAGAAGAGGTACTCCCAAGTATCTACCTAAGTCATCAGTTTCCATGATACCACTGGCTCTACAAATGGCTGCTCATGTAGCTCTATCGACTGAGGCAGCAAAGAAGATTTTTTATTTATCTACAGAAATTTGTTGTCCTGAAGCCTCCTGAAACATCTTGAAGCATTGGGTGATGACCTCGATCTGTTCCAGTGATGCCTTGGTGAAGATAACTATGTCATCTACAAAACTGATGTGGGAGATATTTGGATCTTGTTCAGACATTTTGATCGGTGTCCATTGTTTAGTAGCAACATAGTGGTTGATGAGTTGGGTTAGGCGTTCCATGCAGAGAATAAAGAGATACGGTGATAGAGGGTCTCCCTGCCGGATTCCCCTGGAGGTCTTGAAAGGAGGAAGAGATTCGCCATTGAAGTAAATACTTGTGCTACCTGTGGATATGGAATTCATGATATAAGCTGCAATGTTAGGAGGTCAAGTCATTTTGTTGAGAGTGTTCTCAATGAACTTCCAGGACATGCGATCATAAGCTTTAGAAAGATCGACTTTTATAGCCATGTAAGGAGCATTGGATTTCCGTCTCAAGTTGTGTATAATTTCCTAGATGATGACAATGTTATCAGAAATGCATCTGCCTGGAATGAAGTTGGCTTGTACATGTGATATCCATTGAGGCATGAATTTTTTCACTCTTCCCACGACGACCTTAGATGCCAGTTTAAGGCAGATGTTGTTAAGAGTAATGGGTCTAAAATCACTGCATCTAGCCGGGTGCTTTACCTTAGGAATGAGAGCAATGCTAGCGTCAGCTACCGCATCTGGAATTTTATTGCCATTCAACATACTTTTGATAAGGAGTAAGACAGAATTTCGGATACGCTTCCAGTTCGTCTTGACGAAATACATATCAGTGTCGTCAGGACCAGCAGCTTTAAAAGGATCAGATTCTTTAACAATCTTCCAAACTTCATTTTCAGTAGCAACTTCCCCTAATCTTCGAATTTGATTCACATGGAGCGGTTTAAAATAGCCAGGAATGTTGTCCATCGCTGGGGTGGTAAGAGGATGTGTTTCTGTCAACATGTTTTCAAAGTGATTGAAGATAAGCTTTTTTACTTCGGTGCTGTCTGAAACCCACAGACCTTGGCCATTTTTGAGACTTCTGATAGTGTTCACTCTTCTCTTGTTATTGACATAGGTGTGATAATATCTGGTATTATTGTCCCCATCCATGAGCCAATTGATATGGATTTTCTGTTTCCAGTCTTCTTCTTCTTTTCAGAGGATGTTTTCCAACTGGCCTTCGAGATTAATGCACTCCCGGTCTCTCATTTCAGTATAATTTATTTCCAGAGATCGTTGGGTGTGAGTTATTTAACTAATGAGTTGTTGTTTAACTTTGCCTTGGGACCGCCTAGTTCTGGTATCCCACTTGATAATGAAACCTTTTGCTTTTTTAAGGGCCGTGTGAAACTAGATGTTAGGATCCCAGTGTAGTTCCATAAAGTTGTGGAAAGTAGGATCAGTACTCCATGATGCACGGGTTCTGAATCTGGCATCCTTCTTTGGTTTATTCGAGCTAAGTAAAGCAATGGGGTTGTGTTCAGATCCGAACCGAGGAAGATTCTCACAAATAAAATTAGGGTAGTTTTGTATCCACTCCTTATTGGCCAAAGCGCGATCAAGTTTTTCATGTAGCAACCCTTTCTTGTAGGTGAACGTGTATCCAGTGTTGCCTATATCGGCAATGCCAGCTTGAATGAGTGCATTTCTGAACTGTGCATGCTCAGCCATATTAAACCTATTGCTGCCCAGCTTCTCGTATGGGTTTAACATGTAGTTAAAGTCACCCATAGCAATCCAAGGCATACTTATATTGTGTCTCAACCTTATTAAGTTATCCCAAAGGATAGGACGGCCTACAGGATTGGGTGATGCATATATGAACGTGCAAAGGGTGTCCCCATTGATACATCAATGAACAAAATATTTGTGGCATTCCAAGATCTAGATATCACATTCATCTTCATTCCACAACACCCATATTCCTCCAGCGAAATTGTTAGCCTCTACTCTGTGTGAGCTAGAGAAACCGATTTCGTTGATGGCAATGTGTGCCTCCTTCCCTGAGTTGTGGGGTTCAATAATAGACACAAGCTTTACTTTGTGTTCTGCAACTAGGTGTTTGAGGAAGTGCCTGGCTTTCCTCTTGCCGGCACCCCTATTGACTGTTAGTATATGCACTACTACATAAACTATTATATATGATAATGATGGGATCCATCCAGTAGTTACCACAGTTAGATGCTCATGTACTTAATGACAGTTCACAGACCTCTAGGAACTAACATAATGATTTTTCGAAAGTAGGTCTAATGCGCATACATATAACAATATATACCAGAAGTTAACTGCCAAATATTTCTACCCAACTGTTAAGATTAGGTCACATCAATTCATATATTAGTTTATGTGCATGTTTCTGGAAACAAATGTTTACTGATCTTGTACGTCTAACAACATGTACTCACTGTAAGTTAGCAAATTATTAGCATATCTTCATACTGATATGTTGACCAAAAGGATCCTTGCGAAGAACATAATGCTTTCTATCTTCCGTCTTCTTTTTGCATTAGGATACAACTAAGTAATTAATTACTCGTATAATTAATTGTTTCTTTCCTGTTCGGATTTATTAATCCTAACTGAAAAGTGTCTCTTTTGTGGAATTTTCTACAATATGTACAAGAGCAACCCAGTAGTCGCGTCTTAACGGGAATAGGATTAGAGGGGCGTGTAAGGATATAAATAGACCTCCACTCATTAGGGTTAAACACATCTCTTTCAAACACAGCCGTTTGTGTGATTGTTTAGCGAGCCCTAATCCCGAAGTCTGTCGTCATCGCTCCTGCTGTCGCTTGGAGATTTCTCTCCAGAAAGCGACAAAGTCGTTCATCCTCCTCCTTCAAGACGCAACTTGTCAGGCAGTGGTTCCTGCGATTGTTGGGTTGCACTGGTGGTAGTGCATCTGTTCGTACTTTCCTTCAGGTTCGTGGCCGGGTAAACTGGGAGAATAACGTCTATCCTGGAGGACTGCACGACGTTGATTTCTTTAAGTAAAACTTATTTATTTCTCAACGAACGATCTGGTTAGGTTCCTAACTCAATTTCTTTTCTCCTAAATTGTTTATTCTTGTGCTTCTTATCTGGATTTAGCATGTAATCGTTAATTCATTGTACCTATCGCTATTGCATATAATGACGTAAAATACTAAATTGTATTCAACAGTCTTAAAGAAATCAATTTCTGTCATTAATTAACAATGGTCGGTCAAGGTGGTTCAAAAAATAAAATTGATACCAGTAGTATGTCTGAAAAATTTACTCGTATCAACTGTACTCGTTGGCAGAGTCGGATGCAAATTTGGCTGAATATTGCTGGTTTTGATCAGTACTTAGAAGAGACCGAACTTAAATCTGGTGATATTATTCCTGATAATGCAAATATAATTATTAATTGGAAGAAGGGTGACAAAACATGTTGGGGTTTGATTCTGTTTGGTTTGAATAACAAATTGTATGACTCTTACTCAAAGCCGCCTGTCACTACATCCAAATTTTTGTGGGAATTGTTAATTAAGAATTTTAGTATTGAAAACCAAATTGTTGAAAAATAATGCATGTCTAAATTTCTTAAGTTTCAGATGGTAGAGGGTAAGTCTGTTTCTGATCAAACACATGATCTTCAACTCCTAGTTCATGAACTCTCAGATGCCAAGATGGTATTGCCTAAAAAGTTCGTTGTTATGTCTATCATAGAAAAGTTTCATAAGTTATGAGAATCATTTGGTATGTCTCTGAAGCACCGCAAAGGGACACATACAATGGAAGAACTAATGATGGATATAAACATACAAGAAGAACACTTAAAGGAGAAAACGGTCAAGGTGCCTACTGATGCAAACCCTACTGTTGATTTTACTTCTGCTAAAACCACCAAAGATAAGAAAACTAAGAATGCACATAAACCTAAGGCCAAGATCCAGAAAAAACCGAAGAACAAACCTTGTTGGACTTGTGGACAGGTTGGACACTAGAACAAGGATTGTCTTTCTAAGAAGGCAAAGAAAGTTGTTGCATCTACAACTGAGGAGGCTGTGGTCAACATGATGACTACATCCTTGAACCTCAATGATGGGTACGTGTCTATTAAACCTGAAATCCTTTCTATTTTTGAACCACTTTATTGGATAATTGACACTGGGGCTAATGTACATGTGTGTGTTGATAAGTCTATGTCTGTGTCTTACCAGGCCTCACGAGGTCGGTCTGTGACTTTGGGCGATTCCAACTCTACAAAAGTCAAAGGCGAAGGACGGGTGGACTTGAAGTTATCTTTGGGGAAGGTGTTGACTCTTCACAGGGTCAAACATGTTCCAACCATTCGACACAATATCCTTAGTGGCGTAATCTTAGTTAGGGAAGGTTATAGAGTAGACTGCAAATGTAATAAGGATATTATTACACGCCTTCGTGGTTCTTTATTTTTCGACAAGCGGTATTTATGTGATGTGGAGAACTTATTTAAGATCATATTGAACCTATTTCAAATTCCATTTTAAATTTGAATGAATATAGTTCTATTTGTATGAATCTTGTATCATCTGTCGTTTGACATTCACATGTGGGACATGTTAATGTTGCCTCAATGAAGTGTATGATGAATCTGAATCTAATCCCTAAATCTGAAATTAGCAATAATAAATGTGAAATATGTGTACAAGCTAAATTTCCTAGGAATCCCTTTCATTCTGTGAATAAGAATTCAGAAGTTTTGGATTTAGTGCATACGGATATCTGTGAATTTAATGGAATTTCTACTAAGGATCAAAAATGTTATTTTATAACTTTTACTGACAATGTGAGTAGATATTGTTATGTCTTTTTACTTAGAAGTAAAGATGAGGCATTGGATAAATTTAAAATTTATAAGAAAGAAGATAAAACTCAAACTGGAAAAATACTTAAACTATTAAGGTCTGATAGGGGAGGAGAATATACCCCGAACTTGTTTTTAGAATTTTTCCAATCACATGGTATAGTTCATAAGGTTACCACTCCTTATTCACCACATTCTAATGGGATAGCTGAATATAAAAACTGAACCCTAATAGATAAGATTAATTCTTTAATCCTGATCTCAGGTATACCCAACTTCATGTGGGGGGGGCTTTGAATATATGGCTTGCCATATTCTGAATAGAGTTCCTCATAAACATGTAGAGAGTAGTCTGTTTGAGTTATGGAGAGGAAGAAAATCGAGTTTTAAATATCTTTGAGTGTGGGGGTGCCTTGCTAAGGTACTTGTCCCTGAACATAAAAGGAAGATTTTGGGACCGAAAACGGTTGATGCCATATTCTTGGGGTATGTAGAGACAAGTTATGCCTATAGATTTTTTATAGTAAAATCTAATATCTCAGGCATTGAGGTCAATACGATATGCTACATTCTTTGAGGATGTGTTTCCCATTAAAACTGGTGTGCCCAATGAAGTATCTCAAGAAGATTCATTCACCACATGTTCCATTCCTAAGCATGTGGAAAGGATGACAAATGTAGGGGGTGACTCAGAACAAGATATTTATGAATCTGATGATTCTAAAGAAATAATTGAACCAAGGAGAAGTAAACAGTCTAGGACATCCAAGGACTTTGGAAGTGAGTTTCTCACTTACAATGTTGAGGATGATCCTATCACTTTCAAACAAGCTATGGAATCTCCAGAAGCTAAGTTTTGGAAAGAAGCCGCTAATGATGAAATCCAATCAATTCTCTCGAATGGAACTTGGGAATTGGTGGATTTGCCTCCTGGTTGGTTTGTAGTTGGTTGTAAATGGATCTTTAAGAAGAAACTTAATGCAGACGGGACAATCAATAAGTATAAGTCTAGGTTCATTGCTAAGGGTTACACATAAAGGGAAGGAATAGATTATTTTGATACATATTCACATGTTTCCCGTATGACCACAATATGAGTGCTTATAGCATTGGCTTCCATTTATAATCTCTATATCCATCAAATGGATGTGAAGACTGTGTTCTTACACGGTGATCTTTAGGAAGAGATATATATGGAACAACCTGAGGGATTTGTGGGTCATGGGAATGAGTCCAAAGTGTGTAAACCTGTTAAGTCATTATATGGCTTGAAACAAGCCCCTAATCAATGGCATGAGAAGTTTGATTCTGTGATATCATCATTCGGATTTGTTTCTAATGAATTTGATAAGTGTCTCTACTGCAAAATTGTCAATGATGGATTCATTTTGTTATTCTTATACGTCAATGATATCCTACTTTTTGGTTCCGATATGAAAGTAGTAAATGAGACAAATTCATTCTTATGTAGCAAGTTTGAGATGAAGGATATGGGTGTCCTTGACGTGATTTTAGGGCTTAAAATCATAAGGTCTACTGATGGTATAACTCTCTCATAGTCTCACTGTGTTGAGAAGATATTGGAGAGGTTTGAGTACACATCACGCAAACTTGTTAAGACTCCATATGATTCATCCAATGCCTTGTTCAAGAATGAGACTGGGGGTCCAGTGTCTCAATTATGCTACTCTCAGATTATCGGAAGTTTGATGTATCTTATGAATTGCAGACGTCCAGACATTGCGTTTGGCGTGAGCAAGTTAAGTAGATACACCAGTTGTCCCGATAAGATCCATTGAAAAGCTCTTGATAGAGTTATGAGGTATATCAAGGGAACTTATTCCCTTGGGTTGCATTATGGTAAACATCCTTCTGTAGTTGAAGGATATAGTGATGCAAGTTGGATTTCCGTGAACTCGGGGAGTAATGGTGTCTCAGGATATGTATTTATGTTGGGAGGAGGAACTGTTTCCTGGAGGTCTAAGAAACAGACCATATTGTCTCAGTCCACTTTTAAAGCGGAGTTGTGTGATTTAGATGAAACTGGATTGGAAGTTGAATGGCTACATGGACTTATGTCCAATTTACCTATGGTAATGAAGCTGTTTCCTACATTTTCAGTTCACTACGACATCACTACAACTATTGCTAAGATAAAGAGTTCCAAGTACAATAAAAAAACAATGTAGACACATCCAAGTCAGATTGAAATCTATAAGGGAGTTAGTGTCTAATGGGGTCGTGGTTGTGGACTACGTCGGTACCAAAGATAATACAGATGATCCTTTCACTAAAGGACTTACCTTGGCTTTGGTGAAAAAATTCAGGTTGGAGATGGGACTAAAATCCCCATAGATTTGCAGACAGTGGCAACCCAACCCAAAAGAGTGGGGATCCCACAAATTGGGTTTAATGTGGTAATAATAAGTTGTCGGGTAAATCAGATGACACTATGTATTCTTATTTGATGCTTCTAGCATTTGTGTGTCTACCTCCTAGAAATATGTTAGTGTCATGACTGCAAGTTAGTAAGAGATTAGTCTCTGAATGGTGTCAAGTCTTAGGATAGGATGTCAGTAGTCATCTTTGGAGACTCCAACTAAGTGATTGATGTTGTGTAGGCTGCAACAGGAGAATTGGGTCGTGCTCTGTTATCAATCATGATATAGATTTTTATATGCATGGCCTTAATGCATTGTTTTCTTTTCTACCATGTCTTTATTGTGTTGTTACCAACCTATACTCTTGTACCCAAGGTTCAGGTTCAAAACTTTTGTTCACCTAATTCTTGCGGGGGTCATAGTTGGATAACTCAGGTAGATTCAAACTAAAAGGTATCTGCTGAAAGCACAGTATGGATGACTGAATGGTAGAGCACACTACATATTGGACTTTGTGGGGAATTGTTAGATATATGGCAACTGTAGCATCCATGTATATAGCATGGGTTAAGCCCAATGTAGTGCACCTAGTACATGTGAGAAAAGTAGTTTTGTCTCTAGTACAAATGGCAAAGACGTTTTATCCCATATTGCTCACTCCTAGAACTTTTGTGGTCCTTATATATAGGATCACATGGGGCACTAGTGTCCAAGGGGTCCTAGGAGGAAGGTATGCTCTCCTCCTTGGTGGGTGGGGTAACCACAGCACACACGTGCACGCGCGCCACATCACGCCTTGTCTGGTCGGGCTGGGCCGGGCACGGGCTCGGACTTGGGCTTGTGGATTGTAGATTGTGGAGAATGTCTTCCGTTTTCCATTTTCTTTTTGTACTAGGATACAACTAAGTAATTAGTTACTCATATAATTAATTGTTTCTTTCCTATTCGAATTTATTAATCCTAACTGGAAAGTGTCTCTTTTGTAGAATTTTTCGCAATATGTACAAGAGCAACCGAGTGGTCGCGTCTTAATGGGAATAGAATTAGTGGGGCATGTAAGGCTATAAATAGACCTCCGGTCATTAGGGTTAAACACATTTCTTTCAAACACAGCCGTCAGCCGTTCGTGCGACTGTTTAGCGAGCCCAAATCCTGAAATCTGCCGCCATCGCTCCTATTGTCGTTTGGAGATCTCTCTCCTGAAAATGACAAAGTCGTTCATCCTCTTCCTTCAAGACGTAACATGCCAGGCGGTGGTTCATGCGGTTACTGGGCTGCACTGGTGGTAGTACATATGTTCGTGCTTCCCTTCAGGTTTGTGACCGGGCAAACTGGGAGAACAACGTCTATCCTGGAGGACTGCACGGCGTTGATATCTTTAAGTAAAACTTGTTCGTTTCTCAACGAAAGATCTAGTTACGTTCTTAACTCAGTTTATTTTTTCCTGCATTGTTTATTCTTTTGATTCTTATCTCGATCTGGCATGTAATCGTTAATTCATTGCACCTGTCACTGTTGCATATAACGACGCAAAATACTACATTTTATTCAACAATTAGTTGGCTTAGTGCCTCAATGTCATTTCTGAATAGCTGATTTTCAGATTGGCATCCTTCAGATTTGTTGTCAGTTCATGTATGCATGCAATAATATGTTTGCATTAGTTAATCAAATTATTATGGTTCATACCCGTGTTTCTCTTTGGTATGATAATCTGTCTTGTGGTACATGTCTCAGCAAAATAGGAATTAGAGAGCTAGCTAGGAACAACCAACTGGTGGGTGTATAAGTAAGAGTGAGCAGACCAGCGGACTGCCTTCGCGTGCGATGGCTTTCACAGCGGCCAGTATAGTTGCATAAATACCATACTTGTCTATTAATAGTCACACTAATGAAGAACATGAAGTACACCAACTGATTTTGGAGTTTTGAAAGTTACTAATATGTTCTGTTCTATAGACGAGTTATTCCCTTATAATCTTACTGATTTTTTTCTAACAGAAATCTGTAGCCGGGGATGCAAGACACTTACAGAGATTCACGTTGGATTGACCTTCTTAGATCAGTCTGGCAGTCTGGCTATTGGCACCCACAATGAAATCTGGATTTCAAGTGATCTTCGTTCTTCTACGTCTTGAGTCGAAGGTCTCGCTCCAAGGCCTTGCGGAAGGCTCTGGCTCTGTGGTGCACACTGGCGGCCGTTGTACGAGGCATGTTTTTGTAGTTGTTGTGATTCTTTAGTCAAAAGGCCTAGTGGTGTATAGGTGATGGGGGTGGCGGGATGGAGAGAAGGCCCAGGGTATGGCTGAGGAATGGCAACCGCATGACTTTTGGTTGAGATTTGTAGCGGAGTTGTCAACTATGCGAGCATGACAAAATTTTGAGGAAAAGGTTTTCATCGCTTAGTCTTTGTATTGGTCATATTCCAATAATACCAAAACTATTATTATAATTTTCTTTTCCTATTGATTCTCAAGCCAATAGTTTCCAAATTAAAATTGTTTGATAATTTCAAGGTCTTAGAATAAGAATGTTTCGAAAAAATTCCTATGTCTTGGAAAAAGATCCAATGCATGCAAATAACAAAGAGGTGTAACAAATGAAGTTCAATCGGGGCATTGAATTGTAATTAAATTTTAATGGAGATAAAATAATGTATTTGTACCTTTTGGTCAAATTTGAATATGTTACATGGACATCATGAAGAGCATGCACTGAACAGTTTTATCCTCTAGAAGGTGATGTGAGGAAGTGCTTACTTGAGGGAAGAATACCCTAACCAGAGCTCAAACGCTGAGACATCACAGTTCAACCTGACAATGCATATCCATCTAGCCTTTCAGGCTATGTTTGGACAAATGATATACATGATGAATGCATATTCATCATGTTTTCATTGCATATTTTGGACTAGTTGTTCCATTTTCACTAGTCCATTATTGTTATTTTGCATTGTTTTATTTTTGTCTTTTGATCTCAATATATTAGGATTTTAATAGAAAGTCTTTCTTTGAGACATGAAATCACTATCCATCTTAAAAGCATGATGGAAGTCCATTTTGGATCCTATCTCAAGCCTAAAAGAAATTGGAGGACTGGAATATGAAGAATCAACAAGTTTTGTTAGGCCACTCAGGTGATTGGATTACCCATTTGGCCGATTGGCTCAACCATACCAAGGTACTTACCAAGCACAAGATAATAGGAAGACTCACTTCACCACTTGGAAAATTAGAATTCAACCTCAATTGATCTTTAGAGTCAGTACCGACTCGCCAGTCAACCAATTGGTTACACTTGTTGGTTGACTACAAATTACTCTCAGTTTCTTCCCAAGACAATAGCCATCAACATTTTTTAGGCTTGCCAGTCAACTGTCTCCTCTCACTAGTTGGCTGACTCACCTATAGCACACTTCCCATGAGGCGAGACTAGTTGGCATGTTGGAATTCAATCCTAATTATTCCTTAAAGTTGATAACAATCAGAGTCTTGGGCATCCTTCCAGTCGGCCAACCCCATCTCACCTTTAGGGGACTCAGAGTGGGTTTCCCAACTCACCACACTAGTGGGGCGACTAGCACGATAGACATGGTAGAAGAATCACATCTAAGAACCAATAGTGGGTTGAGAGCCATATGTATAAAAAATATCTTGACCTAAAGTGGAGGGAGTCATCTACACTCAGTTCCAACCTTCTTTTGGTGCTAGAGCTAAAGAAAAGAGAAGGGATGCCACCCTCTTAATGAATAGTGTTGGGCTATTGCTTCTATAATAGAGAATTATTGTTGGAGACCATTGGTTCTCTTCTTCACTATTTTGGGTGACATGCTCTATTCTCTCCTATTTTATATTTGTGCTTTCTCCATGGATATGAGTGAGTAGACTCCAACACTTGGGCATGATGAGTATCCCCATTGTCCATATTTTGTTCTAACTGTTATAAACTCAATAATTATATTGTTCTTCATTTGTTTGTTGGTTTCTCTTTGAGATAATAATTTGATTTGCATGTTAGATATGATCCTAAATGTAGAAATCCAAAAAAATATAGGATGAGATCCTCGAATGAATGCGTAGAAGTATAGATGAGATCATGGAAAGAGTTTTACAAGATGACTGGGTGATGATTTCGAGGTAATGAGACCTCGATCCCACGGGGAATTTGATCTGTGTGCCAATATGTATTCCTAAAGGAGATAGATTCACACAACCCTAGTTTGATTAGTTGTGTTTGTTGACTTGTAAAGTTGAAAGAATTATGCTGGTGATAGAGGTGAAATCTAAATGTCCTACTTCCTTCTAAATATAATTATGAATCCTCTTTTGATATTTTTCATTACTTCACACTCACTAGTTCAATATTACTCAATCAAAATTCTCTCAAAACAACACTTAAATATTATTATTAACAATTAGTTCATAAGAAAATTCTAATCGAGTTACCCTTTGGGTTCGACCCTTTTAGCTATACCAGATAGACTCATCTTCTTGCGATTGTGTGCTATTGCACTTAGGAAAAGGATTACAATCTAGGGTTAATCAACTACATGTTTTCCTAGTTTCCTTGGGAGTTACCAACCCATGTATGTGAGGAGCACTTTTTAAATGTTGATTCTACGGGCTCAAGTAAGATGCTTGAAAGGCTAAAGTGTGTGGGAGATATGGAATACTCATGTACAATATATTTGACTGATGTGGGTCTATGGATAATAAAATTAGAGAATGCTTTTAGGACATTGGATATACAAAATTAGACAAGGTGAAGCAAATGATTTACCTACTAAAGTGTGATGCTAGCCATTTATGGGCCATTGAATAGGAGAAACGACCCACTGAAGAACCGGTGAAGCTTCATGTGTACAAATTCCAATAAAACTCCATTGTTCTTGGATTGAAGACCAAGACTAAGGGTATCCATATATGGCACTTATGTCCTATATACCATCAAAATGATGGGGTTGTATTTCAATGAAACTCCTACCCTTTCCTGTTGATGGGTTGAAGTTGTGTTCCGATGGAATTAAAGATCGATAAAGTTGTGGATGTGTTGACTAATGGTTGGATATCTTTTACTATCTTTCTCTCTCCTATGGGTCTAATATATTCCCCCTTTCTTCTCCTTCCTCACCTCATTTCTATGAATTGACCTCTGAATGCACCAACTAATGAAAAGTTTGCTTTTGTCGACAACCATCGACACTGCTTCTTGCTTTCTTCCGCTTCATATGTTATGACCATATCCGAGCTTAATTGGTAAACTAGGGTTTACCTTGATGATTATATGCTTAATTGGATTGATCATTTCTTAAATCTAATTAATGATTATAATTCATTTTTTATGCTTTAAACCTAATAAGAATGTTAACTGTTCTATTGTTTGAGAAATTAGGATTTGAGGAATATAAACCCTAGTTGGCTGAAATTAGGGTTTTGATGGTACATGAGTATGGAATTTGATCAAGATAGCAGTGTCGTAAATGATTTTTCATATTTTCTAAAAAAATTGTATTTAATTGAATTCTGGATATGATATGGATAACTCAATATGCATATTGGAGAAAATTTTCAGAATATTTGAGTGTTTTTTGAATTTGGTTCTCGATCGAGATATATTTCAACCGACCATGCTGATAGAATGTTGTTTAACAGTATATTGTTTGATTTTTAATTATTTATTGGTAAATCCAAATGATCCAAAATTTTAATTGGACATCTGAAACTTAATCTTAAATAAAATTTAAAAGTTTCATAATTTTTGGATGCATTTAGACCTTATTAGTTGACGAATTATAGTAACTAACATTTCTACATAATTCTGTATAGAAGTGCACTATTAGATTTTATTTATTTAATGGAAGACTTAAATGATCTCAAATTTTAAATGAAGCTTTGTAACTCAATTACACACAACATTATAAATTCTCATAATTTTTAGAGAAGTTTTGATCTCTGAAATATATGAATTCACAGAAACCTTTTTATGACAGAAAAATCTGTTGAAATAAGAAAAAGTTTAGTGAGGGGTCAATGTGCAATTAACCCAAGCATCTCAATTTCTCTCTATGGTCAACCTAACACACACGAAGCTCTCATAATTTTTGATTCAATCCAGATAAATGAAATCCTAGAGAGAGAGAGAGTTAGGGTTTGAGAGGAGAAATTGATGGAGATGCTGACCTAGGGTTTTGTGGTCCGAGGAATGATGAAATCAAGTAAGTTTAGCTTCTTTGGATATAGTTTCACGGCGAATCTTATCTCACATGTAAAAATTCCATCCTCCTCTGATTTGATCCAAAATAGTATCAAAACTTCTCCTTTTTCTCACTATTTCTTCATAATCCCTCATTTTTAGGTTTCTGAGTTGAAAGGAAGAAGAATTGGGTGAATTGCTAGGGATTTGATATGAGATCGAGATTTTCAGGGATGAGCTACGTTTTTAAGGTGGTTTCACACCTTAGGGTGAGTGGGAACTTCCTTTAAACAGTATATTGCACAAAAATTAGTTAATTCATGCATAATCTTTAATTGCTAGTATGCAACTACAAATCCTGAATTGTCTATTTGCTCTAAGTTGTTGCAAAATGATATGAAATGGATTCTTCCTCTATTTGGATGAAGTTTAGATGATAAAATTATATTAGAAATGTATAAAATACATCCTAATGAGAATTCCCTAAGTATTCACATAGGCTATAAGAGTAAACTGGAATATAGGGAATTTATCTATGATTGAAATTTGATGTATAAGTAAATAGAGAAAGTTGCTTATCTAGATCCCCTTGGTTTTGAATGATTGTTTATCTAAATTCATAGTACATATATGTAAGATAGTATCTTGGATTTCATTTATAGTGAGTAGTGTTTGTTTGGTATCTCAGTGAAGAGGGTGAAACCCTAGATGCGAGGAAAGTTGGATATTTGCGAATAGATATCATGAAATTCATTTGAAGGGATTTTCTTGGCATGATACAATTTATTTATTCAATGTTATTATTGATGCATGATATCCTAGAGAATGGAATGGAAATCCAAATTCAACTCAGTTCCAAGGTTTCATACATATATTGATTTTATATGATTTGTTGATAGTAGTCTTTATTCAATGAATGTTTATGTCGCATGAAATCTTTATGGGAGCCATGTGAATAAGTTGTTGCCTAGTGAGAGGTGACAAGATGTGTGATGGCCTTGTGAGCCATGAGAATACTTGTACACCCAGTGAAATGAATACCTTAGTCTAAGGACCTAGAGGTAATGGTTACCTATTACAGAGGTAACAATGCTATGTGATGATCTAAGGGTTTGAATAACCAGATCCCGTAATCATGATAATTATATGAAGGGATGAGAATTCCCAATAATGTGATAAGGGATTGAGATCTCAGGTATCATGTGTTTTAAATATTTGAAAAGTATGTGATAGATGTATTACACCTTTTTTTGTAGCATTTGTGGTGATTAACTAAAACCCTAAGGGTAGGGTGTTCAATGAATCAAGTATTGTGATATCAATGTTCTCATTTATTATTAATAATTCTTATCATGATAAGTAATTAACTCTTAATTGAGTTATGAGATGCACAACTCAAGATTTGGGTTGATATGCACAATTCTAGTGTGAATGTGCCAAGTGGACATGAAATCTGTTTATTTAAGAATTTTAGTCTGCTTGCATTTATAGTATGTTGATTACTCAGTATATTATAGTGTTTTGAATATACTGCTCTGCCAAGTTTAGAATGATATACATGTTGTATTATAACTTCAAATAAGTAGACATGACACCATAGAGATACCAGAGTCAAGTATAAGTAAGAGAAGGGTACAATGTAGAAAGAGCTTTCTAGGAATAATAAAATAATAGACTTAGGAGCCCTGAACACCGTAGAACCCCTATGTGAGGTCTGCACCTTAGGGTTGAAACGACCTAACCCTGGCAGTGTCCAGTATACGAGGGTCAGAACGTGCTATCAGGTGGCATGGGGGACGAAGCCCTAGTGGAAGTCTCCTTAAATTATAGTTTGCAGTATCCAACATCAACCAGAAGTCCTGGTGGCACTAGAGTACAGAAAAAGCCAAGAGGTGGCTTGACTCTCTGCCTGTGTGCTTAGGTTAGAGGAGGAGTCCAATTTAGGCCAGAGAGTCATTTCCCTGTTGTAGACCAGGAGAGTAGTCAGACTTAGCATTTCCCGGGTGTGTCCACTAAGTCTTGTACGGTGTGATCATAGTGCACTACAAGTCTTCATATGTAGAGTACACTACATATGATCAGGGAATAATAAAATGAATGAGAGGTCAAACAAATGTGTACAGTTATTCAATTATTCTTTGTATGTTTCTGAATTATTAGTTCTCTTTATGATCAATCAAGCATTTCATATATTGATTCACTCTTATAGATATTTAGAGTATCTTGCCATATTTATGATTGTCAATTATTAGACTCTCTAAAGCTTTCTACTGTTATAATTGATATCAATTGCTCAAAAGTATATCTATAATTATATCAATGATTTAGATTGTTTCTTTGAAGTACTCATTCACTGAGTGAGTAGGCTCACCCCTCTACTCAAAATTTTTAGGAAAATCACATGGACTTGAAGAAGATATCATTGCATCATAGTAGATCTGCCACAAGAGTTAAGTCTGAGTATAGTTAAGTTTAGTCGGTCCCTGTCACTCTAGGTCCTTGTATAGATCTGGAGAGAGTTGCAAATGATGTTTTGTATGTTTGTTTCCTTAATAGGAGAGAATGCAAATGATTTTCATGGCATATGTACATGGAAGTGTGAGAGACATAATGAATGTATGGATATGTATCATTAATGCTAAGATTATATTAGAAAAATAAAGTTTAATTCTCTTATAAAGTTAGTTTATGTGGTTCAATGCGAGAAAATAAAGAGTTTGAAAAAGAAGAAAAAATTAAGGGTGATCTTTGTATTATGTTAAATCCTCAATTTATGCCCTAATCTCATGATTAGTGGAAATTGTGAGATCGGGGTGTAACAGCTTTCGTATCAGAGCTTAGGTTGATTCGCCAGGGACCATTAAGTTAGTAAGTTAGAGTCATAAGTGTGGCAGATAGGAGATGTTATGATGTTATCTCTGGGGATTTGAGTATTTGGATATCCTGGCCTAGTATCTGAGTACTTTGATCAACCAGTACCAAGCTACTATGTCTATTCTTTCATGTATACCCTGGCCAGGTATACAGTGGAAGGATGGGCTAGAGAGAAACCCTAGAAATATTAGGGTTAGAAACAAGATAAGTAACATGAATTAAGAGCATGAGATAGAACTTTCATTTCATATTGTTGTTTTATTGGAGATGAGTAGAAAATCTCTTATATGTTGAAATTCAGATATTCAGCATTTTGAAATATATATGGATATTTAACATTTGTTGTACACTATGCAGTTGTAACATTTATTGATTACATTCTTTGTATCAAGTAGACTAGAAATGATCTTTGAATGAACTTTCCTAAGTGGATATTCTTTCCACATGTTTGAGATTAATAGGAGTGGATTAATCTTAAGTAGCTCTTGGCTTCAGGACTGCATGTTCGTCCTGGTCTGGCTGGCAGGATGTGTTACTAGGATCTAATGACTCTTATTAAAAATATAATAAGAGTAGACTCTGGATAAATTAGACCCACATCATAGTGAGAATGTACATACACTAAGATGTTGAAACATATGGGAAAGATTAGATTAGCTAAGAATCAGTTGAAAGTGATGTCTGAGATCCAACTTTCGGGCCTCATATGAGAAACCCTTAATTGGGAACAAAGGAACATGACATAAGATTCTGATTAAGTTTAATCATTAGTATTATATGAACTCTAAATATGAAATATGGAAAAGATATGAGAAAAGTATGTAAGGGCCAAGATAGTAAGAATCAATCATGAGGACTGGATTATATAATCGAGTACAATGTTTTTATGTACTCCAAAGCAAAGGGAAAATAGAATAAAAGAGTTAAGTATTCGATAAGTACATAGAACTGAAGAGTCTTCAGAAAAGTTAAAGTGAAGAGAACTAGATGAGCATGTAAATCATAAAACTAGGATAAGAAACTTAGTTGAAACAAAGAGAAATGTTGGAAATAATGAGATTAATTAAGGAATGAGGGTCATGATATAATTGAGAGCATGGAATGTATACCTTTATAGTGAAGTTAATACATTCATCCTACTACATTTGGATTCTAAGTCTCTATAGAACAAAAACTAATTTCTAAAAGAAGAACAAAAGTGTAGCCTAACCAATGAATTAGTCATACAAAGTTAGACTATATTCAAGAGGTAAAAACTTGATTAAAAGAGATACTAAGTTTGACCCATGCATGAGCCGTTTGATTTAAAATGAAGGATATGTAATGTATTAAACTTGAGTTGAAACTAGTAGAGAGATTATGGATTTAGAATTTCAACTTTACATTAGCAAAAGGATAAAAAGAAATATGTGCAACATGGTATATATGATCATACACCTAAAAGAAGCAACATGATCATAAGAGAAAACTAGAAGTTAAAGATGATATGTGGAATAGCAGTTTATGGTAAGGGGATTATGGAAAGTAATGAAAAGGTTTGAAACATGGTGGAGTAATATAGATTATAAAAGAAAGAGGTTGCGAGATTCAAGAAAGTGCTAATTAGTCAAGTATCCTTGTTGACAATTAATTAAACCTACATATGAGAAATGTATTAATGAATGTTTGAAGATAAGAATTCTAAGTCTCAAAATCATCTTCTCTTTCATATCTTCCTTAATGAAAGCAATGTGGGAATGAAGTGATAAAAAAATGAATCATATCTGATGCATAACCACCATAGTAGAGACATCTAGTGAATGTAATAATGACGTACAATATGATGATGAAACCCTAGCAGGGTAAATTGAGAATGTAATCTATATGAATGGCCAAGTAAGAGAAAGGAAATTCAATTGATAAGATAAGGAAGACTTTAGTAAAACTTATGACATCCAAAGTTTGACTTCCAAATTAAGGGAGCAAAGTCACCCCACAATAACGTCATCTTACTGATAAAGGCCAAACCCTAGAATGTTTAGAGTTGTAGTAGTTCAAGGGTTGTCACTAGTGATTTGACCTTGAATACTAGCATCTCTATAAAACAAGATCATGAAATTTCACTATGAGAAGTAAACTAGCATTGATAGCAATCCTAGCTAATCTGAAAGGTAGATAAACAATATGGAAATGATTTAGAGCAAAGGATAAGAAATAGATTTGAAATATGAGAGGTGTGTTTTGAACAAAAGGAGAAATACAATATGAGTGAAGTGTGATATGAAATAAATTCTTGCAGTAATAAAAAGAATAATGAATAATCTATTCATACCTTGTATGTTTTAATTTTAGGGATGTTTAATCTACATGATTAAAATGAGAAGGATAAGTAGCAAAACGTAAGTAGTAATGAATGAGGAGAGAGATAAGAGAAAACAATGGCTTTTAGTAATATGTGAATTTGTTTTTAGAAGTATAATTTGTTGAAGGTATATTAAGGGATGTAAATTGGTTCTATGTATGATTTCAGTGTACATGTACAAGCAATATGTTAATTTCAGGTGTCTGATAGTTGTAGTCATTCATACCAGTAATCTATCTTAGTATTGTACAATTGTTGTATGGTGATATGGTTCAAATGATGATAAAACAAATGGAGGGCTACCCTAAATAAGGTAGTCTTACCTATTCACTCATCTGAATTGAAGGGATGATAACCATATTGTATTGATATGTAACCCTAATGAGGTATAGCTTGTTATACCTAGCTTCAATATAACTAAGTGATGGTAATTGGGTATGAATAGTCCTTGAATGACTAATACAATTATGGAGTACTTTGTCACTTTTTTTGAAACCCTAGTATGCTATAACCCATTGGTTACACCTTGAATTATGTGTAGGCTCATACTTAAGAATAGTATAGAATGTAATGGTAATGCTTCACCTTATGCATCCATGATCCAATGGGGATGTCGTGAGTAGTATTGTACAATTGTTGTTGAATCTAATCTTCCAACTCAAGACTATTTTGCTATTTGAGTAGCATAATAGTAAAAATTGAAAACAACATGGTGAACTCTCTTTTGTGATTTAGAGGTAATACATAACAATAGTACATATTGAGTCGTTTGATTTGAGATAGTTGGATCGGATTATCAATGTTGAGGTAACACCTCAAGTGTAAGAAAATATTGAAATGGTTGTTTCTCTCTCTATCCTATGATTGATTGTGACATAGAGAATTCATTTGTTATCATTGAGCAGTCATGATTTAACATATGATTAGAAAAGAAATAAAGGACTTAATGTTGAAAACTGCATTCAAGTATGAAATACAAGAATATAATGAAATGTAAGATTTCATAAGCTTAAAATGAACCTTGAAAGTGCTTTTATTGCACGTTTATGTTTCGGGGATGAAAATTTTTAAAAGCGGGGGGGAATTGTTATGACCATATCCGAGCTTAATTGGTAAACTAGGGTTTACCTTGATGATTATATTCTTAATTCGATTGATCATTTCTTAAATCTAATTAATGATGATAATTGAATTATGATGTTTTAAACCTAATAAGAATGTTAAGTGTTCTATTGTTTGAGAAATTAGGGTTTGAGAAATATAAACCCTAGTTTGTTGAAATTAGGGTTTTGATGGTACATGAGTATGTAATTAGATCAGGATAGCAGTGTGGTAAATGATTTTTCATATTTTCTACAAATTTGGTATTTAATTTAATTCTGGATATGATATGGATAACTCAATCATGCATATTGGAGAAAAATTTCAGAATATTTGAGTGTTCTTTGAATGTGGTTCTTGGTTGAGATATATTTCAACCGACCATGCTGACAGAATGTTGTTCAGTAGTATATTGTTTGATTTTTAATTATTTATTGGTAAATCCAAATGACCTAAAATTATAACTGGAGATCTGAAACGCAATCATAAAAAACATGTAAATTTTATAACTTTTGGATGCGTTTAGACCTTATCAATAGACGAATTACAGTAACTGACATTTCTGTAGAATTTTGGATAGCAGTGCACGATTCAATTTTTATTTATTTAATGGAAGCTTGGAATGATCTTA
This sequence comes from Alisma plantago-aquatica, assembly GCA_963693085.1. Taxonomy (NCBI): domain Eukaryota; kingdom Viridiplantae; phylum Streptophyta; class Magnoliopsida; order Alismatales; family Alismataceae; genus Alisma; species Alisma plantago-aquatica. The sequence goes on from OY856409.1 coordinate 1,882,821,905, forward strand.
AATTTTAACTGAAGATTTGAAACTCAATTATACACAATATGATAAATTCTAATAATTTTTTTAGAATGTTTGATCTCTAAAATACACGAATTCACAAAAACCTTTTTATGACAGAAAAATATGTTGAAATAAGAAAACGTTTAGTGAGGGGTCAATGTACAATTAACCCAAGCAGCTCAATTGCTCTATATGGTCAACCTAACATACAAGGAGCTCTCATAATTCGTGATTCAATCCAGAGAAACGAAATCCTAGAGAAAGAGAGAGAGAGAGAGAGAGAGTTAGGGTTTGAGAGGAGAAATTGATGGAGATGCTTACCTAGAGTTTTGCGGTCCAAGGAATGATGAAATCATGTATGTTTAGCTTCTTCGGATATAGTTTCATGGTGAATATTCTATCACATGTCAAAATTCTGTCCCTTCTCTGATTTGATCCAAAATGGTATCAAAACTTCCCCTTTTCTCACTCTTTCTTCACAATCCCTCATTTTTAGGGTTTCTGAGTTGAAAGGAAGAAGAATTAAGTGAATTGCTAGGGATTTGATATGAGATCGAGATTTTTTCAGGGATGAGCTACGTTTTTAAGGTGTTTTCACACCTTAGGGTGAGTGGGAACTTCCTTTAAACAGTATATTGCATGAAAATTGGTTAATTCATCCATAATCTTTAATTGCTAGTATGCGACTACAAACCCTAAATTGTCTATTTGTTCTATGTTGTTGCAAAATGATATAAAATGGATTCTTCCTCTGTTTGGATAAAGTTCAGATGATAAAATCATATTAGAAATGTATACAATACATCCTAATGAGAATTCCCTAAGTATTCACAGAGGTTATAAGAGTAAACTGAAATATAGGGAATTTGTCTATGACTAAAATTTGTTGTATAAGTAAATAGAGAAAGTTGCTTATCTAGATCCCCTTGGTTTTGAATGATTGTTTATCTAAATTCATAGTACATATATGTCAGCTACTATCTTGGATTTCATTTAAAGTGAGTAGTGTTTGTTTGGTATCTCAGTAAAGAGGGTGAAACCCTAGAAGCGAGGAAAGTTGGATATTTGTGAATAGATATTGTGAAATCCATTTATAGGGATTTTCTTGACATGATAGACTTTATTTATTCAATGTTATTATTGATGCATGATATTCCAGTGAATGGCATGGAAACCCAAATTCAACTCAGTTCCAAGGTTTCATACATATATTGATTTTATATGATTTGTTGATAGTAGTCTTTATTCAATGAATGTTTATGTCGCATGAAATCTTTATGGGAGTCATGTGAATAAGTTGTTGCCTAGTGAGAGGTGACAAGATGTGTGATGGCCTTATGAGCCATGAGAATACTTGTACAACTAGTGAAATGAATACCTTGGTCTAAGGACCTAGAGGTAATGGTTACCTATTACATAGGTAATAATGTTATGTGATGATCTAAGGGTTTGAATACCCAGATCCAGTAATCATGATAATGATGTGAAGGGATAAGAATTCATAGTAATGTGATAAGGGATTGAGATCCTAGGTATCATGTGTTTTAAAGATTTGGAAAGTATGTGATAGATGTATTACACCTTTCTTTGTAGCATTTGTGGTGATTAAATGAAACCCTAAGGGTAGGGTGTTTAATGAATCAAGTATTGTGATATCAGTGTTCGTAGTTATTATTAATAATTCTTGTCATGATAAGTAATTAAATCTTAATTGAGTTATGAGATGCAAAACTCAAGATTTGGGTTGATATGCATGATTCTAGTGTGAATGTGCTAAGTGGACATGAAATCTGTTTATTTAAGAATTGTAGTATGCCTGCATGTATAGTATGTTGATTACTCAGTATATTACAGTGTTTTGAATATACTGCTCTGCCAAGTTTATAATTATATACATGTTGTATTATAACTTCAAATAAGTAGACGCGACACCATAGAGATACCAGAGTCAAGTATAAGTAAGATAAGGGTACAATGTAGAAATAGATTTCTAGGAATAATAAAATAATAGACTTAGGAGCCCTGAAAACCGTAGAACCCCTATGTGAGGTCTGCACCTTAGGGGTGAAACAACCTAACCCTGGAAGGATCCAGTATACAGGGGTCGGAACGTGCTATCAGGTGGTACGGGGGACGAAGCCCTAGTGAAGCCTCCTTAAATTATAGTTTGCAATGTTCAACATCAACCAGAAGTCCTGGTGGCATTAGAGTGCAGAAAAAGCCAAGAGGTGGCTTGACTCTCCACCTGTGTGCTCAGGTTAGAGGAGGAGTCCAGTTTAGGCCAGAGAGACATTTCCCTATTGCAGACAAGGAGAGTAGTCAGACTTAGCATTTCCCGAGTGTGTCCTCTAAGTCTTGTACGGTGTGATCGTAGTGCACTACGAGTCTTCATATGTAGAGTACACTGCATATGATCAGGGCATAATAAAATGAATGAGAGGTCAAACAAATGTGTACAGTTATTCAATTATTCTTTGTATGTTTCTAAATTATTTGTTCTCTTTATGATCAATCAAGCATTTCATATATTTATTCACTCTTATATATATTTAGAGTATCTTGTCATATTTATGATTGTCAATTATTAGACTCTCTAAAGCTTTCTGCTGTTATAATTGATATCAATTGCTCAAAAGTATATTTGTAATTATATCAGTGCTTTAGACTATTTCTTTGAAGTACTCATTCACTGAGCGAGTAGGATAACCCCTCCACTCAAAAATTTTAGGAAAATCACATGGACTTGAAGAAGATATCATTGTATCAGAGTATATTTTCCGCAAGAGTTAAGTCTGAGTATAGTTAAGTTCAGTCAGTCCCTATCACTCTAGGTCCTTGTATAGATCTGAGAGAGAGTTGTAAATTATGTTTTGTATGTTTGTTTCCTTAATAGGAGAGAATGCAAATGATTTTCATGTCTTATGTACATGTAAGTGTGAGAGACATAATGAATGTATGGATGTGTATCATTAATGCTGAGATTATATTAGAAACAAAAGTTTAATTTTCTTGTAAAGTTAGTTTATGTGGTTTAATGTGAAAAAATAAAGAGTTTGAAAAAGAAGAAAAAGTTAAGGGTGATTTTTGTATTACGTTAAATCCTCAATTTATGCCCTAATCTCATGATTAGTGGAAATTGTGAGATCAGGGTGTAACATCATATCTAGAGATCTCCACTCTTCCTTGCATCTTTTGAACCTAAATCCATGTAAGTGGGGTTCCTATCCTTTGTGATATTTTTGATTCATTACCCTCTTCCTACTTGGATTGTTTCTAGATGGTTTTTCCATGAGGGTTTCGACTATCATAGGCATACACCCTACTTCTTTCTTTACCCTTGATCTAGCTGTCTTTACATTGTGGATCTGTTGTGGTAAGAAGTCTTCATAGGAGAAAGCTTGGATCTTGGAGTATTTTTGGTTATCTTTAAAGTTTTTTGTGAAGATCCAATCTTATCTATAATCTTCTTTAAGCCAACTTCTTTCCACTAATTTAACTCAAGTGATATTACTTTTGATGCATTACTACCTACCCTATGAATGCATAATTCTATCTTACAGTAATCTTTCTTAAAATGATGAAAAGGTGGAATTTTATGTTATCCTAACTGGTATCATGAGGATATGAAGCTACATTTTCTGTCTAGACTTCACTAATAAGCTTTTTTATGCTAGAATCTGATAATTTAGTATATATCTTTGTATAGATTCACTTCTTCATGGAAAGATATGATTAAGAGTTATTCCATTTATATATTGGTGGCATCCTAATAGTATATGGGATGTATAAATTAAATGTCATTTTTATAATAGTTATTTCCTAAAAATGTTCTATGACCTCTTTCTCATTATCATGATGCTAAATTCATGAGAATACCTAATTAGTATGTAGTAATGATGCATTTTTTATTATATTTGAGGTATTGGCTTACCATGTTTTAGAAAGAGGAACAGTTTCCCGACAACTTGATATGATGCTTTGAAGTGGGTTCAACTTGAGTATAGTATTGATACCCTATATATTTTGGATATGATTTCTTATTATAGGCCTTGATGTGGTCGAGAAGCATGACAGTATACAATGGTTTGAGAGGCTAATATCTTATAATCATACATTTTACATCTTCTACAGTTTCAAGGCATAAATCACTTTTGTAATTCCCATGTTGTTGTTTACATAACTTGATTGATGCAATCATAAACTATAATGGACCTAATTAATCAAGTGCAACCTTAATCTTGTAGAGACATGAGTCCACAGATCTATTCTCTTGATTTACTAACACTCGGTCCCACTACCCAAGGCTCTAGTAGAGTTTTAGGCTTGGCGACTAGCCCCACAAACCACCCCTAGCCTTAATTGTGTGTTTTTTCCTCACTCATGCACAAGCTAGGACAAACTTCCCGACTAGTCACCCATCCTAGTACTACTCTGGGATGATCATGCTTAACCATAGAGTTCTTTAGTGATGGGATCCCTAAAAAGGAGGTTCTCCTTGGTGATATAGGTAGCCCAATCATTCCTTTTATGATCATTTTATCTGAGGCCTCAAATCCTGGGATGCAACAATCTCCCTCACTAAGACTCTTGATGTCCTCAAAATGGCTCAACTATATGGCCTCATAATACTTCCCCAATTCAGTGCAGACCTAGAAAGGGACATGGACACCCAACTCTTAATCTCAAAATACAAGTGCAAGGGTGGCTACATCACCATGGACAACCATTTCCAACACGCATGGACTGTATGGCTTAAGACTGGCATGCCACATGCCCATGTGGGCACCACCTACTGGAGGGTTATGGCTATGATACCATTTGTAAGACTAGGGCCCACTACCCAATTCTCTAGTAGAGTTTTAGGAATTAAGACTTACCCCACAAACCAGCACTAGCCTTAACTACGTGCTTTGTCCTCACTCACGTGCAAGCTAGGATAAAATTCCCGACCGGTCACTCATCCAAGAACTACTCTAGGATGAGTATGCTTAACCACATAGTTCTCTAGTGATGGGATCCTTAAAAAGGAGGTTCACCTTGATGATACAGATAGTCCAATCATTCCTCTAAAATTATTTTATCTGAGGCCTCAAATTATGGCACATTACAATTTGTTAGGTTGAGTAGTGAAATAAATTAATCTTATAGCAATATAAATTCTGAGAAGATGCTCAAAGCCATATATTGGTGAAAGTACGGGGACGTATGTGGATGATACATCCTAACCTCTTTAAACTTTATTAAGGACAAGGTTAAGGTTGTTGGTATGAAAAGGAATTATAAATGGCATGTGATGGGGATTTGAGAAATTTTGTGATGTGTTGATACCCTAAGTTTGTCTCATGACCTTTTTACCCATGGCATGCATGTGATTTGTGTATCCTCTTTCAAGAAAATATCCATGGTAGACCTAGCCTATGAGTACTATACCCCTTGGTTACCTTGATTTGGACCAAGGTAAAGTGGAGAGATCTAGTGGAATTTGGATATCCCTATATCTTGAACTGATGGTTAGTATGGTTAAGCAACATCTAGGTAGAAGTTTGAGTGGTATGACTTAAATTGTCCAGTACATAATAAAATGTTTAACTCATCTTTGTAGCATGATGTGTGTATTTTGTACCCTCAAATTCACTAGGGTTGAGATCCATAACTTTTACCAAAAACCCATAGAAAAAAGTCTTATTGTGATATAATAAATGATTGAACCCAAAAGACAACATTTTAAAGAATTGATTGATTGATTTAACCAAATAAGAAAAAGTATTTGACACAATAGGTGGTTATTTTTTGATTATGCAAAGAAAATCAATAAAAATACAAAATTCAAGCTAATATTATTGATGGATGAAAACACTAGGGTGAGTGGGTTTCACCACACTGCCTACTCTCATTCTCTCATTGTCCCACAAATAAGCATGAACAATTAACATTGAGTCCAGGTAAATCCTCTTTTTGGTCTTAATTAGGATAACCACAAACATATATCGCTCTAGGCTTGTCATCATGTTACCAAGATCATCTACATATCACCTTGGGAAACACCTATATGAAGTTCTCATCAAGGTTCAATAAGAACCAATCTACATCCTAGTTCACAGGCTCAAATTTCTCTACACCCAAGATCATGATAAACATGTAAACCTATTGATAAATTAAGCATACATGCATAAAAGGAGTTATTCAAAATACAAAAAGGTTCATATAGGTTTAGGTGAAGTAAAATAATGTAAGGAACTACTTTCTCTTGATAGTGAGATCATCACAAACAAGGGAAAGGAGTGAGACATACATCATATTTTTGGGTGGAAGAGACATAGTCTTGGGTGTGTGAGATAGAAACCTTCATGCCTAGAGATGGGGCTAATCCAGCACAGTAGTAGGATACAACAAGGATAGTCATCAGGTTACCTTTCTCCTTCATTGTCCTTCTTGCTTAGACCTAATCCATAGATGGGGAAGTAGTAGGTGGATGGATGGTTGGAAGCATCTTCGAGCTTCCTCTTTCAAGGTCAAGAGGTGGATCCTAAATTGAGTAGAGATTTTTAGTCGATATGGTTATCACTAGATGGAAAACACAAATTGAGATCATTTTCCATGAGAAGAGTGAGGATTTAGGAAGGTGGAAGCTGAAGAAGAGATGTTGTTCTGTAAAGGCATGGGTCTTGTATTTATAGATTATTGGTAGGGTTTGGAATCCTCCCAAACACTTGTTGTTAAGTTTTCAAACACCATGGAGGTGAGGAGGCGGCTACGCAAAGAAGATGAGAGGTCCCGTGTTGTTTAAAATTTCCATCCATAGATGAAAGGGCCAAAAACCCATTGATAGGCAAATTCATGGTTTCCATCATAGAACGGAGTATGCCTTTCCATTGTGGATAGAATTGTTTGTCCATCGATTGATAGAGTTTGCCTTTACATCATTAGATAGAGGCAAAAATTCCATTGGTAGGTGGGTGAATGACTTACATTAGTAGGTGGGTGCATGTTCTTCAGCATTAGACAAGTACCTAAGTTTTCATTAGTAGTTGATGCATGTAGATTTTCATCAATAGACGATTGCAAGTGGGATCATCAGTTGACTATTGATGGAAACTCTACATGTGTCTACCATTGGAAGTTCAGGCTAGATAAAACCCATCACAGAGGGTATTGGAATTTTGACAAGGGCCTGCACTTATGAGGAACCAACCGATGAAGGGATAGATCAGTACAAATATGATCCAATTACCAAAAAATTCTTGTGCCTACTAGTCAAATATTGGGAGCCATTGTCTTCTACATCGATGTTATGAGAACCCAACACTAGACGAGATTACTCAAAATAAAAAACATGATTACTCATTAATTAAACACAAACCCAGAAAACATGGTAAATTAAAACTTATTCAACATAACCATCATGCTCTGAAATATTACCCAAGATCCCAACAACGTGCGTGTATTCATATTATACCAAGAATCTCTTACAATTATTCCATGGCCTCAGCCGCCACATATACATTTTACATAGGAAACATTTCCACATTTATCACTTGAACAAGAATATAACCTGCTACCAAAAACTTAATTTGATTGAAACACTAATTACAAACTTTTCATCTGGACTTGAGAGTATAGGGACGACTCTAGGACACACTAGACAACTACACAACCATCTCTAGGTTCATCACCTCAGTTTCTCCTTGAAGCTACGGTCTGCTGTCGCTGTTGTTGATCACATAAAAACATGTGGTGACCCACAAGGTGAGATGCATTCTCAGTGAGAGATATAACTCTCTCCAATAGATATTGATTACATTATATTAAATAGTAAATAACTGAGCAATTGAAGTATTTAATAGTCAATTGAGCAAATTGAAGAATTCAAGCAAACTAGTAGCATAATCATCTCTAACATCATGATTATGTCTAGTATCATAACATAGCTATCACTATTTTCATGTTTAATAACGTGAACAAATCTAAATCATAAGTAGAAATAAAATCATAAGCACAACTAACTGCATAAGCATGTTTGCCAGTTTAAGCATTTCTAATTACAAAGGCATGGCTAGCAATATTAAACATAGCTAGTAGCATCATCTTATATGACAACATAAGCATGTTTACAACATGAGTATAACTATAGCATAAGCATATCTATCATCTCTTACTATACTATACATCATCTCTACGTAAGGAAAGCAAACAAGGATTATCATCCAATATGAAGTGTTGTGTATAACCCTAAACATATATGCTATACATGTGTATTACATCTTTTATTACGCCCTAGGTAGTTTGAATTATACCATCCAAAGTCCAACTGACCCATGTGAAGGGCTATTCGGTTCCGTACAAGATCTAGGAGTGTCGGCATCCTAAGATCTCTCCTCTACCCAGTCAGTATGGGCCAAAAAGGCAGTGACATATCAGTCAATGTTGCCATTATAGTGACATATAGTCAAGTTGCTAACAACTAGTCCGCCCTTGGTACATATCATGGCACTAGAGAAGAGGGTCACGCATGGCCGTTCTATAAGATGCATCTTGTAGTTATAATGTTACCTTTCACACATTAAAATATCACCATATCAAGGCATGATCGCATCCAAGCGGTGTGTGCACAAATTGTCACTATTTGGATATCTAATCTGGTTGTTTTCTTTGTCATTTGTGCTTAATTCAATATATTTTCACACATATTTCACCAAATTAGTATCAAATCAATGTGCTTCAGTTCTTGTATTTGTGCATGTACTTTACATGTATTTTACATATTTTAATTATTATAATAATTATTTGATTTAATTCATTACTTATTTTATTGCAGATAATTATTAATTATTGGAGCAACGTTGATAGTACCGACATGCAATTCGGTAGTACCGACATCGTATCGAAGTACAAAAAAAAATATTATAGTTCCATATCGAAAAGGAAAATAATTTTTGTTGACTCTAACTCGGGGGTACCGACTTCCAAGTCGGTAGTATTGACACAGGTGCTGATGGACAAGATTAAATACATTAAATCCAATTGTTATTGTTATGAAAAATAATATTGAGGTTTTCTCTTAGCCTAAACATATATAATGGCTGGAAAGGGCACCATTAGAAGAGGATCGTCAAGATCTATCACATGGGGATGACATGAATGGTGAAAGGAGGGAGAAAAGTGAAAGAACCCTACCCAACGGACCTCAGAGACATTTTAGCGGCGGCAACGACGGAAAATTTAAAGATCTAGGGGGGTGAATAGAGCTTTTTGAAGTTTTTAAAGTTAATTAAACAATTAAACCCTTGAACAAGTAGTAGGAGGAAACAAGGAAGACACAAGGATGTAGAGTGGTTCCTACCTTAGAAATCTAAGGTAGTCAGTCCACTACCTGATTGTTTCCAACTGGGATTTGAAAGTGATTAATTTTATACCTTGCAAGGATGTTACATAAAATACAATTACCTTCCTTCTACACCCTTAAAGTACCCTTCACCTGAAGTAGCCTCAATCCTCCTAGAAGCAGCCGTCTGAAGTAACTCCAAGCTCACCCTTGAAGTAGCCTTCACCTGAAGTAGCTTCAATCCTTGAGGCAGCCTTCTGAAGTAACTACAAGTCACTGGGAGAAGCCTTCACCACATGAAGTAGCTCCATGAACCTCCTTTCAACAACCTCCAACCTAGGAGTAGTCAAGGAGAACAAAATACAATAAAAGGAATAAGATTGGAAGAAAGAAACAATGTTACCAATGCGTACAACGCTTTGATCCTATACCAATTGTATTGATCTCCTATCCACTATAGATGAACGTGGTAGTGTGGTGGCTAGGAGATGCTAGTCTATAGGACACTAATGTAGAGCTCAAAGAAATAAATTGCAAGTGTAGCTTTGCTTGTTTCTCACAAGGAATGATTCTCAAGTGTAACTATATGCACAAGTGATCCTTTAGGTGTCCTAAGGCCTCTCCTATTTATAGCAATAGGTTACAAGTTCTTAGGGACGTTCTAGACACTTTCTAGGGTGTTATTAGTGCTCAACTAGCCGTTATGTGTCCATAAATTATTTTGCAACAACTAGTTGTTTAGTGCTGAAAAGTGTGTCTAGAATTATCTCGGTCGAGAAGTTTGTCGACCGATATGTTCTTGGTCAACAATATCTTCAACCGAGTGTTGGTTTTGAGTAAAAGTGTTCAATGGCTAGTGTGACTTTCCAACAACCAACTACACTCAGTCTAACGGCTATGGAACCTACTTAAAGAACTATCTCAGTCGAGAATGTTGTTGACCAAGGGTTATTCTAGGGTTACATGGGTAGGTCAATAATCTGTGTTTATGAGTTAAACTGAGGTGGTTCCCGGTCAAGAATTTTTTCGACCGAGAGTTTCTCGGTCAAGAATTTTGTTGACCGAGAATGTCCCTATTTCAATGTGTTGAATCATCTATTAAGTGTGTGTATCAATGTGTAATTGTGATTCTATCTTAGGGGAGGATTTATCTAAGTGTTGTGAGTGGATAGGAAATATCTAACACTTGATTTACATGATATCTATGTACTTGTACATTATATACTTGTACAAGTTTTTACATTGTGTACAATCATGAAAATAAAAGCAATTTAAGCATGTTGGTCTTCCAATTTGTATTGATCTTCAACTATCCACTTCCTTATTTGTTTGTTCCTGAAATACTCAAATAACAGGTTAAATCCACAAGAATGAAATGTTTGTCATCATCAAAACAAAGGGTTTGATAATGTCCAATTTAGCCAAGAATCTCCCCCTTTTTGAAGATGACAAACATTCTTAAAATATAATCAAAAGAATTTAAATAAGATGAGTTTCATACCTGAGATTTACCTTATATGAAAACATTCTCTTATTTTTCCAAGAAAGCATGGAACTCAATTATTTTGATTTATTTTGATTTTTTTATTAATTCTCCCCTTTTGTCATTTCAAAAAGATAACCAAATAATCATCTCATATTACTCCCCCTGAATTTAATACTCCCCCTTAATTGTTTACTGAAAATAGAATGTCAAATTTAGCCACAATTTAATAACCACTATTTATATCTCAATCATTTGCAAGGGATGTTAAGCCCTGAAATGATATGAGATCCATTTAAGCTCATGGTGAAAAGCATAAGTGTATTCCTATTATTATTTATCAATCATTTGCATGGTATGTTAAGCCCTAAAATGACATGAGATCCATTTAAGATCATGGTGAAATACATAAATGTTTTGTTATATTGATTTCCCAACCATTTACAAGGGATGTTAAGCCCTAAAATGATATGAGATTCTTTTAAGCTCATAGTGGAATAAATGAATGTATCTCTAACCAAAAAAAGGGATGTTAATCCCTAGTTTGTGTAGAGAGTTCAATTAAGAGAAATATATACATTGTATTCAAGAATGTTGTAAGATCCCTTATTTTCATAACCAAGATTACTTTAAGGATACAAAGGTCATAACTAGATTTGAAGTACAATTTAATATGTAAAGGAGTGAATCAGCATGATGAACAAATATAGTAAGGTTGAGTGCAAGTCAATAACTTGATTTCACAAATAAGCATTTTGTGAGGCTTATTTTTGGTCGACCATGACTTCGACTGCGGCGCCCTCAGGCGAACTCTGTTTCAACCGAGAGGCATTTCTGTAGATTTCCAATGTATGCATTTTCATAGATTATCCAATGGGCCACTTGTTCTTGTTGTGTATGATCATTATTAGTTCTTCATTTTGCTCATATATGAACTTATGAATGTTGAATAATCTAAGATAAAACCATTTTATGACTTAAGTTTTCCATTTATAATTTAATTCATGTGAGCAATATTTTTTAGAAGATATTTTGTCATAATTTCTTAGAATGTTCAAACTTTAAATTTCCTCACAAAATGATGATGATTATATTCTAACCAAGTTCCTTGTATGATTACTTCTTTTGTTTTTAGTGTTGAACAAGATCTCCTATCCCAATAGTTTTGCCATTAGGACTTTCTTCTAATAAGACCAATCTATTCCTTATGTATATGAAAATTTCTTCAATTATATGCTATCTAAGTATAAAGTTTTGATGCCCATATATTCTTTCTTTTGATTAAGATCATTCAAATATTTAGGGCAATGTAATATGTAAATTTTATTACATATTTGAGTCACTTAAGTTAATTGTAAGTAATATATCTTATTCTTATCAAACATTTCTGACAGAGTTTTCCTCAGTCGACGAAGTTCTCGACCGAGTAAGGTTTGGTCGAAGTATTTGTCAATCAGATGTATTTCTAATTTTTGTAGACTTAAGACAGTAACTAACTCAGTCGACTATTTGCTCGATCTAAATGTTTTCGGTCGACAACTTTCTCGACCAATAATTTTACTATTTCTCCAGAAAATGTAGGTTTGAGACAGAAACTTCCTTGGTCGATAGTTTTCTCGATCGAAGAGTGTCTCGGTCGAAGTTGTTGTCGACTGAAATCATTTTTGTTTTGTTTTCAGTAGTTATTTTCAAGGAAAGCATAGGTTACTTCCAATACAATTTTATAGAAATATGCAAATTAAAGCTCAGTTTAGTTGAGATGAGACATTTTGAATATCAAAGTAACGTTTTAGGTCAAATCTCAACTAATCATATTCAAATCTCTTAGGTTTGAAGTCTTGGAACCCACACTAAATCAACATCCTTTTTCTTGTATGGGCATGAGAAAGAATAATGTCCAAGACGCAAGCAATAGTGACAACAAATGGAATCAATCTCATTTCTCCTTTGAGTTGAGTTGTTCTTGGGTATAAATATGACCTTGGTCTTGGGTGAAATGTTCTTGTAGATCTAGGATGAGATTTTCCTTTTGGAACATATCCTAAACCTCTTCTTCCAATTTGGCTGGAAGAAATATTTAGGATATTATCAAGAATACAATTTTTTTTCAAACTACTAATTTTCTTTTATAACTTAGCAATTTCATACATTCTCCTTTTAATATCTAACTTTGCTTGATCTAGATTAGATAACAAACTATCTCTTTATTTGATAATAGCATCATAATATAAATGAGTACACAAGATAGGTTGAGTTTGAATATCATTCAGTTTTGCAAGTAGTTCAACATTTTCTCGAGAAAGAAAATCATAGTTTGTTTCTAGAGTAAGCAACTTCATATTGCAATCATTAAAAGATGATTTCAAGGTAGAATTTTCAGAAATAATACTTTCCTTTTCAAAAGCAAGCTCATTTAATTGAGCATATAATTCTTCATTAGTTTTTGTAACTCTTTTTAGTTTCTTTTTACAATCAATGTATTTATCATGTAATTCTTCAATACTAGCAATTAACTCTTCTTTAGATAAATCAAATAAGCTTACATCATTTTCTTCTTCATTTGTTGAAGCAATGAGGCACTCCACTTCTTCTTCTCCATCCTCACTATCATCACTTGAGTCATCCCATGCTACTTTGTAGGCTTTTTCCCTCTTCTTGTGAGAGGATTTCTTTCCCTTCTTGAGTTTGGGACAATCACATTTTAAATGTCCCTTTTTGCCACATTCAAACACCTAGGGGAAGAGGAAGAAGAAACACTAAAAAATTTGTTAGTTTTAAATCTTGTATACTGCTTACCATTTACAATGAGAGTTTCTTCTTCACTGTCTTCTTCACTTGTATCATGACTAATTTTAGTTGTAGCCTTGAATGCAATATCCTTTCTTTTCTCCTTTTTGTGTTCAGCCGCCAATCTTTCTTCTTCTTCAAGGGTGACCTCATGAGTCTCTAAGTTGTCAATGAGCTGCTCCATCCTCAATCTAGTGAGATCATTGGCTTCTTCAATGGATGTCACCTTTGGTTTGTACTTTGGAGGCAAACACCTAAGGATTTTGGATACTTTATCTTATTCACTGATGAATTTTCCTAATGCACTCATACCATTAATGATAGTAGAGAATCTTGCATACATTTCACTAATGGACTCATTTGGCTCCATACGAAATTGTTCAAACTTTTGTTTAAGCATACCAATCTTAGAATTTTTGACTTGTATAGTTCCTTCATGTGTAATCGAGAGTCTATGCCATATATCATATGCAGTTTCACATGAGGAAATTCTATTGAATTCACTTACCAAAATAGAACAATATAAAACACTTACAGCCTTAGCATTTAGTTGAGCTTGCTTTACCGTATTGATATCCCATGTAGCATACACAGTTTCCGGAAGTTCATATGGAGTACACACCATCCTCCAAAACTCCCAACTGATGCCTTTAAAATAAAATTGTATCCTTCTCTTCCAATAGTTGTAATTGCTTCCATCAAATGGTGGTGGACGAGCTACGTAGGTTCCCTCCAAGTTCAAGTTGTTGAGCACACCATCCCCCATCCTTCAATACTTGTTAAATCTCCTTGAAGACCAGCTATGATACCAATTGAAAGATCTAGAGGGTGGAGAATAGAGCTTTTTGGAGTTTTTAAATTTAATTAAACAATTAAAACCTTGAACAAGAAGTAGGAGGAAACAAGGAAGACACAAGGATGTAGAGTGGTTCCTACCATAGAAATCTAAGGTAGTCAGTCCACTGCCTGATTGTTTCCAATCATGATTTTGAAAGTGATTAATTTTATTACCTCGTAAGGATGTTACATAAAATACAATCACCTTCCTTCTACACCCTTGAAGTAGCCTTCACCTGAAGTAGCCTCAATCCTCCTAGAATCATCCTTCTGAATTAACTCCAAGCTCACCCTTGAAGTAGCCTTCACCTGAAGTAGCTTCAATCCTTACGACAGTCTTCTAAAGTAACTCCAAGTCACTGGGAGTAGCCTTCACCACATGAAGTAGCTCCACAAACCTCCTTTCAATAGCCTCCAACCTAGGAGTAGTCAAGGAGAACAAAATACAATAAAAGGAACAAGATTAGAAGAAAGAAATAATGTTACCAATGATTACATCACTTTGATCCTATATCAAGCGTACTAATCTCCTATCCACTATAGATGAACGTGTTAGTTTGGTGTCTAGGAGATGCTAGGCTATAGGACACTAATTTAAAGATCAAAGAAACAAATTGCAAGTGTAGCTTTGCTTGTTGCTCACAAGGAATGATTCTCAAGTGTAATTGTATGTACAAGTGATCATTTAGGTGTCCTAAGGCCTCTCCTATTTATAGGAATAGGTTATGAGTGCTTAGGGACATTCTAGACACTTTCTAGGGTGTTCTTAGTGCTCAACTAACCGTTATGTGTCCATAAATTACGTTGCAACGGCTAGTTGTTTAGTACTGAAAAAGTGTAGTCCAGAACTTGTCTCGGTCGAGAAGTTTGTCGACTGATATGTTCTTGATCGACAATATCTTCGATCGAGTGTCGGTTTGGACAAAAAGTGTTCAACGGCTAGTGTGAATTTCCAACAACCAACTACTCTCAGTCTAATAGCTATGGAACCTACTCGAAGGACTATCTCAGTCGAGAATGTTGTCGACCGAGGGTTATTCTAGGGTTACATGGGTAGGTCAATAATTCATGTTTATGAGTTAAACTGAGGTGGTTCTCAGTCAAAAAATTTTTTGACTGAAAGTGTATCGGTTGAGAAGTTTGTCGACCGAGAATGTCACTGTTTCAATGTGTTGAATCATCTATTAAGTGTGTGTACCAATGTGTAATTGTGATTCTATCTTAGGGGAGGATTTATCTAAGTGTTGTGAGTGGATAGGAACGATCTAACGCTTGATATACATGATATCTATGTACTTGTACATTATATACTTGTACAAGTTCTTACATTGAGTACAATCATGAAAATAAAAGCAATTCAAGCATGTTGATCTTCCAATTTGTATTGATCTTCAACTATCCACTTCCTTAATTGTTTATTCCTGAAATACTCAAATAACATGTTAGATCCACAAGAATGAAATGTATGTCATCATCAAAACAAAGGGTTTGATAATGTCCAATTTAGCCAACACAAATTCTCTCCATCTTCTCCAGATCCATTCTTCATCCATGTCGCCAATTTACTGTATCTCGAAATTTGTGTTTTACATCTTTTCGATTTACAGTGATACCATGTCATATATTTTTGGCTAAAAACATATTCCTTAGGATCTGGGAGTAGCCCAGTTATGCATTGTACCTAGATTTTATGCATTAATATCACTTTTACTCCTATTTTCTGGATATAAATCTATGAAGTTGTCTTGTTCTGTTTATGCCTGATCAGCATAGATAGATTATTAGACCCTCAATCATTTTGGGAGAGAGGTTAAGGGTTGGAAAAGCATAGATTTACCCATTTACTGTGCCCTTTTAGAAAAGTGGAGTGTAAATGGGAGGAGAAACCCAGAGATTAATCATAAAGCACCTAACTAATCAACCAATTACTATGGAAATGGGATTGTCATTAGAATAGGTAGTGAACTGTACTACAAAAGTGGATAGTTGTAACGACCTCGCCTCCTAGTAACCCCCAATTAAGGGAGACCAAGAGGTCAGAGACGTTATCCCAATAAATCAAATCAAAGGTTCGGCAATTAATCATTAATAATTAAGAAATTGTACCAACTAAACTGAAATATGGTATAAAATAAAATTGTGCATACCTTTAAGAACTTTGGAAATCTACTTCTATTCACACCTTTGGATCTATTCTACGTAATCCCCCTTGCACTTTATTCCTTATTTTCATAATGTGTCACTTTACTGTTTGTTCATTTCAGGGTTGTACCTAAAACGCTGACAAACCAAACAACGGTCATCATATAAGAATATGCCTGTATGTGGGGACAACCAAAAGTTCACAAATGTGGCTAACAAACTAATTATCACAACCAAGGTAAATTAACAAATTAATTTACATTTTCAATGTGTCAATCTCCACCGCTTTTTCCCTAACCTTGGAATACTCTCTCTAGAGTTTGACTTAAGGCCACCTTCTCAATCCCAAGCTTGGTTCCTAGGGTCACCTCTCATGGTGCCCTTTAGTCATGCAACATAGACCACCTTCTCATTCCCGAGCTTGGTGTCTGGGGTCACCTCTCATGGTGCCCATTGGTATTCCCTCCTGGGCTTGACCTTTTTGCATCATCCATCAAGGTGGCATGTAGGTGCGCGAATACACACTTATTTATAGTTGTGATAATCATAGTGACTTTATAATTTGCAATTATGAAAATCCAAACTGGTTGGTTGCAATCAATGCGATCAATTCATCTGGAAAACCTTCGGGAAACTACTGTGACTAACCATAATTAACCACATACCTGTTAAGCTGACTTGAATGTAGAAATAACTCAACCAATCAAGAAATCAAGACCTAAAAAAGGCATCCAATTTTTCAATCATTAATCATGTCATCATGATCTATTAATCCTAGTTGTTTCCTAGGGTTATTAGCCCTTTTTAGGGTTTTGAGCATAATTTGGGTTCCACTTCATTTTTATTACTTTAAATCCTAATTTTATAAAATCACTTACAAACCCTAATTATTTCATCTTTCATTCATAAAAGATTTTAAGTTCATCTTTTAGCAACATGAAACCCTAATTTCATATTATAAGTACTTTTCTTTTCTTTTTCTTTTATTTAGGGTTTCTAAGCATATTAATCAACATATTAGCTTTAAAACCCTAAACCTTGCAATTCCATCATCAAAATAGGTTAAAATCCATCTTTATCATTAATCAAGTTGATAATGCTCAAATTAACTTATTTGCAAGATTAAATCTATCCTTTATCAACAATTAGGGTTTCTAACCACAAATTAATACTTTTTCCATCAAAATTAGATACTTTTGCAAAAGGATATTGATTTAGGTTCCCAAACTATTTTTAACATATCCCTCATATTTTTCTGATCATTTTTCAAGTATTAACTTTCCTCATCTGAGCTTTCTATCAAAAGATACGATTTTAACAAGAAAATTCCTTTTTCAGATTTATTTGCTAATTTTGGGAAAAACACAGATCGTTAGATTTGTGGTCCACTCAGGATCCAACAGCCAGGGATGCGCGTGCCTAATTTTTTCTATCAACAGAACTTAAAGGAAAAAACTGCCCTTACTTGCACTGAAGGCACGGAAGGGCAGATTGGTAAATTTGTGGTTTGTCTCCTTCTTCAACCTCGAGACACTACATCTGTTGCGATGGTCAACTCTGCAGTTGACTTCTCGATTATGTTTGTCTGTGAGCACGCCAAATGTCCAGGGAGCTTCGCCTCCCTCCGTCGGACTCGACTAGGGCTCCAATTGCAGGTCGTGATCACGTCGTGACCCTCCTACTCGTCGGACTCCGGCGAGGTATTGCTGAGGTAACGAGGGTGAAGGTCAGGATGAAAGGATCATTTGAAGGCAAGAAATCACTCTTTACGCTCTTCTGCAAAGATTGGGGTAGCAAAGAGGGGTGTTGGTGCCCTCACGCACCCTTTCCTATATATAGGGTCGGGGCAGGTCCCTTCCAGATTGGGAACTTTCCCAATCGGCGACCAATCCCCTACAAAGTAGGGTTGGTCTTCCTCAATTTCTTCTTCTGAGTCCAAAGGAACCAACGATGGGTTTGCACACTCTCTGGATTGTGAGAAAATTGAGAGGGAAAATCCCTCTATAACTCGCATTGTCCCAATCCCAGTGGGACTTAGACGATGAGCTCCAGGCATCGGATTAAGATCCAACGATCCACCTTTCTCGCGATCAACCAAAAGAAAATATATATTCCTATTTGCCAAATTAATGCTATATTTTTGAGAAATCATATCTCCTAAAACATAGCTCCTTTTTATCTCAAAATTTAAGGGAAAGTTCATCTTGACATTATCTAGCTATTTACGAAATTTGGGAAACAAATTACAATGGATGAGAAGGTTTCCCTCCCTCCCAAGTTATCCTTTAATTAATCCAAAATTAATTAGTATTTCTTTTCCCTTTGCTATTATCTTGTTACTTTGGGTCCCTTGGACCTCAAGAAAACCTAAAGGCACGAATTCCCATATTGGAGAATATTTACTTGCCTTTATCCTCTTATCTATTTCTATTTCACATATTCTCCTTTTATTTAATTAAATCCTTTTCCTATTTATTTCTCTTTTCTTTTCAATTGGGCTCAATGGCCAACAAAGCCCATTATCAATCAATCAATGCCATTTCACACGAAGTCCATGACAAATAAAAGAAATAGATTTCATTTATTCTTTAAAAGAGAATTACACTTTTCATTATATACTTAGGAAATTGAAGTTATAACATCCTCCCCTCCTTATAGGAATTTTGCCATCAAAATTCAAACAATCAAACAAACAAATCAGGGTATGCTTTCTCCATGTCTGCCTTCAGCTCCCATGTGGCCTCATCCTCTCCATGGTGCCTCCAAAGAACCTTTACCATCTCTATATTCTTGCGTCTAAGCTCTTTCACCTTGGTATCTAGAATCCGCAAAGGTGTCTCAGGATAAGTCAGCTTCCCTTGAAGCTCAATAGGTTCAATGCTTAGCACATGGCTCAGATCTTGCACATATCACGTCAGGTTGGACACGTGAAACACATCATGCATCATGTTATACTGAGGGGGTACCACCAAATGATATGCAGCTTCACCAATCCGTTCTAACACCTCAAACGGACCCACGTATCGGGGACTCAGTTTTCCTCTGTTCTTACCTATAGCTTGGAGCGGTCAGATTTTCAAAAACACATGCTCTCCCACAGTGAAATGCACATCAGTCCGCTTTGCATCAGCATACGACTTCTGTTGATCCTGGGCTCTCTTCAGCCTTTGCTTGATCAAAGCAACTTTATCACCATACACTTAGAGCTCATCTGACCTCAATAGGGTCCTCTCACCCACATCATCCCAGTGAAGTGGGGACCGACACATTATCCCGTACAAAGCTTCATATGGAGGCATCCTGATACTGGCTTGGTAGTTGTTGTTATAGGCAAACTCAGCTAAAGGTAAGTACTGCTCCCGTGAGCCACCCCAATCGAGCACACAAGCTATCAACAGATCTTCTAACATATGGATTGTCCTTTCTGACTGACCATCCATCTGGGGGTGATAAGCAGTACTAAACTTTAACCTGGTACCGAGTTCCTCTTGAACTTGCTTCCACAACTTGGAAGTAAACTTTGGATCTCTATCAGAGATGATCAATCCAGATACACCATGCAAATGCACTATCTCTCTGATATACAGCTCAACTAGGTCTGACACCTTAGCAGTGGTCTTTAAGGCAAGGAAGTGTACTGATTTGGTAAGACGATCTACCATGACCCATATCGCATCATGACCTTTCTTGGTCTGGGGTAGACCCACCACAAAATCCATAGTGATCTGTTCCCATTTCCACTCTAGAATCTCTATCGACTATAAAAGCCCGCCGAGTCGTTGGTGTTTAGCCTTCACCATCTGGCACGTAAGATAGATAGCCACACATGATGTAATGTCTTTCTTCATTCCTGGCCACCAGAAAAACCTCTGCAAGTCCTTGAACATCTTAGTAGTTCCTGGGTGTACTGTGTATTTGGATCCATGAGCTTCTTGCAAGATACGTTCCTTTATCGATGAATCTGCCAAAACCCATATGTGATTCTCAAACCTGATTCCTCCATCTACTCTCATAGATAGACCAGTCTATGGCTTCATCATTAAACCTTTCATCTTGTCTAGCTCTTCACTAGTCAACTGTGCTGCTATGATCTCACACAACAACTCAGATTGAATCTGGATATTAGCCAAATGAACTTGATCTTCTAGTGGTTGTGGAGTCCACTCCACCAGCTCCTCCAAACTCTTCCACTGACTGGACAGAATAGCTACACACTTAAGTTGTTTCTGACTCAAAGCATCTGCTATTACATTCACCTTACTAGGATGGTAGGAGATGGTGAAGTCGTAATCCTTCATATACTCCATCCATCTTCATTTTCATAGGTTCAGGTCTCTCTGTGTCAGTAGGTATTTCAAGCTCTTATGGTCGGTGAAGATATCGAAGGTAGCACCTTACAGGTATTGCCGCCATATCTTCAAGGTATGGATAATAGCAGCTAGCTCTAGTTCATGTGTCGGATAATTCACCTCATTGGGCTTGAGTTGTCGGGAAGCATATACAACCATGTGCCAATTCTGTTCCAACACACAACCAAGTCCCATCTTGGAAGCATCGGTGAATATCATGAAACCCTCATTGCCAGAAGGTAGAGTCAACACATGGGCGGTGGTCAGCCTCTCCTTCAATTCCTAGAAGTGAGCTTCACATATGTCAGACCACACAAACTTCACATCCTTCCGGGTTAAAATGGTCAGCGGCAAAGCAATCTTTGAGAAATCCTTGATGAAGCATCGGTAGTATCCGGCCAACCCCAAGAAGCTACGAATCTCATAGGGGTTCTTTGGTTCCGGCCAGTCTCGAACTACCGATACTTTAGCTGGATCTACAGTGATTGTTCCTCCTGAGATGATGTTTCCCAGAAACATGACTTGGTATAACCAAAACTCACATTTCGAGAACTTTCTGAAAAACTTATGCTTTCTCAGGATATCAAGGACTCTACCCAGGTGGTCACGGTGGGCTACGTCATCCAAGTACACCAAAATGTCATCTATGAACACTATCACAAAAGATTCAAAGAAAGGCTGGAACACACTGTTCGTGAGGTTCATGAAGACACTAGGTGCATTGGATAATCCAAACGGCATGACCACAAACTCATAATGACCATATTGGGTTCGAAAAGACGTTTTGGGTATATCCTCACTCCTTAATCTCACATGGTGGTATCCTGACCTCAAATCGATCTTGAAGAAGACTCAAGCTAATTTGAGTTGGTCAAACAGGTCATCTATTCTAGGCAAAGGATACTTATTCTTAATGGTTTCCAGTTTGATCATCTGATAGTAAATACACATCCGAAGCGATACATCCTTCTTTTTTACAAAGAGGACTGGTGCTCCCCAAGGTGATGTGCTGGGCCAAATAAAGCTTTTATCCAACAACTCTTGCAACTGGGTTTTTAACTCAAGTAACTCTACAGGGGCCATTCTATAGGGTGCCTTAGATATAGGGTTAGTCCCAGGAGCTAACTCGATGGATAAATCTACCTCCCTCTCAGGGAGAATTCCTGATAGATCATATGGAAATACATCTGCATACTCTCGAACCACCTCTATCTCTTCTAAGGATCACCCCTTAACTTCCAGTATGGTAACTATGGCTAGGTAGGCTCAACAACCTTTGGATAGCATCCGTTCATCTTTCAAAGCGGACACATAAAGGTTGGTTGTCGCATCCCTCCTTCCTCGAATGGTGAAGTGTGGATGGTCAATCTTTCTAATAAGAATCTTCTTCTCCCTACAGTGAATTTGGGCTCTGTAGGTGGAAAGCCAATCCATACCAATGATTACATCAAAATCATTCATATCGAGAAGGATGAAGTCAGTGGGAAGCTCATGGTTCATATACTTAACTGCAAAATAGGGGTTTTCAAAAGAGAGGTATAAATATGACCACTTGGGGTTGTGACATCCAAAACATAACCCAAATCCTTGATATCCTAACCAAGCATAGTTTCCAGATTTCTCGAAATAAAAGTATTAGTAGAACCAGAATCAAAGAGTGCTTTTACATTTTGTCCCATGACTTCCAATAGGCCTACATAGTTTATACCACATTAGAAGGCTATTACATGATCTACTGAACTAAAAGGAAAACTCTAAGGGTTATTACCCTCGATCAACCTATTAGCATTTGCTTGAGCTTCTTCATTGTCGATGGTGAACACTCTAGCTTGCCTTCTCTCTCCAGCTGGGGGTGCTCTGGCTGGTGCTCCTACTGGAGGTGTTGCAGCTACTGGTTGTGCTGCAACATGATGTGACCCCAAAGATCCTCTTGGGTCAGGGTGAGGGCAGTTGGTGATGAAGTGTCCCTCTTACTGACATCTGAAACACACCTTCTTCTCAAAATGACACTTCCCAGGATGTGTCCATCCACAGATGCGACACTACTGGAAGCGACCACGGGGCTTGCCCTTGTGCCCATGCTTGCTTTTGTTTTGGTTGTGTCCTTATCCCTTCTTGTGTTCATTCATCTACCCTTCAGCTCATTTAGTGAAACCCAGGTATCCTTTGGAGGGATTCTGTGTAGGCATCACTGACCTTTCCATGTCCAAGGCGGTGTTGTAGGCTTCAGAGAAGGTCTTTGGCTTACTAGACATCACATGTGGATTGATGGCAGGGTGCATACGCTCTATGAAGTGGTCCACCCTTCTTTCTTCATCCATCATGTGACCAAAACATTCCAGGATGTAGAACTTGTGACCAAAGTCCGCAACTAGCAAGCTTACTTGTGTCATGTTAGTGAACTCTATTTCCTTCTCCTTCTTGGCTGTGACGGGGATGAATCTGGAGGTGAAGCTGGTCTTGAAATCGGTCCATGCCATCAGTTTTTCACTTAGGTCTCTTCCTGTGATATGGTTCTCCCACCATATCTTGGCTGCATCTTCCAAATGGTGAGTAACAAACAAAACCTTCTTGTTTGGATGTACTTCAAGCATACGGAATCCATTCTCGACTGCAAGCAGCCAAGCTTCCGCCTTGTCGACTATTTTAGACTTATCTTCTCCCCAAAACTTCTTGATGTTTAGCTTGACGAAGTCCAAGATGGTGGCTCCCAGTCGAGGATGAACAGGTAGTGGCTCACCATTCTCATCTCTAGCTATGTCCCTGAGGGCTAAGGCATGAATAGCCTCAATCAGCCGTTTCTGTTGCTCCATCCATACCGCATTTGTAGTATGGACTACCATAGCCGGTTCCGGACCACCAGCCTGGTCCTCCTCCATCTAGGCTACTTCCTCATACACATGTTGTTCCTCATATCCCGGTCCCTCCTCTTTTTCAAGGTTGTTGAAGGGTATTGGGTCAGGGTTGAGGGCCTCATGAGCAGTTCCTTCATGTCTCTTTCTCTTCTTTGAGGTTTCACCACCATGGTTCTGCTTCCTTTTCTCAGAAGACCCATTCTCTTTGAGGGGAGGCCCACCACTATTGGTGGCAACCAGGATAGCCACAGTCTTTGTACGAACCATATACATAAGCACACAAATAGACCTTTAGTCTATATTTAACTATTTATACTTATGTCGATGACATCTTAATTACGTATCTTTTATTAATTTGATGGAGGATTCCTTAAACCTTATCAACCTTACCCATACCTCAAGAGGGTGAGAAAGAGAGAGAAAATCCTAATCCTTAAAATCCTTAATAGAATTTGAGTTGAGAAGGGATGAATAAGATGAGAGAGTCCTAAAGGTATCTTATTTCGAGTCAAATCCTAAGACATTGGTCAGGCAGTCACACAATCCGAGAGTCCTTGTATTCCGACTAGCAGTGCGGAGGAAAATATTGCCAGCCCCTGGATGTGATCCTTTTCTAGACACCTCTGTCTTTTGGAAGATCCTCTAATAACTCCCTCGGTTCTATAGAATTTGTAAAATTTAATAATTATTAAAGATTAAATGAGGAACCTATGCTCTGATACCAATTGTAACGACCCTGCCTCCTGGTAACCCCCAATTAAGGGAGACCAAGAGGTCATAGTCGTTATCCCAATAAACCGGATCAAAGGTTCGGCAATTAATCATTAATAATTAAGAAATTCTACCAACTAAACTAAAATCTGGTATAAAATAAAATTTTGCATACATTTAAAAACTTTGGAAATCTACTTCTATCCACAGCTTTGGATCTATTCTATCTAATCCTCCTTCTACTTTATTTCTTATTTTCACAATGTGTCACTTTACTGTTTGTTCATTTCAGGGTTGTGCCTAAAACGCCGACAAACCAAACAACGGTCAGCATATAAGAATATGTCGGTATGCGGGGACAACCAAAAGTTCACAAATATGGCTAACAAACTAATTATCACAACTAAGGTAAATTAACAAATCAATTTACGTTTTCAATGTGTCAATCTCCACCGCTTTTACCCTAATCCTGGAATACCCTCTCTAGGGTTTGACTTCAGGCCACCTTCTCAATCCCGAGCTTGGTGCCTAGGGTCACCACTCATGGTGCCCTTTAGTCATGCAACATAGACCACCTTCTCATTCTCGAGCTTGGTGTCTGGGGTCACCTATCATGGTGCACATTGGTCTTCCCTCCTGGGCTTGACCTTTTTGCATCATCCATCAGGGTGGCATGTAGGTGTGAGAATACACACTTATTTATAGTTGTGATAACATAGTGACTTTATCATTTGCAATTATGAACATCCAAACCAGTTGGTTGCAATCAATGCGATCAATTCATCCAGAAAACCTTCGAGATACTAATGTGATTAACCATAATTAACCACATACCTATTAAGCTGACTTGAATGCAGAAATAACTCAACCAATCAAGAAATCAAGCAAGTACACACAAGTTGATCCTGAAAAAGGCATCCAATTTTTCTATCATTAATCATGTCATCATGATCTATTAATCCTAGTTGTTTCCTAGGGTTATTAGCCCTTTTTAGGGTTTTGAGCATAATTAGGGTTCCACTTCATTTTAATTACTTTAAACCCTAATTTTATAAAATGAGTTACAAATACTAATTATTTCATCTTTCATTCACAAAAGATTCTAAGTTCATCTTTAAGCAACATGAAACCCTAATTTCATATTATAAGTACTTTTCTTTTCATTTTCGCTTATTTAGGGTTTCTACGCATATTAATCAACATATTAGGTTTAAAACCCTAAACCTTGCAATTCCATCATCAAAATAGGTTAAAATCCATCTTTATCATTAATCAAGTTAATAATGCTCAAATTAACTTATTTGCAAGATTAAATCTATCCTTTATCAACAATTAGGGTTTCTAACCACAAATTAATACTTTTTCCATCAAAATTAGATATGTTTGCAAAAGGATACTGATTTAGGTTCCCAAACTATTTTTAACATATCCCTCATATTTTTCTGATCATTTTTCATGTATTAACTTTGCTCGTCCAAGTTTTCTATCAAAGATACAATTTTAATAAGAAAATTCCTTTTTCTGATTTATTTGCTAATTTCGGGAAAAACACGGATCGTTAGATTCGTGGTCTGTTGGTCCACTTAGGATCCAACGGCCAGAGATGTGCATGCCTAATTTTTGTGATCAAAAGAACACGAAGGACAAAACTACCCTTACCTGCAATGAATGCACCGAGGGGCAGGTTGGTAAATTTGGGGGTTGTCTCCTTCTTCAACCTCGCGACACTACAACTGTTGCGATGGTCAACTCCGCAGTTGACTTCTCAATTCCATTTGTCTGTGAGCACGCCAAACGTACAGGGAGCTTCACCTCCCTCCGTCGGACTCAACTAGGGCTCCAATTGCAGGCCGCGATCACGTCGTGACCCTCACCTACTAGCCAGACTCTGGCGAGGTTTTGTTGAGGTGACGAGGGTGAAGGTCAGGACGAAAGGATCAATTGAAGGCAAGAAATCGCTCCTTGTTCTCTTCCACAGAGATTGGGGTAGAAAAGAGGGGTGTTTGTGCCCTCAGACACCCTTCCCTATATATAGGGTTGGGGTAGGTCCCTGCCGAATTGGGAACTTTCCCAATCGGCGACCAATCCCCTACAAAGTAGGGTTGGTCTTCCTCGAATTCTTCTATTGAGGCCAAAGGAACCAATGATGGGTTTGCACACTCTCTGGATTGTGAGAAAACTAACATGTAAAATCCCTCTGTAGCTCACAGGGTCCCAGTCCCAGTGGGACTTAGATGATGAGCGTCAGGCGTCGGATTAAGATCCAACGATCCACCTTGCTCGCAATCAACCAAAAGAAAATATATATTCCTATTTGCCAAATTAATGCTATATTTTTGAGAAAATCATATCTCCTAAACCATAGCTCCTTTTTATCTCAAAATTTAAGGGAAATTTCATCTTGACATTATCTAGCTATTTAAAAAATTTGGGAAACAATTTCCAATGGATGAGAAGGTTTCCTTCCCTCCCAAGTTATCCTTTAATTAATCCAAAATTAATTAGTATTTCTTTTCCCTTTGTTATTATCTTGTTATTTTGGGTCCCTTGGACCTCAAGAAAACCTAAAGGCACGAATTCCCATATTGGAGAATATTTACTTGCCTTTATCCTCTTATCTATTTCTATTTCACATATTCTCCTTTTATTTAATTAAATTCTTTTCCTTTTTATTTCTCTTTTCTTTTCAATTGGGCTCAATGGCCAACAAAGCCCATTATCAATCAATCAAGGCCATTTCACATGAAATCTATCACAAATCAAGGAAATAGATTTCATTTATTCTTTAAAAGAGAATTACACTTTTCATTATATACTTAGAAAATTGAGGTTATAACAATAGTTCTTTCTACAGGCCCTTTATCCAGGGACAGGGGTAATAGATGTTAGTGTGTAGAGTTAATTTCAGTGTTATCCATGGTGAAATCAAAAGTCCTAAGGAATTCACCCATTCTTGATCACAAGAACCTTAGTTAGATTGAGTTTTTATTCTTAGTTAATTAAACAATCAATCAACTCTTTTTGTAGGTCTAGATGATTTGGTTTCGGTAAGTAGTAGTCCCTGGTGTACGATTCCCTGTGTTAGACAACTCTGGCCTCTTTTGGCCTATATTACATGACACGTGCACTTGCGTTTTACACACACATTTTACGCATGTCAAGTTTTTGGCGTCGTTGCTGGGGAATCGGCATCACCAGCACTACGAGTACTGAGACCGGCCACTCTAGGCCAATATATATATTTTTTCATTTTTTTCCTTTTTTTTCCTTTCCATTTTTCATTACATAAAATTTCACTATTAATTTAGGCATTGTTCATATTTCATCTAGATATTTCTTTATAGTTATTCTTTTTTCCTTTTGAAAAAATGAAAAAATGAGAGGCACATGGATCCTATTTGTTCTGAGTGTGGTAATGCACATGTAGGCTATAGGTGT
This sequence comes from Alisma plantago-aquatica, assembly GCA_963693085.1. Taxonomy (NCBI): domain Eukaryota; kingdom Viridiplantae; phylum Streptophyta; class Magnoliopsida; order Alismatales; family Alismataceae; genus Alisma; species Alisma plantago-aquatica. The sequence continues at coordinate 1,882,849,826 of OY856409.1, forward strand.
TTGAGTCCACCTGCATCACATCATGGGAAAACCTTCAAGGAAATTCATCATGAGCATATTAGGATTATGGTACAATTTGTTTTAAATTGCAAAAGTCCTATTTCTAATGGAGGTTGGGGTAGAGAACAGAAAGTGGAAGAAGTTGAGAATGAGGATAAGGAATTAGAGAGTGAGGAGAACATACTAGAAGAAGTTTTAGAATCACCTCCGCCACCTCCTTCCATTGATCTCACACCCACACCCTTGACTCCTAGGATTGATCTTGAATATGATTGGGGATCTGATGAGGAAGATGGGGAAAATGATGCAAATAAGGTGGAAGATAATTTTGATGCATGGGTTTGGGATGTGGGTGAAGGAGAGGATGATCCAGAAGGTATTTTATTTGATAGTGATCATAGAGAGGAGGAAGAGAGTGAGGAAGAGAAAAGTGAGGGTGAAAAGGTGGAGGAATTTCCCATTATCCATCACATAATTCCTTCACCACAAGACCCATCTCTTCATTTCCTTATGGGGCATCCTATATGGGATATATATCCAGATGATAATTTTGAAATTTTTTGTGAGGATATTAATGAATGTGGGGGAATTGAATTATTAGAAGAGGAGTAAGCACATGAATTCACCTTTGATATAACCACTCCATTATGTGTAGATAGCAGTGATCCATTGGGGATGGACATAGAAATTAAGGAGCAATCATCATTATACCTTTCATCTCATGGCTACCTATTTCTACATGTGCTCCCACGTCAAGACGTGGTTGTGATTCATGTCCATGATTACTGCAATAACGATTTACTTTTGAAATGGAATGTCAACAATACACACTGGTCCTCTGACTATTTTTTTTTCTCATTGTTGCAAGGAACCAGATGATTAGAAGGAAGAAGTGGAGAGAGATTCACCCTCCTCCATGACCACCTGATTATTGTTGATTGACATGTCTCGAGCCTAGGACGTTAAACAAGGGCACTTTTGGGAGGCAACCCACAAATCATGTTTATTTTGTTAAACTTTCAGTTCTATTTTTACATTCTTATTTTGTAGTTTTGTGATATCTAGTTTTGATGCAAGTAAAAAAGGTGCCTTGATATGTGTATTCAGTGTGAAGGGACACACTGAGTCAGTACCAATGACACTCTATCGGTGGCACCGAGTCAGTCATTTTATCATTACATGAAAACTCTGACATCAACTCAGTACCACCAACTTCACTGTCGGTAGTACTGAGTTCTCATTAGGGACATCTCACAAGCTGAGCAAGCATCGACACTTCACCAAGCTTGGGTCCTTATTAGATGGCATGTCTTCATGTGGATACCACCCACCCATCTTTTGCCCCAAATTTCACCTCACATATCAATACATTTGTTCCATTTGTCTTCCTTTTCTTTTTGACATTGGGGACAATGTCATATTCAAGCTTAGGGGAAGGAATGGAACAGTGATTGTATCTTTACCTATTACATCTTTTCTTTTTATCATACATTTACATGTTTTTGTTTTTAAAAAAATAGATCTTCCATCTTTGTTTAACCCTTCCTCCTCTTACTAATACTACAGAATGTTCTTGTAAATTATGGCCAATACTAGGTATATAAGCAGTGATTTCAAATCCAGAGGTTAATCATACTCTGGAAACTTTACGTAAGGCAGAGTTTGGTTTTTTGGGGGTGATAGTGGAAAAGTTGACAGATAAGTCACCCTTATTGTCACTATATAGAACCGTACATGAGGGGTCCACTTCTATCAAGTGTAATTGTGGATGAAATATAAATTTTTGGTTAGGATTAGATGTTTGTTGATGATGTGGTATCAATTTTGAAAATTCTAAAAGAAATCTTAATTTTCTTCTATGGTTTCCTCTTTAAGCTAAATTTGCTATGTTTAAGAGTACATAACTAGAGGAATTGTTTGGATTAGTTAGCTTGAAGACATACTGAATGAATGAAAAATCTAACTCAACCCTTTGGCTTGTGTTATGACAATGATGTTTGATTCCAAACCAACCAAATAGTAACATATTCTTTAATGTGAATTTTAAAAATAAACTTTAGGGTTACCATTTTACACAAGTTGATAGGAGAGGGACATATTATGGTTAGAAAAGACATTGTCTCTTAGTCATGTGATCTCATCCACCTTTCATTCATCTTCATTCACCACCATAGGATGATAAAGTTTAATCTAAGTTATTTTCCTCTTGTTTGCATTACATGGCTTGATAGGAAGTATATAGTTAGTTCATTTTATTTTGTATTTTAAAAGGAAAAAAAATCATATAACCTCTTTTGAGCATTTGTAGTTTGCATAACAAAATTGCATATAGTTGCATTTGCATTGCATATTTCATAAGGTGTTACATATTTGTTATCTCTATGATCTTCTCTCATATAAGGGTGTAAAAAAAGTTGTATCTCCTTGCTCCTCCAAATAAAAAAAACTAAAAAAAAGCCCAAGCATGGAATATTTATCTTGCTAAAAAGGGTAAAAAGAAAGAGTTATTGAAAAATAAAAAAAGAGGAGAAAAGGAGGGAAAACATTTTTAAGTTCAATGTCATATTCTCTCTAAGAAACAAAGAAGGGGATTATAGATTTTGTTTTTTTTTGTAAACACCTTTCCATCTATACTCATCATTAGGATGAGATATCCATTGCATGCCTCATTCCACCAAAATAAAAATAGTCATTAGAAGTCATACATTTGCATTTTATCCATCATATAGGTGCATCATAGGTTTACTTCTTGCATAAATAATTTGGATAATTCTTGTGAATCCTATTTTCATAGCCACCCATCTTTTCCATTCATTGCTCTACAAGGTAGGACACCATCATAATTATTCCCCTCATCCATGTTTATTTGGGGATCTTATTCCAAGTAGTTTATTTAGGTAGATCAGAGCAATGTAGATAGGGAGTTCACATGGTGCATCAAGCATGTGTCCTACTAACCATGATATTAACTGCTTCTTATTGAAAGTGTTTTTCATTGATATTATTGTTGATATCTATTATGAACATTATTGGTCGCTCTATAGTAGTTACTTGTTCAGTGGTTGGCAAGGACCGGTTTGGGACCGATTGGTGGAGGGTGATTAGAAAAAGTAATTCATAGGTACTTATCTTTTTGCTGACTTTTTCAAACAAATCCAAGAGTAGTGTTGCTCGAGGATGAGCAATATTCAAGCTTAGGGGTGTGATGTGTGCACAAATTGTCACTATTTGGATATCTAATTTGGTTGTTTTCTTTGTCATTTGTACTTAATTGAATATATTTTCACACATATTTCACCAAATTAGTATAAAACCAATGTGCATCAGTTCTTGTATATATGCATGTACTTTACATGTATTTTACATATTTTAATTATTTGATTTAATTCATTGCTTATTTTATTGCAGATAATTATTATTTACTAGAGCAAAGTAGATACTAGAGACATGCAACTCGATAGTACCGACATGGTATCGAAGTAAAAAAATTATTATAGTTCCATATCGAAAAGTAAAATGATTTCTACTGACTCTAACTTGGTGGTACCGACTTCCAAGTCGGAAGTACTGACACAAGCACTAACAGACAAGATTAAATACATTAAATCCAACTGGTATTGTTATAAAAAATAATATTTAGGTTTTCTCTTAACCTAAACATATATAACGGCTGGAAAGGGCACCATTAGAAGGGGGTCGACGAGATCTATCGCATGGGGATGACACAAATGGTGAAAGGAGGAAGAAAAGTGAACGAACCCTACCGGTGGACCTCAAAGACATTTTAGCAATGGAAACGATGGCAAATCCTCTCCATCTTCTCTAGATCTATTCTTCAACCATGTCGCCAATTTATTTTATCTCAAAATTCATATTTTACATCTTTTCAATTTACAGTGATATCATGTCATATATTTTCGGCTAAAAACAAATTCCTTAGGATCTGGGAGTAGCCCAGATATGCATTGTACCTGACTTTTATGCATTAATGTCACTTCTACTCCTATTTTCTAGATATAAATCTATGAAGTTGTCTTGTTCTATTTATGCCTGATCAACATAGATAGATTATTAGACCCTCAATCATTTCGGGAGAGAGGTTAAGGGTTGGAAAAGCATAGATTTACCCATTTACTGTGCCCTTTTGGAAAAGTGGAGTGCAAATGGGAGGAGAAACCCAGATATTAATCATAAAGCACCTAACTAATCAACCAATTACTATTGAAATGGGATTGTCATTAGAATAGGTAGTGAACTACACTACGGAAGTGGGTAGTTCTTGCTACTAGCTCTTTATCTAGGGACAGGGGTAATAGATGTTAGTGTGTAGAGTTAATTTCAATGTTATCCCTGGTGAAATCAAATTCCTGAGGAATTCACCCATTCTTGATCACAAGAACCTTAGTTAGCTTGACTTTTTGTTCTTAGTTAATTAAACAACCAATCAACTCTTTTTTAGGTCTAGATGATTTGGTTTTAGTAAGTAGTAGTCTCTGGTGTACGATTCCCTGAGTTCGACAATTCGGGCCTCTTTTAGCCAATATTACATGACATGTGCACTTGTATTTTACACGTACGTTCTACGCATGTCACCATCCTCAATTTCTTGATACTAAGGTACCAATTTGTCCCCACATACTCAACATGTTATGTATGAGCTCTGACTTTCCCTTAGGAATACTTATTTCACCACCAGCAAGTTCTGACAATGAATGGTTCTACGGCACAGGGAACTACATGATTAGGATTTCACTTGATTAGTTATTGCCAATTGGGTGAATTAAGGGCTTCATCAAACAAGTGGACATAAAAACCCTAATCTATCTCTAATAGGCATTAACATATAACAACTTTGAAAGATATAAAACATATGAGACTTATTGTTCCTCATCTCATCATCACATGGTACTATTCACTTGTCATTCATGAGGTTGCACTTGTCATCATAGTATCGTCATAGGATATAAGTCCTTATCACAACATCACACGGTATCAACTCTGGTCAGCATAAGAGAATTACACCTCATTAAGGGATCATCCATGCCCAAAGGTTATCAATACCATCATATCATTTCCTGCAAGTTCATCGTTATCTTTTTATTCCTTATAACAAGGCTCAACAAACATCACCATACATGTGATACACAGGCTTAGCTTGATATTGCATTAAACAACTAATAGATGTTCATAGGATAACATTGTAGGAGTATCTTAGCAATTAAGAGCATTCTTTTATTATATCAATATATAAGGAAGCTAAGTATGATTGGCCATCATCACAGTTATAGTGTACAAGTTTAGCATAAGAAAACTTAGATCATGAAGGTATGATGACCACCAGTTAAGTACATTAGAATTTCAATCAATCATTAGGAAGGATATTCCATCATTATAATAAGCATTCAAGAAAGGATAACCTGATTAAACACCATTCTCTACTTACATTAGGGTTAGGTTTAGCAAGGTAGGTTACATTAAAGTTATAGTTCAACATTCATTCACAAACCTTAACCCATAGCATCCTCACATAATCTTGGATGCATAAGACTCATCATCATCACATTCTATACCATTCTCAAGTATGGATCCATGCATAAATCATGATGTTACCCTTAGATTATAGTATACTAGTGTTCCAAAAAAATAAGACAGTACTCCATTGATCTTATTATTCCACTAAGGAAGGTTGAACATAGTTAATTACTGCCACCTGAATTCATTAAGATTAAGTGTAACATACTATACCCCATCAAGGTTACATATCATCACAATATGTTTACTATCCATTCTATTCATGTGAGGGAAAAGGTAAGACTACATTATTAAGGGTAAACCTCCATTGACACTGACATCATTCAACCCATATCAACCATACCACATAATCACCCAGAACCATTGGATGTTGAAAAGGTAAGACCATAGGTTATTTACATAAGTAAACACCTTGAATAAACCACCTGCAAAGTCATTTAGTTTTGACATCGAGAGAGTCACCATGTAACCCTAGACATCCCTTATTTAATAACATGAAATATCACCATAGTTTGTGGGGTTAAAAACCATCATTGGTTGTACATTTTAAGCAAGCCATCATATCAACCATCAAGCTTCTTAATTTGATCTCCTAGGGGAAACTATCATATTCAAATTATTAGAAAATACATGTAAACACAATAGGTTTCAATCCAAACTATTTGATGTTGAAGCATCCAATACCAGACATTATATCAAGTCCTTTATCCAAAACTATTAGATGAAGAAGTGTTAGATCCTGACCATTGGATCAGGTTCATATTTCAAAACCATAAATTCGAGTATAGGTCTAACCCTTGAATCATTTTACCCTAGAAAAAATCAGGCTAGGGATTAATTAATGCTACAACTACATTCTTAAGTCACCATCATTTTTGGATACTTGATCCACCATCGGTTGTTGCCATTAAGTCACCATCGGTTGTTAGATCATCACTATAGTTATTTAACACAATAAGATATTAAGCTAATATCATCATTTATTGATAGCATCATTAAGGTACATAGTCATTGATCATTAAGATTCTAATTCAACCAAAACCTAACCTAAGGGATGACCACCAATTGACACCCTTGGTCACCACCATTGGTTGTGAAGGTAGCAATACCATCAGTTGTTGCAAGAGTACTACCATCAATTGATGTATAACATGAAAATCAGCCTTAAAACCTACGTATAAGCCATTGGTTGATAGGTGCTAAGAACCATAAGTTTGTTAAGACAAACTGATCCTATTAATCCTCTTCCTTAGGCAGGTCATATAAAGAGTTTCAAATCCATCTACAGATGGAAAGTAAGCAAAAAACATCATAAAAATTGAAACCATAGGCAAGGTTATCTTTTACAAGCATGGATCTTCATATTAGAGCAAGAACTTATGCAAGCATGCTTGTAGTAAGCAAAAAAAAAAAAAGAACAAGCTCTGAACAGCAAGAAACTCGAGCCAAGAAGGTAGAAAATCCAAGAAGAAGCTTTGAACTCAGCCAAGTAGGCACCCTTCTTCACAAGGAAGCAAAACCCTAGAAGAAAGAGCAAGAAAGGTAAGATCTTGAGATCTAAAGAAACTTTTCCCATGTAACAGTAGAGTTAAGACCTGGAGAAAGGTTTGAGGAAGAAGAAGAACAAAAAAATGGAAAAGGAAGGAAGAAAACAACTTGCCTTGGTCGGAATCCCTAAGAGATGACCTTGGAAACCCTAGGTAGGGCTAGATCGAGCTCTAGGAAACCTTCTTCTCCAAAAAGGGGGTCGTCTTCTACCTGGGACCACCTATTCCTATAGAAAAATAGAGAAAGGTCATTTATATAGGCTAGAGGAAAGAGAGAGAAAGCAAAGGTTTCATACTTGGGCAAGGAAGAGGTAGATATAGCCCACGGATAAGGATGGGAGCAAGCATGAGGTGTACAAGCAGCTCTCCATGTGTTCATGGCTTTAATATTCCATAGACAAGCAAGAAGTAGGTCCACCAACTTTTGGGGACTTTTGGGCCATCAGATGATGGTCTCCCAGGCTAGCCATTGCCTGTTCATTGAAGGTGCCCATCGTTTGTTCATGGTTTAGGTCAATAGGTGGGTGGACCATTTGTTGTTCATCCATCTAAGTGAACCACGGGTTCAAGTGAACCAAACTAGCATAAACCATCGATATAGAGAATTATAGTGATGGACACCATCTGATGATCGATGGTTTCTCACCTAACATAAGGACCATCATTTGTTAGACTTGAAGGTGGCTCATCCATTGGGGGGGGGGGGGTAAACCCTAATTCAACATAGAAAGGAATCTCTTCCAAACCAAGGTACATGTAACGCCCGGGCCCACTGCCTAAGGCTCTAGTAGAGTTTCAGAAATGACGACTGGCCCCACAGACCACCACTAGCCTTAACTGAGCACTTTGTCCACACTGACACGCAAGCCAGGATCAACTTCCCGACTGGTCACCCATCCTAGTACTACTCCAAGCTGAGCACGCTTAACTATGGAGTTCTTTAGAGATGGGCTCCCTGAAAAGGAGGTGCACCTTGGTGATATGGGTAGTCCAATCATTCCTTTTAAGATCAACTTATCCAAGGCCTCAAATCCTGGGATGTTACAATCTCCCCCACTTAGACTCTTGACGTCCTCGTCAAGGCTCAATTATAAGGCCTCATAATCTCTTCCCCATTTCAGTGCAGACCCACATGGCCCATGGACACCCAGCTCCCGATCACGGAATACCAGCGCAAGGGTGGCTACGTCAACCATGGACAACCCTTTCCTACATGCCTGGAGGGGAATTGGCTCTGATACCATTTGTAACGCCCGGGCCCACTGCCCAAGGCTCTAGTAGAGTTTCAGGAATGACGACTGGCCCCACAGACCACCACTAGCCTTAACTGCGCACTTTGTCCACACTGACGCGCAAGCCAGGATCAACTTCCCGACTGGTCACCCATCCTAGTACTACTCCAAGCTGAGCACGCTTAACTATGGAGTTCTTTAGAGATGGGCTCCCTAAAAAGGAGGTGCACCTTGGTGATATGGGTAGTCCAATCATTCCTTTTAAGATCAACTTATCCAAGGCCTCAAATCCTGGGATGTTACAGTACAATTGAGCACCGAATGGATCAAAAAGCTCGATGATGATGATAAAACATATAAGGAACATAATTTATTGATAAATTGCAAAAAAAACCCCTCAATTGGGTAAATTGTAGAAAAAGCCAAAATGTACATAAAATAATATAACTTGTATCAACAGTGTCCAAATTGGACCAAATTTGAAACTTAAGCTTGTCTTATGATTACAAAGCATATCACAAGGTTAGATTATGGTTCTAAGCATTCAATTATGATAGTTACTCTTGTTCAAACACTTTAAGAAAGGTTAGGGGTCTCTCAACTATAAACCCTAACAAGGATTTTGCCCCCGAAATCCAAGGTAAACATAGATGGATACTTCTCATGCACCTCATACTTATCCTCCACATGGTTAATTTCATCACATGATAATGTCACATAATTCTCATAAAAGTCATATTCTTCCCCCTCAACTATTGCATGTCATCTTGGTTCCACATAGGAACTGTTGTGCCACTTGTACAGGTGTGGTAGTACCAAGTCCGGTAGTATCTTTCAACTTGGGACTCTAACTGTCGTCTTAAACTATTATATCTGGTGTATCACACATTAATCAGAGGCCACACTTGATGGATCTTTACCAAACATGAAACATCATGTATCTCTTATCATATGTAACTCTACATCATTTCATCTCTATACTCCTTCAATTATTGTTGTAATTAGCAACTCAATCAATCAGGTGGGCATCCCCAGATTATCAAGAACTATGAGACATATGTTTTTATAGGATTCTCCAATCATCTCAATGTGTATAGGCCATCTGTCTAGGTTGAAGAATCATATACTTGTCTACAATCATTAACAAATATAACTTCTTGATTGACCTTGTCAAGGGTAAGGCAACAATATTGTCTTCATCTAACTAGGTCTCACACAAAACATTTATTAGATGTATCATAATTCCAGTAGGATACTCTAGTTAAACCCCAACTCACTCTTGTCGAACTTGTCACACATATGTATAGTTGCTTCAACATTCTTAAGCTTTAGCAAAGATGTTAACCATGCTACTGACCATTCTCTGAAATACTTTGAGATGTCATCATTCAAAGCTTGTCACAACTTATGAGACATGACCTGAGCACTCCATCCCTCTTATTTATAAACATTGGTGTTGCATTGGTTAGTCTAAATGACATAACCTTAAACTCATCATGGTCATGTATATTATGTCATCCACTCTAACTCTTATCCATTGGTATTATTATCCTAGTTTTATCTTAAAGAAAATGATAGTGCATGTCTCCTAGTCAACAAACCATCTATCCTTCATAGTGGTTTTGCCCAACTATCAGCAGACCATACACAGCATAATAGAATCACTCTTCTTTTTCCAAACAACACTTAGAGGATCAGCATCAACACACACACTCTCTCTCTAATGGAGAGAAACACCATATAGCTCATCTAATATATATCTTTAACTCATACATAACTGGTACACTCTGGATATTGGGATTCATTGCCTTAGTATCCACTATATATGTTATAAAGAACTCATACCCTGGTTTCATACACTTCCTCAACATCATAATCGGATAAGAACATATAGGAGGAATTCCCCTAACTCTTGGAAGGCTAAAAAAGAATGCTCATGCCAAATATAAAGATCTTGTAACTATAGTCCAAGGAAATCATACATCATATCAAGATATCCACCCCAGGATTACAACGAATCCATGTGTACCAAGTGGCATGAGACCCAATTAAAGGCTACGCCTCAAAAAGAAGAAACACAAAGGGAAACACACTTCTCATATCAAAGCAACGTTTTCCAGGGGTCCCTAGAAAAATGTAACCAATTCTATCTTCCCTATGTAAGTTACACTTTTTATGCATCATCTTACCCTTTCACAGCTTGGGTTCCTTGCCATTAGCATATGAATTATTACGATTATCATATCTCATTTCTCTTTTCTCATTAAATGTTCATCATTCTTGTATATGTCCTCTCATGTTTCCATTTTTCTAACCACTGATAAATGAATAGGTCATCATATTCCATATTTGCTTTGTTAAACAAGGAGCTTCTCTCTTGATTTCTTTCACATACATGCATATATTACATTAACACTTTCTTACACACACAGGTTGGTCTGATATTAACTCAAGTTCCACTTGATTCCTCTTCCATTATCCTCATTCATCTTCTCATATTATACTTATCACATGAGTCCTCTCCATCTTATGTGAATTTCATACCTTGAATCACTTTATTAGCACAAACTCTATCTTTTACTTTATTATCTTCTTGAATTACAACTTCAAGAACTCATATTTAGCTTATATTTATTCCAATTTAGGTTTCATGATGTGGTATCTTTCTATTATAGTTACCAAATATTCAAGTTTTGATAGGTTATGATGTAATTATCATCTTCTTTAGGGTAAGATTGAGATATCTACATCATGATTTCTAATTTGTTATTCTCTTTAGATTGTCTCAAAATGACTACTTGATCAGAGTAATCAAAAAGATAACAATCTAAGAGTTCCATACTTACATTTTCTTCAATATTGGAGTACCTAGCCAGGGCACCCGTGTACTAAAAGTAGGTAGTATGCATGATGTTTTCATGTCATGTTCCTAACTTAGATATCATCCTAGTACTAAGTCCTAGTGTCTCTATAGACTCATCAAACCTAAAACTCCGATACCAACTTGTGAGAATCTGTTACATTAAATGAGATTACTCAAAATGCAAAACATGATTACTCATTAATTAAACACAAATCCATAAAACAAGGTAAATTAAAATTTATTTCAACCTAACCATTATGCTCTGAATATTACACAAGAGCCCAACAACTTGCTTGTATTCTTATTATACCAAGAATATCTAACAATTATTCCATGGCCTCAACCACCACATATACATTTTACACATGAAATATTTCCATATTTATTACTTGAACAAGCATATAACATGCTACCAAAAACCTAATTCGATTGAAACATCGATTACAAACTTTTCACACGGACCTGAGAGTACAAGGATGATTGTAGGACACACTAGACAACTAAACAACCATCTCTAGGGTTCATCACATCTACTTCCGCTACTGTTGATCACCTAAAAAGATGTGGTGACCCATGAGGTGAGACCCAGTCCCTGCGAGAGATATAACTCTCTCCAATAAATATTAATTACATTAGATTAAATATTAAATAACTTAACAGTTAGAATAGTTAATAGTCAATTGAGCATATTGAACAGTTCAAGCAAACTAGTAGTATAAGCATCTCTAACATCATGATTATGTCTAGTAGCATAACATGGCTATCGCTATATTCATGTTTAATAAAGTGAAAAAATCTACATCATAAGTAGAAATAACATCATAAGCACATCTAACTGCATCAGCATGTTTGCAGTTTAAGCAGTTCATATTACAAACGCATGGCTAACAATATTAAACATAGCTAGCAGCATAATGTTAACTATCAGTATCAGTATATCTGACAATACAAGAATGTTTACAACATGAGTATAACTACAACATAAGCATATCTATCATCTCTTATTGTACTATACATCATCTCTATGTAAGGAAAGCAAAGAAGGATTATCATCCAGTATGAAGCATTTTGTATAATCGTAAATAGATATGCTACACGACTGTATTACATCTTTTATTACACCCTGGGGAGTTTTAATTGTACCATCCAAAGTCCAACTGACCCCTACAAAGGGCTATTCGGTTTTGTACAAGATCTAGGAGTGTCGGTATCCTAATATCTCTCCTCTACCTAGTCAATATGGGCCAAAAATGCAGTGACATATTAGTCAATGTTGCCACTACAATGACAAATAGTTAAGATACTAACAACTAGTCCACCCTTGGTATAGGTCACGACACTAGAGAATAGGCTCATGCATGGCTATTCTATAAGAGGCGTCATGCAGATATACTGCTGCCTTTTGCACATCACAATATCACAATATCTGAGGCATGACCGCAACCATCCACAATTGCTTCATATTAGGGTACCAAGCTATCCTCGCATACTCAACATGTTATGTATGTGCTCCGATTTTCCCTTAAGAATACTCATTTCACCACCAGCAAGTTCTAACATTGAATGGTTCTATGACAGAGGGCACTACATGATAGGATTTCACTTGATTAGGTATCGCCAATTGGGTGAATTAAGACTTCATCAAACAAGTGGACATACAAACCCTAATTCATCTCTAATAGACATTAGCATATAACAACTTTAAAAGATATAAAACATATGAGACTTATTGTTCCCCATCTCATCATCACATGGTACTATTCACTTGTCATTCATGAGACTGCACTTGTCATGATAGTATCAGAGGATATAAATCCTTATCACAACATCATAGGGTATCAGCTTTGTTCAGTGTAAGAGGATTATACCTCATTCAGGGATCAACTATGCCCAAAGGTCATTGAAACCATCATATCATTTCCTGCAAGTTCATCATTATCTTTTTATGCCTTATAACAAGGCTCAACAATCATCACCATACATGTGATACAAAGGCGTAGCATGATATTACATTAAAGAACTAACAGATGTTTAGATGATAACATTGCAGGAGTATATTAGCAATTAAGAGCATTCTTTTATTATAACAATATATAAGGAAGCTAAGTATGATTTTTCATCATCACACTTATAGTGTACAAGTTTATCATAAGAAAACTTAGATCATGAAGGTATGATAATCACCAGTTAAACACATAAGAAATTCAATCAATCATTAGGAATGATATTCCATCATTATATTAATCATTCAAGAAAGCATAACCTAATTAAACACCATTCTCTACTTACATTATGATTAGGTTTATCAAGGTAGCTTACATTGAAGTTGTAGTTTAGGAATTCATTCACAAACCTTAACCCATAGCATCCTCGCATAATCTTGGATGCATAAAACTCAACATCATCATCACATTCCATACCATTCTCAAGTATGCATCCATGCATAACTCAGGATGTTAACATTAGATTATAGTATACTAGTGTTCCACAACAATAAAAGAGTACTCTATTGTTTTATCATTCCACTAAGGAAGACTAAACATAGTTAATCACCACCACCTAAATTCATTATGATTAAGTGTAACAAACTATACCCCATTAGGGTTACATATCATGACAATATGGTTACTATACATTCTATTCATGTGAGGGAAAAGGTAAGACTACCTTATTAAGGATAAACCTCCATTGTTTCCAACATCATTCAACCAATATCACCATACCACAACATCACCCAGAACCATTGGATATTGAAAAGGTAAGACCATTAGTTAATTACATAAGTAAACACCTTGAATAAACCACCTATGAAGTCATTTAGTTGTGACCTGGAGATATTCACCATTTAACCCTAGACATCCTTATTTAACAACATGAAGGAGCACCATAGGCTATGGAGTTAAAAACCATCATTGGTTGTGCATTTTAAGCAAGACATCATATCAACCATCAATCTTCTTAATTTGATCTCCTAAGGGAAACCATCAAATTCTGATTATTAGAAATCACGTCACATAATATGTTTCAATCGAAACTATTGGATGTTGAAGCATCCAATATAAACCATTAGATCAAGTCCTTTGCAATCCATCATATCAAGAATCAAGCTTCTTGATTTGATCTCCTAAGGGAAACCATCAAATTCAGATTATTAGAAATCACATGTAACATAATAGGTTTCAATCCAAACTATTGGATGTTGAAGCATCCAGTCCCAATCATCAGATCAAATTCTTTATTCAAAAGTTTTAGATGAACAAGTATTATCCTAACTATTGTATCAAGTTCATATTTCAAAATCATAAATTCGAGTATAGGTCTAACCCTTGAATCATTTGACCCAAGAAACTATTGTGCTAGGGCTTAATTGATGCTACAACTACATTCTTAACTCACCATTGGTTTTGGAGGCCTGATCCACCATCGGTTCTGACCATGAAGTTATCATCAGTTGTTAGATAATCACTATATTCATTTAACAAAATAGGATATTAAGCTAATATCACCATTGATTGATAGCATCATTACGGCACTTAGTGGGTGATCATTAAGCGTATAATTGAACCAAAACCTGACCTAAGGGGTGACCATCGGCTGTCACCATAAGTTGACACCCTTGGTCCCCACCATCAGTTGTCAAGGTAGCAATACCACCAGTTGTTGCAAGGGCACTACCATCGGTTGATGTATAACATGGAAATCAGCCTTAAAACCTAGGTATAAGCCATTGGTTGATAGGTGCTAAGTATCATTGGTTGCTAAGACAACCCGATCCTAGTCATCCTCTTCCTTAGGAAGGTCACATAAAGAGTTTCAGATCCACCTATGGCTGGAAACTAAGAAAGAAACACCATAAAAATTGAAACCCTAGGCAAGGTTATCTTTATCAAGCATAGATCCTCATTTTAGAGCAAGAACTTATGCAAGCAAGCTTGTAGTAAGCAATAAAAGTGAAGATGGTTATAAATATTTCCTCCACAGAGAAGAACATGCTCTAAATAGCAAGAAAATCAAGCCAAGAAGGTAGAAAGCCCAAGAAGAAGCTCTGAACTCGGTCAAGTAGGCACCCTTCTTCACAAGGAAGCAAAACCCTAGAAGAAGAAGAAGAAGAAGCAAGAAAGGTAGGATATTGAGCTCTAAAGAAACTTTTACCATGGAACAACAAAGTTCCAACCTAGAGCAAGGTCTGAGGAAGAAGAAGAGTACGAAAAATGGAGAAGGAATGAAGAAAACAACTTGCCTTGGTCGGAAACCCTAGGAGATGACCTTGGAAACCCTAGGTAGGGCTAGATGGAGCTCTAGGAGACCTTCTTCTCCAAAAAGGGGGTCATCTTCTACCTTGGACTGCCTGTTTCCATGGACAAATAGAGAAATATCGGTGCTCTAGTCTAGAGGAAATAGAGAGCAAGTAAAGGTTTTGTACTTGGGCAAGGAAGAGGTAGATATAGCCCATGGATAAGGATGGAAGAAAGCATGAGGTGTACAAGCAGCTCTCCATGTGTTCATGGCTTAAAGCTTTCATGGACGATCAAGTAGCAGGTCCACTAGCTTTTGGGGACTCCTGGGACATTGGTTGATGGTCTCCCAGGTCAACCATTACCTGTTGGTAAAAGGTACCCATCGTTTGTTCATGGTTTAGGTTAATAGTTGGGTGAACCATTGGTTGATCATAAATTTAAGTGAACCATGGGTTCAAGTGAACCATGGGTTCAAGTGAACCATGGGTTCAAGTGAACCAAACTAGAATGAACCATCGACCTAGAGCCTTCTAGTGATTACCACTAGATGTTACCACCATATGATGACTTATGGTTGATCACCTAAGAGAAGGACCATCGTTTGTTGGACTTGAAGGTGGCTCATCCATGGGAGGATAAACCCTAATTCAAAATAGAAAGGAATCTCCTCCAAACCAAGGTATAATCGAGCACCCCATGGATCAAAAAGCTCAAGGATGATGAGAAAACATCTATGGAACATAATTGATGTGACCAATTACAAAGAAAACCCCTCAATTGATTAATTTGTAGAAAAGTCCAAAATGTACATAAGATTACATAACTTGAACAAACAGTGTCCAAATTGGACCAATTTGAAACTTAAGCTCGTCTTATGATTCCAAAGCATATCACAAGGTTAGATCAGGATTCTAAGCATTATATCATGATAATTAAGCTTGTTCAACACTTTAATCATGGTTAGGGGATCTCAGATGTGTATTTGAATGAAGCTCAAACCTTCTATGAAACCTAAGGAATTGGCCCAAAACCCTACAAATTAACATAACATCAAGGAAACATAAGCTACTTCTAAAGTAAAATGAGAATATGCCTAAAAAATTAATTTAAAAATTTAATTGAAACATGGATCAATATGCATTCATCGTAGCATATACTTAGTATTATTTGATGATAAATATAGGTGTGTTATTGGTACGTGACTTTCTTACCTAAATAAAGATAATATTGCTCAGGTACCCATGACAATACATGCATAATGTGGTAAAAAATGCTTTTAACTACATTGTGATTTTCAAACCTCAAAATGTTTTTGGTTCTATAAATGTTTGTTCATTTTGTTGAGTAATAAACATTTTAGCTATTATATCATTATTGATGGTAATTGGGGTCTTACCCCTTGGTTTTCTCCATGTTTTAGGTGACCGACATGGCTTTTGAGAAAGCATTGGAGAGGATCATACTTTTGGAAGTAAATCCTAGATTGGAGGAAGGTTATGTTTGCATGACCTCCTCTTGAGACTAAGTGAAGTTTATGTATAGGAATAGTGGTCCGGCGTCACCCCTGTACACTCAGGTCTAAGAGTGAAAGTTCCTTATTTAGTTGCAAACTCAGCTTGAGATCTTGACATGCACGTATAGTCTTTGGGGCCACAGTTATAGAAGTTCAAAGGTATATATATATATATATATATATATATATATATATATATATATATATATATATATATATATGTGTGTGTGTGTGTGTGTGTGTGTGTGTGTGTGTGTGTATATATATATATAAATGGGCCCATCTTTCATACTTGCCCCCTACTTTGGTTACTTTTTTTTTAGTTTCTTACTTTTGTCATGTAGAGGGTTACTTTACCTTGCAAACTGTAAAGTTTCATGCATAGATAGTTAGGTTTGCAACAACAGATTCAAAAACACGGTTATATACATATTTGCTGTGTATTTTTCACACACACACACACATATATATATATATATATGTGTGTGTGTGTGTGTGTGAAGCCATAGTAGAGGCCACCACATACTGTGAAATGTAAATGAACTGTAAGAAATTTGTATGAGGTTTAAATGTTAGATAATATTACTTTGCTAATCAATGATAAGTTTTGAACCTATGTTCTTACAATGTGGTTTATGTCTATGGTGATGTTCATTGGTTTTAGTTGATTTGGTATTGAGTAATCTCAAACTTGTGGCGGTGTGACGTCACAAAAACCTATATAATAAAAATTCAAAAGCATCCAAAATAGATCAAATTAAGCACATACATTGAGTAAATACATGTGCTTAGATATTTTTCACAAAATTTCTTATTAGGTCCTCATATTGTGCCATCCCGCCACACTAAATGAGATTACTCAAACCAAAAATCCTGATTGATCACTAATTAATCATATTACTGAAAAGGGTACAAAATTAAAACCAAAATAATTTTTTCATTCATGTTGGAGAACAATTGCACAAAGGTCCAACATCTTGTATAAACATACCACTGTTGGCCTAAGTATTATACATTGTCCATATTTTCATGATGACTTAACCACTACATTCATATGTATACAAGAAAAGGATCATTTCCATCAAGTCCTAGCTTGATCTAGTTCATGTCAAAAGCAATGCAAATGCACATTCTTGGAAAACGCGCTAAAACCCTCAAAATAGTTTTTGTGACCATTTATATTGATGATGTGACTTGTAACTAAGATGATAAAAAATCACAAGTTATTAATTCAAATGTTTAATTACTCTAATGACATTTTTCAAAATTGATCATAGGTTGTATGATCGATCAAGTTTCCTTCCTAGAAACTTGACTGATGCCTTGGATTAATCTTGGAAAATTCCCAAGATCGACAAAGTTTGCCCAAAACAAACTAAACTGAATCCCTACATAGGAAAATCAAATTGAAGTGATTATCTGAGTTTCATCCAGGACAAACTCGATATATGCTTCAAATTTGCTTTATCACACAGTGCTATCGTCTGAGTTACCTTTATGGAAACTTGATCGACTGCAATGTATGAAGTGTGTAGAAAAAGTAATTTTAGTTGTTAGAGTGTTGCAAACATCAAAAATAGATCTGTTGCAACATCCTGAATGACTATAAATCATTCCTAAGTGTTCCTAGACACTAGTGGACATCCCCAACTATAAATAGTACCTTTTGGAGTTCATTCCAAGGTTGCTCCTTCATGTTATTCAAGATCCTAGCTATAGTTGAGTGCATTCCATCCACTAGAGTTGCTTTCTTTATCTTGTTTGTAAATCAAAATGTCCAAATGAGTGAGATAGGATATGTGCAAGAGAGCTACTTCATTGTAGACTCATAAAGCTCTCAAGTATTCCCTTTCCCCAACCCCTTTCTTCAAGATCAAGTTATTGAAAGCTTCTCCAAGTGAAGGAGAAGGTGAAAAGCTTCTCCATGTGGAAGGTGAAGGTGCAAAAGCATCTCCAAGGTGAAGGAGAAGGTCAACGCTAAAGATCTGGATGTGGATGGGTAATTTCTTTTAGGTGGAACACTCGTTGCAAGAAGGGGAGCTCCTTGGCGAAGGTTTCCAACTACTTGCAAGAGTGGCTAAGCGCTAGTAGAGGTTGAAGAATCTACTCTCAAGGATAGGTAAGGACTTGGTTTCTTTATTGGATCCTTTTGTTCCTAAAAAGGAAGGTTGGGTATCATTGGCTTGGAAAAGGAAGGTATTCTTGTATGTCTTGTAATGGAATATAAGTATACAGGGGTTGTGAAATCCTAGATCTTGACCTCTCTAGGTAGTGGACTGACTTTCTCCTAGTTGGAGATTGGAACCACTCTACATAGCTTGTTCTTTGTGATTGTTTAATCTCTCTCATCCTTTCTATGTATGTTTAGTTGCACTCAAATTTACACATTTGCAATCTTTCCTACTGAAGTAACTTGAAGGTCTAACAAGTTTTGTGTGAGTGTTTTTAGCTCTATTCACCCCCCTCTAGAGCTCTTTGATCCAAAAACAACCATACCATGTTTCTTTATATTTGTTCAGTGGTCTAAACTACAACCTATTTACAAAAGATGTCATCCACATATTTACAGGATGTATGTAGCACAAGTACACTATCAAAATCTTGAGTCAATATACAACATCTAAAAAACATCCCCACTTAGACTTGAGAGTAAAGGGATGACTCTGGGAATCACTAAACAACCGACCAACCTTCTTCCTCTATAGATCTCCAAACCGGTCCTCCTCTCTACCACGGGTCTGGCAGTGTTGTTGATGATCACCTAAAAGGATGTGGTGAACCAGGAGGTGAGACCCATGTCCTAGGGATAGATATAACTTCTAAAAACATATGTTTCTTAAAAAAATATTATGTATATTAAAGCATATAATATTACAGAGTTGGAAGACTATACAACTTACACAAAAGAACATGCATATCTACAGTCATAGTATAGTTGATTTCCCTTACCACATTATAATTCATCTACAAATCAAAAGAAATAGAGCAAGGATCATCATCCAATGTGAGTCATCAAGAAACCCTAACAAATATTCTATATGGCTGGTTTACATATTTTATTAAGTCCTGGGTAGTTTAAGGCGTACCACCCAAACTACTAGTTGACCATTGTAGAGGCACAATCAACCCCATACAAGATCCAAGATGACCAGAATCCTAATATCTCTTCCCCTCAATCGGTACGAGTCAGCCAATGTGGCATATCATCCCAACTACAAAATAGCCTAGTCTATCCTAGGTACACATGCCATGCAACTAGAAACCAGGGTATAGAACCCTCAAATCTGAGTTATGACTACATTCATTCTCTACTCATAACAAATTTGAGACATGGCCTCGATCTCTCTCTTAAACCTTGGTATCTAGATGGAAGAGATACACCCTCCCTTCACATGCATATACTCAATAATATATGGTTATGATCTCCTCTTGGGATTACTCATTTCACTATCTAGAAAGTTCTGACACTAAGATAGCTCTACGGACTCAAGGCACTACATGATCAGAGTTACACTTGATTAATTATTTTGTTTAAGTATTTTGATTGCATCAAACAAGTTACATACACAAGATCATATAGTATGCTTACAAAATAAATTGTAGGATACAACTTCAGAAGATACAAAATGTATGAAAAATGTCTCATGCCATTCCATCATGATATATTCAATCATCTTGGCCATGTAGAGGCCTAAGCATCGAAGGCGGGCACATAACAACCCAAAAAGTCACTTTAGATAGAAATAATAATAACTTCATGTAGCAACATCATTATCATTCGAAATTTTTCAAAAAGTTTAACAAGTCATAAACAAGATATCAACCCAGATTTCAGCATAAATGTCCATCATACATAAGAGTTATGACATTTCTAAGAACTAGGCATTTATGTGATAAAACATAGCATGAATGAGCTACTTTATGCATTATGATTTCGTCTAACTATTATTTTAGCACCAAAATAGTAAATAAAAACATTAAAACCACCATTGGTCAACCACTATATAGTACGGTTTAAAGTTTGGTTCAGACTTATGTATATTAGATACCTAAACAACACCTATGTAACATTTTTAGAAGCCATAACACCAAGATGTTAGATTTTAGACTTTGTATGTTCAAGGGAAAACTCACTCACAGAAGAAGAAACATTCACAGGGTCTAAAAAAGGCTTAAGAACTCATATAATCACCATTTCCATGTCAAATAGTGCACAAACTGGTCATTATTCCTCGCATAATGAGATTTCTAGAGCAAGGTTTACATAAAACAAGTCATGAGTAGGCAATCAACATATTAGAAGTTATATCACTCATCTTAAGGTGAAGAATAACATCCAAATAGTAAGAAATTTTGAATAAAGGAAGGAAAATTCTAAGTTTATACCCCAAAAGATCCAATACAGCTCCTATCTTCAAGAATAGGATAGATCTAGAGCAAAAGAAAAAAGAAAGAGGGTTCTTCATCTATATTCTCAAGTTTCCAACAAGGAACAACATGGGTTCTGTCCATGGAGAAGGGAAGAAGAAGAAGGATGGCAAGAAAACAAGGGTAAGAGCGGGACCCCCTAGGCAAATTTGTTGCATAGTGATAGAATTCAAAACCTGCAAAGGGAGCCAAGAAAAGCATCAAATTCTTAAAAATTATCATAAAACCCTAAGTAGATCAAAACAAAGCTATTCTTGAGGAAAACTAAGCTATATGAATGCTACATTAGACTAATAATGCATCTAACATTGGGATGAATATGCATTCATAAAGCTTTGAATCTTAGTAGGTGTCTTGGGCTTCTCCCACCCTAACACTGACTTCATCTTATTAGGGTCTACAAAAACACTCTTTGTAGAGATCACATGGCCAACAAAATACACCTCAATCAGCCAAAACTCACACTTACTGAACTTCGTATACAACCGATGTTGCCTCAACAACTCCAACATTTGACAAAGATGTTTCTCATGTTACTGGTTGTCTCTGGAGTATATCAAGATGTCATCAATGAACACCACCACAAAATATCAAGATACTGTCTGAACACTCAATTCATCAAGTCCATGAATGTTGCCATTACATTGGTTATCCCAACCGGAATAACCACAAACTCATAATGACTGTACCTAGTCCTAAAAGTAGTCTTAGGTATGTCATCCTCCTTGATCTTCAATTGGTGGCATCTCGACCTCAAGTTTATCTTAGAAAACATTATAGCACCTCTCAACTGGTCAAACATATCATCTATCCTTAGCAACAGAGACTTTTTCTTCATTGTGATCTTGTTCAACTGTTGGTAGCATATACAAAGCCTCATCGAACCATCCTTCTTCTTCACAAACAACACTGGAGCACCACAAGGGGAAGTTCTCTATTGTGTGAAACCTTTCTCCAACAACTCCTGTAACTTCTTCTTCAACTCCTTCATCTCAGCTTGTGCCATCCTATAGTGTTTCGGAGCTACGGGTTGCATTCCAAGAACTAGATTAATTTCAAAATAAATCTCTCTAGGGGGTGGAACACTAGGAAACTCATCTGGAAAACCATCCTCAAACTCATGCACCGTAGGTTTATCCTGGATACTAGGATTCATCACCTTGGAATCCACTACATAATCTAAGAAAGCTTCACATCCTTGTTTCATCAACATCTCTGCTATCACAACCAACACAAGACAAGCAGGAAGCATCTTCCTATCTCCTTGGAATGTACAAAAGATATCCTCGTCAAAACACATAGCAACTTAGGAACTACAATCCGAAAAAACCTCATACTTCCCCAAGGTATCTATCCCTAGGATCACATGAAATCCATGCATATCAAGTGGCATAAGATCCACTTGAATGTTGCATTTAGAAAAAGAAAGAACACAAGATGGACACACCTCTCGCAACATTGTGGAACCAACCAAAGGGGTTCAAACAACAAGTTATCCATTCTACTATAGACAAGCACGTTACAACTATTTATCACCTCTCTAGTGATAAATGAGTGTGTCGCACCCGGGTCAACTATATCAGATACTAAGGTAAAAGTAGATAAGTCATAATCAAAAAATTTCATCTGACCTATCACGACCCATGAGTTGACCACTCCTTATGACTAACTGTAACATAGAATTTAGTCATCTCCCATTGTCATCCTTGACCTCTACTAGCTAGTCCTGAAGACCTGGCCTACAAAGACTGTCTACATTCTCTACCGCCACCATTTTTGTACTAATACTGTAGTGATCCTTGTTAGTTCTTCCTTTACTGTTGTGTCACCCCTCATTCTTCATGGGGAAAGACCATCTCACATGACCAACCTGAATGCACTTAGAGCACGTCCTTGTCTCACACTATAGCCTAGATGGTCCTATCACCGACACTGAACCTGAACTTTTTGCCCTAGCTGGTGGAAACTATGACCTCTTCCCTTACTAGGGGACCAATATGACTACACATGTGTCCTTGGCTCATAAAAGTTGACCTCTAAAGGTATTGTATTGAAGAAAATCTCAACGTCTTGAAGCTACCAGATGATGATCCTTGAAACTGAGCTTACCCCTTCCTTGCATTAGCTTCTCATTGATCCACTTCCATCCTTTCTATCCTCCTCATATACTCCAAAAAGATGGAAAACTTCTCTCGAGACTCTAAGGCATATGTTGTACTTGCCAACTCGACATTCAAGCCCTTCTTAAACCTTCTGTTCCTCTCCTTCTCTGTCATCATTGTGTGAGGACAAAACCTCAGCAACTCCATGAACTTTGCCTCATAGTCATTCAACAGACCATGACCCTTGGTACAATCGCTCTAACTGAGCCATTTTCTCCTCTAGATACATATTGGGAGAGTAATAACTCACAAACTCCTGCCAAAACTCCTCTCAACTAATCACCTCACCCAACCTCTTGTCCTCTTCTATGTCCCACCAATGGCTAGCACTATTATTCAAGAGGTAGATGCATGCTTCACCTTGTCCTCCTTAGAGATGTTCAGAATCATGAACGCCTTCTCCAATTCTATTAGCCACATATTTGCATCACTGGGGTCCGTAGTGCCCTCATACTCTGTGGCTCTCACTCGCTTCAGCCTCTCAAAGGTTGATCATGGACCCTAAGATTACACATTAGGAACAGGTGCCCTTGGTTGAGGTGTAGGAACCCTATCAGTTAGATGTGTAATCGTCACCATAAGCTGCCAAACATAGACTAGAAAGCTGGATTAGCCATAGTCAAAGGGTCAAATGGAGGTGGTACTGGTTGTTGTGTCCCAACCTCAGGTATTGTTCCTCCATCTCCTGGTCTCCTACCACCACCTCCTGGTGCCAAAAAGCTACTCTCAACATACTCTTCACATTCTCCAGACATATCTGCATAACCATAAATAATGGTCAGATATGTTGGATTATGTAAGAACAGACTCAACAACCTAAGTCATATGTCTCTGTAGACTCAATGAACCTAAAGTTCTATTACCAACCAAACTGTGGCATCTGGCTACGCTAAATGAGGCTACTCAAACCAATTGATCAGTAATTAATCATATTACTAAAAAGGGTGCAAAATTAAAACCAAAATAACTTTTCATTCATGCAGAAGCACACTATCAAAATCTCAAGTCAATATACAATGTCTACAAAACTTCACCACCCATACCTGAGAGTACAAGGACAACTCTATGACTCACTTAACAACCCACCAACCTTCTTACTCTACAGATCTCCAAGATAGTCCTCCTCACTACCACGGGTCTGACCGCATTGCTGACGATCACCTAAAAGGATGTGGTGGCCCACAAGGTGAGATCCATGTCCCAAGGATAGATATCAATCTAAAAACATGTGTTTCTTATAGAATAATTATGTATAATTAAAGCTAATAATATTATAAAGTTGAAAGAATATACAATTTACACATAAGAACATGCATATCTAGAGTCATAGTACAATTTATTTATCTTACCACATTATAATTCATCTACAAATTAAAAGAAACAGAGCAAGGATCGTCATCCATTGTGAGTCATCAAGCAATACTAATAGATATTTTATATGGCTAATTTTCATAATTTATTAAGCATTGTATAGTTTGAGGCATACCACTCAAACTACTATCTAAAAGTGAAGTCACAATCAGCCCCATACAAGATCTAGGATGATTAAAATCCTAACATATCTTTCCCTTGGTTAGTACAAGTCAGCCATAGTGGCATATCAGCCCAACTACAAAACAACCTAGTCTGCTCTTGGTACACAGTCCACAACACTAGAAACCATGGTATATAACCCTCAAATACAAGTTACAACCATAGTCTCTCTCAACTCATATCAAATCTGAGACACGCCCTTGACCACTCTATAAAACCTTGGGATCTAGATGCAGAGATATACCCTCCCTACATCCACATATACTCAATAATATATGAATTTGATCTCCTATTGGGATTACTCATGTCAATATCTTGCAAGTTCTAACACTAATATATCTCTATGGTCTCAGGGAAGTATGTCATTAGGGTTACACTTGATTAATTACATTGTTGAAGTATTTTGACTGCATCAAACAAGTTACATACAAGATCGTAGAATATGCTTACAAAATAAATTGTAGAATACAACTTAAGAACATTTAATCCATATGAAACAGTTTGCATGTCATTACATTGTGATATATTCAATCACTCTTGGCCCTGTAGAGGCCTAAGCATCAAATTGTGTCACATAACAACCCAAAATGTCACTTTAGATAGAAATAGTAATAACTTCTTCTACAAACACTATTGTCATCCAAAATTTTCTAGGGAATTTAACAAGTCATAGACAAGATATCACCCCAAATTTTAGGATAAAGTTCCATGATACATAAGAGTTATGACATTTGCAAGAACTAGCCATTTATATGACCAAAACCTAGCATGAATGAGCTACTTTTAGCATTATGATTTCGTCCAACTATCATTTAGCACAAAAATAGTAAATAAAAGCATGAAAACAATCATCAGTCGACCACTATATAGTAAGGTTTAAAGCTTGGGTTAAATTTATGTACTTTGGGTACAAAAACAACACCAATGTGACATTTTTAGAAGTCATATCAGCAACATTTTGATTTCAGACCTTGTATGTTCAAGGAAAAACTCACTCACAGAAGAAGAAACGTTATTAGGGTCTAAAGAAGGCTTAAGAACTTGTATAATCACCATTCTCATGTCAAACAGTGCACAAAGAGGTCATTTTTCCTCATATAACAAATTTTCTAGAGCAAGGTTTACATAAAACAAGTTATGAGTAGGCAAGAAACGTATTATAATTTATATCACTTGCCTTAAGTTGAAGAAGAACGTACATATAGAAAGGAATCTCAAAGGAAGGAAAAACCTGAGATTTATACTCCAAAAGCTCCATGATAGCTCCTAGAATGGGGTAGATCTAGTGAAAAAGAAAGAATAAAGAGAGTTCTTCATCCATATGCTCGAGTTTCTAGCAAGGAACACTATGGGTTTCATCCATGGTGAAAGGATGAAGAAGGAGGACAACAAGAAAATGAGGTTAATACGGATGTTCTTACATGCACTATGATGCCCCATCATGTTAAATGAGATAACTCAAACAAAATGCACAATCAACTACTAGTTAATCACTTTACTAGAAAAGTGGGTAAATTAAAACCAATATAAACATTACCAACATGTTCAGAAACATTTACATAAAGGCCCAACAACTTGTATATTAACACATACCATATAATGTATTTACATGTATGCCTAGTGGACTCAGCCACAACATGCATACAAGAGATATTGTTCCACATATACATGCCATATACGAACATCAACACATTGCCAAAACTCGAGTCAATGTACATATCATCTACAAAAAATCCCCTTCCAGGATGTGAGAGTACATGAATGACTCTAGGACACACTAACTACTAGCCAACCATCTACTCATACTGCTCTTTAGGTTGCACTTCCTCACGACCATGATCCTGATGATGTCGCTGATGACCACCTAAAAATATGTGGTGACCCACAAGGTGAGACCAACATCCTAGCGAGAGATATAACTCTCAACAATGGTTATTGATTATAGTAGGTTATATAATTAAGAATATTATGATAATTAAATATATTAAACCGGTTGAGCAAGCTAAATAGATAGGCATAGAAACATGTGTGAATAACATGTATATAAAGAAACTGATGGAACTATGACTTACTAAATAGTTAATTACTCTTGCTACATCATATAACAACTAGCATCATAAGAAACAAGGCAAGGTTTAACAAACAATGTGAAACATATTTAACCCTAAACAAATATGTTATATGATTGGATTACATCTTTTATTAAGCCCTGGGGATTTTGAGATATACCACTCAAATTCTAACTGACCACCGCTTGGTCGCAATCAATTCCGTACAAGATCTAGGAGAGCTAGAATCCTAAGATATCACCCCCCGGTCAGTACGAGTCAAATGTAGTGACATATCAGTCAAATTCCTGCAATGACATATAAGTCAAGTTGCAAATTAGCCTAGTTTGTCCTCGGTATATAGGTCACAACACTAGTAACCATGGTATACAAGACCCTATCATCTCAGGTAAAACCACAGTTGTCCTCAACACATCACAGATTTACATGTATCAATTGTTCATAAACTAAGGCATGACCGCAGCCATCCTCTAAACCTTGAGATCAGGATGACAAGGACATATAGTCACTTGCACCTGTGCATACTCAACGGTTATGTATTTGACTCTAAGCATCCCTTAGGAATGCTCATTTCCCCATCCAACAAGTCCTGACACTGGAGTGGTTCTACGACATAGGGCACTGCATGATTAGGATTTCACTTGATTAGTTAATTCTAATTGGGTAAGACTGCACCAATCAAGTTACATACAAACCTTAAAAGAGTTCTGCAAAAACATGGTGTGTTGCTACTTCAAAATATATAAAACGTATGAAATATAATTCTTATCACATCATCACATGACACCATTCTCTGTCACATCATGAAGAGGTTAACACCTCAATTAGGACACAAAACCATATCCTAAGGTCATAAGACCATTCACATTTTTCCTGTAAGATCATCATTTATCTTTCCATGCCTTATCAAGGCTCATCAAACCATCACCATATACGTGACATATATATTTAATATTACATTTAAGAGCTTATGATGTTCATATGGCGATCTTATTAGGGTTACAAAAACATTGAGGGGGAGAGTATTGCTCATCATACCAATCCTTCAAGGAAGCTAAATATGATTAACCAATATAACTTATTTGTATTACAGCTAGGTTCAAAAAGATAATTTGATTAATTTCACAAAATAGCACTCAAGGTTAAACCTTAATTCTTAGCATTTCCAAAATATCATGAATGCATAAGGTTAAAGATCGCCATCTGTTTTCATACAACCAAACTCATAACCCATACTCATAGAATAAGGAAACCCATGGATCACAAATAAAAAAACATGGCGACCACAAAGGTCAGGAAATATTGGCGACTACTAGGGTTAGGGTTCTCATTGACCGCTAGGGTTATGTACATTAGCAACCACTATGTCAGAAAACTCATCGACCGCCAAGGGGTCAGAAAATATAGTGACCATTAGGGTTAGGAAACATAGTGACCACAAGAGTCCAAAATATTCATTGACGGATAAGGGTCCAAAATCTTCATCGACCACATATGATCAAAAATCTAGGTGACCATCAAGAGGTACAAAACTTGGCAACCAATCATGAAGTCCAAAACTCATCGATCACATGAGTTTAAAACTTGATGACCACCTAAGACTAACACTTAAAAACCACTAGCGTGGAAACGTTGGCGACCACTAGAAGATTCAAAACGTGATGACCACCAAAAACTCATCAACCATCATGGGGTAAAAACCTAAAACTTGGTGACCAGGATACAAGCAACGATATTGGAGACCATCTCGATCAAAAAATCTCATCGGTCATGGAGTCAAAACTTAGTTACATAGATGCACACACATATGCCAGGTCTAGAGTTTCCATCTTCAAGGAAGAAACATCTAATATGTTTAAAGGTACATCAAGAAGAATTATGTACTCAATATATACCATCTAAGCTCAACCCTAGGTAAAGGTAACATCTTTCTACTTGGGAACAACATTTTTAGGGTACGATCATGTACATGCAAGGTAAGTGTAAGAAATAATCATGGAGAAAGTTATATAACTCGCCTTAGAGATGATGAAGAATCTCCAACAATGAGGTAGCTCGAGGAAGGAAGGTAGAAATCCTATTTTGAATACTCCACTCTGTCAAGCTAGCTTCTTCTCCCAAAAAGGAAGCAAACCCTAGGTCAAGGAAGCAAGAAAGGAGTGTTATTAAACCACTAGTTCAAGATCCACCATGGGTCTGACCAAGAAGAAGAGGGAGGAAGGTAGGATAGCACGTAAAATGAAGGAAAAGAGGGAGATCTCACATACCTAGGCCAAGAAACCAATCAAGGAAGCACCAAACCACCTCAACAAGGGTGGATCCAAACCCTAGGTGCACATGCAAGCTAGATTGATCACCTTGTTCAACCATTATCTCCTTCTTCTCTACCAAGAAAAGGAGATGATATCCAAGAACAATGAAGAAGTGAGAGAGTGCTAGGTCTGAAAAGAACTTGCTTGCATGCAAGGAGGGATGTATATATAGCTTAGAGTGAGAGAGAAAGGAAAGGATAGGTGTCAAGCCATGCATGCCATGTGTCCAAGGTCATAGAATCTTGTCCGTGCAAGCATTTCAATCAAGAAACTAGGTCGAACACAACAATAAAAGTTAGCAACAAAGAGGATTTAGGAAACCCCATCGACAGCCAAGAATCTTGGCGACCCAGATGGTCCACTTTCTTGGCGACCAAGGTGATAAAAAACCAAATGACCGCCAACCCTAAACACGTTGGTGACAAATATGAATTAGAAGCCTCATAAACTTCTGACCCTAGGTGGACACATAAACCTTGGAGACAGTTATTACTAGCTGAATTTTCAAGTCCAACACTTAAGGTCAACCCTAGGGTTAGGGCATCTATGAAAGCAAACCCTAAGTCAAACACAAGCTTAGATGTCACCACTCAAACCTAGATGCAACAAGGCACCCCAAAGAACAACTAACTAGAGAATGACATGAAAACATGTGAGACAAAAAAAGCATGTGAAAAATTGCAAGAAAAACCCTAGATATGTGTAAATTGCATAAAAGCCCAAAATAAGCATATATTTGCATAACTTATTGAAACAGTGTCTAAACTGGACCAAACTTGAAACTTAAGTTTGTCACATGTTATAAAAACACATATTAGGTTTAATTAGGATTTTAAGCATCCAATTATGATAAAAAAGCATGTTCAACCAAAAAGCAAGGTCAGGGGTCTTACAACCATAAACTCCTAACAAGGATTTCACCCTCGGTATTCTGCGCGAACAAGGTCAGGTAGTTCCTATGCATCTCATACTCAAACTCTCATGTGGCTTCCTCCACACCTCGGTGATGCCACAAAACCTTCACTAAGGATATATCCTTCTTCTTCAGCATCTTCACTCTTCTGTTTAAGATCAACACAGGACCCTCAACATACAACACATCCCCCTCCCACTCAACCTCCACTGGATGCAATGTCTGCTCTATATCAGGGTGACACTTCTTCAACATGGAGAGATGGAAGACATTATGAAAGCTATGCAATTCTGGTAATAACTCCAACTTGTATGTAGATGTTCCCAAAAATGACTTGAAAAATGTGGACCTTTGTCAGATACTATGGTAACTGGATTGCCATGCAGAAAAAGTATCTCATCAACATATATATGTGCTAACTTCTCTAAT
Organism: Alisma plantago-aquatica; assembly: GCA_963693085.1. Taxonomy (NCBI): domain Eukaryota; kingdom Viridiplantae; phylum Streptophyta; class Magnoliopsida; order Alismatales; family Alismataceae; genus Alisma; species Alisma plantago-aquatica. The sequence goes on from OY856409.1 coordinate 1,882,880,597, forward strand.
ATATATGTCATCTTGACTAGAAGGAAGTGAGCTGACTTGGTCGACCTGTCAACTATCACCCAAATGGAATCATGACATTTCGTTGTCCTAGGAATATCAACCACAAAGTCCATGGTAATATGATCCCATTTCCACTATGGTATCAGCAAATCTTGTAAGGTCCCTACATGCTTCTAATGCTTTGTCTTGACCAACTGACAAACTGGACACTTAGCAATGAACTCTACCACATCATGCTTCAAAGATGGCCTCCAGTAAAAATCATTCATATTGTGGTACATCTTTGTACTACCCGGATGCATCATGTACATCGAGGAATGAGCTTCCTCAAGTACCATCTTCCCTAGGCCCTCAACATCTGGAACCACAATCTTGTTGTGAAAGCAAACAGTTCCATCATCCAACTCATGGAATCCATGATACTTATTGCTACCAATCTCTAGCTAGATGTTCTGTATCACATTATTATTCTGATGTGTGTCTCTAATCTAATGTATCAAGGTGGGCTTTACTTGCAACTGTGCTAAGAACCCCACCAATAGAGATACTTCTAGTTTTACATTAATTTGGAAAAGAGATATTAGCATGTCCTGCTTGTGGCACACCATGGAGTGTAATTATGCCTTTTCTACAGATGATGATGATGATGAAGATGACTTCCAACTCAACACATCAACCACTACATTTTCTTTCACTGGATGGTAGTCTATCAAGAAATCATAGTCTTTGATCAGCTCCATCCATCTCCTCTGCCTCATATTCAACCCCTTCTTCGAGAAGATATACTGAAGGTTCTTATGGTCAGTGAAGAACTAACACTTGTTTTCATACAAATAGTGCCTCCAAATCTTCAAGGCATGGACCACTTTTTCAAGCTCCAGATCATGTGTTAGGTAGTTCTCCTCATGTTTCTTAAGTTGTTGTGAAACTAAAGAAATCACATTCTTGTCCAGCATTAACACACATTCCAAGCCATTCTTCAAAACATCACATAAGACGTTGTAACCTTTCCCTTGCTCTGGCAGACCTAACAATTTGTCCTTCAACAACTAAAAAGAACTCTAACACTCATCATCCTAGACAAAAGGAATACCCTTCCTAGTCAACTTGCTTAGGTATAATACAACATAGAAATTCTTGATGAATCTCTTTTAGTAACATGCCAAACCTAGGAAACTTTGGACCTTAGCCGATGTCATGGGTTGTTCCCACTCCAACATTGACTGTACCTTCTTTGGGTCTATACAAACACCTTTAGTAGATATGATGTGTCCAATAAAAGATACCTCTGTCAACCATAACTCACACTTACTGAACTTGGCATACACCTGATGCTACCTCAACAATGTGAACGCCTGGAAAAGATGTTGCTCATGTTATCATCTATCTCTGGAGTATATCAATATATCATCTATAAACACAACCACAAATTGATCCAGTTATGGTCTAAACACCTTGTTCATCAGGTACATGAAAGTTGCAGGTGCATTAGTCAACCCAAATGACATAAGCACGAACTCACAATGACCATACCTAGTCCTAAAAGTTGTCTTAAGTATGTCATTATCCTTTATCCTCAGTTGGTGATAACCTAAGCTTAGATCTATCTTCAAGAACATTGTAACACCTCTGAATTGGTCAAACAGATCATCTATCCTTGGTAACATGTACTTATTCTTCATTGTAACCTAGTTCAACTGACGGTAATTTATGCAAAGCCTCATAGAACCATCCTTCTTCTTCACAAACAACACGGGAGCACCCCAAGGGGAAGTGCTCAGTCTGATGAAACCCTTCTCTAAAATTTTTTGCAACTGCTTATTCAACTCATGTATATTTGTTGGTGCCATCATGTAGGGTGATTGCACAATAGGTTGTATTCTAGGAACAAGTTCAATTTAAAAATCAGTCTCTCTAAGAGAGGGAATACTAGGGAACTCTTCAGGAAAGACATCCTCAAACTCTCACAATATCAGCACCTCCTGGGTGCTAGGACCTCTCACCTTGGTATCCACAACAAGTGACAACAATGCCTCACACCCTTGTCTCACAAACCTTTCTACTATAACAACCAACACCAAGCACATAGGAAGAATCTTCCTATATACTTGGAAAGTACAAGAGACATCTCCATCATGGAACATCGCCACCTCAAAACTACAGTTCAAAACAATCTTGTAGTTTTCCAAGGCATCCATCCCTAAGATCACATCAAATCCATGCATATGAAGTGGCATCAGATCCACTTGAATGTTGTATCCTAAGAAAGAAAAAAATGCAAGATGGACACACCTATCAGATTACTACAAATAGGCATATAACAACTAATTATCACCTCTTTGGTGATAAAAGAGTGCATCACACCCAGGTCAACCAAAATAGATATGAAAGAAGAAGCAGATAAGTCACATTGAAAAAAGTTCTACCTAACTTGTCAGGACATTTGGATTGACCACTCCCTCTGACTGACTGATAGCATAAAATTTAATCATTGGTTGTTGTCATCCTCATCCTCTATCATCTGGCCCGGAAGATCTTGCATGTGATGCTTGTTCATGTCCTCTACCACCACCATTGTTGTACTGTTGTTGCTGCAAAACTCATTGACTCTACCACGGTTGTTGTGTCACTTCCTCATCCTTCATAGGACACACCCACTTTGTATGCCTGACCTGTCTATACATGTAACAGGTTCTGGTATCATACTGTGTCTTATACAGCCTCATCACTGACATGGATGATGTGTTGTGTGCTCCTACTGGTAGAAAGTTGCAACCTCTACCCATACTCGGGGACCACTGTGATAACACTCCTAATCTCGGCTCAAAAAAAGTCGACCTCTGTTGTGACTGTGGAGATGAAAACCTTGGCTCTTGAAGCCACCATATGACTACCCCTGAAACTGAGCTAGCCTCTTCCTAGAGTTGGCTTCACACTTCTCGATACCAAACCTTTCAATCCTCTGTACTGACTCCATAAAGGTAGATAACTTCTCTATCCTCAAAAGTAGACGTTGTCGTAGTCAGTTCCGTGCTCAGACCCTTTTCGAACCTCTATATCCTCTCCTTCTCAATTGTTTCCATATGAGGATAGAACCTCAAAATATCCATAAAATTATCCTCATACTCATCGATGGCCATCGAACCTTGACGCAACTTCTAAAATTACATTGTCTTCTTGTTTAGGTATGCCTCATGGAAGTAGCGGCTCACAAACTCCCACCAAAACTCTTCCCATCCTATCATAACTCCTAGTCTCTTCTCCTCCCCTATGACCCACCAGTGGATAGGACTTCCCTTCAAAAGGTAAATAGCATGATTCACCTTGTCCTCATCTGGGATGTTCAATATCTTGAATGCCTTCTCAAGATTACTCAACCACATGTACATGTCAGTTGGGTATGTTGTGCCCATGTACTCGATCGCCCCCACATATCTCAACCTCTTGAACGTCTTCCCAAAACCCTGAAATTCCGCATTAGGTATGACTTCCCTAGCTTGAAATATGGGCACTCTATCCACTAAATGTGTAATAGTTGTCATGAGCTATCCAAACATGGATTGAAAGGATGGATTCTCCATAGTTTCATGGTCAAACTAAGGCATCGTGGGCTATTATGGCCCTGCCACCGACACTCTTTCGTCATGTGTTGGCCTCCTACCTCCACCTCCTAGCATGATGTATCTACTCTACACATGCTCTTCACGTTCTCTGGACATATTTACATGAGCATAAGATATGATTAGATATGTTGGATTATGTAAGAATAGACACAAAACCTTAATCCTATGTCCCAATATACTCAATGAACCTAAAGCTTTGATACCAACTTAAGTTGTGACTCCCCATCACGCTAAATGAGATAACTCAAACAAAACATGTGATAAACTACTAATTAACCACAACCAGAAAAGAGGGCAAATTAAGAGTGGTTTAAACATTATCGTCATGTTTATAAAGATTTACATAAAGGCCCAAAAACTTGTATATAAACATATACCATATTAGGTATTTACATGTATGCCCAGTGGACTCAGTCACAACATGTATACATGAGATATTGTTCCACATATACATGCCATATAAAAACATCGACATACTGCCAAAACTCTAATTGATGTACATATCATCTACAAAACATCCCCTACCCAAACTTAAGAGTAGATGGATGACTCTAGGACACACTAACTACTAGACAACCTTCTACTCCTACTTCTCTTTACTTCCTCACCGCCACGATCTTGACAACGTCACTGACGACCACAAAAAAATATATGGTGACTCACGAGGTGAGATCAATTACCAGTGAGATATATAACTCTCGACAATGGTTATTGATTACAACAGTTTATATAATTAAGGAGATTAAGCTAATTAAGCATATTAAATAGGTTGGTCAAGCTAAACAGATATGTATAGCACCAACTATTATTTACAAGTATATAAAGAAACATATGAGACTATCACTTACTAAACAGTTAACTACTATTGCTACATTATATAACAACTAGAAGCATGATAAATAAAGCAAGGTTTAACAAACAATGTGAAACATGTTCAACCCTAAATAGATATGTTATACAGTTGAATTACATCTTTTATTCAGCCCTGGGGATTTTGAGGTATACCAATCAAATTCCAACTGACCATAGGTTTCTCACAATCAGTTTCGTACAAGATCTAGGAGAGCTAGAATACTAAGATCTCACCCCCTCAGTCAGAGTGAGTCAACTGTAGTGACATATTAATCAAATTTCCCGCAATGACATATAAGTCAAGCTACAACTCATCCTAGTCCACCCTTGGTATATAGGTCATGACACTAGTAACCAGGGTATACAAGGCCCTATCATCCGAGGTACAACCACAGTTGTCCTCAACACATCATAGATATTCACATATCAATTGTTATTAAACCAAGGCATGACTGCAACCATCCTCTAAACCTTGAGATCAGGATAACAACGGCACATAGTCACTTGCACCCTCACATACTCAATGGTACGTTATGTAAGTGACTCTGAACATCCCTTAGGAATACTCATTTCCCCATCCAGCAAGTCCTTACACTGCAATGGTTCTATGGCACATGGAACTACATGATTAGGGTTTCATTTGATTAGTTAATGCCAATGGGTGAGTTAAGAGTGCATCAATCATGTTACACACAAACCCTAAAAGAGTTCTACAAAAACATGGTATGTTGCAACTTCAGCAGATGTGACACATATGAAATAGAATTCTTATCACATAATCACATGGTACCATTGCCTATCACATCATGAAGAGGAAAACACCTGGATTAGGGGAAAAAACCATGTCCTAAGGTCATAAGACCATTCACATTGTTTCCTGTAAGAGCATCATTATCTTTCCATGCCTTATAAAGGATCATCAAACAATCACCATATATTTGACATATATGTTCAACATTACATTTAAGATCTTACGATGTTCATATGGAAACATATTAGGGTTACTAAAACGTTGAGGGAGAGAGTATTTCTCATCATACCAATACTTCAAGGAATCTAAATATGATTAACCAGCATCACCTATTTGTATTAGGATTAGGTTCAACAAGATAAGTTGAATTAATGTTACAAAACATCACTCAAGGCTAAACCCTAATTCTTATCATTTTCATAGTATCATGAATGCATAAGGTTAAACATCACCATCCGATTTCATACAACCAAACTCGTAACCCATACTCATAGGATCAGGAAACCCATTGATTATAAATTAGGAAAACATAACAACCACATAAGTCAAGAAATATTGGTGACCACTAGGGTTTGGGTTCTCATCAGCCTCTAGGGTTAGGTACATGAGCAACCACTAGGTCAAAAAGCTCATCAACCAAGGGTCAAAAAACATCGCGACCATTAGGGTTGGGAAACATAGTGACCACTAAGAGTCTAAAAGCTTGATCAATCACTAAGGGTCCAAAAACATCATCGACCACATAAGATCAAAAAATATAGCAGACCATCAAGAGGTACAAAACTTGGCGACCAATCATGAAGTCCAAAACTCATCAAACACATGAGTTTAAAACTTGGCAACCACCTGAGATTAAGACTTAGAGACCACTACGGTGGAAATTTGGCAACCACTAGAAGATTAAAAACTTGGCGACCACCAGAAACTCATCAACCATCATGGGGTCAAAACCTAAGACTTGGTGACCAACATACAAGTAACAATCTTGGCGACCATCTAGATAAGAAAATTTCATTGGTTATGGAGTCAAAACTTGGTGACCACATAGATGCACACACATATGCTAGGTCTACGGTTTCCATCATCAAGGAAGAAACTTACACTAGGTTCATAGGTACATCAAGAATAATTATCTACTCAAGATTTACCATCTAAGCTCAACCCTAGGTAAAGATAACATCTTTCTACTTGGAACAACATTTTTAGGGTAAGATCATGTACATGTAAAGTAAGTGTAAGCAATAATAATTAAGAAAGTAATATAAATAGCCTTAGATATGATGAAGAAGCTCCAACATCAAGGTATCTCAAGGAAGAAATGTAGAAACCCTAGCTTGAGCACTCCACTCGACCAAGCTAACTTCTTCTCCCAAAGAGGAAGCAAACCCTAGGTCAAGGAAGCAAGAAAGGAGTGTTCTTCAACCACTAGTTCAAGCTTCACCATGGGTCTGACCAAGAAGAATATTGGGGAAGGTAGGATAGCAAGGAAAATAAAGGAAAAGAGGGACATCTCCCATACCTAGGACAAGAAACCAAGCAAGGAAGCACCAAACGACCTTAACAAGGGTGGATCCAAACCCTAGGTGTGCATGCAAGATAGATCGGCCACCTTCTTCAACCTTGAGCTCCTCCTTCTCCACTAATCAAGGTGGACGAGCTCCAAGAACAAGGAAGAATAGAGATAGAAATATAGGTGTGTAAATAACTTGCTTGCATGCAAGGAGGGAGGTATACATAGCTTAGAATGAGAGAGAAAGGAAAGGAGAGGTATCATGCCATGCATGCCATGTTTCGAAGGCCAAAGCATCTCATTCATGCAATAATATCAACCAAGAAACTAATTCGACCACAACAAGAAAACCTAGTGACCAGGAGGAGTCAGGAAAATCCATCGACCACTAAGAATCTTGGCGACCCAAATGGTCCACTTTCTTGGAAACCAAGGTGATCAAAAAACCAAATGACCGCCAACCCTAAAAAAGTTGGTGACCAAGATGAGTTAGAAGTCTCATCGAATGCTAACCCTAGTTAGCCACATTAACCTTGGTGACTTCCAACACTAGCTGACTCATCAGGTCCAACACTTAAGGTCAACCCTAGGGTTAGGACATCTATGAGAGCAAACCCTAAGTCAGACACAAGGCTAGATGCCACCACTTGAACCAAGATGCAAAAAGGTGACCCAAAGAACAACTAACTCCAGCATGATATAAAAACATGTTAGGAAAAAACAAGCATGTGACAAATTGCAAGAAAAACCCTAGATATAGGTAAATTGCATAGAAATCGAATTAGGGCTTTAAGCATAAATTTGCATAACTTACTCAAACAGTGTCCAAACTAGACCAAACTTGAAACATAAGTTTGTCACATTATATAAAATCACATGTTAGGGTTTAATTAGGGTTTTAAGAATCCAAATATGGTAAACAAACATGTTAATCCAAAAAGCAAGGTCAGGGGTCTTACATGCACAAAGCAAGAAACTAAGAAAGAAGGCTTCGATCTGTCCTGGAAGACCTAGATCCAAGTCCTACAACATGCAACCATGATCTAGCAAGGTTTTGACTTCAAGAAGCACCTCCTTCATCGACCGATGGCTTTAGATGGTCTCTCCAGCAACAAGAACGATTTGGAGTGAAAAAGTACATTTGAGGGAAGAGGGGAGGGGTATTTATAGCTAGGATGAGAGAGAAAGAACTCCACCATCAGTCAAAGGTAAATTTTTTCATCTATTTGCACACCTAGAACAACCATCAGTTTGCAAACCTTAAGAAAAACTATTGGTTTGCACACCTAGTGCAATCATCAGTTGACATCCCTCAAGGAAATCCATTTGTTTACACACCCAGTGCAACCATCGATTGACATCCCTCAAGGAAAACCATTGGTTTGCAAACCAATGTAACCATCAAGTTGCATCCCTCAAGGAAAACCATTGGTTAGCAAACTAGTGCAATCATCTAGTTGCAGCCCTTAAGGAAAACTATTGGCTTGCTGGTGCAATTCCGCTAGTGGTGCTAACACACTACTCGATTGAATAGATGCGCCCCATGAGGTCGTAATGCACGGTGGATGGCGGTTTGCTTTCAATATTTATAAACCTAAACTAGCTACCTACGTCTACTAAAACAACTACACCCGCAAGCGCACGGGGTCGTGTCGTAGTATAGGAAGGTGGCAAGTATAGGGTCGATCCACAGGGAAAAGAGGGGGCGCTAGAGCTAGGTTAGTTTAGCTAGGTTCCTACTGCGGAGACTAGGGTTAAGGGTTTAAAGGTTGATTTGATTGTTAACTAAGGATGAAAAAGAAAGTAGTTAAAGGCAGTAATGAAATCTACGTTAACCCTAGACTAGATTAAGACTAAGCAGGAAAGAAAGGACTAAGGTAGGTATGAAAAGACAAATTATGCTAAGGCAAGCAAGAGAAAAGCAAAAGAGCAATTAAAGAACTAAACTATCATAAACAAGGCAAGAGAAAGGCAAGAATCTAACTAAGCAAGAAAAGAACTAACTAAGCGAAGCGAGCACAAAACTAGGGTTTTAAGCAGTAAAGAGATGTGTGGGCTGTTTAGGGGTATGAACTTATCACTTAAGTTGGGGGGTGACATATGAACATTATGATTCCATTTAGATTATCCAAATCAAACAACAAGTTAGAGTCTAATGGATTAACCTAAGCTACTAACTGGCCATGGATATGCTAGGTTGTGTATAGGGGAACTAGTCCCTAACACCCCCTACTACCCTTACGAGGCTCAATTGGGTTAGGGATTAGGTTCAATCCAATTAGAGTCTAATCAAGTCTAGGTTTCTACATTAGACATTCCTAGGGAAATTAGGGTCCAAGGGTAGTAATGGGGAGGTGAGATTCGGGTTTTGGACGCCAATTCCCCCACATTCTAGCCTTGAGAAGGCTCCATGCTAATTGCACTAGAATTATCCAATCTAGCTACTTAGATCTCTCACTTAGATTTAGGGAGATTGACTATGATGTAGGAAGATGGGAGGCAGCCTAGGGATCCAAGAATTGGACGTAGGGGCAAATCCCAAAATTCACACATATAAGCAATTTGCCTAAATTCCTAGGTGATTTCACACACAAACCAACAAGCAATCCATGGAGAATGAGATAGAAATAGAATATAATCATTAACAAATGAAATTACAAAGTTTACATGTCATTTTCCCCCAACATGGTATCAAAGTAACATAATATCCCCCAAACAGCCCACCCACAGGGGCCTAGCTACTCATAGAAATGGAAAACACAAAAAGAAAGGAGATAGAGGAAGAAGTAGCCATGGAGCTCGAAGTAGTGGTTGTCAATCCTCTCTTCAGCAGTAGCAGGTCGACCTCCTCCCTCCTCCAAGGTGCAAGGGTGAGAAATGAAGGGGATTATGGGTAGGAACTAGTCTAAACTAGTGATTTGGTGGTGAAAATGGTGGAATGGAGTGGATTTGAGGTGGAAATGGAGTGGAATGGAGTGGGTGGCGATTTGGGGAGCTAGGAGGGGGTAGAAGGTAGCCAACCTCGTGCCCCAGCCACCACCTAGGTATATATAGGTGTCTAGGGGGTCTAGGGTTAAGTTAGGGGTAAAATGGGGAAAACTGTAGGAAAATCGGGTAAAATTATGTGTAGCACGGTCGTGCTGGGCTGCACGGCCGTGTTGGGCAATAGTTAGCACAGCCGTGGTGGATGGGAACGGCCATGGTGAGAAAATGGATTGAACAGGGGAATTTTGAGTTTCTGGGGCTGGTGGCACGGCCGTGCTGGCCAGAACGGCTGTGTTGGGGTCCTTCCCCTGCATTTTAAGTGTTGAACTTGGCCATCCATGGAGGGTATTGCTTCAATACATCCTTTGACCACTTGGGGTAGGTTTGGAGTGATTTTGGCCTCATTTTGGGCTCCTCCAAGCCTAGGAAAACCTGAGATTCAACCATCTTCTTTACAATCCATCAAGTAGTGGCCAAAGTACCTATAAAACATGCAAAAACCATCCATAAGTGCATTTGACAATAAAACACATATTGAGGGAAATAACATGTAATCTAACAGTTGTAGATGTGATTGAAATGCAAAATGACACAAGTTCAAGCCAGAAAATAGGGCTGAATCACCACCCCAAACTTAAAACATACTTGTCCTCAAGTATGCTCCAACTCAATTTCTCTACAAACTTTCACAAAAAGAGATGACAAATGCAATATAAAAGACGATTGTTGCTGAATGGGATCAAAGATGACTAAGTACATGCATTTCACCTCTCTCCTCTCCTTCTTTCACAATCCAATCATGAAAAGAGCACAAAGCATATGAACTTCAAATATAGCACATAGAATACATAAGTTATCCATATCTCTTCCATTAAGTTTCGAGTAAATCATTTCATGGTGGCGTTAATCAAGAATGACTAGGAGTGTTGTTTCACATTCAAGCATTTAATCTTATATCTCAAATCACACCAAATGACCCACGTGGCTGCGGAAAAGGGTAAAATGAGCTAAGTTTGATGTTTCCTATCTTAATGGGTATGAAAGTGGAAGAAAGGGTTGCGGTAAGATTTTTGGAGTGTTTTTACACACTCATCTTTTCTTTATTTGAATGCTCTTAAACAGGAGCATCCTTTTATTTTCTTTTTGCATTCTGCATTTTTTTCTTTTCTTTCTTGCCCTTGGTGTAGATAGGGCATATGGTGGATAGAGTGAAGTGGGGAGATAAAGATGTGGCCACCCCAAACTTTTGGAGGTGGCTACGGCTAATATGTGCACTTTGGCATCTTTTTATGAGGCGGAGGGGTATGAAGATGGTGGAAGAATAGTCGGGTCAAAGAGGGGTCATTGGTATGATTTTCCACATAAGACATCCTGCATGAGAATTAATCCAACACTTCATCCAAGATATCACACCACATGAATGAACATAATAAAATTGATATATCAAACAAGTAATTCCTCAAACACTAAGCGTTCAAAGCTTGCTCAATTTCACAATTCAACCAATTCAATCACAATCCTAAGAGAGGTGATGCACATGTAAAAAGTCAAACATTGATACCACTTAGCAACAAACAATGGTGATTCACTTGCATTTGTCAAAGGTCATCATTTTTACTCAAAATAGTAGAGATTGGGTCAAAACACACTTTTTAGGCAAGAAATCTCAAATTTGGGCAAAATTGGCCAAAATTGTGCCAAGTTGCCTTCAATCACATCTAAACCTATATTATTGAACTTAAAGCAGTAAACAAGTAAATACTAGCTATAACATGCAAGAATTACAAAAATATACATGAAATGCAATGTATGGCAAAAATTTTGAAAATTACGCAAAAATTGCAAGGAAGCAAACTACATGGCATGCAAGTATGCAAAGCAGTAAAGATGACTAAGGTAGATAGCAAAAGCAAGAAAACAAAAGTGGATGTGGTAGGTGAAATGCAAAGTGAAACTAGGGCATACCTGCCCTACCCCCCCAAACTTTTGAATCATGTTGTCCTCAGCATGATCCTAGAGTTTAGGATGATAGGGTAGACGATCATGGCTCTCTCAAGGCTCTGGAAGTGTTCCTCCATGTGGTGGAGGATATGCATAGTAGCTGCCGCACTAATCTACCTTCATTGGCTGAAATTGGTCTTCAGCACGGCCGTGGTGGCTTCAAGTTGCACGGCCGTGCTGCCTGGCACGGCCGTGGTGCAGTCCTTTGGCAGCTTTTCTCAATTTTGCTTCTGAATCCAGGGATTTGGTGTGTTTTTCATGCAAAAGACCACGGTCATATTGATGTGCCACGACCACGGTGGTCCCTGTAGCTACTACTCTCAAAATGAGGAACATCAAACACTCAAAAACTTGACTCAAAGTGATTTTTCTTGGAATCCTTCTCTCAATTGTACTCAAATTTCCTTCATTTCATCTTGTTATCACCTGCACATCTTAAAACTAGACAAAAACTATTAAACACAAGTGTGTGTGTGTTCTTGGAAAGTGTAAAAATAAAGCAATTGTATCAAAAAGTGAAGGTTGGGTCAAAAATTCCCAAACCGAGGTGGGTTGCCTCCCACAAGCGATGAGTTTCTTGCCTTCATCTAGGCTTCTTGGTGATTCTTCAAAATTCATCCATTTGGCATTCTCATATGTCCATTCTTGCAAAACATGCATCCTTCCTTTGCACTCAATCTATTTTCCTCATCCCTTTGATCACAATAATCATCATTAACTTCTTCACCTTGATGTACTTCTCTCAAATGCCCATTTGAACTTGTGAAGTGACCATGTCCAATATCCCTATCTCGGACTCTCCAGGTTGGGGTCTTGTACATGTTAATGTTGATCTTCATGTCCATGAATGAGATTGTCATGGTTCCACTACGTACATGAATGTCGACATCAGCTGTAGCTAAGAACGACCTCCCCAAGATGATGGGAATCTTCCTATCCTCCGGCTCCATATCAAGTTTAATGAAATCTGTCGGGAACACCGCACCTTTTTCCTTGTCTATCATTACCAAGACATCATCCACTCTACCTCTAGGCACTTTTATGGATCTATCTGCCAACTGGAGAGTGCAATGTGTCGGCTTCAACTTGCCTAATCCCATCTCAACATAGACATGATATGGCATCAAATTCACACTAGATCCCAAATCAAGCAAGGACATGTCTATGCGATGTCCCCCTATGTAACTAGGTATGAGTGGGGCTCCTGGGTCCTTTCTCTTCACGGGAAGTGAGTGTTGTATGATGGATCTCACTTGTTCATTCAATCTCACCTTCTTTGGAATCCTCCCCGTTGACCTTCTTTTCACAGTGCATAGGTTCTTGAGGAACTTGGCATATGATGGGATTTGCTTGATAGCATCCAATAGTGGAATGTTCACCTTTACTTGGCAAAACACCTCAAGAATATCAACATTGTGCTTTTGCCTCCTTTTCAATTCTGGTGGCTCATCTAGTGCTTCTACAAATGGAGGATCACTAGCTTTTACTGCACTTACATGAACATGAGGCGGAACGCTAGGGATGGTAGGACCTGCACAAGGGATATGTGGTGGGTCACATGGAATTCCAAACTCAACATGCGGTATCACAACATCATCTTCAGCAACATCAATCATAGTATCACCACTTGGCTGCCTTTGCTTTGCTTTATCAACCTTTCTTTGACTTGCGGGCGGCTCAAGAGTTTTTCCACTCCTTAGAACTGTCATGACACTACCTTGCTCATGGTGGAGAGGGGGAGCATGTTGTGGCTGTGGAGGAGGTGGAGGTGATACTTGGGGTTGAAATTGAGGTGGAGAAGGGAATTGAGGGGGATGAGAGAATTGGGGCTGGAAAGTGAAGTTTTGTGAAATTTGAGGTGAGGGAGGTGGTGGAGGAGTGTAAGGCTGGGGATAGCCTTGGAAGGAGTGAATGGGATGCACTTGCATGGGGGGTGGACTGTAGAAAACTTGTGAAGGGGGCATGGGTCCACTTGATTCATGGTGGCTCACGATGGGTCTTGAAGACAATTTTTCCTCTTGGAGAGCGATTATAGAAGATAGTTGCTCTATTCTCTCTTCTAACCTTGCAACATCCCTTTGAACATCATCAAACACTCTCAATCTAGAAAGAAACTCTTCCTCAAACCTTGAGCTGTATGTGGGACTTTGTGGTTCCTGGTAGCTATAGGAGTGAGGTGTCTTCTTTTCTTCCCCATAGAACTCAATAGAATTGACCGGGTGGCAAGGAGCATTTGTCATTTGGTTCTTCATGAAGTTCACCATGTCACCAAGAATCTTCATCACTTGCGGGCTTGAGTCATCATGAGTAGGGGGTGTCACACCAAAGGCATACCCTCTTTCATTCATCATGCTAGAAGCTCGAATTCTTGATCCTTCAGCCAACTTCTCAAACAAAGGCCATATCTCCTCGGGTGGCCTAGCCATGAAAACTCCTACACAAGAAGAGTCCACTGTGTCTTGGTCCTTTAGAGACAAACCAGAGTAGAATGATTGAACTAGCTTCCACAAAGGGATCTCATGGTGAGGACACTCTCTCAACAGCTTCTTGAATCTCTCCCATGCATTATGAAACTGCTCATCTCCCATTTGACTAAAATTTGTCACGGAACGCCGCATTTGTGTCAACCTTCCTATAGAGTAGAATTGTCTCAAGAAATCATTCTTCATTGTTTCCCAACTCATGATGTCCTTTCTTGAGTCATACCAGCCTTTGGCTCTATCTTTGAGGGAGAAAGAGAACAAGGTCAACTGAATTGTATCATCACTAGCAGTCGACGTCCTGAAGGTGGAGCATACTTCAAGAAAGGCGTCCAAGTGCTTATAGGGGTTATCACTCTCTGAGCCGTAGAAGATGGGCAGGAGCCCAAGAAGACCTGGAGGAATAGAGAATTGCTCCCCTAGCATTTGATCAACCCTACTAGCAATTGGCGATTTATAGTTGCTAGGCATGAAGTAATCTTGAAGTGGCTTGTGAGGTGCACTTTGGTCTTCCATCTTGTTTCCTCCTGAATGGCTTGTCACATGCATAAAACACAACCAAGCAAAAGAGAACAAGTTAGCAAACCAATATACACAAAGAATGCAAAGAAAAATGAATAAAGAATAGCAATGATGAGGGCAGTAGGAAAAGTCAAAGCAAAACTAACTAGCTAGGCCGAGCGCCTCTAATCCCCGGCAACGGCGCCAGAAAGCTTGGTGCGATTCCGCTAGTGGTGCTAACACACTACTCGATTGAATAGATGCGCCCCACGAGGTTGGAATGCACGGTGGATGGGGGTTTTCTTTCAATATTTATAAACCTAAACTAGCTACCTACGTCTACTAAAACAACTACACCCGCAAGCGCACGGGGTCGTGTCGTAGTATAGGAAGGTGGCAAGTATAGGGTCGATCCACAGGGAAAAGAGGGGGCACTAGAGCTAGGTTAGTTTATCTAGGTTCCTACTGCAGAGACTAGGGTTAAGGGTTTAAAGGTTGATTTGATTGTTAACTAAGGATGAAAAGAAAGCAGTTAAAGGCAGGAATGAAATCTACATTAACCCTAGACTAGATTAAGACTAAGCAGGAAAGAAAGGACTAAGCTAGGTATGAAAAGACAAATTATGCTAAGGCAAGCAAGAGAAAAGCAAAAGAGCAATTAAAGAACTAAACTATCATAAACAAGGCAAGAGCAAGGCAAGAAGCTAACTAAGCAAGAAAAGAACTAACTAAGCGAAGTGAGCACAAAACTAGGGTTTTAAGCAGTAAAGAGATGTGTGGGCTGTTTAGGGGTATGAACTTATCACTTAAGTTGGGGGTGACATATGAACATTATGATTCCATTTAGATTATCCAAACCAAACAACAAGTTAGAGTCTAATGGATTAACCTAAGCTACTAACTGGCCATGGATATGCTAGGTTGTGTATAGGGGAACTAGTCCCTAACACCCCCTACTACCCTTACGAGGCTCAATTGGGTTAGGGATTAGGTTCAATCCAATTAGAGTATAATCAAGTCTAGGTTTCTGCATTATACATTCCTAGGGCAATTAGGGGCTGAGGTTAGTAATGGGGAGGTGAGATTAGGGTTTTGGACCCCAATTCCCCCACATTCTAGCCTTGAGAAGGCTCCATGTTAATTGCACTAGAATTATCCAATCTAGCTACTTAGATCTCTCACTTAGGTTTAGGGAGATTGATTATGATGTAGGAAGATGGGAGGCAGTCTAGGGATCCAAGAATTGGACCTAGGGGCAAATCCCAAAATTCACACATATAAGCAATTTGCCTAAATTCCTAGGTGATTTCACACACAAACCAACAAGCAATCCATGGAGAATGAGATATAAATAGAATATAATCATTAACAAATGAAATTACAAAGTTTACATGTCATTTTCCCCCAACATGGTATCAAAGTAACATAATATCCCCCAAACAGCCCACCCACAGGGGCCTAGCTACTCATAGAAATGGAAAACACAAAAAGAAAGGAGATAGAGGAAGAAGTAGCCATGGAGCTCGAAGTAGTGGTTGTCAATCCTCTCTTCAGCAGTAGCAGGTTGACCTCCTCCCTCCTCCAAGGTGCAAGGGTGAGAAATGAAGGGGATTATGGGTAGGAACTAGTCTAAACTAGTGATTTGGTGGTGAAAATGGTGGAATGGAGTGGATTTGAGGTGGAAATGGAGTGGAATGGAGTGGGTGATGATTTGGGGAGCTAGGAGGGGGTAGAAGGTAGCCAACCTCATGCCCCAGCCACCACCTAGGTATATATAGGTGTCTAGGGGGTCTAGGGTTAAGTTAGGGGTAAAATGGGGAAAACAGTGGAAAAATCGGGTAAAATTATGTGTAGCACGGTCGTGCTGGGCTGCACGGCCGTGTTGGGCAATAGTTAGCACAACCGTGGTGGATGGGAACGGCCGTGGTGAGAAAATGGATTGAATAGGGGAATTTTGAGTTTCTGGGGCTGGTGGCACGGCCGTGCTGGCCAGAACGGCCGTGTTGGGGTCCTTCCCCTGCATTTTAAGTGTTGAACTTGGCCATCCATGGAGGGTATTGCTTCAATACATCCTTTGACCACTTGGGGTAGGTTTGGAGTGATTTTGGCCTCATTTTGGGCTCCTCCAAGCCTAGGAAAACCTGAGATTCAACCATCTTCTTTACAATCCGTCAAGTAGTGGCAAAGTACCTATAAAACATGCAAAAACCATCCATAAGTGCATTTGACAATAAAACACATATTGAGGGAAATAACATGTAATCTAACAGTTGTAGATGTGATTGAAATGCAAAATGACACAAGTTCAAGCCCTAAAATAGGGTTGAATCACTTGCAAATCAGTGCAACCATTAAGTTGAAGCCCTCAAGAAAAAACCTTCAGTTGTTGAGAGTGTAGAACAACCATCGGTTGTTGTACCCAAACAAACATCGGAAGGTGTAAATACTTTCACTTCCCGACAAAACGGACATCAAGGGTTGATATCTTTATGCAACAAGTTCCAAATCATTCAAATAAGACAAACTTTATCAGATTATGAGAATACTATGAATAAAAATATACATGTGTTAAAATTTCAGTTAGATCCCAAGAAAAGAGAAAATAGCATATAGGTCCATACAAGTACATAAATTAGCAAAATTTAAGCAAATGAAATCCAATTTGGACCAAATTTGATACATAACTTTGTCTAACTTTGTCAACTAGTATCAAAACATAATATAAGGTTTAATTACAAAAGTAAGAACCCAATTAAATCAAACAAGTATGTTTAACCATTAAACCAGGTCAGGGATCTCCACATATGTGGTGAAATTACATATTAGTCCTCATGTATTCGAGAATTCACAAAAAATAGTTCAAACAAAGTTCAAATTGTGTCAAATTAGGGTTTCCACTTAATTCATTAATTTCAAATATCAATAGAGTATTCAATTATGATTAACAAGCATGATTAGGGATAGGTTAGGGTCAAGCTAGGTTAGGGGACTTAAATGTTTCTCATTACCCCAGGTTCGATTTGCCCCCAGATTCACGTATCTGATTTCAAAACTGTCTTCTTTGTAGCTTGTAGTCAAAGATTCCTTTTGAGGTGGAAGAGTCATATATGGAGGCAACTGCCTAGTCAACACCCTATCGTCATGCTTGTTCGATAGCTACCATGACCTGAATAGAAAGTATCTTTTTGGAGTCCTCCATGTTTGGAAGTTAAGGAATATAGCTAGGCTAATATGATCAGGCCTCAAAGTAGATGGTTGGCAACATAGTCCACAAGAGTGGCTTGGGTTGGCACCACTTCTAGTAAGAAAATGTGAGGCAGCCATCATTGGCTTCAATTGTCATAATTGTCAGCAAGCAACTTTACTGTTGTATATATATAACACATACTTAATGATTTGGTTATAAACTTGCAACAAATCTAATACCAAAACCCACAACAACGAGCACCCTTATAAAACATTAAATAACAAAGAGGAATTTTCTTGCCTACACGTCACAATGAAAAATCCAAGGAGGCTAAGAAGTGTCAAGTTTTCTCGTACGCCACATATGGAAGACGTGAACAAAACTTCAAATACATGTAAACATACTAAACATGTATTCACAACACTTTATATGATATTTGACTAAATAGAAATTTTGAAAATGATGTTATACTCGTGCAAGTAGTCACATAAACCATTAATAAGTCATAAAATAAGGAAATGTTGATAGCATTTCAAAATATTGGCAAGTCGTGGATGCACTCAATGCTTATAACTTGCTCACACTTCAAATTTTTGGCATGTTATCAATGTACTCAATGCTCAGAAGCTACTTGTACCCTTGTTGATTGTGCATGATGAAACCATGCTTGCCTAGGATACTACAACCAACTCCAATAGTGGAATAGCTTGCATGAATTGTCGACCTCTCACAACATCTACTTTGGTGTCCGCAAAGGAAGTATAGGTGGCACAGTCGTTTATATTGATTATGACCTCTAAGTAAGTGATGTCAAAGGCTTCCAGATCAAAATTGATATAGTTGAGCAAGCAAATGACATTACTTTTATTCTCTCTTGCTTTAGTTATGTATTGTTGGTACGACAATGTGTTTGTTTTAGTGTTGAACTTGTTAGGTTGGCACATACTAGACCGATTGTGTTCACGGTAGTACAACCACCAGATTTTGGTCATTGTCTAACTTCATTTGTAGATAAGATACACCAATATAGGCTTCGTTGCATCTATGGACGTAGATGATGTGATGATGTCGGGATATCCAACTCTCTCACTTATTGCCTGGTTAAAGGAGGACTAGATACAATAGCAACCTTACCTTATGATAAGAACTGCTGCATTTTTTGCCTCTCATTTTGGTGGAGAGCACAAAGGATAGTAGTAGATATATGGAAGTCCTTTGATTATCGCTACAATGATTTAAAATAAAAACAATTCATTGGAATTCAAATAAAAATACCTAGTGCGTGAGTGATATAATAAGATTCAGTGTCGTGTAAGTGTTTCGTCAAGTATTGCAACTGGAGTTTGCTATTTCCACTCTAACTAGAAGCCGTTTCTCCGTATTAATAAAACACGTACATGTTTAATACAATGGAGTAATGTGATTCGAGTGGTAGAGATAGCTAAATGAGATCACGGGCCTGATATGGTGCAGATCAAGAGAGGGCCATTCTTGTGTCCCAAACAGCTCCCTACGTACATAGCGGACAATCTTTGTAATAGTCAATGTTTGTACAATTTTCTGGACGGGCAAATATGAATGTGGCTCCACATCTTCACAATTGTTAATTATAAAAATTGAGAACTGAGGCCAATATTTTGAAACAATATCTAGTTGTTGTTCTCATATATATACTAAGCGGGCGTACAAGGCTGCCAACAATGACCCTCATAGCTCCTTTTTGCGATCAGGTACCCGAGGAGGCATAGCACTCGAGCATCAAATTGCAGAATGCTTGGCTTATTTTGAAGCTTATCCATAGCGGGCTTCATTTCTAGAGGCCTGCCGAGGTAACCGGTGAGGGTGTTTGGCCATGATGAAGCAGGTTGTAGGTACCAGTTTCTTGTTGGAGAAGAAGTGAAAAACAGTTGGCGAGGAAGCTGGGGAAATAATAAAGATGCAGGAGAGAGAAAAAGAATATTCATGTAAACGAACAAAATCTAGATGGAAGAGAATGTGTCTGTCGTATTTGACGGAGTCATGACAGCTTTCAGGTGCAAGGAAGTCATATGCAAGATCTTCAATCCTACGGCTATAAATATAGGTGTACCATGAGTTCAACACATTCCAGCGTGTTGTAGCTCTCTCTCTCTCTCTCTCTCTCTCTCTCTCTCTCACACACACACACACTATATATATATATATATATATGTGTGTGTGTGTGTGCATATATTTATGTATGTATATATATATATATATATATATATATATATATATATATATATATATATATATATGTGTGTGTGTGTGTGTGTGCATATATTTATGTATATATATATATATATATATATATATATATATATATATATATATATATATATATATATATATATATATATATATACTTAACATAATCGTTATTATATTTTTTAGATGAGGAACAAGATGTCACAAGAATAGGATTCAAATTCAAAAAGTAATGCACTCTTTTTGCAGTCCCACTTGAGTCGATTCTAGTGGGCTTATACTATGGCCATTTTGATGGCCGCATAACATATGGGAAAATGATGGAAATTAGCACATATTGATTCCCTTCCTTTTAGCTATGAAAGGAGGGCATGGGGATTTGCTAGACACATTTTTAGAATTGAGACGCAATCTTTCTTGCTCAGATTCCAATTATAAATGGAGTACCTCATATCCTTGTTAATATTTGTAAATGTGTTCTTTGGCCATCATTGGATACCAATCCAAGGCCATGCTATTTCATGCAACATGACCTAGTACTACAACAATAAGGGATGGGAATAGTGGGTAGATTGCCCATGCAATGTGTAATGAAGTGTTTCCCTCAAGACAACGTTTCACGATTGTGCTCCTACATGTAGGCGCTTGGTTGTTTGCCTTTGTTATGTTGTTCATATGAATAAATTGATGATCCCCAAAACTCCTAGATGGTTGTAGAGGCTATAGGTGGCGTATTGAGTGACACCCACAATCTTGTGTTGCTAGTTCTATCGGTCATCTACAATGCATGCCTACAAAAGGGAGGTTGGCAAATTTTTATAGCAACACCCATGAAGTGGTGGAGCCGCTTGTGGGCCCATTGAGGCCCAAACCTCACTTTTCTAGAAAATGACAAGGGATAGATTACAAAAATTAGTTGGTTGATGGGTTGGATTAAAAGGTTATGACACCCCTAATCCCTATCGCAACATCTCATACGCTCTTGTTGATGTCATATCATACTCTCCCCTAGGATGATGACCGTGGCATAGGAGAATTTCCACCCAGTTAGAAGGGGGTAGGAAAATGATGGGTGCATGAGCAACTTATATTGGTTGCAAATATGCCTATAGACGGAGGAGCATTTATTTCTAACATAGTCAAGTCATTTCCAAGGTAACAAAATGTTCTTTGATGTAAATGAGACTCAAAAGGAGCATTGTTCTTCACAGTTCATTCTCACAATTAATTTGTATAAATGATTGTTTCAAAATTATTTGTTATATCTAAATGCTATTTTAGATAGATTTCCTTTTTGGTGTAAATGGATATCAATATGGGCATTCTACTTTGGTTATTTCTTCATATTCTTTCTAGTTAATTGATGGTGTCTTACATCTTACTTTGAATCTATTCTCTGACATGTCATTGAAAGTAGAATCATATATAAAAATATTATTCGTTACATTTTCAAAATGCACATATATTAGCTCCTATCATTTAGATCTATATAGTTTTCTAAAAATTGATGGTTAGATTAAGATAGTCACTATCCTTTTAAAAGATTCATCCATGTACTTCCAACTAAGAAAAAGATCAGTTGTGTTTGAAAAAGAGGATGAGAAATATGTAGCACCACAATGTCACATGAGTTAGAATTTGATGCTTACTTTCTTTACAATATTGTAGTTGACAGACCACCATAGTCACGTTCATCAATATATTGTTTTGCCTCCCTCCTTTTATTGTTTCCCATATGTTTTAGATTCTTATAAATCAAACTCATCATTACATAGAAAACTATAATGACCTAATGATGACCTTTTTAATCCCATTTGTCTTCTAGGTCTTTGTCTCAATTGGAGAAGATGAATTACTCTTTTCTCATATGTCGTGGAAAGGGGAGGTCCTATTTTAGAAATGGGACAGGAGAGGAGGGGAGTGGCGAGGTAGGCCCCTCCTCACCCAGAAGACCGATTGTAGTGGAGAACACACTAGATTTGATAGGAAAAATGTTTACATCATACTTTATAGAAGGGTACTTCCCCTAGGGTATAGCTCAGGATTTGGAGGCAAGTTGCAGTATAGAGTTGTCAGCATGGTGGGGAGACATGCTTGTATAGTTCAGAGATGGGATATGAGAACATTGATTGTTGGGAACTTTCTGTAAGACCCCTGACCTATGCTTTGGGATAAACATGTTTTCTTTGGCTTATTAAGTGCTTATAACCTTGCACTAAACTTTTGAGATGTTTTTAAATCTTATGGAGAGCTTAAGTCTCTAGTTTGAGCTTGTTTGGATGATGTTTGTTCTTTGTGTGCTTGTTTTGGGTCAAATTGCAATTTACCCATTTGTGAGGGTTATCTTGCAATTGTCACATATTGAGTGTAAATTCACTTTCTTGGCTTCATGGGAGAGGATTTGATGCTTTGGTGCGCATTGGTGGGCCCTTGGATGAGTGGTGACACCCCTAGAGGTGATTAGGGTTTCTAGAGTTTGCTTGGCCTCGACCCATGTGTGCCTTGTTGGTTTGTCTCGACCCTTGTCTCAACTTATGTGGGTTCTTGGGGTGTGTCTCAATTGATACACCTTCCATGGGTGTGTATTTTCTCGACCATGGTGGTTTGAGGTGGTTTTGGTCGAGACAGTTTGTCCTTTTGTGGAGTGTCTCGACCTAGTGTGCATGGTGAACCTTTTGTCTCGACCAGGTTGATGATTTTCTATTGTTTCGACCTCTTTGGAGTGTCTTGACCGAAACCATGTGTTAGGGACTCAAGTGGTCGAGACCCAACATAGGTTGTATCACCATCTTGTGCATCCATGGTTTAAGTGGTTACATGTGTGTTTCTTGGGTAAACAAGTGTTTCTTTGGTGCCTTTAGGTGTTGACACATCATCTCTCACTCTACCTCCCTCCTCCTTTGGTACATAACCCCTTCCTCCTTCATGCAAGTGATCTTTTTTTACCATACTTCTTCTCCCTTCCCTTGTTCTCATCCTTGTAGCTTGGTGTAGCAAAGAAGGTATTGTTCTTGGTGCTTTAGAGGTGGTTCAACCTTGCATGTGGTGCCTTGAAGATCAATCTCCCTCCTTGTGGTGGTTTCTTTCCTTGGTAAGTAGTTTTACCATATTGATCATGTTTTTCTTTGGATTCCCTATATTCTCCTTCCTCTTTTCTTGGTCGTAGACTAGGGTTCTACCTTGTTGGTCACCTTGAGAGAAACCCCTCCTCATAGAGGCCTTAGACTGGGGTTTTACCATGGTGGTAACTAGTGGGAGGATGTTTTTCTTCTCTTTTCTCCTTTCTTCTTTGGTTCAACCTAGGGTCCTTCTTGCTCTTTTTTTGAGCTATCCAATGTGTCCTTCTTTTTGGAGGTGACCTTGTGGATGAAGTGGTGATCTTTTTTGGATCTTCATTCCTTTTCCTTGGAGATTGATTCTTTTCAAATCAGGTGGGTTATATAACACTCTTCCTTCTTCTATTACTAGCATCTTACTTTTATGCTTACATGTTCTTGTTTCCATATATAAAGATGATGTTAAGATAATAGATGAAGATCCTATGAAATTAGGGATTATGACTTTGTAGTTTTCTCATGAAGATAACTCTTTTTCTCATACCCTAAATTCTATGTGAACCTTTTCTAAGTGATTTTAAGAGGATGATCTTGCATGCATCTTGAGCTTTGGTTTTGTCACCATGTTTTAAGTTCGGCCATCATTTTTTTTCTTGTATCTTTAAGTGTTTTCACATGTGTTTTGTGGTCTGACTCTCTTTCTCCTAAATGATTTTCCTTGATGATCTTCATAGAGCTTGATCTAGGGTTTGATGATCTTGAATCCATGAGTTTTGATCTTAGTGATGTTTTGGTTTCTTGTTGTTTGACCTTTGTTTTGGGTCAAGACATGTGTCCTCTTGGTGTGTTTGGTCGAGACATACACCCTTGTTTTGGCCTTTAGTTGAGACGCCTTGTTCTGTTGTGGTCAAGACACTAGTGTGAGATGTAAGTTTCAGTCGTGACATGTTGTTCCTTGTCTCAATCATGACAACTTGATTTTGTGTTGCTTTGGTCGAGATGCATGTACATGGCTTTGTGTCGGTCGTGACCATGGTGGTTTGTGTCTTGATCGCAGCCAAGGTGTGTTGTTTTGGTCACGACCCTACTCTTATTTTGGTCGATATCTTTGATCTATTTTGGTGGGTCGAGACACTATGTGGGTAGGTGCTCAAAACATTTTGTTGGTTGTGGTCGAAAATGCCTATCCTATGGTTGTTCACATGACAGGGTTGATCTTGGTTGAGATGTTTGTTTGTGCATGTTTGAGACATGCTCCCTTTTTGGGTTGAGACACCATACCTGTCGCGGTCGCGACACTATGTGGGATGGTGGTCGTGACCCCTTGATGGCTTGAGGTCATGACATTTGGATGGTGTGTGGTCGTGACATATGTATGACATAATAAAATGATACACATGTACATGTATATGATAGTGATACCTAGTGTTGGTGACATGATGCCCTAAGCCTGGTAAAGTAATGATGTTCCTTAACCCTATTTTGATCCAAGAAAGTGGGAGGTTTTGTACCTAGGGTTGGTGATTGAATACCACTATAAAACCCTAATCGGCCATGTATGGAGCCCTAACCCTAATGTTGGCCCATGTGATGAGTTTGCTTCTCCCTATTGAAGTGTTTATCTTATTATGTTGTTTTCTCTCTCCTGGTTACAAGCCCCTAACCTTGCAGGTGACATGAACTTGAATATCATAGTTTGTGTTTGCTATGGTGGTGATCATATAACACATGGTAATGGCTATGAGTCTTGATGAGACATGATGAGATCATACTCATGTGATGGGTCCTATGACATGGTGATGGCTTGATGCCTATTGTGACGTGGTATCCTCTAGTGATGTGATTGAGGGATTGATGTCCCATGGTGATGAGACATTGATGATGGCCTTGTGAATGGAAATGCTACAAGTATCATGTGATGTTGTGACTAACTCACACCTTATACATTTTATATCTCCCGGAGTTGCACTAATCCCTTATTTTTTACAACTTGTTCTGGCTTTGTACGTTGTAAATGGATTGATGTTAAAATATACCCAATTGTCTTAAATAACCAAGTGAAACTCTAATCATGTAGATGACATGTCCCATAGATCCTTTCCAATGTCAGCTTTAATTGTTTTTTTTGTCGGTCCAAAAATTATGTTACCGTATTACCAAAACTTTAGGTACAAAATAAATTGTGCCCCCATTACAGCCCTAGATGAAAACATCCAACAACCAAAGAAACAAACTAAACACAATATACACAGTAGCCATCTACCTAGATAAAAGAAGAAACATACCCGCAATACTAACTCAAGAGATAAACAGAGAACCTGAAATGACTATCCAAACTACGCATGCCAACACTGGCAATAGGCTCATCCTCTGAAATTGTGGCAACATGGGCAGCCGAAAACATCACTTCAGCAACCTGGGAACCTCAGGAGCAATATAGCAGAAACCTCCACTGCTATCATCCAGGTCTTTGAGTTTCTGGCAAGCAAAGGAAACCGCCAAGAGGACCTAGCTATTTCTTTATGCAAGAACCAGAGACCAAGCATCGAATGTTGTTGTTTGCACAGCAGCACCCCACAAGCACCTGAGGGGTGAACCTCCTGTCAATCCATCTTCTCAAAGAAGACTCCAGAGAGCAACTGAACAGACTGGAACAAAGCTCCATTCAACCATCACATTACTCCTTCACACATGGTAGTATAAGCATCCTCTAAGGTTAGTGGTCAGAAGAAATACAAAGCTTGAATGAAGGCTCCAAACAGAGCTGATTAGTGTCTTGGTGACTTGGACGAGCAGATAGAGACATAATCATGGAATCACAGAACCTTCTGTTTGCATAGAAGCATCATGACGAACACTTGAGGGGTGAAACAAACCCCACGAATGCCATCTGACTGCACAGAGACCCCTCCTCGAACACCTAGATGGCATCCAACCTTTTGGCTCCAGAGGAGCCAGCCAGAAACCAAAAACAATCAAACTCCATGGTTAGCTCTAGCTTGATGCACAAAGACCTGCTGTTTGCACAACATTCCACCACAACACTCAAAAGAAAACCACCTGCTGCAGCAGCAGCCATCACTCTGCCAAGCCAACCAACGTGAAGCAACCAGGGATACAAAGCAACCAAGACAGAGGCATCTTCCATCAAACTTCCTCACACATGGCATTACAACCAATCCCTGAAGTAGTGGAAGGAGGAAAGGGGTAGATAATCCACCATTGAGAGTGAATCCAGGCAACTTGACGAGGTGGCTAGGTTGCAGGGGAAATTGGTCGAACATCTTGCAAATGCCCAGATATCACACACTACTGACTGGAAATGGCATTTCATCAATCACCGCAAGGGAGTCCTTCACGATTCACAGGAGTGCCAGGAAGGATACTACCCTCTAAACCCATCCCGCACACCGCCAGTGGCCTCAGGTCAAACGCCGGCAAAGTAGGAATGTAAAAACCTGCCTACCAACACCCTGAGCTGGGCAGAGGACAAGAAGAACCCCATCACAAGCGATGCCATCATCTGCCACCAGCCGACGAATCAGCTGGGCCGCCCAGATCCAAAGAATCAGGCCAGACATCATGGTAGAGAGGGGGGTCGTCGTCTTCAGGAGATACTGACCTGATGACGATTCTCCCATCAACACCGTCGTTGGTGGCGGGGGTGCGCTGCCGAACTGGACGGGACCACCACCAGAAGCACCAGGCTGTGAGAAGGATCGACGACGATGGACCCGGATCTGGTAGCTCTTTCCACCCATCACACCTGAATGGAACGGAATCGAACAAATCGAGCAGCTACCCCTCTGACCCAGGCTTCTCCTCACGCCGCTACACAGCTCTCCAACCGGCTCATCCAAAGGCGACGCCCAGCGGCCGCACCCTTATCCCCAGTGATTCACAACTGCACCTTAACTCCATGGAAACCGTACCCTGCTCCAGAACGGACCCTGCCGAGGCTGCGTGGAAGCCAGGGGGAGGAAAGCACCAAGGAAGCGCTCCCTCCCCCCTGCGGCGGCCGCCGAGAGAAGTCTAGAGAGGGAGGAAAGCTTTAATTGTTGGATTGGTGAAACGAGTATAACTTAGAGCGCATATTTTTGAAAATGTGGGGATCCAAGTTGTGTATCTCCTTGCATCCAAAATTACAAGTTGTGTGAGACGACCATGTGTGAGCTCCTCTCCTTGTGATATGGATAACCATGTGTGAGACAATCCTTTCTCTCTAGAACAACCATGTATGAACCTGTTATTCTAGCATTGTACCTAAACCAAGGTGGGCTAGGTGTTTATATATGGATGGACATGCATGAGTCAATCCTTCATCTTGACTATATATCAGTATTGTAGTTGATTGATATGTCTCTGTGGTGTTTTGTTTTTTACTGACCAAGAGGTGTTGGAGAGGTCGTCGATTTTGTCTCTTCCATTTGATCTTGTATGGCACTGATTTTGACTTAGCAGTGGTCTGTTGGATTTGGGTGGTACGGTTCAAATCCTCGGGGTGATAAGAAAAGATGTAATACAGTTGTGTAGTATATCTTGCATAGGGCCAAATGCAAACAACATTGGTTGATCCCTTAGCCTTATCGTATTGATTTCTTGAATTATAATGTGGTAAGAGAAGTCAACTGTTGTACATGTTCTTCATATTTTTCTTAGAATATTAATTTTTCTACTGCTCAGTGATGACTGCTTATTTGCTTAATCTAATTTATCTATCATTTAGTTGAAGTTTCTCATCCTGCTATGTACATTTTTCTACTTGCTTAGTATATGTGCTTTAATAGACGTTGGTAGAGAGTTATATCTCTCGTTGGGACGCTTGGTCTCACCCTATGGGTTTTTCATATCTTTTAGGTGGTCGTGCACGAAGAGGTAGAGATCGTGCAGTTGAGGAAGAGAAGCAATAAGAGCAGTAGTTTATAAGGTTGGATGTGCTAATAGTCTTTTGATGTTAGAGCCCTAGATTCGTCCCTTTACACTCATGTCATTGGGGTGTTTCGATGTGTTTTGTAGAGATGTACCCAATATGAAGTTTTTGGGCTTGTAAGCCATGTATGTATGATATGGCATGTGTATATGTATATATGTGGAACAGATATCTCAAGTAATAGGTTGATGATAGGTATGATGATGCACAGTGATGTAAACATTGTGGTATATGTGTTATGTTATACATGTGTTCTTTTGAGGACTTATTTGCGATAAGTTTTTGGTTTTGCTGCTTTGAGCAATCAGTTCTAATTTCTTGTATTTTCTAGTAATCCACATATTTAGTGTTAATTCCGTGCTTTGGTTTAAGTGATCTTGTTTGTGGCGCATCAGGGCATCACAGTTTGGTTGGTATCATAGCTTTAGGTTCATTGAGTCTGCAGGGACCTAGGACTAGGGTTTGTGTTTGTTCTAATGTCCTCCAGTATGTCTGATAGTGGCTTCTGCTTATGCAGCAAAAGAAGAGCAGAGATGTCTAAAGAACACATTGTAGAGAGCAGTGTTGTTGCACCTAGAGGTGGTGCAAGGGTTCAGGTGAGAGAAGATCGGGCACCTGATGCTCCCCAGTTTGACCTGACCATGATGGAGAATCTTACCTTTCAGTCTCTGTTTGGGTAGTTCATGGCAACAATGACGCACATTGTAGATAGAATTCCTACACCACCACGTCCTAGGATAGTTGTTCACAGTGCTTAATCACCAAGCTCTGGGAAGACCTTTGAGAGGCTAAGGCGTGTTGGGATTGTGAGTATGCTGGTATGATAGATCCAGCGGATGTAGATCTCTGGTTGATGGAGTTAGAGAAGGCCTTCAAGATGTACAACATCCCCGAGGCTGATAAGGTGAAGCATGTCATATATCTTTTGAAGGGGATTGACGGCCTATAAAAGAGTGAAATCACTCCTTTACTAAAAATTTGAAAAATAAAACATCTATCCCAAACATACTCAAAAGGTATGTTGAAACAGGTGTAAAATTTTCAAATCTTTATATATCTGGTATACAAAAGACCAACGAGTAATGCAGTGGAATATAATTTCATGACTATAATCAATTTTATAAAAGTGTACATTGTCATTCTCCCATTTATGGGTTACAACAACAAAAGGATCTAGATAGAGAGAAGTCTAAACGACTTCAAGTCTTGTCTCCAAAGCAACATCTCCAAGAGCTAGGTCCATGCCAAAAACTAAGTTCTCCTTGATCTTGTTCAACTCCTTGATCTAACCTTGGGTGGTTGGGAAAGAACCCAGCAAAGGAAAGAAAACAAGGTATGTGTCAATAATATGAACAAGAAATAAAGATAAGAAAAATAATGAAACTTAAGGTACATATTCAACATAAGATAAGAAGGCTAAGAGAATGAGGCATATAACAAAAGATTCTTACCAAAACCAATAATAATGAACTTGCATGAATGATTAATATTAGACTAAATTAATTAAGTAGGTTTGAGGCACCTACTGGACCTCAACCAAATAGATGAGGGGAGACTAATCACATTCCTAGACATCTACCAAATATTTTATATTGGGGAGAAATAACACATTCCCCAGGGGGAGAGTAAACACATTCCCCAAGGTGAAATAACACATGCCCTAACTATGGGTGGTTGTACATAAGTATCACTACTATAGCTAAATAGCCAAATAAATCATCATGCTCAAGAAATAGTAAAGTGGTAAGATAAATCATCATATAATTGCAACATGGTGGTGGGGTTCCAAGACCCATGGAAAATTATATTAAATCTGATTTTGAGGCAATTAGAACAAGAGAAACAATAATAAAGGAAATAGGGTTCATGCCTCATTATGGAAAATATGGTTGGTTCAAAAATATCCCAACTAAAGGGTAATATTTGCACATGCCTCTCATATTGAATTCAATATAAAGTTTCACCACTCTTAGATGATTCAAGATCCACTTTTCCTATTTTCAATGTATTAACATGTATTAGGGTTTTGCATATGCATAAAGGTAAAGAAAATCCTAGTCTTGGACTTTTTGAAAAAAACTTTGATCTAGACTCTGAAAACATCACCATTGTTCTTATGAAGTTCTCCTAATTAAGAAAAATATAATTTTTTCCAATTTGGAGTTATGATGATTAAAGTGCATTTTTGGTGATTTTTATCTATTAAATTCATTTTTAGAAAACACCTCTTGACAAAAAAATCAAAAAAAGTCTCAAAAATATTTTTATTGGAAAGATCACATTTTTTTGTATTCCAAAACATAATTTAGTTTACTTTTTGGACAACTAGAGTAAAAGATATGGATTTTACATTTTTGACCAATCAGAAAATTTGTTTAATCCAAAAAAGCAAGAAAAAGAGGAAGAGAAAGAGGACCCACCCGCTGACTTGGCCCAATCAGGGGTGGCCAAGTCGCATGGT
Organism: Alisma plantago-aquatica; assembly: GCA_963693085.1. Taxonomy (NCBI): domain Eukaryota; kingdom Viridiplantae; phylum Streptophyta; class Magnoliopsida; order Alismatales; family Alismataceae; genus Alisma; species Alisma plantago-aquatica. The sequence goes on from OY856409.1 coordinate 1,882,911,160, forward strand.
CAAAGTACAGGTTTGACTCATCTAAAATAAAAGAAAACCATGCCAAAATACCTTCGTACCCTTACACGAGAAACAAAATAAAGAATAGAGAAGAAGGGGCAAAATAGAGAATCTTTAAGGGGGTTCATCCCCTACCCCTTTCGTGCCATGAGTGATGAGCTACAAGCAGCAGCTTGTGGGGGAAAATAGGAAAATCCTCCATTGGTGACGGTTCGAGAAACTAAAGGTACATAAAGAAAGAGAAGAATAAAATGAACCTACAGCCTAAGGCTATTGAACAGAGATGATGAAGAGAGGGAGAGTAATCTGTCGCAAGCCAAAGCAAAGAACTCGGTCGTCGACGGCCAAAGCATAAATGTGAGAGAAAATTAGAAGAGGAGGAAGGTTTAATGAAGGGCGATGAAGATCTGGGTGCCCATATATATAGGTGGGGGTTCGCAAGTGCACAAAGGCCAGTTGGCTGAAGAAGCATGCTACCCAAGAATTGGGTGTTTCCCAAAAATGCAATGATAGATCACGAGTAGGGTACCACTAGGTGCGTAATTTGATAAGGAATTCGTAGGCGAAAAAATCATGCAATTTGGTCAAGAAACGAGGGAGAAATCACGATCCAAAAATATACCATATCGGGCTACAACTTTCCTTTTTGGCGAGAGGTTGAAGATGACCGTGAGCCGTCAGATCGCAGATTCAAAGGTCCCGCTCGTGCGTGACCATTATATACATGTGGTATTTAAATGTAAATCTCATTTTGATTCGAATGAAGTTCTAATTAAATTATTTTTATTTTTATCTCTCTTCATTTAAGGGTGCAAACGAACTCCAAATTTAATGAAATTTGGTACCCAACCTATTTTAAACATGAGGAATCCAAATATCAATTATGTTTGCCTTTTGAGAATTTTTAATGTGCTAAATAAATCAAACCTTATTTACTCTTTCCTCCCTCATTAATGACTCTTGGATTCTCCAAAATTAATCAAACTTCACATGTAAGTCAAATTAAGTGTGTTGGATATGAATTTGTCATTACTTATACTTTTTGAAGTTGTTTATTATTTTAATTAATGACATGAAGGTTATGTGTACTTTCTCTCTCCTAAATTCACCTTCTCATCAAATAGTTTCCAACTTGAGTGAAAATTCACCTAAAGGCAACATGAATTTGGCATTATTTATTTTTTTAAGACATTTATTATTTCATTTAATACATTTAAATATTATCCCTTATTTATCCTTTTAATATATTAGAGGCATCTAGTAACCTTCTAAAAATATGAAATATGTCCTATAAGTAATACTAAATGTGAGGAATATGATTTCTATATTAATTAATTTTTAACATATTATTTAATATTTTTGGGTTTTTTAATCATTTTCTCTCACCTAGATAAAATAAAATATTTATATTGTCCAAATTAGATGAAATTTCACACTTAGACTTATTTTGGCATGTATATTACGAATTTGATGTTTATTTCCATTTTTGAATCCATTTAATAATTTATTTAATAATTTGGAGAAAAACTCATATTTTCCTATTCTAATTAATATAAAGATATTTATTAATTTCCAAAATTATGAAACTTGGCCTCCAAGCCAAACCAAACTCAATGAAAATGAATCTCAAATTATTTTTAACCAAATAGTCTTCCTTTAATGAATTTTGGCATATTATCCATTATTACCACAAGTTCTCATATTAATTAATCAATACATATTAACATATTTAAAGCAATATTATTCATTCCTTTTTCTATTTCTTGCTCTATAAGGCTAAAGAATGATCTAGAATGAATTATTTTATCATTATATCACATAAGTGGCTCAGGCGGCCTTGGGAAGTAAACAATTCATTCTCAGTAATTCAGTTGTGATTCTGATTAATGGAGACTCTGTGAATGTATGGGATGATATGTGGGTCAAACCCTATACATGCCTAAGACAGGCTGCCTTACATTCCATACCAGCTGAACTTGAGGACCTGCGGGCCAGCTCACTGGTTCTGGATTCTCAAGAATGGGACGTAAGCTTCCTACGTGAATGGTTCGATGATGCAACTGTGAATACTATCATGAGGGTTCAAGTACCACTGCAAGGTGACTCAGTGGACCAGCGAAGTTGGAATCTTGCTTCAGATGGCAACTTCACAGCCGGATCAGCTTATCAACTATTCAGAACAGATAAGGAGAAAGTAGTTCCAGGGAGATGGGAAAAGATATGGAAGCTCAAGGTAGCTGCCTGTGTGAAATGCTTTGCTTGGTTGGTAGAACACCATGCCATCCTTACAAATGAGAAGAGGAAACGCAGGCACATGACACAGGATGATCAATGCAGTAGATGTAGGAATGCGGTGGAATCTAGTTTACATGCCCTACGTGATTGCATCGTGGTGAAGGAGGCTTGGAAGTTAATTATTAATCATGCTGGACATCATACCTTCTTCGGAGCAAGCAGGTTTGAAGAGTGGTGCAAGGCTTCTACGAGAAATACTATCATATCAGAGGAAGGATTCTGGATAGCTTGCCATGATATCTGGAAGAGCAGAAACACTGAGGTGTTTGAGGAGGTCATTACAAGAACAAACCTTCTTGCCGCCAACATTAGGAGGGATATTGTACTGAACGAGAAGGCTTGGGAAGCAGAAGCCGGGACTTGCAGGGTTGAAAGGTCAGGAGGGTGGAAGCCACCTGATCCAGGCACTGTGAAACTGAATGTAGATACCACAATAAACAAGCATGGTGCAGCAGTCGCAGTAGTTGCTAGAAGCGACTCAGGTGCTTGGCTCGGTGGGTGGGGGAAGCAGATCCATACAAAAAACGCTACGGAAGCCGAGTTAGTCAGAATAGCCTTGGGCATCGAACAAGTCGATAAACAAGAATGGACAAAAGTTGTCATTGAAACTGACTGCCAGAAAGCGACGAAGATGATAGAAGATGAAGTCAAGCAATATCCAAGGTTTGCCTACTGGTTAACGAAAATTAAAAGAGTTGTGCAAAGATATACGATGCAGTATAGTTGTAGAGAAAACAATTGGCTAGCTGACAGACTAGCCAAATTACATCTTAAGAGTAGATCAGATTTTCACTACTATGAAGAACCTCCACATGAAATATTGAATGATGTATCTGTAATCACCACTTATTGAATAAAAAGGAGCAGTTAGTATAAAAAAAATATTTACTGAGGTATCTGTGCATAAACATGTATGTTGGAAATAATAATGAACAAATGTTCACCAAACCACTATTATTTCCACAAATTCAACATAAAGGCCAAAGAGGATATAAAAGAAAGGAAAAGCTTGGAAAGAGGGTCAAAAAGATAATATGTCTAAGTTTCGGTATGTTACATCACTCCACCCCTTAAAAGGATTTCATCCCCGAAATCACAAGCAAAGAGGGAAGGATGAGTGTGCAACATCTCAACACCAAACTTCAGGTTGTTCCTCAACCATGAAACTTCCACCAAAACTTTCACTAGCAACTCCTCATAGGTTAGGTTCTCAAGGATCACCTAGGGTTCTACTATTATGATTTCTTTTATGAGATTTAACTTTATTAATATTTTTGGCGTGTTAGTATTATACCTATTATGATATTATATTATCATTATTATTCTATTAATTGTATCCAATTATATTCTCTTTGTTGCCAAAGAATTATATTTCATTATTATGCAAGAAACCGTATATATATTTCTTATTTATCGCATTAAGAAAAACTAGAGTTATACTCAATTATCTCAATATCTATTATTATATTTGATCATTATCCTTAATAACTTGTATTTATTCTCTACTATTCTCATATTATCACCATATTCAATTATAACAGATTATTTTCATGAATTAAGACATTTTATCCAATTTGTTATTAAGTCTACAATTAAACCAATTAATTATACATTAATTACTTATATCTATGTTAAACATTGTCACATTATCACATTACCTTTCTTTCTCACATTAATGTCATCATTAACCATTTTCTCATATTTATTCACTTCTTATTATTGATCATGCACATTCGTGTGACATTAATTACGCTTTATCCATATTGAAGTCATTATATGCATTTTAGTGAACAAGGTGGCACATATTACACCTTCATGAATTGATTCACATTAGGTGATTAATTAGGTGTGTATTAGAGAACAAAGTGATATGCATTTCATATTAATGACTTAATTAATCTATGATTAGGTGATTATATACCATTTATGTGTATCAAGGTGTATTATCTGATTATGACACCTAATGTCATTAATGTATCATGAATGACATTAAGGATGCATATATTAAGGTTAGATTATTACAAGTTAGGTTTTAGGTTAACATGATCATTATTCTTCACATATATATCTTCTTAGCATGTATTAAGTCCAATATTAGGTTACGATTATCTTACTTATCATATCATTAGAGTTTATTGGTTTAAGACATGGTTAAGCATCATGCTTATTCATTATTAGTATTACTATGTGAGTTACTCATATTATGTGCATTAAGTATTCATTAGGGTTCAAATATATGAACTATTTCATGGATGATCATTACATGCTCATTAATATATAAACAAGCATGTTAGATTATAACTATAACTTGTGTGGACAAAACTAAGGATTCAAGCACAACAACCCACTAAGTATGGGGTTAGGGTTTCTAAAGATAGAGTAGGTAGACTTTGAGATGTCACATGGCTCCATCTCCCTAAAGAGGATTTCGTGTTCGAAATCTAACTACCCAAACATCATCAAACCACTACACTCCACCCCTTAAAAGGCCAGACCTACAAAGACAAACTAAACTAAGGGTAAAAGGATGAGTCTACTAAACCATACAAAAGATCCATCATGCTTCCACTACCCACTCTGATAGCCTTCTAAACACCAACTTCAAAGTCTAGGTTCTTAGGGATATACTATTCAAACATGTGGTCCAAGGGGACATAATGTAACTATATAAGGTATCCATCCATAAACAAGTCAGCATACCTAAAAAACTTAGGTCAACAAATTAGGATTCCCAAAGATATACAACATAGATATCAAAGGTCACTATTGCCTAAAAGTATACTATTTCAAACAATCCATATCATCTCAGACCAGGCCGGTATCATATGGATATGGGAGTCATCGTAAATCATGCTAGTAGTGTAGAGGAAAATATTGCCAGCCCCCAGAACCTGATCCTTTCTAGACACATTTGCTTCAACTCCATGCCCTAATAGTAGCCTAAAGGCAAACCTAAACAACATTAAGTTACCATGGTTAATTATGCATATTTTAGTTATAAGTATTTTAGGTTTATACATCAAAATGTTAATGTGGAACTATAGGATCCTAAATCAACCTTTCATCATCTATACATCAACTCTAGGGCATACATGTCACCTAAAGGGAAACTATGTAAGGAAAGGGTTTTAACTAGGGAGAAAAAATTGAAATAGTTAGATTTTGACTACCATGGGCTCTGATACCATGCTATAAAAGAGTGAAATCACCCCTTTATTAAAATTTTGAAAAATAAAACATCTATCCCAAACATACTCAAAAGGTATGATGAAACAGGTGTAAAATTTTCAAATCTTTATACATATGCTATACAAAAGACCAACGAGTAATGTAGCGGAATATAATTTTATGACTATAATCAATTTTATAAAAGTGTACATCATCATTATCCCATATATGGGTTACAACAAAAAAAGGATCTATATAGAGGGAATTCTAAACTAATTCAAGTCTTATCTCCAAAGCAACATCTCCAAGATCTAGGTCCATGCCAAAAACTAAGTTCTCCTTGATCTTGTTCAAATCCTTGATCTAACCCTGGGTGATTGGGAAAGCACCCAGCAAAGGAAAGAAAACAAGGTATGTATCAATATTATGAATAAGAAACAAAGATAAGAACAATAATGAAACTTAAGGTAGAGATTTATCATAAGATGAGAAGACCAAGAGAATGAGGCATATAATGAAAGATTCTTGCAAAAATCAATAATAATGAACTTGCATGAATGATTAATATTAGACTAAATTAACTAAGTAGGGTTGAGGCACCTACCAGACCTCAACCAAATAGATGAGGGGAGAGTAATCACATTCCCAGTCACCTATCAAATATTTTATATTGGGGAGAAATAACACATTCCCCAGGGGGAGAGTAAACACATTCCCCAAGGCAAAATAGCACATGCCCTAACTATGAGTGGTTGTACATAAGTACCACTACTATAGCTAAATAGCCAAATAAATCATCATGCTCAAGAAATAGTAAAGCGGCAAGATAAATCATCATATAATTGCAACATGGCAGTGGGGTTCCAAGACCCAAGGAAATTATATCAAATCTGATATTGAGGCAACTAGAACAAGAGAAACAATAATAAAGGAAATAGGGTTCATGCCTCATTATGGAAAATATGGTTGGTTCACAAATATCCCAACTAAAGGGTAAGATTTGCACATACCTCTCATATTGAATTCAATTATAAACTTTCACCACTCTTAGATGATTCAAGATCCACTTTTCCTATTTTTAATGTATTAACATGTATTAGGGTTTTGCATATGCATAAAGGTAAGGGAAACCCTAGTTTTAGAGTTTATTTAACAAAACTACAATTTAGACTCTGAAAATATCACCATTGTTCTTATTAAGTTATCCTGATTAAGAAAAATATAAATTTGTCCAATTTGGAGTTATGATGATTAAAGTGCATTTTTCGGTGATTTTTATCTATTAAATTCATTTTTAGAAAACACCTCTTGACAAAACTCAAAACCAAGTCTCAAAAACATTTTTATTGGAAAGATCACATTTTTCGATTCCAAAACATATTTTAGTTTAATTTTTGGACAACTAGAGCAAAAGATATGGATTTTACATTTTCGACCAATAAGAAAATTCATTTAATCCAAATAAGCGAGAAAGAGGGCCTACCCGCTGACTTGACCCAATCAGGGGTGGCCAAGTCACATGGTCAAATTCTAGGTTTGACTCATCTTAAAAAAAAAACTAGGCCAAAAGACCTTCATATGCTTGAACGAGAAATAAAAGAAAGAAGAGAGAAGAAAGGGCAAAATAGAGAATCTTCAAGGGGGTTCATCCCTTACCTCGCTCATGCCATGAGCGATGAGCAGCATGGGATGCCAGAAGCAACTTGCAGGGGGAAATAGGTAAATCCTTTATTGGCGACGATTCGAGAAACTGAAGGCACAGAAAGAAAGAGAAGAATAAAACAAACCTACAACCCAAGGCTATTGAACAGAGATGATGAAGAGAGGGAGAGCAATCCGTCGTCGTAAGTCGAAGCAAAGAACTCGATCGTCGATGGCCAAAGCAGCAACGTGCGAGAAAATTGGAAGAGGAGGAAGGTTTAACAGAGGGCGACGAAGATCTGGGTGCCCATATATATTGGTGGGGGTTCGCAAGTGCACAAAGGCTAGTCGGCCAAAGAAGCTTGCTGCCCAAGAATTGGACGTTTCCCAAAAATGCAACGATAGATCATGAGTAGGGTACCATTAGGTGCGGAATTTGATAAGGAAATTGTAGGCAAAAAATAGTGTGATTTGGTCAAGAAACGAGGGAGAAATCACGATCCGAAAATCTATCATACACGACGGCCACTTTCCTTTTTGGCGAGAGGGTTGAAGATGACCATGAGCCTTCGGATCGCAGATCTAATGGTCCCACTCATGTGTGACCATTATATACATGTGGTGTTTAAATGTAAATCACATTCTGATTCGAATAAAATTCTAATTAAATTATTTTCCTTTTTCTCTCTCTTCATTTGAGGATACAAACGAACTCCAAATTTAATGAAATTTGGTACCAACCTATTTTGGACATGAGGAATCCAAATATGTAATTATTTTTTCTTTTTGTGAATTTTAATATGTTAAATAAATCAAATCTTATTTTCTCTTTCCTCCATCATTAATGACTCTAGGATTCTTCAAAATTAATGAAACTTCACCCGTAAGTCAAATTAAGTGTTGGATACAAATTTTCCATTATTTATAGTTTTTAAAGTTGTTTGTTATTTTAATTAATGACTTGAAGGTTCTGCACACTTTCTCTCTCCTAAAATCCCCTTCTCATCAAATATTTTCCAAATTGAATGAAAATTCACCTAAAGGCATATTTTAACATGTAGAACATGAATTTGGCATTATTATATTTTTTGATGACTTTATTATTTCATTTAATACATTTAAATCTTATCCCTTATTTTATCCTTTTCTATATATTAGAGGCATCTAGAAACCTTCTAAAAATATGAAACTTGTTCTATAAGTAATACTAAATGTGAGGAACATGATTTTGACATTAATTAATTTTTTAACATATGATTTAATACTTTTGGGTTTTTAAATCATTTTCTCCCCTGAATAAAATAAATATTTATGATTGTCTAAATTAGATGAAATTTCACACATATACTTATTTTGACATGTATATTAAGAATTTGATGTTTATTTCCATTTTTGAATTCATTTAATAATTTATTTAATAATTAGGAGAAAAACTCATATTTTCCAATTCCAATTAATACAAAGATAATTATTAATTTTCCAAAATTGTGAAACTTGGCCTCCAAACCAAACCAAACTCAAAGAAAATGAATCTCAAATTATTTTTAACCAATTAGTCTTCCTTTTATGAATTTTGGCATATTATCCATTATTACCACAATTTCTCATATTAATTAATCAATATCACATTAACATTTTAAAAGCAATATCATTCATTCCTTTTCTATTCCTTGCTCCATAAGGCTAAAGAATGATCTAGAACAAATTATTTTATTATTATCTCACATAAGTGGTAAATTTGCTTATTAGACCCTTATTAAAAATATTTACTGAGGTATTTGTGCATAAACCTTTATGTTGGAAATAATAATGAACAAATGTTCACCAAACCACTATTATTTCCACAAATTCAACATAAAGGTTAAAGAGGATAGAAAAGAAAGGAAAAACTTAGAAAGATGGTCAAAAAGATAAAATGTCCAAGTTTTGGTATGTTACATGGTCATTGGCGGGCCATAGAAGAGGACAAGATGCATGGTGTTATAGGTTGGGAGGAGTTTTGATGTGAATTTGTTAGTCAGTACTTTCTTCAGACGTACCTTGATGAGAAGATCGGTATGTTTGAGTAGATCTGGTAGGGATCCATGTTGATCAACGCGTATGAAGCAAGATTTTTGGAGTTGTTCAGGTTTTGTCCCCACATAGTTGTTACATATCAAGAGAGGATGCGACGTTTTGAGAAGGGCTTGAGTACTAAGCTATCTACCCCGGTGGCTGCCTTGGACAATCGTGAGCGGTTTTCCACTTTCGTGGAGTCAGTTCGACGGATAGAAAGATCAGTGATTGAGGAAATGTAAAGAGTGCCAAGAAGAGGCCGACACCATATCATGTACAGTCTTTTGGAGGCTTCAAAAAGTCAAGGTTCTCGGAACCACCAACACAACAAAGGTTAGGTGTACAGACACAGTGGTCACCCAATAAAGGCAGACACTGCAGTTTTCCATCAGTAGGAGCTCCCAGCGCAGTGTCAGTATCAATGACAGGATCATCGAGGCCGTGGTATGAGAGCAGGACCTGCTACAATTGTGGCCAGGTTGGGAATACTAAGCAATTTTGTTCCATGAAGGATGATGAGGTGACCCAACAATTGAGATAGAGCCAGCAGGGATCGTAGAGACAATAGTTCAGTAGTGGTGGAGGAGGAGGATGTGGACAAGCGTCGCAGGGTGATTCGCCAGCTCGGGCCAGTAGAGGACGAGGATGACAGTAGGCAGCGGCTAGATTCTATGCCATGAGTCGGCCGGAAGGAGTGGTCAACCCTCAAGCAGTGACATGTCATATGGAGTTATTTCATTCTGATTTGTCTTCTTCTTATTTCATATCTATTTTGGTTGACCCGGGTGTGACACACTCCTTTATCACTCGAGAAGTGATTGCTAGTTGTTTTTTTCCTATTAGTCGTATGTGGGATAGTCTTCTATTAGAAACCCTATTATTTGGTTCCACAGTGTTGTAGGAGGTGTGTCCTTCCTATGTCATTTCTCTTTCTGGCACAACATTCAAGTGGATCTCATATCACTTGCTATGAATGAATTCGATGCGATCCTTGGAATGGACACCTTAAAGAAGTATTTGGTCGTCTTGGACTGTAGTTCTAAGGTGGTAACGTTTGTGGATGGTGATGAGTCATGGATCTTCCAAGGGGATAGGAAGATTCTTCCAATGTGTCTGGTGTCGGTAATGGTGGTGGATAAGATGATGAGACAGGGTTGTGAGGTATTTTTAGCACATGTTATGGATACTAAGGTGAGGAGTCTCAATATTCAGGAGTTGTCAGTGGTCCCTGAGATTGAGGATGTATTCCCAGATGATTTCCCAGGTGTTCCTCCGCCTCAAGAGATTGATTTTGAGATCAATCTAGTCCCTGGTACTCAATCGATAGCTCAGACACTGTACAAGATGGCCCCAACTGAGATGGAAGAGTTGAAGAACCAGTTGTAAGAGTTGCTTGAGAAAGGATTCATCAGATTGAGAATGTCTTTGTGGGGTGCTCCCATGTTGTTTGCAGAGAATAAAGATGGATCCATGAGGATGTGTATATATTACAAACACCTAAACAATGTGACAATAAAGAATAAGTATCCCTTGTCAAGGATAGATGACTTGTTTGACCATTTGTGTGGTGCCATAGTATTCTTGAAGATAGACCTAAGATCAGGCTATCACTAGTTGCGGATCAAGAAGGATGACATACCTAAGTTAGCTTTTAGGACTTGGTATCATCATTATGAGTTCGTGGTTATGCCATTTGGGCTAACCAATGCACTAGCAACATTTATGGACTTGATGAACATGGTGTTCCGGTCATTTCTCAATTAGTTTGTGGTGGTCTTTATAGATGATATCCTGATATACTCCAGGAACAATGAGCAACATGAACAACATCTTTGACAGGAGTTGACCATGTTGAGGCAACATCAGCTATACACCAAGTTCATTATGTGTGAGTTTTGGCTGAAGGAGGTATCCTTCCTAGGACATGTGATATCTGCTATGGGAGTTCGTGCATACCCCAAGAAGGTTGAATCGGTGTTGGAGTGGGACCAACACCGATAGAATTGGGTAGTTTTCTGGGTTTGGCAGGATACTATTGGCAGTTCATCAAGAACTTCAACTCAATGGTGTTACCTCTAACGAAGCTGACAAGAAAAGATGTGTCTTTTGTCTAGGATGACAGATTTCAGTGTGCCTTTCAGACATTAAAGGATAAGTTGACAAGTGCACTAGTGTTGGTTTTACCTAAGTAGGGGAAAGGATACATAGTAATATGTGATGTGTAAAGGAACGGTTTGGGTTGTGTGATGATGCAGGATAAGAATGTGATCTATTTTGCATCATGATAGTTTAAAGCATGAGGAGAACTTCCCAACCCATGATCTGATGTTAGCTATAGTGGTTTGTTCCTTGAATATCTAAAGACACCACCTATATGGCGAGAAGTGTCAGGTCTTCACAGATCATAAGAACTTGAAGTACATCTTCTCACAGTAGGATTTGAACATGAGGCTGCGGTGTTGGATGGAGCTAATCAAAGACTATGAATGCACAATTGATTACCATCTGAGAAAGGCTAATGTCGTGGCAGGTGTGTTGAGTAGGAAGTCTTCTTCATCATCATCTGTGGAGAAGGCATAGTTGTGTTCCTTGGCGTGCCATAAGAGAGACATGCTGGTCTCCTTGGATCAGATGAATGTGAAGCTAGAGGTGTCTATGCTAGTAGGTTTATTGACACAGTTAAAGGTGAAGCCTACACTAAGACAACATATCATAGAGGCACAACAGAGTGATATTATGATACAATAGATACGATCAGAGTTTGGTAGTGAGAATCATGATGACATCCACGAGGCAGAGGATGGGATAGTATGTTACCACGGTAGTTGTGTTTCCTGATGTTAACAATCTAAGGAAGATAGTTCTGGAAGAGGCTCACTCTTCAATGTATGCCATGCACCCAGGTAGCACCGAGATGAACCACAATCTGAAGGATTTGTATTGGTGGCCTGGATTAAAACATGATGTGGCTGAGTTCGTGGCCAAGTGTGTAATCTGTCAACAAGTCAAGGCAGAGCATCAGAAGCCTGTAGGGACGTTGCAATTGTTGCCTATATCACAGTGGAAATGGGATCATGTCACGATGGACTTTGTGGTTGGTCTCCCTAGGACAGCCAATGCCAGTAATTCCATTTTGGGTGATTGTTGATAGGTTGACTAAGTCAACATGCTTTTTGTCGGTAAAGATGATGTATACAGCATAGAATCTTGTGTAGATCTATGTGATGAGATCGTTCTCCTGCATGGTGTCCCAGCTACTATCATGTCAGATAGAAGTCCTCATTTTATGAGTTGCTTTTAGGAGTGTTTACATATAACTTTGAGTACGCAATTGAGGTTTAGCATTGCCTTCCACCCACAGACAGATGGTCAGTCTAAGAGGACCAAACAAATCTTGGAGGATCTGTTGTGAGTGTGTCTTATAGTTTTTGGGTAGTTGGGACATCCACCTCAGTCTAATAGAGTTTTCTTATAATAACAGTCATCATAGGAGCATCAACATGGCACCATATGAGGCATTGTACGGGAGGCGTTATAGGTCTTCGTTGTGTTGGTATGAGATGTGAATATCAACTTCTTGGTCCTGAGCTTGTGCACCAGAAGACAAAGAAAATTAAAGTGATTCAACCTTAGTTGAAGGCAACACAGGATAGACAGAAGTCGTATCCATTTAACCGTTGCAGACCCTTGGAGTTCCAGGTGGGAGACAAGGTATATCTCAAGGTCTCCCCTTGAAAGGGTGTTTTGAAATTTGGAAAGAAGGGTAAGTTGGCTCCCAGATATATGGGACCTTACCCTATGGTGGCATGTATTGGGAAGGTGGCCTACAGGTTGGAGTTGTCACTTGAGTTTTCACAGGTTGCATTCGGTGTTCCATGTATCCATTTTGAGGAAGTACCACCCTAATACTAAGTTGGTTTTGCATCCAGTAGAGGTTGAGCTTGATTAGGATACATCCTATGTGGAAGGACCCGTGTTGATCCTTGATAGAAGATTGAAGAAGTTGAAGAAGAAGGACATAGTGTTGGTGAAGGTTCTGTGGCATCACTATGGCATTGAGGAAGCCACATGGGAGCTTGAGGAAGATATGCAAAGGAAGTACCCATCTCTTTTCTCTTAGGATTTTGGGTGGAAAATCCTTGTTAGAGGTTTATGGCTTGTAAGACCCTTCACCTGTGTTTTTAGATAACCTTGTTTTCTTTAAGTGCTTATAAGCTTTCTCTAAACTATTGATATGTTATAGAGCTTGTGGAGAGCTTAGGTCTCCAGTTTGAGCTTGTTCGGATGATGTTTGTGCTTTGTGTGCTTGTTTTGGGTCAAATTACAATTAAACCATTTCTGAGGGTTATCTTGAAATTGCCACATCTTGAGTGTACCTTCTCACTATTGGGTTTGGTGGGGCCTTAGATGAGTGGTGACATCCCTAGAGATGATTAGGTTTTCTAGATTTTGCTTGGTTTCGACCCATGTGTGCCTTGTTGGTTTGTCTCGACCCTTATCTCAACCTATGTGGGTGCTTGGGGTGTGTCTTAGTCGAGACACCTTCCTTGGGTGTGTCTTGTCTCAACCATGATGGTTTTAGGAGGTTTGGGTCAAGACAGTTTTTCCTTTTGTGGAGTGTCTCGACCAAGTGTGCATGGTGAACCTTTTGTCTCAACCAGGTTGATGATTTGCTCTTGTTTTGACCTAATTTGGAGTGTCTCGGCCAAAACCATGTGTTGGGGACGCAAGGGGTCGAGACCCAACATAGGTTGTATCACCATATCATGCATGCATGGTTTAAGTGGTTTCATGTGTGTTTCTTGGGCGTACAAGTGTTCCTTTAGTGCATTTAGGTGTTAACACATCATCTCTCACCCTACCTCCCTCCTCCTTTGGTATATAACCCCTTCCTCCTTCATGCAAGTGATCTTTTTCGGCCATCCTTCTTCTCCCTTCCCTATTCTCGTTCTTGGAGCTTGGTGGAGCAAAGAAGGTGTTGTTCTTGGTACTTTGGAGGTGGTTCACCTTGCATGTGGTGCCTCGAAGCTCGATCTCCCTCCTTGTGGTGGTTTCTTTCCTTGGTAAGTAGTTTTACCATCTTGATCACATCTTTCTTTGGAACCCCTATATTCTCCTTCATGTTTTCTTGGTCATAGACTAAGGTTCTACCCTGGTGGTCACCTTGAGAGAAACTCCTCCTCACAAAGGCCTTAGACTATAATTTTACCATGGTGGTAACTAGTGGGAGGGTGTTTTTCTTCTCTTTTCTCCTTTCTTCTTTGGTTCGGCCTAGGGTCCTTCCCAATCTTTTCTTGAGCTATATTTTGACCAAGGTGCTCTTTTTGGAGGTGACCTTGTGGCCAAAGGGTGATATTGTTTGTACCTTCATTCCTTCTCCTTGGAGCTTGTGCTTTGGAGCTTGATTCTCTTCAAATCAGGCGAGTTATATAACACTCTACATTATTCTATTACTAGCATCTTACTTTTATACTTACATATTCTTGTTTCCATATCTAAAGATGATGTTAAGATAATAGATGAAGATCCTATGAAAGTAGGGATTGAGATTTTGTAGTTTTCTCATGAAGATAACTCTTTTTCTCAAACCCTAAATTCTATCTCCATGTTTTCTCAGTGATTTTGAGAGGATGGTCTTGCATGCATCTTGAGCTTTGGTTTTGTCACAATGTTTTAAGTTCGGCCATCATGTTTTCCTTGGATATTTAGATGTTTTCACACATGTGTTGTGGTTCGTCTCTCTCTCCTAATTGGTTTTGCTTGATGATCTTCATAGAGCTTGATCTAGGGTTTGATGATCTTGAATCCATGAATTTAGATCTTAGTGACGTTTTAGTTTCTTATTGTTTGACCTTTGTTTTGGGTCAAGACATGTGTCCTCTTTATGTGTTGGGTCGAGACATACACCCTTGTTTTGGCCTTGGGTCGAGACACCCTGTTTTGTCGTGGTCGAGACACTAGTGTGAGATGTGAGTTTCGATCGTGACATGTTGTTCCTTGTCTCGATCATGACGGCTTGGTTTTGTGTTGCTTTGGTCGAGATGCATGTGCATGACTTTGTCTTGGTCGCGACCACGGTGGGTTGTGTCTTGGTCATAACCAAGGTATGTTGTTTTGGTCATGAACCTACTCCTATTTCAGTCGAGATATTTGATCTACTTTGGTGGGTCGAGACACTATGTGGTTAGGTGGTTGAAATGGTTTGTTGGTTGTGGTTGAAACACCTATCATATGGTTGGTCGTGACATGGGGTTGATCTTGATTGAGATGTTTGTTTGTGCATGGTTGAGACATGCTCCCTTTTTGGGTCGAGACACCATGCCTTGTCGTGGTTGCGACACTATGTGGGATGGTCATTGTGACCCCTTGATGGCTTGAGGTTGTGACACTTGGATTATGCGTGGTCATGACATATGTATGACACAATCAAATGATACATATACACATGTATATGATAGTGATGCCTAGTGTTGGTGACAAAATGCTCTAAGCATGGTTTAATGATGTTCCCTAACCCTATTATTCTCCAAGCAAGTGGGAGGTTGTGGACTTAGGGTTGGTGATTGAATACAACAATAAAACCCTAACTGGCCATGTATGGATCCCTAACCCTAATGGTGGGCCATGTGATGTGTTTTCTTTAACTCTTGAAGTGGTTATCTTATTATGTTGTTTTCTCTCACCTATTTATAAGCCCCTAACCTTGTAGGTGACATGAACTTGAATATCATAGTTTATGTATGCTATGGTGGTGATCATATGACATAGGGTAATGACTATAAGTCTTGATGAGACATGATGAGATCATACCGATGTGATGGGTCCTATGACCTGGTGATGGCTTGATGCCTATTGTACGGTGTATCCTCTATTGATGTGATTGAGGGATTGATGTCCCACAATGACGAGACATTGGTTATGGCCTTGTGAATGGCAGTGCTACAAGTATCATGTGATGTTGTGACTAGCTCACACCTTATACGTTTTATATCTCCCAGAGTTTCATGAATCCCTTATTTTTGTAGAGCTTGTTTTGGCTTTGTATGTTGTAAGATGTTAAAAGCTACCCAATTGGCTTCAACCAAGTGAAACTCTAATCATGTAGATGACATGTGCCATAGATCCTTTCTAGTGTCAGCTTTAGTTGCTGGATTGGTGAAATGAGTATAACTCAGAGCACATATTTTGAATATGCAGGGGTGCAAGTTGAGTATCTCCTTGTATCCACAATTACAGGTTGTGTGAGATGGACATGCATGAGCTTCTCTCCTTGTGATATGAATAGTCATGTGTGTGCCAATCTTTTCTTTTTAAAATAGCCATGTGTGAGCTTGTTCTTCTAGTGTCGTACCTGTACCAATGTGGGCTAGGTGTTTATATATGGATGGCCATGCGTGAGTCAATCCTTCAACATGACTATATGTCAGTGTTGCAGTTGATTGATATGTATCTGCGGTGTTTTCTCTTATGCTGACCAAGAGGTGTTGGAGAGGTCTTGGATTCCAACTCTTCCATTTGACCTTATATGGCACTGACTACGACTTAGTAGTGGTCGGTTGGATTTGGGTGGTATGACTTAAATCCTTGAGACGATAATAAAAGACATAATATGAATGTATAGTATATCTTGCATAGGTCCAAATGCGAATAAAATTGGTTGATCCCTTTGCCTTATCTTTGTACTGATTTCTTGAATTATAATGTGGTAAGAGAAGTCAACTATTATACATGTTCTTCATATTCTTTCTTAGAATATTACTTGTTCTTCTACTCGGTGATGACTGCTTAGTTGTTTAATCTATTTTATCTGTTGGATACATATCATTTAGTTGAATCTGCTCATCTATATCTACTTGCTTAATATGTGTGCTTTAATAGACATTGGCAGATAGTTATATCTTTTGTTGGGATGTTTGGTCTCACCCCATGAGTTTTCCACATCTTGTAGGTGGTCGTGCACAAAGAAGTAGAGATCATACAGCTGAGGAAGAGCAGCAGCAAAAGTAGTTGATAAGGTTTGATGTGATGTTAGTCTTTTGGTGTTAGAGTCCTAGAGTCATTCATGTACACTCAGGTCCTCAGGGTGTTTCGATGTGTTTTGTAGAGATGTTATCGATATGAAGTTTTTGGGCTTGTAATCTATGTATGTATGATATGGCATGTGTATATGTATATATGTGGAACAGATATCTCAAGTAACAGGTTGATGATAGGGATAATGATGCACAATGATGTAAACATCGTGGTATATGTGTTATGTGATACAGGTGTCCTGTTGAGGACTTCTTTGTGATAAGTTTTTGGTTTTGATACTTTGAACAATTGGTTTTGATACTTGTTGGGATACAGTTGGTGAAGATGTTATCAAGGCAGTGCAGAACTTTTTTAGAAGTGGTCGTCTTCTCAAGGAAGTTAATAGAACCTTTATCACTCTTATTCCAGAGTGCAGTAGTGATGTGAATGTGAGAGATTGGAGGCCTATCTCTTTATGTAACTCTCTTTATAAGATTATCTCCAAAGTGCTTGCTAATAGGCTACAACCGATTTTGCCTGAGGTGATTGACAAAGCGCAATGTGCCTTTATTAAGGGGAGGTCGATTTTTTATGCAACCCTTCTTGTTAATGATATGCTTAATATGATCATGAAGAGTAGTTCGCCTAAAATCTGTGTTAAGGCTGATCTTATGAAAGCATATGACTCTGTCAGTTGGAGATATTTGAGATGTATTCTTGAGGAGATGGATTTTCTTAGATGTTGGATTGATTGGGTGTTTGAAATTCTTCACTCTATCAGTTTCCAAATTCTTATTAATGGGCAGCCTTCTGAGTGTTTCTTGCCCAATAAAGGTATTAGGCAAGGGGATCCTTTACCCCCTTATCTTTTTGTTATCGCTATGGAGGGTCTTTCGGCCATGTTGGCGCATGATGTTAGGATGAAGGTGATTTCTCCTTTTAAAGTTGGAAGTGATGTTAATGTGACTCATGTGGTCTTTGCTGACGATGTGGTTCTTTTCTCTACTGATGAGGAGAATTCTATTAGAGAGTTATCCAAGGTTATTAAGATCTTTGGAGAGGTTTCGGGGTTGACTGTGAGCAGCCAGAAGTCTTCTTTTTTTGCTAATAAGCAGGTGGATATTAACATGGTGCAGGATGTTATTGACATCAAGTATGAGATGCTTCCTGTTAAGTACCTTGGGTTGCCTCTTTTTGTGGGGAGATTATCTCGTAGCATGTGCTCTCCTATTCTTGACAAGATTAAAGGTCGTCTTGAAGGTTGGAAATCTAGTCAGCTTTCTTTTGCGGGAAGAATTGAACTGATAAAGTCTACTTTGTCCTCTTTTCAAATGTATTGGGCTTCTTCTTTCCCTTTACCTGTTGCTATTACTGATGAGATCGACAGACTGTGTAGAGACTTCCTTTGGGGGGGTCCGGATATGGAAAATAAAATGCATATGGTGGCTTGGAGTCAAGTGTGCTTGCCAAAGAAAGAGGGTGGTTTAGGCTTGAGAAAAGCTAGAGACATTGTTGAAGCTTGTATTATTCTTAAGCTATGGAATGTAGCTAAGAAGAAGGATATGTTGTGGGTGCAGTGGGTGCATGGCAGGTACTTGAAAGGTGACTCTGTGTGGAGGTGTTCTATTCCCTCTAATGCATCTTGGGTTTGGAGGCAATGTTTATTCCACAGAGAGAAGGTTGTAAAGCTTATTTCTTTTTCTGTGGGAGATGGGAATTTTATTAAGCTTTGGAGGGATCCCTGGTTTAAGGGTTGCTATTTGGAGGAGGCCCTTGATGCATGGTGCATTATGAGGAGTGGTACAGGGAAATATGCTAATCTCTGTTCTCTTGTTAGTAATGGTGACTGGATTGATACGAAGTCTAGACATATGTCTTTGGTCATCAGGACTGTTAAGGAGGCTGGTTACTGCATCCAGAATGCTAATGATTCTGTGTTGATTGATGGGAAGGATCCCAAGCGCTTTCGGGAGGTCTGGGAAGTAGTCAGGTATAGTACTGCTGTCCTGTACTAGTCCAATTGGCTGTGGAGTGTTAAGGCTGCTATAAAGCATAAGGTGCATGGATGGAGATGTTTTCTAGATAAGTTACTTACTCTTGAGAGGTTCCCAGTTCCCCTCTAGATGCATTCTGTGTAAAGAGAGTATTGAGGATCTAGCTCATGTCCTCTTCAGATGTGATTACTCTCGGTATCTATGGAGGAAGGTTGTTGGGGAGGGACTGTTGCCCAGATGTCCCGTCTCTTTGAAGGATGTGTGCTTGTTCCAAGCTAAGAAGGAAAAGACCACTGTTTTAGTTGTTTTTCATAGCGTTTGGATGGAGAGGAACTGCATAATTTTTGAAGGTTTTGAGCAATGTGCAGATAGAAGATGGATGAGTATTAGAAAGGATATAGGTGTTTTTGTATAGCTTCTTGGTTTCTTTTTCCTTTCCTTGAGCCTTGCTCACCTTGCTTTGTATATTTTCTTTTCTAGTTATTAGTAAAGAGGTCCCACGCTTTTCCGATAAAAAAAAACAATTGGTTTAATTTCTTGTGTTTTTTGATAATTCGCATGTTTAATTTTAATTATGTGCTTTGGTTTGAGTGATCTCGTTTGTGGTGCTTCGGGGCGTCCCATTTTCACTCCCCTCTATTTCAAAATATGCCTTTCTAGGAGCATTACGATCTACAACTCAAATGGTCCCTTATGAAGTCTGTATCAGTCTTACTCTTATTGTGCACATGTGAATGTGTTTGGATCCGCAAAGAAAATCATAAGGATGTTCCCCTAACCCAACCCGGGAACGGACTGGAGGAAATTGTAACATGAGGAATGTCTCGTCTCGTCACAAGGCTCATTTTGAGTTTTGGGTCATAGAGTGGGAAATCCGGTGCACAAGATCCTGGTACTATTATGGTGCAAAGAACCCCAGAGGCAATGAGACGATTGCCCCCAGCGGAAGCAACCTAAATGACCAGTAAACGCTCGAACTTTAGAGCAAAGGATCACCCAACAAACGGACAAACTCCAAAGAGGGAGGAGAAGTGGCGGTCGGGGGGTTTGGGGGAACGAAGTAGGGGAGGGACGGGGCCAAGCCTAGAATGTATGGGTGAAAGATCGACCATAGGAGTAATCTGGTATCTACACCAGGGTAAAACATGTCGAGCATACAACGATACTGCCCATTTTCATTTCGTGGAAGTCTCCGGGAAAGGAAAGGATTGTAGGTGCTTGCATGTTCTACTTCGGACAGAAATCGAAAAAAAGAGGAGACTAGATGAAAGGCAGGCCACTTGAATGCATTCTCTGGAGGGTTTATATTAAACAAAATCCCAAGCTACCGTTGGTGGAAATAATTAAGTTGAACTCCGAAGCCTCCCCACATGTGAATCCTGACTCCACCATTGTACCCATGTTGTCTATGTCCGGCTTCTCATTAGAGCCGCTGTATAACTCCAATAGTTCCAGTTTAGGCAATGTATCGTGGTCTAATTTTCTTTTATTGCCTGATGTAATACAAGGCATACTTTGCTTAGGTCCGAAAATACAAAGGCTTGGCATATATGATCCAACGCAATTGGAAATAATCTAGTCCCACAAACGAACAGATCAATACTCGGTCCAGCAACTGTATTGGTCGCAGAAATTGAGCCCACTTGGACCCAGCGCAGACAAGTTTTTAAGCCCCTTATTTCTCAGGCCCGGCCTTAGTATTGCCATGTTCCTCATCTTTTCACATGCGCAGCGACTGCCACTCGTCTTAAAAAGAGTTCGGAACTAGGACTCGCTAGAATTTCGGACGAGAGAATACAACGAGTTCGACAGAAATAACAAGATGAGAAGAAGGAGACGATCACACAATCAGAGAACACATGATTTATGTAGTTCGATAGGGATGACCTACTCCATGGTAGGAGTGATATTTTCACCATATCATAAAAGTGATTACAAGGAGGAGCGCTCTCGAAAGAGGCGGAGTACACCCTGACTACGGCTGCTGCCGTCTACGTAAATAAAATACAGAACGATGCTAAAATCTTAACCATGACACATATACTTATACATGTACAACTATAACAGAAATTGCTATTCAGATCCGAAAATTAGATCGTATCATACCGCAATGGACAAATTAAACGGGTCAACAAAGATCCATTTAAATTTTGAACCAGATTTACATTCAGATAGGGGTGAGCAAATAACGATCCAGACCGCAAAACTGGACCAAACTACTCAATTCGGTCAAGTCCATTATGAGTTCGGTCCAGTCCGCGATCCATGAATTTTAGTCAGTTCAGTCTTCGGTTCGGTCCAGTCTAAAACCGGTCAGACTGTAGACCGGACCGCAGACCGAATTTTATATAAAATACATATATATTTGTAGGTATATTATGAAACAAGTACAAATAAAGTACATGTATAAGCAGTAGTAATGTAAATGTTTGCTATTAATATTATATAATTGTTAGAAGTGACTAAGATTATCAACTTTTTACAATTAAACAAGTTGTAAAAAAATGTAAAAAGGACCGATTACGGTCCAAACGGTCCGGTCCGATCCTACCTCAGAACGGTCCGGTCCCGATCCGGTCCTGCTTCCAAACGGTCCGGTCTACGGTCCATAAATTTATACAAAATCGGTCATCGATCCGGTACGGTGCAGTTATGGACCGACGCTCACCCCTACATTCAAATCAGCATAATTCTTCAAGACACATAACAACAACCACCAATATATAGTCATTAACTAGTAGACTGGCGCGTCGTTTGGATGAAGCTGCATGAAAGTGTTACATAGATGTGTTGGTTAGCCAAAGAACAGTGTCAAGTGTGGGTGTAGTTTTACATAGGTGCGAACGCAGGTCTAGAAGCAGCCGACGTGATTCTTATTAAAAAGGAGATTACAAATTCACCGGGCTGGCAGAATTTCTCGAGGAACCTACATCAACTAGATTGAACAAATTGTTGTACTCATAATTAACAAATTCAGTAGGTACGTAATGTTAATTGCATTGAGCCCACCTGCCGTTCGAAATGAGGCATCTATGCGGGACCTAGAAAGATTAGGCACTTCCCAGGCACTTCCCCAGCAGTGGTGCTAGAAGGCTCACGGCCGCTCCTTAAAGATTTGATTTGTGTGCAAGTATAATTTTACAAACATAACACCAGAAGCACCAAGCTTGAAACACATGTGTTTTGTGTAGTCTAGTGCAATTCTAATCCACGCTACCCTTTTGTTTGGTGATGCAAAATGCAACCTAACATAGGAGCACCTTATACATTTCAATACTGTTTCATTTGTTAGCGTATAGCATTAGCAAGACATTAGTACTTACCGACTCCAAATCACTTTTTACATTTCCAATAAAGACGACATCCAATTTCTTTTGAATGAGTCTGCACCCCGTACGGTAGCAGGTTACTGCAAGCTCAATCATGTCCACGAGGTAGTCAGACACGGCCACACGGAGTCAGTCACGGCCACACGGAGGGCAAAAAGTCCATACAGAATTACAGAATGGCAACCAACTGCATCGGACTGCGGCGAGAAAGGGCAGCCTTACCCTCAGAACTGTGACTTGGGCAATGGAAAACGGGAAACGGACGACTTGAAGCCACCCCGTTTCATTCAATGACAGCCACAACATGATTTATTAGGTGAAGTGGGATTTCGTAATAAAAAGGTTCAATTAAGTGGGATTTCGTAATAAAAAGGTTCAAAACAAATGATTTGAAGCTATTACTAAAGTGTTGTATTAGTATAGCGAAAACACGTCCAATTTGGTTACTGTTATCCAATCCGGTGTACTTCTGCAATTCTGTATAACAGATGTCTGCAGACCGCTCGTTCCATGTGAATGGAAGCCAGACAAACTATAGCGCAGCGCAGGTTTCAGGCGGTTCTTTTTCATCACAAACCAAAAACCATTTCCCACTCATGACATCAACTGCAGTATTTTGGATTTAAATCCAACCAAACCCAGCCTCTACTCAAATACAAATAGTTCAAAGAAGTCCAACAATTGACTATTAAAAGAACACATTTCATCAAATTAAACAAGCCCTGAGCATGGCACATTTATAGTTGGTTTTGCAGAAACGTCGGAGGCAAAGCAAAGTGCATGTTTGCAATAACAAAAGCATCTCGAGCAACATCGTTATCATTACGACGAGATCCAGCAAAGTAAGCTCTTGTTGACTGCTAAATGCAAAGGCATATAAGTCCAAGTGGAGATTGCAATGAAACAACTTTTGACCTTATATTGCAGAATAAATATATCAGGATCTGCTTAAACGAGATGTACGGCGGTCCCACTAAATGAATAAAAAACAAATCAGAACTATCATGTCAAACCAGACATCTAATCAACTTCCGAAACCTCACAAAAAGTGTAGATCAAAAAAAGTCATGCAGTGAAATACAATTTGGAAACAACAGAATAAGCAAAACTATAGAATGAATTTTTCAACATCTTAAATACATTTCAGTACCCAATAGGAAACATGCAAGTCAAAGTGCATTGCAAATTTGGACAATCTAGAAGTTCAGAAGGTGGAATCAAATTTGATGGAGTGGATCGTAATAAACCCAGTTACAGACGGGGAACAAAAGTGTCTCTTACATAACTACAAGTACAGATGAAATAGTGAAATCGAAATATTGTGACCACAATGTTTCACTCATATTGAAAGGTAGTTAGTGGTTATACATCCAGCCGTGTTATATATGCTGAGCTGTAAAGACCTTAAGTAAGAGAGAACCAACACAAAAATATATGCTTCATCACATCTCAATGACATGAGATCCAAACCAAAGCTAAATGTAAAAGAAGAATCCATGTTGACCCAACATGAATACAGTTGGAACAACATGATGATCGTGTCAACGACACATTGAAAGCCACTATAATAAAGAGCAAATATCCTATCTTTCGTTTTTAAGACAAAAGAATTGTCGATCACTGGTTTATTGAACTTCTAAAGATATACTAGTGTATAATGTCAATACTCAGGGTGCAAACAAACAAACATGCTAGATAAACATTTCTTCAGGTACATAGGGAATCTCAATACAGTGACTACCGATATCAAATTTTCATAGATATAGTTTTCCCATCAGCAAGTTTTTCTCTTATCAACAATTATTTGCAGGTAAGCTAGCATGATATACTTGACTCTCTATGAACATCAGTAAAAATAACAAAAAGCACAATGCTAGTGAAGGCCATATGCTTAAAAAGATACTAAACCAACCCTGCTTATTATTCATTCTTTTTTTCCAACACCATAAGCCATGTTGTAGACACCACGTGCCTACAAATTCATCAAAAAGTATTATACAATTGTCGTGGTGGACAGCAGATCATGTTACAGGAAGAAAAGAGCCACTGCTAGAATTGCTGAAGAACCGCCATTGCCAGAACTACTTACTATTAGAACGACAGAAGAGACCGTCAAAGCCACAGGAATAGCAACAGAGGTGATCATGTCATAGCGCCCTTTCATGTATGTGGGCTTTTTAACACTCTGGAAATACTCCTGATATTTCCGGATCCTGTCTCTGGATGTACAAGGCGGCTCCTCTGACATTTTTCTGAACTGAAACTAGGATACGGACATAAGTCAGTATCAGCAAAGGATCATTTATCCATCATCCTATAGCTAATTGCCAATACAGCTGCAACATATACCCTACACTCAACGTTAAGAATCCACATCGACACTACATGGAACATCTCCTCCCATTTAAATAAGCAAGCATTATTTAAAGACCATTATGTACCAAATCAAACATTTTGTCCGTCAATTTAAGCAGTCAGCCCTAGATTATAAACAGAAGCACAAATGGGCAGGTTTTTTAGTTGGAATTGTGAACTAGTCTATTGAGAGTAGAGCTGCTTCTACGAATATATGCGAAAAACTTTATGCTACCTAAGGTCAAGCTTTTGATTTCAAAGAGGCACGGATACTCCAATATAGGCCCAAGTACCTTTACTGGGCAC
The DNA here is from genome assembly GCA_963693085.1 of Alisma plantago-aquatica. Classification (NCBI taxonomy): domain Eukaryota; kingdom Viridiplantae; phylum Streptophyta; class Magnoliopsida; order Alismatales; family Alismataceae; genus Alisma; species Alisma plantago-aquatica. The sequence continues at coordinate 1,882,936,316 of OY856409.1, forward strand.
ATATTTGTAAAATTGAGACGAGTGGGTGAAGAAGAAGAAGCTCAGGTGCACCTTCTCGTCTTTAGATGTCATATTAATATAGGAACATACAAGTGTGAACAAAATAATTAAGGCAGACAGCAGACACAACTGACAGGCAGTGTGCATGGTGTAATTTACAAAAAACATCAGATAGCCGACATGGTGTCTTGGAGAGATTCTCCAGGTTCCTTGAGGGAGTCGCAGAGGAAGGATGTGCAGACTGGTGTGGGAGCAGGTTTGCAATGAAGCATATGTTCTCATTCTAGTATGTCAAAGGCATATTTGGATTGATGAAGAAGGATTCCTTGTGGGTTGGATTCGACTTGAATGCCGATGAAGTAGTGAGCTCTACCCAAATTTCTAAGGGAAAATTCCTTTTCAAGTTGATGGATGATCTGAAGAACAGCTGGTTTAGAACTGTGAAACACAAAACAGTTTTGGGAAGCGTAGGGTTGCACAATGTGTGCACCCTCATATATATAACATTGAAACATTTACAGAGAGGTCCACATATAATATGGAAATAACAAAACAACTAACAGAATATATAAAACAGGAATATATGTTAACACTCCCCCTCAAGTTGGAGCATAGATATCAATCATGCCCAACTTGTCCGTCAGTGTGCAGAATTGCTTCTTCGCCAGCAGCTTGGTGAAGATGTCAGCAACTTGGTCTTCAGAACGAGTGAAGGGAGTGCAGATCTTTCCAGTCAGAATGGATTCCCGAATAAAATGACAATCTACTTCAATATATTTAGTGCGCTCATGATAAACTGGATTATTCGCAATGAAGATAGCAGCTTTATTATCACAGTGCATAGGTATAGCAGAAGAAGAGTCAACCCCGAACTCTTTTAACAGAAAGCGCACCCACAACAATTCACAGGCAGTATGGGCCATGGCCCTATATTCAGCTTCAACACTTGACCTGGCCACAACATTTTGTTTTTTACTCCTCCAGGTAACAAGATTGCCTCCAACATACGTACAATACCCAGAAGTAGATTTTCTGTCAACTCTGCTACCAGCATAATCAGAATCAGAGTACCCTGCAAGAGAACAGTGTCCATGCTTCCTGTAGTGAAGTCCCTTGCCAGGAGACTTCTTCAAATATCGTAGAATCTGACAAAGAGCATCCCAGTGACACTGTCTGGGTTTATCAAGGTATCTGCTAAGAAGACCCACTGCAGTAGAAATGTCAGCTCTGGTGACAGTCAAATAAATGAGTTTACCAATCAGCCTCCTGTACTTTTTATGATCAGCAAACAGAGGAGAAGAATCATCATCCCAATTTACATTAGGATCTAGAGGAATATCAGCAGGTCTCGCCCCCAGCATACTAGTCTCCTGCAGTATGTCTAGAACATATTTTCTCTGAGACAACACAAGAGCATTAGAATTTCTAGAAACTTCTATGCCCAGAATATATCTAAGTTTGCCCAAATCTTTGGTAGCAAAGTGCTTGCCCAGATGAGATTTAGTAGCCTGAATACCAAGAGAATCACTGCCAGATATGATAATATCATCAACATAGACAATCAGAATAATAATACCAGCTGAAGTCTTCTTGATAAAAATAGAATGATCCACCTGAGATCGCAGAAACCCAAAATCAATCATAATTTTGCTCAATTTATCAAACCAAGCCCGGGGACTCTGCTTAAGCCCATAAATAGATTTCTTTAACCTGCAAACTTTGTGAGACTCCCCCTGAGCAACAAACCCAGGAGGTTGCTCCATATAGACCTCTTCTTGTAAGTCACCATACAAGAAGGCATTTTTCACATCTAGTTGCAACAGTGGCCAGTCAAGATTAACAGCAACAGACAGAATTAAGACGAGCAACAGGAGAGAAAGTCTCAAAATAGTCAATACCATATGTCTGGGTGTAGTCTTTAGCAACTAACCGTGCCTTCAGCCTTTCAACAGTGCCATCAGGTTGATATTTCACAGCATACACCCATCTGCAACCTACAGGTTTACACTGAGGAGGTGGATCCACCAGCTCCCAAGTATCTCGTTCAGCAAGAGCTAACATCTCTTCCTTCATAGCAGACAACCATCCAGTACTCTGTAGAGCATCCTGGATATTCTTTGGAACAACAACAACAGATAAGGCATATACAAAATTGCTAGAATAAACATTCAGATGATCAGTAGAAACAAACTGAGCAATACTGTGTGATGTGCAGGAACGAGTACCCTTTCTAAGAGCAATGGGTAAATCAAGATCAGAATGTACCTCAGGTGTAGTAGAACCTTCTGGAGGTGAAGATTGGTTGTCATGGGGGGTTTCTTGAGTAGAAGGTGCTTTGTTCCTGCGTTGATAAACTATAAGAGGCTTATCAGCCTCAGTAGTGACTTTGTCAGTAGTATCAGGCACACAATCAGAAGTAACAGGTAGAGGTGAGGCAATAAGATCAGACTGTAAACTGTCACCACGAGTCGAATAGTAAGGAGTATCCTCAAAGAAAACTACATCACTGCTAGTATACCATTTTCTTGCAGTAGGACTGTAACACCGATATCCCTTCTGGGTACGAGAATATCCCAAAAAAATGCACTTCTCAGCACGAGGAGACAGTTTATCAGAAGTAGGTCCAACTAACCGTACAAAACAGGTACATCCAAAGATCTGAGGAGGCACAGTAAATAGCTGAATATCAGGTTGAAGAACTTGAATAGGTATTTTGTTTCCAATCACAATGGATGGCATTCGATTTATCAGAAAACAAGCAGTCAATATAGCCTCAGGCCAAAACGAGCGAGGAACATGTGTATGCATCATAATAGTTCTAGCAACCTCTAACACATGTCTATTTTTACGCTCAGCCACACCATTTTGCTGGGGTGTATAAGCACAGGAGGTCTGATGTATTGTACCCACAGATTTACAAAAAACATCCACATCTTTTTTAACAAATTCCAGTGCATTATCAGTACGAAAATTTTTGACAAGCATACCATATTGAGTTTTTATTTCAGCAAAAAAGAACTTGATAACAGACAAAACTTCGGACCTACTTTTCATCATAAACAACCAAGTAGTCCGTGAAAAGTCATCAATAAACAAAATAAAATATTTATGACCAGATAAACTCGGCACATGACAGGGTCCCCATACATCAGAATGCACTATATCAAACATATTTTTACTGCTAATCTGACTGCATCTAGGATAAACAGCTCTAGTTTGTTTTCCAAGTTGACATGACTCGCACTGAAAACTACAAATGCCAAGATCAGACACTAAATGTCGAAGCTTTTCAGATGATGGATGGCCCAGCCGGTAGTGCCATTGTAATGCAGAAACTGAGGTAGATAATGCAGGAGTCACAGATGCTTTAGCTGCTTTTGGCAAATGATCCAGATAGAAGAGTCCATCAGCACCTTCATACCCCCCACCAATCTTCATCCTCGTGCGAAGGTCCTGAAAAACACATGAACCAGGAATAAAAGTCAGACTACACTGTAGGCTCCGCAATATCTTGCTAACAGATAACAGATTCAAAGGAAATCTCGGCACATATAAGGCAGATTTCAACAGATCGTCAGAAACAATATCCCCCACTCCAGACACCGCAGACTTGGAACCATCAGCCAACATAACAGATGAGGGTCTGGCAGGTTTAAATAATTTGTGAAACAGTGATCTATTTCCAGAAATATGTGAAGAGGCATCGGAGTCGATGACCCACTTAGTATTACCAGGAGTAGAAGAAGAGCTCAGGAAGGCAGTGTCATAACCAGAATAAGTGGCGGCATGAGCTCCACTAGTCGAAGCTTGAGACGACGCACCAGCTCGCTCAAGAAGAAGACGCTCCACCTCAGCACGAATGTAGTCAGCAGTCGCACCCGAGGAGGCAGAGTCAGTAGACTGAGTCGTTCCCTCTGATGCAGTAGTAGTGGAGTCAGCAGCTGCATTGGCCCACGCCGGCTTACCATATTTCTCCCAGCATTTTTCTTCAATATGGTTGGACCGGCCACATAAGGTACAAAGGCGCTGTCCTGACTGAGGACGCGCACCAGCAGTAGGGGCAGTAGAAGAGGCTCCACGACCAGGAGAAGCCCGTCCTCGTCCTCCACCCAGGGGAGGACGGCTCTCAGTAAAGCGACCACGGCCACGACCCCGGCCACGACCAGAAGCTGTAGCAAGGGCCGAAGAGTCTCCAACATCAGTAGTCAGAGACGAGGAAGACGAAGGCAAACGCTGAAGGCGTTTGTAGGCACTCTGTAGTGACGGCAGAGGGTCACTGGCTAAGATCTGGTCCACAACTCCAGCATATGACTCAGGCAATCCACAGAGAAACTGAACCAACTGAAGCTCCTGGCGCTGACGCTGCATAGTAGCCAGGTCCGTGGAGAGAGGGTGATAGGATTCCAGTTCACCCCATAATCCAGTGAAGTCAGAGAAGTAATCCGCAATGTCAGTCCCCGTGAACTGTAGACGTCCCAGCTGCTTGGTGATGTCAAACACCTTCTTGGGGTTCTGACTATGCGAGTAAGTACCGGCGAGCTGATCCCACATCTGCTTCGCCGTAGGTAGGTGAAGAAGTGTGACGCTAATCTTCTTAATGCTGCTATTGAGAATCCAGGTCATCACAGTGGAGTCATCACGAACCCATTCGTCATACGCCTTTACATCTTTAGCATCAGCGTCCTCTGCGGGTGCTGCCGGACCCGCACGGATAAGATGTGAGTACTTGCCCTGGGATCTGGCATAGATCGTCATGGAGCAGACCCAGTGCGGATAGTTGCGCCCATCAAGCTTCACAGTGGTAACCTGACGGCGGAAGTCATCATGCGAGGACGCCATGGGAGCAGTAGGCACAGCAGGAACAGGCACGATCAGGCAGGAGACGGGCTATGCCGTCAGACAGGCACAGGAGGCACAAGGAACATGGAGAAGACCCCTCACATACGGTCCACGCCGAAGCGCAGAACAGAACCCGGCGACACAAAGGTCTACTCGGGCAGGCAGGCACAGGACCGAAAAACGGTCTACGTCAGTTCAAGCCACCGCACCTTCACGGAGCCAACTGCCCGGTGGCAAACGGCCGCGGAGGCGCACTAGCCCCCTGCGGCGGAGAGGAGGATCGGCCCTGGCGGCTGGCTCGGCGCCCGCCGACCGGCGGCTGAAAGCCGACGGCTGCTGCGGCCTGCCCGGCGGCGGCGGCTGCTGGCCTGCCGACCGACGGCTGCTGCTGCTGCGGGCCGGCGGCGGCTGCTTGCTGCTGTGCCGCGGGGGGTGGGGGTGGGGGGGCAGCCGGCCGGAGAGAGAGAGGAGGGAAGGGAGGGTGACGGTCGGCAGGATCTACTGCTCTGATACCATGTGAAACACAAAACAGTTTTGGGAAGCGTAGGGTTGCACAATGTGTGCACCCTCATATATATAACATTGAAACATTTACAGAGAGGTCCACATATAATATGGAAATAACAAAACAACTAACAGAATATATAAAACAGGAATATATGTTAACAAGAACTTCCAGTGATGAGGATGTCATCGACATCAAGAAGAAGGTAGATCGAGGTGGTGGCAGAGGAAAAGATGAAGAGGGAGGAGTCAGTGGTACATGAGCTGAAGCCAAGTTCAGTAAGGAAAGAGTGCATTCAGTTATACCAGGCTCGAGGAGCCTGTTTGAGGCCGTAGAGAGCCTTGTGCAGTTTGCAGACGTGAGTGGGATGTTTATTGCTGATGAACCCAGGGGGCTGCTCCATGTAGACAGTGGTGTCAAGGGTGCCATTTAGAAAGGCATTGCACACATCAAGTTGTAAGACATCCCAACATTTAGAAACAGCAATAGATAGGACAGTTTTGATTGTTGGAGCTTTGACAACAGGACTAAATGTCTCAGTATAATCTATTCCTTCTTCCTGATGGTATCCTTTGGCCACCATTCTGGCTTCGAGTCTGTGTAAGGTTCCGTCAGGTTTCAATTTGATTTTAAAGACCCAACGACAACCAATGACATTCATGTCATCTCTGCGTTCAACAAGTTCCCAGGTGTTATTGGAATGACGAGCAGTTAACTCATCCGTCATGGCTGCTTGCCATCCTGAGTGAAAAAGGGCTTGCTTGACAGTGTGTGGAGTTGGTACGTTTAAATCTGCTGTAACAAACGATGTTACAGTTTCTGTTACAAGTACATCTAGACCATTCATTCATCTAATAATTATGTATTACTTCTCTCATCTACGCTGAATGTAAGGCCGAGATATGTCTGTCACAGCAACCGGAACAGCATGCGACACAGCAAATGTGATCCCTGGAGTTGGTATGTTTAGTACATCTTGCAAGGCGTATTTTGGATTGGGTTTGCGAACGCCTCCTTTGCTGCGTGTGACCATGTGATGAGAGTTGTGAAGAGGAGGTGGCTCAGACAGACCTGAGGGTATGGGAGGTGTGGTGACAGAGAGGGGTGATGATTCTGGTGGTGTAATTGGAGGGGAGGATTCAGGGAGAATTGGTGGAGTGAGGTCGGAATCGGTGGGAGGAGTTGCAAGTGTGGTAGGTGGGTCAGGTAAAAAGGTGAGACATGGTGAAGCTTGAGAAATATCGGAGATGTTGTGGAGTGAACCTGTGAGAGAGGTAGATGGTGGAGTTGTGGTGGTATCAGTGGAAGGTGATGGATTTGGGGAAGACGAGTGATCATCATTGACCTCTGCAAAGATGGAGTAGGATAAGTAGTACTCTTCTCTGGTAATATTGTGGTAGTTTGTTGAGAAAGGTAAGACGGTTTCGTTGAATTGGATATGTACTAGTGAACGCACACGTGCACATGCACGTGACATATAAAATTTGTTAGAACTGTAATAGAAAAATATTATAATATTAATATTGTTAAATAAGAAAAATTGAATTGATAAATATATACTATGTAAAGACAATTTGTTTTGAAAATAATAAAAATACATTTTCATTTTTAACTGAAATTTTATTATTTGACAATAATAATATAATTATAATATATTATAATTATTTCACATGTTATAATTATATTATACATTTAAGTATTTGTATATGTTACAAACTACCATTACTTACATTGTGTAGTATCCCACTTTGTAATGATTCATGCATGATGGCAAGAGTTATCCTTATTGGTATCAACATGTTATTATGATAATATCCATTATTAGTAGGAGTCAATTACGTGTAGTTGTGATCACAGAAAAGAGAGAAATTAGGTAGAAAAAAGAGGAAAAAATACAAGATAGTGGGAGGAAAATGATGGATTGATAGCAATTTTCCATTGTAATGGGTGAAAAATGGAGTTGAAGAATCGTATTTAATGAGATGAGTAGAGAGATTATCAATCGGAAGAAACTGGTCTAAGTAACTCCACAACACTATTGGTTGGAGGCTTTTGTGGAGCCGTTATACATTCGATTTTCTAAAAGTAATAATGGTGAGTTAGGATAATAAGAAAATAAACAACAAGTGGGGTAATCAATCGGAAGAAAGTGGTCTAAGTTACTCCACAACACTATTGGTTGGAGGCTTTTGTGGAGCGTTAGATTTTCTAAAAGTAATAATGGGGAGTTAGGATAATAAGAAAATAAACAAGTGGGGATAATCAATCGGAAGAAAGTGATCTAAGTTATTCCATGACACTATTGGTTGGGGGCTTTTGTAGAGCCGGAAGAAAGTGGTCTAAGTTACTCCACGACACTATTGGTTGGAAGCTTTTGTGGAGCGTTCGATTTTCTAAAAGTAATAATGGGGAGTTAGGATAATAAGAAAATAAAGAACAAGTGGGGTAATCAATCGGAAGAAAGTGGTCTAAGTTACTCCACGACACTATTGGTTGGAGGCTTTTGTGGAGCCGTTATACATTTGATTTTCTAAAAGTAATAATGGGAAGTTAGGATAATAAGAAGATAAACGATAAGTGGGGGAGAAGAGTGGATAGGCATGATGGGAGAGGAAGATATTTGTGGAAAGAAATTTGAAAGACCGTTTTGATGGGATCAGGAGCAAAAGAGAGCGAAGAGATTGGTGCTAGAATAATGGGAGAGAAGGGCGCGTGAGTTTTTTTGTTACGAAGTGGAGAAGATAATCTAATAGGAGAGATGTATTTTAGAAATAATTGGAGAAAAGTGAGAAAAATGTGAGAAGGATTGATTCAAGGAGAGAACGACAACTCAAAATGTTGTCTTATGATTGGTCATAAAAGTTTAGAATGACTGGTTCGTAAATAGATAGACAAACTCCCTCTTTTTATAGTAGTATTGATAACCGGTTGGGGGGAATATAATACGACATGTTTGGATATGTATAACCGGTTGGTCACACTTATAGCCTTTTTGTTGTGAGCTATAACCCAAGAAGACACAGGGTAGGGACCGTGGATCTAATTTGTCTGTGGTATACTCACGAAGGCAAGGGTAGTAAAGGCTCCCAAAAGTTCGGAGGTGAGAATAGGCAGGTGACTTGTGGAAAAGGATTTCAAAGGGTGTCTTCATCTGTAGCAGGGGTGTAGGAAGGTGGTTTATCAATTATACTGCTGTTGAGAAGGCGTCCATCCAATACCATTTAGGTAGTTGAGCTTCAAATATCATAGCCAAACCTAATTCAGTCAAATGCCGATGTTTTCGTTCTGCGACCCTTTTTTGGGAGGGATCATGAGGGCACGAGCGTTGATGTAGGATGTCGGAATCTATGAGGAATTGCCAGAGAGGGTGGTTGAGAAATTCACCTCCTCCATCACTTTGGAGCTTCTTCACCTTCGTGTTGAATTGATTTGAGACCATCCTGCAGAAAGCGAAGAATATAGAGCAAAACTCGCTCTTTTGTTTCATAGGAAACAACCAACTGAACCGAGAGAAGTCATCTGTGAGAATCACATAATATAGATAGTTAATTAGTTGAAGGAACAGGTGCCTTTCCCCATACATCACAGTGAACTAGTTCAAATGGAAAGGCTGATTTGGTGTGACTGCTGCACAGCCAGCCATTTACTCTTGCTTAGTTCACATCTATTATAAAAGTTCTCAAAATTTGAGGTATTGGTGATCATCTTGTTATGTAGAAGATAAAGAAAGACATTCTTGTTTGGATGACCAAGTCTTCTTCTGTTCCATGTTCCTCCTGAAGCTTTGATGAATCGGTTTGAGAAGAGGGCCTATGAAGTTGAAGCAGGAAGATGATACATTCCATCACTGCATTTGCCCTGGGACAGAACCTGATGAGTCTTGGAGTCCTGGATTATAACCGAGTTGTTAGTAAAGATGAAGTAGCAGGGAAACGTAGAGGTCAGCTTAGATACGAACAGGAGATTCCTCTTGATTACAAGAACAATAAGAACATCATGAAGTGGTATACGAGTAAGGTTATTTATGAAAGTATCACCAATGTGAGAGACGGGAAGGAAATCACCGTTCCCAATCATTATGGAACTCGACCCTTTATAGATGTGTAGGTTCTGAAGGGTACCTGAGGTTTGGACGATGTGGTCAGTAGCTCCTGAATTGATATGCTAATCTGAGGGATCTACTTCATGGAGGCGAAGAGCTGTGAGGGCTGCACTAGTGTTCTCTGCAAGAGATGAAGGTACTGAGGGATTCTGGTAGTTGTTGTCGTACCTGTGCCAGCATTTCAAAGTTGTGTGGCCTCGTTTCCCGCAGATCTGACATTGAGGCAGCGAGGAGTGGTACTGGAGATTGTTGACATGTGTGGAAGTGGAGAAATTGGGTGGTGTTGTTCCCTGGGCCACTGCCAAGGATTCCCTGAACGAAGCTGTTATGTTGGTGTCTGCCTCTTCCTCTGGAAGATGATCGTCCTCTACCTGAGACATTGGGTTGGTTGTAGAAGTGCTGGCGGTTGAAGGTAACCTGGTTCTCACTAGCAGCTTTATTTGTGTAGAAGACAAGAGGTGAAGAGGACGAGGGTCCCCTTCTGGCTTTCCTTCTCTTAAAGTCTTGCAGTAGAGGGATCAAGTCATCGTAGGCTGGAATAGGTGGTTTTAACATGGAAACCACGCGCCCTTCATAATCATTGCCATCAAGACCATTCAAGAGGGTGAAGACTTTCTCTTGATCGCTTACTAGGTAGCTGTTAAAGTGTCTATTTTAGTCTATTAGTTAAATAGGCTAATTAGTTTAGTGGGCCTTTATATTCCGGCCCGTCTAGTTTAGATTACTTGGGTCCTAAGTAATAGGGCGTCTCTCCTCCTCCTATATAAAGGAGAGGCCGTCAGTCTTTGTAATCATCGATTTCTATTCAATCAATCTCATATTTTAATATGGTATCAGAGCCGTCGCTCCTGAGGGAACCCTAATCCGTCGCCCCGCTTCCCTCTCTCTCCAAGCCGCCGTCTTCTCCCTTCAAGCCGCCGCCGCTCCTTTCATCAAGAGGACAACCGGGCGAGCGCCCGCCTGCGGGCGGCCGCAGCCGCCATCACCATGGCTTGGCCGGCTGCCCGCTAGGCATATCCCGACCTTCATGGTCATCTATTCTTTATTCTTTCATTCTTTCCATACAACACCTTTGCTGCCTATCATAGCAACCGTCCTCCATCATCATCCGCAACAGTCGCCACCGTAGGCATCCGCCGCGGTAATGTCCTTCCGCCATCCGAAATCAGCAGCTCCGCATCCAACTCCGCACGATAGCAGCGCCGTCGCCACCATCAGTAGCCACCAGCAGCCATCTCCAAAGTGTCGCCAGCCATCAGAAATCGTTTCCCATCCGCAAGGAGCAGCCATCTCCATCTGCCGCAGCAGCCCAGCTGCCGCCGCCGTGTCGATACTATCGATCCGAGCGTCGACAGTATCGAGATCAGTCCAGACGCAAAAAAAAACATTCCGTCGATACTCCATCTGCCGCAGCAGCCCAGCCGCCGCCGCGTCGATACTATCGACCCGAGCGTCGATACTATCGAGATCAGTCCAGACGCAAAGAGCATTCCATCGATAGTATCAACAATTCTATCGATACTATCGAGATACTATCGAGATCACTCCAGACGGAAAAAGACTGTCATTGCTACTATCGACATTTTCGTCGATGGTATCGAGATTCAATCAGTCGTTCGTTTGAAGCCTTCATCGCCGCTTTGGAGAGGCTCCGCCTTGGCTCTGCATGCAATTTCTCCGGAGTCACGCAGGAGACCCTTTGTCATCTCCTATGGTGCGAAAAAGTGCTACACCAACAAACGTCATATTTGCCATCATCCGCAAGTTGTTCTTCCACTTCATCATCATCCCGGCGATCTTCATCTTCTATTTGCTGCTATCTGCATCATCATGCTACTGTTGTCCCTACGCCATCACCTGTTGTCTTCATCATCATCACTCCATCGTCACCTCCCATCTATGTCTACTCCCATATTCATTATGCCCTCTATTGCTATTCGGATCATTAATCGGTCCTATCTTTTGCTAATCGGATCCAATTTAGAGCCTAATCGGGATCCATTTATTTTTCTGCACGGATCTCATGTTGACCCATTTAGTATACTCTCTTTGGCTATCGGTTTCATTCTCCACACCAAACACTCACTCTTGTCGTATTTGGTGTGCGGGGGGGATAGAGAGGAGAGAGAGCAAGCATGAGAGCATATGAGAGAATGTATGAGAGAGAGTATGACATGAGATGATGATATATGTATTCAGATTATATATATTCCAGGCTATCTTCATGGAGCTTCACACTGTTCGGCACACCGGTTCTCTACTTGAGCCAGCAGTGAAGATCCAGCGTCGACACCATATCCGTTGTTGATGATGTATTCCTTCAGCTGCATTCACATGAGACAGATGGGTGCTTCTTCAGAAGCTCAGAGTTTTATCTTCACTGAGCTGCTTCATCACGTCTTCTCCGAGCCGCATCTGTTGTATCGACATCGCATGTAGCTGATCCTCTTGGGACTTTCCTTGATGGATGATATCTACTTTCCTGTCAAGCCCCCATGGTTCCTGCATCGTATCAAGCAGCAGATCGTCCATCCGCGTTCGTGCCGCGTTAAGCACGTATTCTAGTGGCAAGTTGTTGTAGTATCAGGTCCATTCGTCGACACTATATCCGCGTTCGTGCCGCATTAAGCACGTATTCCAGTGGCGCATTCTTCAGCCTGCAGAGTATCTTCAGATGTCTTCATTTCAGATGCACTTCAAGGAAGACCTTCTTCAAAGCTCGAGTATCTTCATCCTGCAAAGTCGTCATCACTATTTGATTCAGGGGGAGTATTGATTAAAGGGGAGCAACATATTTTGTATGGGAGTGATATTTATCTTCATCTTTCATTTATCATTTCTTTTTATCAAGTCATGTAACTCTCCAAGCTTGGACATGTGTTTCACCCATGCTCCAGCTTGAGGGGGTGTTAAAGTGTCTATATTAGTCTATTAGTTAAATAGGCTAATTAGTTTAGTGGGCCTTTATATTCCGGCCCGTCTAGTTTAGATTACTTGGGTCCTAAGTAATAGGGCGTCTCTCCTCCTTCTATATAAAGGAGAGGACGTCAGTCTTTGTAATCATCGATTCCTATTCAATCAATCTCATATTTTAACAGTAGCCTATAGCGTTGAGTTGGTCGCAAAGCGTCTTGAACTTCCTCAGGTAATCAGTGAGTGAGTCAGGTCCTTTAGAGAAGGTCCAAAGTTGAGACTTGAGTTCAAACTCGCGTGATTGTGATGACTCAGAAAACTTCTTAGTGAGGGTAGAACAGACCTCGTGTGAGGTAGTGCAGCCAATAATGCCTCCCATCACTTCTTCAGTTAGAGAGCTTGAAATCCACCCTTTGAATAGTCTGTCAGTCTATGTCTAGGATTTGTGCCTGGGATTCACATCAGGTAGCCCGGATGCATCAGGGATCACGATGGGAGGAGGAGCTTCAAACCCGTCAAGGAAACCTTCGAGACAGCAGGATTCAGTAAGGTTTTTCACCTGAGATTCCCACAGGAGGAAGTTGTTGAGGTTGAGCTTGATCGTCAGGAAGTTTGAGATGTTTAGACCAACCAGGTATGGGTAGATTGAGGTTGAGGCTGAAGCTTTGGCTGTCATGGTGAGAGGTGTCCTTAGTTTCGAAACAGAAGGGAGGTTTGTTGTTCATAGTTGAAGAAGAACAGTAGTTGGGAAAGGAGAGAAGGGGATGAGAGGAAGGAGATGAGAGGGGTGAACATAAAGTTGAGGAAGCAGATTACACGGCTTTGGAAGGCTCTGATACCATCTAAAATTGAGACGAGTGGATGAAGAAGAAGAAGCTCAGGTGCACCTTCTCGTCTTTAGATGTCATATTAATATAGGAACATACAAGCGTGAACAAAATAATTAAGGTGGACGGAGGACACAACTGACAGGCAGTGTGCATGGTGTCATTTACAAGAAACATCAGATTGCCGATTATGTTGGAGAGACGAGGACCCACTGCTGCTTCACTTGGTTAATTCAGGTGGTTGAGCTTGAGATATCTTCACAATATTAAATACTAGTATCGAATACCAATACATTTTGTAACGCCTATATGTGTATTGAACACTTCTCCAGACTTATCCAAATTTCATTTTCACTTTTAGAGGGTGGATACCTCCTAGATACAACATTAAGACATTGTGAATACGACCCGCCGCATTTTGTATAACAAAGATGCCTACATAAATCTGATTTCATTCTTCAGTATGTGCCTATTGTTACCATTAGTTCTATATTTACTTTTCTTCTTTCTCGACTCTTAGCAAACGTTAGTACGAGATTGCTTTACACCTTGCGGTGTTTACACCTTTCGCCTATTGAAGTTTTGTTCAAAAACCTCGTACGAGAACTTGTATAGAGAAGGATTTCTCGCGACACAACAGTTCTTCCATACCAACTTAGCTTCTCGGCACTGCTATTGGTATAAAAGCTGAGAGTTTTGGGACTGTCACGAAATTTGTGTGGATGGAAATTATAGATCTATACAACATTGTTCTTAAACCAAGTTGACATTCTAATTAAAATATTGTTAGTTTGTTACCGATGGCAAATTATTGTTATTTGCCATTAGCAACTTAACATTAGTTCCTAATTTTCAAGACTATTCTAGTAACTTAATGTTAGTTAGAATTATTCTAAAACTTTCAGCTCGCAAATTGAAACTAGGAAGTTAAAATTATAATAAAATCAGGTTAAACGTTAGTTGTTATTAAAATAAGCCTCCGCTAGACTACTGATCTAATGTATGGCTGATATTCATATTAAGTTGATGATATAAATGCACGAGGGTGCTTGTTGTTAGGATTTTTATCCATTACCAAGCTAAGTTAGTTTCTTATTATATTGCTAAGAATATCTATTGTAGTCTCACTCTTGTCAAAATTCCCAGTTTTTTGTAGCCTAGTTCTTAAGTGTTTTTTCATGTCATATAGCCAACTCCTTGAACTATATCTTTGTTTCTTCCTTATGGTGTCAAATCTAAGCTAATCTTTCTATATATATCATCCTATCATTATCGGTCTTATATAGGACATGTCTCCCAATTGCGTGTAGTGATAACGTACCTCTGTAAAAATATGTGATTATATTGTTGGAAGAATGAAAGGTTGGCAATAGTGAATGTTGATACAAATAAGTTAACAAAGAGCACAAGGGATCATATATTAGGTTAAAAGCACAATTGCTAAAGAGATATGCAATTGTATTAAAATTTTCCCAAAAGTCACTAAACTCACCTAAGGGCAAAGTTTGGTTTCCCGATTTTTGTTGTATTGGATTGCATTTTTTATCCATATGTAGAATATTAATATTTGGTTTGCAGGATTTGAAAAATAGAGATAATCCCAAAATTTCCAGACAGAAAGGAAATCTCGCATTTTGATTTTCATCAAAATTCTCCCGTACACCAAAATCCAGTCGTGGTTGGCTGGTGGACCAAGAAAAAAAAATCATATACTTTACAAATCCAGAAAACCAAACATAAAATTTATATTTACATGATTTTGACAATGCATCATTTTAGATATGCAGGATGGCCTAAATGTAGGATTCTTGAAAATCCAGCAAACCACAAATGTGACCCAAGTGTGCAAAAACGTCGTTCATGAGCTCGTACAAAGATTGAACATTTTCATCTCCAAGAAGAACCGTTTTCTTAAAGTTTTACCTTCGAATGAAACTAAGTGGTCTTAATTTGTATTTTTATGAATAAAACATGTATATATGTATATATTTAATTATATACTAAATGATATTTTTTAGCTGATGTCATACATGTACTCCATATTTTTGAAAAATCGTTATAACCCATATTTGTATCTATACCCATATTCACAGCTGTATTCCTAGCTTGATTTCCTTTAAGGTGATTCTTGATCCACGAAGACTCATGCAAAAATTCAACCAACCTAACATATTCATATAAAGTCACTACAACATTTCTTTTCAGAATTTTTCATGACCAAATTCCATGAAACATTGAGTTATATTTGTTGAAAATGTTAAGTATTGGAATCAATGTTAGAGTTAAGGGGTTCATCTTTACTTAAGCCCATCAATGATGGTTTACCTTATCTTTATGTTACTACTCATGTAAAACTTATCTTTAGCATAATCTCCATGCAACTCATTATATCCTTGCTTTAGTTAATTGAAGCTCTAGAATCAAATGGTACCAAAGTATTGAACAACTCTTAAACCCAACCATAGGTCTACTACCCCAAGAGAGAGGTAGAATCTATTGCCCCTTTGGGAGATAGAGACTTCACCACTCTCCAGAACAAGTTATAACATCACCCCCCTAGGAGAAAGAGAATCCTCACAGGGAGTCTGCAACAACCACTAAGGAGGAGGCAACAGTCTGTCGGTCCCCATAGAAAGTGTTGTGGTTGCCCACAAAAGGGATCCGCCTCCAGAGGAAGCGCAACGCTTATCCCCAAAGGGGAGCACCAATGTCACGACCTCCAAGGGGGGCAGCACCGACACCCCTTACCTAAGAGACCGTAGGAGGCCCTGGACTGCTAGGAGGGGGGTTGTGCCACCACCACCACCAGAGGAAGGCAACCAACCGCTTCTAGGTCCTTATGTCTAGGGGCAATGATCGTCATCCATGTCAACTGGCTATGGGCCTTTGTCCTCCATCCACTAAACGGTGGTTCTCTCCTGTAAACTATGCCAACTTCTCACGTGGCAATTGAATACACTTTGTAAGGTAAATGGAGTCTCGCCTTTCCCTCCAAGGGAGGCAACACTTGTAACATACCCAAATCTAGATAAGTAGATTGACCCTCCTCTTCCTTATGCTCTTTTCGATTATGTTAGTGTGCAATTTTCTTTTTTCCATAAATTAGATTATATCTAGGATAATTGGAGTCTAGAAGTTTTTGTAAATATGCTATTATATGAGGCTTTAGGATAAAGTAGTTGTTAGGTCTTCAAGTGGGGGTTACTTTTACAAATTCACCATCTAATAGGTTTTATGTATCCTATTAGTACTCTAGAGTCTACCTAATCCTAAATGATGAGGATAAAGAAAAATTATAAATTATATCACAATGATTAAAAGGAAAATAATTTCATTAACTGATCAATTTTAATTAAGTGAGGAGATAAATTATCAAATGACTTCAAAAGGAGAAATTGGTGATAAAATTGGTTTCCCCATGCTTTATTTAACTTGCATGTCAATTTTCATGAAATTTGGACATTATGAACCCTCTCAACTAAACTAGGAAAGAGAGAGTTTCTAATAACCTAAGATAAATCAATATAACTATTGATGGGTTTTGACTTATTACGTGTTGCTTCCCTTCCTCACGTGCGGATTGGATGATCATACAGTTAGGGTTCCATCATCACGTCACAACCCGAGCAATAACAATTTCTAAATGGTCTTCATTCGGCCTATACTCTAGTTCGCATTGTCATCTTGGCTAAAGACTAGTTCCCTTCTCTGGAAGACACATTCTTGTCTAGAACATTCTGTTGTGTGACCCTAAGTCATCTCGACTACTCTACCAAAACCATAGATTTTCATAGCTATACCTACACTTGGACGAGGACATGCATGGGCTCCTTGACCAAAATGTACCTTTTGCAACAAACTTGGTCACCTAGAGGAAAAGTGCTACAAAAAGCATGGACGTCCCTATGGGCGAAGCCACAGACCCAGTGCAACTCATGTTTCTCAGACAACTGATGACAAATACTTGCCAATTAACATTTCCTATTTAAAATACTAACAACTACTGCATGTGTATTAAAACCCTCTACAATCAGGGGACTCAAGTCTTTATAGCTTGCCAAAACATCTTCATTGCATATTGCCTCTGACCAAGGTAATGTAGGGGCATCCATGAAACCCTCCAATCTTTCTTGGATCATTGACTTGTAGGCCACACATACTCATATGAAACATCTTTTGAAAATAGAATCCCATATTTCCCATTCCTCTGTCACCCTAGATGACGGGTCCATTAAGATGGTCCAACAATGTGGCAGTGTGAATCATTCTCCCAAACTTCCACCTAAGTCTAAGCATCACATTTCAAACTTTCCCTTTAACTTAATATTTGTTGCTAAGGGCTAGTTTTGTTGGGTATAGTCAGGTGTAGTTGTGTGAATTTGCAATGTAAAAATGTACAACAACTCACACTTATCATCCGACTACACACTAGTAAACATGTCTTAAACTTGTTGACTCATTGTATAAACTTGTTGACTCGTTGTGTAAAATCCTCAAATTCTGTAAATTTAGATTCTATGATCATGAATCCAATAATAATGTATTGATATTCACTTTATGACAGAGTAATATTAGAATGATGAGATGAATAGTATGACTTTTATTAAATTGGGATAATGAATTTAATCTCTAGACTTGGAGCAATTCTTGAATTTTAGTGAATAAAATAATATTGAGCTAATATTCCAATATGTGACTCTATATGAGATCCTAAGAGAAAATATAATTCCATAGTTAAGAAAACATTAAGACTTATGGACCCTTTGGGAGGACAAGGTATGAGCCACAGGCCTGAGAACACAATTCAAGCCATGTTGGGCCAACAAGGGTTTCCATATGGGTCCATGGGATACATGTTATTGAAATTGGAATTAGTGCATAAATAGTGTGCCAATAATATTGTAAAATGATTGATAAACCCATTATGAATAATTAAAAAAATACTAGAAGACTCTAAAGTGATAAATGACCTAGATAACGAAGGAATAATTATCTAGTCTTTACTTGGATTCCAAGTATTCAGATATCAAATAAACCCAAAATGATCAAATACTTGACACCACACAAAATAAGGGTTAAATGAAGATTAATTCAAGTTTTGAGATAAGTATATGATTTTATGTGACCCTTAGGTGATGAAATTAGGTAAATAATTGAAGGGCAAGAAAGGGATATTTGTCATTAGCATTTTGTTCTCAAACTTGGTCTAATCCAAGATAAACCTATTAGGGAGATATCCATAAAGTTTGATAGCAATTGGGTACTCCTAGTCATCTACACGGTTTTATAAAGATCTATATAGCGTTTGAGAATATAGGATGATGGCGATTTAAATCAGTGTAGATGACAGTAACACACCTAAGTCCAATTGGGTCAGGACTACAAAAAATATCACGAGATATAGGCAGTATCTATGGCTGTCAATCTAAGATCAGATGGCCCCAGACTTGTCATCAACCTCGCAACTTGAGACTCGGACATGTTGGAAACTTCCCTGATCTCAGTTCCTCTCTCTCCGTTCGCGGACCACCTTTGGCCCCGATACCACTCCCATTGGATCCAAGAGCAAGAAACAATTCTATCAATTCTTCTCTTTATTGTTATCATCTCCAATGGCGATAACGCCGAAATTCTCGCATAACCTAACTTCTAAGTGATGGAAGCTACTGCCAGTACATGCCACTTCCACCCTATATAAGGCAAAAGGAAAACCCTCAAGACTTCCCTCCTTGCTTTTCGTCACCCAATTGCATCCAGGGACCCCTAGCCTTACCACCATAGCTTCCCCATCGCTGTCGGCAACCTTGGCTATGAACCTGCAACTGCAGGAGTTTCCAGACAATCACCGTGGCTTTAAGCTTCTATAGGGAGCCATAGAGAGTTCCCAACCCCAAGAAGGAATCAAGAAACCCTTGATGTGGGTCATTGAGCTCTGGTCACTGCTGAGCCAAGCTCCTCGTCAGATGGAGGGTTTCGAGCCATCACGGCATCCCCCAGATGATGGAGATACACCATGGGACCTCCAGCTAGCTTCTCTGACCTTCAATTGGCCCCGCGTTCTGGTGATTCTCCCGTTCCCATCTCCAAGTTCCTTCTTAGATGTCTGACCTCTGGCAACCAGCTCAGGCCACCCCAAGACCTGTCTAAGGGGAGGAACAACCATGGCAAGGTTGGTCAAAGCCAACTGAATCTTGAGCAACACTCCTCATAGCCTGTAGTGGAGAATCAACTCTTTAGTTGACCCCTCCATGGCTGAACAACACCAGTTGAGCGGGGAAGAAGGGAGATGATCCCCTTCGCAAAATGACCATGATGCCCTAGTATGCATGACACATCTAGGTCACTGCACATGGGTAATTATTAGTTATCAAGGACAGCCCACGTAGCGCATGAAGCTGAGATGGTCAGAGCCCAATGGGTGGGCCCCGGACCCGCAGTATTTATAGAGAAGGTATTATTTACTGACATGTCAAGCTAAGATTGCCTAGACAGTGACTTATTTAGAATAAATGTAGAAATAAATGCCAACTCCGATTGTAGTGACATTATATATCATTTTTATGTGTAAATCTGAATAAAATGGTTTTAATACCTAGATCTTATCTTAGTTCAAAAAATATAGGTAGAACTGATGATTGATATGTTGAATATATTAAATACGTTTATCTTGTATTATAATCTGAAACTGTTAAATACAATGAGATCTCAAGATAATGATAATGATGATGTATATTTAAAATTTCAAAAGTCAATAATCATATACATATACAGTTAGGGTTTTGAAATCAATGTTATAACTTGTTATGATGTTAACTCACATGAACTAACCCATGTGTTTATAATAATATGATATGTTCAATGCAATAGTTAGGGTTTCTCCATATGGCTAATTAGGTTTCTAACCCTTGGAAATCATGATTTGTTGGAATTAGGATTTGATGCCCTTATTCCTAATCTAAACCTAAGATG
Organism: Alisma plantago-aquatica; assembly: GCA_963693085.1. Taxonomy (NCBI): domain Eukaryota; kingdom Viridiplantae; phylum Streptophyta; class Magnoliopsida; order Alismatales; family Alismataceae; genus Alisma; species Alisma plantago-aquatica. Next base: position 1,882,956,471 of record OY856409.1, read on the forward strand.
ACCTTAAAGGTTAGTTTAGGATCTAAGATAGGATTAATTAGTGTCATATGGATACAATGGTGACACATTGGTAGTGTGCATATTTCAAATGATATTGATTGATTTCAGATTGCTTGAATATACAATTGATGATTGGATTGCTTGAAGTACATACTACATGATGTCTTCACTGAGATACGTGGTTATTTATGAGTAAATGAGGATTTCTCGATGTTAGATGAAGTAAACTGCTTGGACGTTTATTTAATTCCAGTTCAACTATAATATCCTATACATATCACATAATGTAAATATGATATTTTGAACCCAAGATGACACCCATTAAGGGCTATTATACACAAGTCTAATGATGGACATTGCACCTAAGATGGTGTACCAAGTATGGGTTAGAATACGCAATGTAAATACAAGTTCATATGTGCAACATCTGGTTGTTGAATATATATGTACATGCACACTTTTGTATGCACCCATGTACACATCATAGCAGTATATTGATATGTGTCTTTGTTTGTCGACGTTTTAGGTGACAGACATATACAAAGATTGAAGATACAAAAAATCATATGAATTGCATTGAAGAGAAATAAAAGTCACAAGGGGGGTTAGTTACTTAGATACCTTAGTATTTCTTTTCGTGTATATGTTAGTTTCCTTTAAAAAATTCATGTGACTCCTTAAAGGAGTATTGTTTAAATATTTATATCCTATTCAAATTCAATTAACGGAAATTGTTGATTATTACTTGTTATTTGCTAAATTTGGATCCTGAAAATTTAGGTATCAGTTATCGACTTTATGGTCTTTCTTAATTGGGACATATTCAAAAGTGGGGGTCGTTACATCTCGTATCAAAGCCCAGACTTATCAAATAATATTTAATGATTGATAATTTAAAAATAATCCATAGAAATATATGAAAAATTACTAGGGCATGCTCTTAAGGGTAATGGTGTCTAGAAACGATCACGGCTCTCGGGGCTGGCAATTTGTTTTCAAATTATTACGTTGGTATACGGAGACCTCCTAAGCCAATGTGATACCGGCCTGGCCAGCACTTAAGATTATCCTAAAATAACATTTACTTAAGTTTCTTATTTGTAATCTCGTCCTCTTCTCATCTCCTTGCTTTATAAACCATAAAATGCACTTCTTCCTCATCTCAAATCAGGGTTTCAGGAAGAAGTGAGATTAAAGTATCCTCGGCCAATTAAGATACATATAATGTTAATTAGAGAAATGGATATGAAAACTGTGACATGCAACCTATGTCCCTTTAGTGAGTGTAAACCCTAGAAAGACCTAAGTACGGGTGGAAAATAATGGTTTATAAAGACTTGACTATGATAATCCAGTAGTGTATGAAAACCTTAGTGGGTCAAGGGAATCATAAAACCCTAAAATACAAGGTGTAGTCCTTAACCCTAATCATGTCTAATAGTAGTAGTATGGGTGAAATAATAAACATTTCCAAACAAACCCCAAGTAGGGAGGGGTAAAGGAAAGAGAAAATCTGATGGACTTCAATAATTCAATTTTGGTACCCCAAATTGCATACATGCATGTTCCCATGCATGCAAGTAAATTGAGTACAAGCAATCATGCATGTATGGTGCATGTAAATGGTTTAATATATTCATATGAAACATACGAAATCACTAGTTACATACTAAAAAATCTAAGACCCTTGACTCACCTGTAGGGATGGTGTCCCGACCTGGGGTGGGTCAACCTAAGAATGGAAAAAGACCTGTGGTGGAGGTTATGTCAAAACTTGTGGGGTCAAGTTGTGGCTACAAAACCTGACCTCCTTTAAGCCAAGAAGGCACCCCAAGTTAGGACCGTCCCTAGAAGGGTGAGTTGACCAACCTCAATCGGAGATTTGAGGTAACCTCATACATCCTTAAAGAACTAAACTTAAAAGATGGGATGATATGGGTAGAAAGGCTCCTTACCTCTACCTAGTCATCGTAAGTGGTCCTTCATAAGTAGAAAGGATAATTCCAACATATTAAATGTGAAAATCTTAGTGAGAGAAATCTTAGGGTAAAAATTAATGACAAGTAAATTACATTGAAGAAATAATAATAGTGCACCTAAGGAATGTAAGTCCTATTGCCACCAGGTCTGAAAAAGAAGTGTTACAACCTCAATTTTGCATATGTTTTCATAACTGAAATGTAATGTTTTTATGAATATGGACTTAATTGAAAAGGTTGTATGATTTGCTTCAAAGAAGGAATTTCTTTGCAAATCTCCCTTTTGATAGGAATTTTGTGGTTCCTATTATTAGATTAATCCAATAATGGATATAAAAGAGAAGAAAGGAAGAAAAGTCCAAATATTAGGAAAAGATACAAGATCATGAATATTAAGCAAAGTATTTATGAGAATTATATAGAAATCTCTAGAAGGTGGCATTAATGGCCACAATTGAGTAAATTTCGTTTATATGTGATTTCTAATGGAAGAAATAGGAAAAGAGGAAAAAGGAAATAAAAGATAAAGAGAAATCCTTGAAAAGAAATCTTTTAATAAAGAAATAAGTAAGATAATGAGAAATAATGGATGTGGATGCATCTAGAAGGATAATAAGCATCCTTAAAAAAAAGGAATTTCAAAATATTAGAATTTTTTGGGGTCCAAGGAGTCTCAATGGAGAAGAAGAAAGAGAAAATACAAATAATACAAAAGTCTTAATATGAGGATAATGTGTTATATAATTAATGACTTTTGGTATTATCAAAAAGAAATACTTTTGTTATAAGGAAGTAAAATTGTGTGGCCAATGGATTAAAAGCCAAGCACAAAGAAGATGAGATAATTTTTAAATTCCTAATAACTAAAGAATATAGATTATCAAGGATATAATTAAGAGAGAGAGAATACTTCTTAATTAAGGAAAATTGGTTTCCTATTGGGAAAGGGCTTCGTTTTCTTCGTGGGCAAGCATGTTAGGGCATTGTTATCCTCCCCTATATAAGGTTGGAACCCTTAGCCTCGAGCCCATGATCCCATGCATCCCTCTCTCTTCTCCTTGTTCTTTTCGTGCAAACCCTAGCCATGAGAGGGTAGAGAAACCCTGGAGAAAACAAGGGGCCATGGAGTGGTCTTGATGGTGGCCTGATGTTCCCACAACGACCGAGGTTGATCAACCATCATCCCTGGGCTCTCGCCTACGCGCTACACCAGTAGGAGGGTTGCGCCATGGCTGCGAGTTGCAGACCTACCCAGCCCAATCCCAGCGGCCTCGACCACACCTTGGGACCTCCGCAGATGCGGCAGAGGGCGGCGGCGGTAGGGCGGTGGTCCCTGCTGAGCTCCCGGCCTTGGGAGAGGTGGGAGGAGACCCCACGAGCAGCTACAGTCGGCGGCAGCTAGGGCTCGCGAGGAGGAAGAAGATCGGACTGGCTTTTGATGGTTTTGCCCCTCTAGGTTTTAAAGAGCCAAGCGGCCGCGCGGGGGTAAATGCATCAATTGGTTATGTTTCCAATCGGCTGAGTCACGTTGCATGGGATTGCTGACGTGTCAGCATCCCATTGGTCCAAGTAAGTGGATTCTTGCAAAATTCATATCTAATTATTGGTAGATCGGATTGGTACATATAATATATGTAATTTGCTCAGAAAAATGAGAGGAATCCATTAATAATAGTTTTAGAGCCTAATTCCTCTTGTAATTTGAAAAGTAGTTGAAGTTATCAACTTTAATGCATTAATGCTTAAGAAACCCTAATCTATGATGATTAATAATTTGGGAAGGGTTATATGGATGTTTAAAGTTGATATTAACATGTTGATTATAAAAGGACACATTAGATCCAAAAGGATAATGATTATGCATAGTTTAATTAATTTAAGGTTCCATATACACGAATATGCTTTAATGGGCCTTGAAACCCTAATTGAGCATATTGGTTGAGTTCATGATACTTAATTATTGAAATTGAGTATTTGCAACCTGTTGGTTAGTTAATAATGAACTTGAACCTGATCTAGATGTTTCTTGCATGATTTAGAGTTTTACACCAAATAAGAATGATTAAGCACTTAGAAACCCTAATTTAGGGTAAAAGAGAAAAAGATCACTTTTAATTTGATATATGTGATAATATGTTGTTGGAAATGATCCTAATCCTGTTGAACGAAATAGGTTAGAATCATTAGGGTTTAAGACCAATTTTGCCTAACTAGGGTTTGTAGTGATAAAAGTACAAGAAAAACCCTAACTGCAATGGAAACCCTAAAAGTGGACTAGAAACCCTAGGAAGCAAGCTAGGTTTAATAAATCTTGATAACATGGTTTATGATAGGAAATTATATGCATATTTCAGGATCTCTTTGTGTGCTTGCTTGCCTATTGGATTTCTTACATTGATTGGATTATTTTTGTCCCAAATCAGCCTGATAGGTATGTGGTTATTTATGGTTAACCGCTTTAGTTTCATGGAGATTTCTCGGGTGTTTAATCGAATTGAATGCAACTTATCTGTTTGGATGTTCATTTATGCAAATCTTTAAAGTCACTATGATTATCACAATTTATTATAAATGTGCATTCTCGCACCTACATGCCACCCTGATGTAAGATGCAATGAGATCAAGCCCAAGAGGGAAGACCCATGGGCACCATGAGAGGTGACCCCAGGCACCAAGCTCGGGATAGAGAAGGTGGCCTTATGATATTGCATGACTAATGGGCACCATGAGAGGTGACCCCAGGCACCAAGCTCAGGATGGAGAAGGTGGCCTTAAGTCAATGGCAAAAGAGAAACCCTAAGGAGGGTATTCCAGGGTTAGGGAAAAAGCGGTGGAGAATGTCACATTGAAAGCGTAAATTGGCTTGTTAATTAACTTGATTGTGATATTTAGATTGTTAGCCATATATGTGAAATTTTGGTTGTCCCCACATACCGGCATATTCATTTATGCTGACCGACGTTTTGTTTGTCGGCGTTTTAGGTACAAATTGAAAAGGACAAATAGTAAAATGGCATATTGTGAAATTAAGAAATAAAGTGCAAGGAGAATTAGTTAGAATAGAGTTCAGAGGTGGATAGAAGTTAGATATCCAAGTTTTTGAAAAAAAGGTATGCAAAGTTTTATTTTTATTCCAACTTTCAGTATAGTCATGGTAGAATTTAATAATTAGTACTGATTATTTGTCGAACCTTTGATCCGGGAAATTGGGATAACGGCTGTGACCTCTTGGTCTCCCTTACTTGGGGGTTTACCAGGAGGCGGGGTCGTTACATTTGGTATCAGAGCCTTGGTTCCTCATTTAATCTTTAGTAATTATTAAATTTTACAAATTTCATAGAACCGAGAGAGTTATAAGAGGATTTTCTGAAAGACAGAGGTGTCTAGAAAAGGATCACGTTCGGGGGCTGGTAATATTTTCCTCCGCATCGCTAGTCAGAATACAAGGACTCCCGGATCTGTGTGACTGTCTGGCCAATGTCTTAGGATATGACTCGAAATAAGATACCTTTAGGACTCTCCCATCTATTTCCGTCCCTTCTCAACCCTAATTCTATTAAGATTCTAAGGTTTAGGGTTTTTCTCTATCTTCCTCACTATCTTGCGGATAGGGTATGTATGATAAGGTTAAGGAATCCTCCACCAAATTAATGAAAAGCATGTAAATAAGATGTCATGGACATAAGCTTAATAGTTTAAGCGTAGACTAAAGATTAGTTGCATGCTTGGGTTGTATGACAGGTGTTGTCATACCCTCAGGAGAGACCTAAGGTTAGATCTCCTTGTCAAGAGGATGAGTGGGAAGTTAGTCTTGGAGGCAGAAGCCTCCAGGAAGAGGTAGAGACCTGGCACATCTTCTGAGGATGATACTAACCCTAACCCTAAGTGGGGGTTAGAGAGAGATGGCATGATGAGTTAGATGTCATGGTCGACCATGTGTGAGGGTTGACATACTTTTGGTTTTGAATACCTATGATAGTATGAGCCATGTGAGGTTGGATGACCTAGTACCTTTGGCGACTCAACCCTGGGAAGGGTCGTGTATGTTAGGGTGAAGGATAACTCCTTCATTGATGAGGTTAGTGAAGAACATATAGAAACCCTATGGGCTTATATGAGCATGGCATAGTATGCACCCATAGTACGTTAGTAGTGCTGGAAGTAGGGTAAAACCTAGGCTAGAAGGGCATGTTGGATAGCTTATGAGCTAGGCATAAAAGATCTATGGACAATCTTGAGCGAGCATAGGTTTAATCATACGTTTCACCCTGTAGGTGTATGCATGCGAGCTTGATCCACCTTAAAGAGAGAACCTCCAGTGGCAAGGTTGTTTGTAGGGTTAGCTCTAGAGAGAGAGAGAGCAAGACCCAAATAAGAAGGTTGGAAGCTTAGACTCTAGGATATGAGGAACCCTGAAAAGTTGGGTATGTTGCGACCTAAGTGGATGGTTGTGGTTGCTTCATGCATGACCCCTGGAGGCTTTTGGTATCTTGGTTGCCTTTAGAGGAACCAAACCCTAGAAGAAAGATGAGGCTACTGGTACCTATGTGCAGATGATATAGGTGCTTACCTGCTAGGGATAGGAAGAAGAGTTCCTTAAACCCTGAGGAGGTTTAGTAACAAGTTGTAAGGTCTTATACCTAGTTGGTTGTCCTTGAGGAGGACTCGACTCTGAGGTGTTGTTCAAGTGGAAGGATAATAGGACGTGCATGATGCACCTCGTACATGCTTGGTTCGTTGTTAGAATGTTGAGCATGCAGTTGGACAGCTGTTGCATAAGAGGTGAACCTAGGGTTCCTAGACCTATAAGAGGGGAAGTAGCAGTACCTGGTGCACCTGATGCTCATGACGAGATTTGAGTTTCTATAGATTCGAGCATGGCACTCCTCATGTTTAGAGGAAAAGGAGATCCCTGAGACTAAGGTCTATGTTTAACCCCTCATATATAGGTTGGTGACATGGGCATGTATGATGTTGGTCCAATGTTAAGGAATGAGAACAAGTAGGACCTACCATGGAGACCTAGCATGGTTTAGTAGGTGGTTTGTTGGTTAGCTACGTGCCTTAGTAGCTTGCTAGGGTTAAACATGCTCATGTGGATGTAAACCCTGGACATAAGGACGTTTGTGACCTTTGCTGCTATCAAGAGGTAGTTTCCTCCCATCCTGGGAGAGGGAACCTTTCATAGGGTATATACCAGCTTTTTTGGGTTGAGGTAACCCAAAGAGGTCTCATAGAGTCTTGAGAAGCTAAGTGGAGAGTACATAGTATGAGAATGAACCTACAGACCCATAGATAATCATCTCTAAGTGCATGTGGAAGGGGCCTGACCGAGGCAGGTAGGTCGCCATGATCCCTATGAAAGGATGTAAGTCAGACCACGAATGTTGAGAGAGATGATGGAGACTTGGGAAAGGTTTCAAGTTGAATATGTACTATGTTAGAATCCTAAGTCTATCCTAGGGTCAGGTAGGGATGAGACCGATGGGAGTAGGAGTTGCCTAATTCCCTAGTTGCACATGACCATAGGGTCGGGAGGTAACAGCTATCATTGTCTGGGGGCCATGGGTTAGGAGATTGATCACCTTCATGAACTCATGGGACCCAAAGGGCAAATGAGGAGGGCACTCTCTGATGCATAAGGGAAGAGGGATGACCCCAAAAGTACCGGCACCCTACAGACCTAGAGGAGATGACCAAGGATGGTATGATGACCCAAGTGGGTTCGAGACCAGTTTTCCATGGAAGTAACCCTGATATCGAGATGTTCATGATGTAGAGACATGTGATGCACGTTTTAACCTAGATCGGAAGGTGTGCTGGCGAAGTGGGATGCACCATCTCTATTCTTATAACAGGAAGAACTCTGTGTTTGGACGGCCGCCAAATGCTTATTTCCTCTCGTTGTGGGGGTGAGAGATAGGGCAGTGTGCATGCCATACACTAAGGATAAATATGATGTGAGTTGAAACGTTGCTATGATATATGAGGATAGAGATAATAGCGTACCTTTGTGGAGGGTACGATATGTGGATGGTTTACAAACACCAAGAGAACTAAGGTAGTCATCTTATAAGGACGTTCTTATCATGAGTTGTATGGAATTTATGAGTGATATAAGTTTGAGTTCGATAACCAAGAAGATCTCTAAGTGTTCTTGATGAAGATAGACCTAAAGTATGAGATGAGATGATAAGTGGAATACATGGAGGTCTATGTCTTCACTGTTACCTAGCACATAAGGATGAAAGGTGGTAATGGATGCTCTTGTTGAGACGTAGCTGCCTAGTTTAGCTAGTGGAAAGGCTGGAAGAGATGGCTAGGTGAACCCTAAGTTTGTGAGATATGTTGACGAGATCCGTTGATCGAATTAGTGGTTGCTTGGTTAGCCAGCCTAGGGCTTGTTGTGATAGAAGGATGGTTGTAAAATCTCAAATGCACTTCCCTGGAAAAGAAGGTGATGAAACCCACGACTAGAATGTTTTAGGGTTTCTGAGGAATCAACCTTGAGAAATCATGACATACAGGAGATCATGATTTTAAGTTCACCATACACCGTGGTACTACTAAGATAGTATGTTGTAGTAGTACTTTGGATGACTAAGATGACAAATGTACAGAGTTGCATATGGCTTGTAAAGGACGAACACCAGTAGCCCAGTGAGTTGATACAAAGGATAAAGAGTCCCCGAGAGGGAATGGGAGTTGATCACTATGGATGTTGTGGTGAGTCTCCCTTGGACCGAGGAAGGTCAAGATGCAATATGGGTTATGGTAAGATCGCTTTACTTAGATGACATAATCTAAGAGAAAGAGAGAGTATTGTCAAGGGATAGATCCAGTTGAACTACATGTAAGAGAGAGAGATGGTTCAACTACACCATGATGTGAGTTGAAAGGTTCTTGAGTATGACCTAAAGATTCACTTCCATGAGGTAGAAGTAGATACATGAAGAACTCGATGTTAGTACAGCTTATCACCCCTAACTGATGGTTAGTATGATCCAGACTAGAGGGTCTGATGAGAGCATGTGTGCTCGTTTAGGGTGATACACGGAGACAATTTTGTCCTATGGAAGATGTGATGTTAACCACCAAAGCCTTTATCGGGATGTAAGAAGCTCTGTAAGGGAGGTTGTGTCGGTCACCGCTTCATGAAGATGATGTCGGTGGAAAGACCTTGTGAAGGTCAGAAAGGCCACAGAGTGTGCAGATGAAGTCGCGTTGATCATGCGATGGCTGAGAAAGCCCAGGGGCGACATGAGTCGTGAGCTGATATAAAGCAGACTGACATGCAGTTCACTGTGGGAGAATATGTGATGTGAAAATCGGACCCCTCTGAGCTATAGCTGAGAAAGCTGAGATCCCGATACATGAGTCCATTTGAGATGGATTGGTGGATATGGTTATGTTTAGCCTTACCCCTCAGGATAATGTAATATATGATGTGTTCCACGAGTCCGATCTAGTGCACTATGCGAGGTATCCAAGCCATGTGCTAAACCATGAACCTATTTAGCTTTGAGAGAAGCTGAAATGTCCTGAGTCACCTATGAGGGTACGAGATACCAAGGTGAGGGAGAGCTCAGATGTAAGAATATAAGATGATGAAGGTTCTTTGGAAGCACCATGGAGAGGCTGAAGCCACATGGGAGCCAATGACGGATATGGAAAAGTCTTATCCTGAATTGTTTATATGTTTGGTGGAATTTTGAGGGCAAAATTCCTATAAGAGGGGAAGGATGTTACAACCTCAATTTTGCATATGTTTTCATAATTGAAATGTAATGTTTTTATGAATATGGACTTAATTGAGAAGGTTGTATGCTTTGCTTCAAAGAAGGGATTTCTTTGCAAATCTCCCTTTTGATAGGAATTTCGTGGTTCCTATTATTAGATTAATCCAATAATGGATATAAAAGAGAAGAAAAGAAGAAAAGTCCAAATATTAGGAAAAGATACAAGATCATGAATATTAAGCAAAGTATTTATGAGAATTATATAGAAATCTCTAGAAGGTGGCATTAATGGCCAAAATTGAGTAAATTTCGTTTATATGTGATTTCTAATGGAAGAAATAGGAAAAGAGGAAAAAGGAAATAAAAGATAAAGAGAAATCCTTGAAAAGAAATCTTTTAATAAAGAAATAAGTAAGATAATGAGAAATAATATATGTGGATGCATCTAGAAGGATAATAAGCATCCTTAAAAAAAGGAATTTCAAAATATTAGAATTTCTTGGGGTCCAAGGAGTCCCAATGGAGAAGAAGAAAGAAAAATACAAACAATACAAAAGTCTTAATATGAGGATAATGTGTTATATAATTAATGACTTTTGGTAATATCAAAAAGAAATACTTTTATTATAAGGAAGTAAAATTTTGCGGCCAATGGATTAAAAGCCAAGCACAAAGAAGATAAGAGAGATAATTTTCGAATTCCTAATAACTAAAGAATATAGATTATCAAGGAGATAATTAAGAGAGAGAGAATACTTCTTAATTAAGGAAAATTGGTTTCCTATTGGGAAAGGACTTTGTTTTCTTCATGGGCAAGCATGTTAGGGCATTGTTATCCTCCCCCATATAAGGGTGGAACCCTTAGCCTCGAGCCTAAGTAGATCCCATGCATCCCTCTCTCTTCTCTTTGTTCTTTTCGTGCAAACCCTAGCCATGAGAGGGTAGAGAAACCCTGGAGCAAACGAGGGGCCATGGAGTGGTCTTGATGGTGGCATGATGTGCCCACAATGACCGAGGTTGATCAACCATCATCTCTAGGCTCTCGCCTACGCGCTACACTAGTAGGAGGGTTGTGCCATGGCTCCGAGTTGCAGACCTGCCCAGCCCGATCCCAGCCGCCTCGGCCACACCTTGGGACCTCCGCGGATGCGGCGGAGGGCGGCAGCCCCTGCTGAGCTCCCGACCTTCGGGGAGGTGGGAGGAGACCCCACGAGCAGCTGTAGTCGGCGGCAGCTAGGGCTCGCGAAGAGGAAGAAGACCGGACTGGCTTTTAATGGTTTTGCCCCTCTAGGTTTTAAAGAGCCAAGCGGCCGCGCGGGGGTAAATGCATCAATTGGTTATGTTTCCAATCGGCTGAGTCACGTTGCATGGGATTGCTGACGTGTCAGCATCCCATTGGTCCAAGTAAGTGGATTCTTGCAAAATTCATATCTAATTATTGGTAGATCGGATTGGTTCATATAATGTATGTAATTTGCTCAGAAAAATGTGAGGAATCCATTAATAATAGTTTTAGAGCCCAATTCCTCTTGTAATTCGAGAAGTAGTTGAAGTTATCAACTTTAATGCATTAATGCTTAAGAAATCCTAATCTATGATGATGAATAATTTGGGAAGGGTTATATGGATGTTTAAAGTTTATATTAACCTGTTGATTATAAAAGGACACATTAGATCCAAAAGGATAATGATTATGTATAGTTTAATTAATTTAAGGTTCCATATACACGAATATGCTTTAATGGACCTTGAAACCCTAATTGAGCATATTGGTTGAGTTCATGGTAGTATTTGCAACTTGTTGGTTAGTTAAAAATGAACTTGAACCTGATCTAGATGTTTCTTGCATGATTTAGGGTTTTACACCAAATAAGAATGATTAAGCACTTACAAACCCTAATTTAGGGTAAAAGAGAAAAAGATCACTTTTAATTTGATATTTGTGATAATATGTTGTTGGAAGATGATCCTAATCCTTTTGAACGAAATAGGTTAGAATCATTAGGGTTTAAGAGCAATTTTTCCTAACTAGGGTTTGTAGTGATAAAAGTACAAGAAAAACCCTAAATGCAATGGAAACCCTAAAAGTGGACTAGAAACCCTAGGAAGCAAGCTAGGTTTAATAGATCTTGATAACATGATTTATGATAGGAAATTATATGCATATTTCAGGATCTCTTTGTGTGCTTGCTTGCCTATTAGATTTCTTATATTGATTGGATTATTTCTATCCCAAATCAGCCTGACAGGTATGTGGTTATTTATGGTTAATCGCTTTAGTTTCAGGGAGATTTCTCGGGTGTTTAATCGAATTGAATGCAACCTATCTATTTGAATGTTCATTTATGCAAATCTTTAAAGTCACTATGATTATCACAATTAATTATAAATGTGCATTCTCGCACCTACATGCCACCCTGATGTAAGATGCAATGAGGTCAAGCCTAAGAGGGAAGACCCATGGGCACCATGAGAGGTGACCCCAGGCACCAAGCTCAGGATAGAGAAGGTGGCTTTAAGTCAATGGCAAAAGAGAAACCCTAAGGAGGGTATTCCAGGGTTAGGGCAAAAGCGGTGGAGAATGTCACATTGCAAGTGTAAATTGGCTTATTAATTAACTTGATTGTGATATTTAGATTGTTAGCCATATATGTGAAATTTTGGTTGTCCCCACATACCAACATATTCATTTATGCTGACCGACGTTTTGTTTGTCAACGTTTTAGGTACAAATTGAAAAGGACAAACAGTAAAGTGGCATATTGTGAAATTAAGAAATAAAGTGCAAGGAGGATTAGTTATAATAGAGTCCAGAGGTGGATAGAAGTTAGATATCCAAGTTTTTGAAAAAAAGGTATGCAAAGTTTTATTTTTATTCCAGCTTTCCATATAGTCATGGTAGAATTTAATAATTAGTATTGATTATTTGTCGAACCTTTGATCTGGGAAATTGGGATAACGGCTCTGACCTCTTGGTCTCCCTTACTTGGGGGTTACCGGGAGGCGGGGTCGTTACAAGAAGGGTGTGGGTTGGCTTAGTACCCTGGATGTATACAAACTTTAGTTAGAGAAATCCCAAGTAAAAGGTATAATAAAAGTCGATACATTGAGAGAAATCTTATGAGAGGAAACTAAGCTATAAACTCTTTTTGGGCAGATTGAGTCAGTAATATAATGATATTGGAGACCCTTATCCTGGGACAAGGTGTAATTAATAAAAAACAAAATAAAGATATGACATAACAATAACCCTAGGAAGGGTACAGACCTAAGTCAATCCTAAGGTCAAGTAGGGATGCATAAAGGTATATAAGACTGAAGGGGTTAGTAGTTGATCATGTCCTAGATACATCAGGCCCTTGGAATCGAGAGAAAGCTATCCAGGTGTAGACAAGGTCCATGGGGTTAGGAGAATGGCCACCTCCATAAGTACATCAGGCCCGAGGGGTCAATGAAATAGGCACTCCATAAGTATTGAGGCCCTTGAGATCAAAAGTAGATCACTCCAAAGGTGCCAATACCCCTAGAGACCTTAAAGAAATGGCTAAGGCTAATGATACATGAGATGCAGTCATACAAGAACTTACCTAATAATCATTGAATTAGAAACTTAAAGGGAGTTTGTTCATAAATTCAAGAATTATGAGAAAAACACTTTCCCTTGGGTTTGAAAATTCACATAATTAAAATATGTAGATGGTTTGGAGTCATTGTTGAGGATGACCAACCTAAAACTTGAATTATAAGATAATCTGTGGATACACTATCTCTGCATATAGAATAGGATGAACATATACTTGGGTTGTAGGCAAATGCTTATTTCCTCTTATTATGAGTGTGAGAGATAGGGTAACCACATGTGATACATCTAATTGACAAGTGATAATGAATATCCTAAGTTGGAAAAAATGACATAATCTAAGGTATAGACATGTTACCTCACCCTTAGAAAAATATAGTTGAATAATGAGTGGTAGGTTTGAAACCTACATGGAAATGAACTCACCTAGGGATAATGTGATTCAATATTTGAGGATGTGGAAGTACCCTTGGAATAAATTTGGGTTCCAGTTTCATAACATAGATAATTTTCACCTTAACAAAAGATAAGCTAAAACCAATCCAAGAAAGGTTGCTAACCCTAATTCTTAAGGATAATATGAGTTATCAATCACTTTACCTCATTAGGTTTGAATTTTGGGGACGAAATTACTTTTTAAGGTGGGGTGAATGTAAGATCCTTGAATTTTATAAATTTAGATTCTATGATTATGAATTCAAGAATAATGTATTAAGATTCACTTTAAAACAGTCAGAGTAATATTAGAATGATGAGATCAATAGTATGATTTTTGTAGAATTGGGATGATGAATTTTAGCTCTATAATTAGGATTAATCTTCAATTTAAGTGAATAAAGTAATATTTAGCTAATGTTTCAATATGTGTCTCTATATGAGATCCTAAGATACCTTAAGATCTAATTTCGTAGTTAAGAAGACAATAAGACATATTGACCCTTTGGGGGGCCAAGGTATGGGCCATGCGCCCTAGAACCCAATTCATGTTTTTTGGGCCAGCTAGGATTTCCATATAGTCCATGGTATACATATTAAAGAAATTTGAATTCATGCATAATTAGTGTGTCAATAATAATGTAAGATGATTGATAAACTCATAATGAGATGACAAGAAAAATACTAGAAGATTATAAAGTGATAATGACCTAGACAATTAAGGGAGTCATTATCTAGTCTTTACATGGATTCCAAGTACTCGGATATCAAATAAACCCCAAAATGATCTAATACTTGATACCACATGAACTAAGAGTTAAATGAAGATAAATCCAAATTTTAAGATAATTATATGATTATTTGTAATCGAGGTGATAAAATTAGGTAAATACTTTAAAGGGCCAGAAAGGGATATTCATATTAAGCATTTTGATCTCAAACTTATGACCCTATAACAGAACTGATTGGACACTACCCCGATCCCTGTTCCTTTCTTTCCATCCACATGCTACATATGGCCCCAATATCGGTCCCATTGGATTTGAGAGCAAGAGACGATTCTAACTATCCCTCTCTTTGTTAATATCATCTCCAATGGCAATAATGCCCAAATTATGCCCTGACTTCTAAGGGGCAAGGAATGAGGTGTGGATGAAATCATCAAAATTTCTAGAACATTTCCATTTCTTCAGCATCTACAATGAAATCATGTGCTTGTACCTCTATGTCAAAATTATCGAAACATATTTCCTGATTTCAAAATTTTCCTAGGACACATTGAAGTTTACTTATCTCCCACATGAAGGACCCCCACTTGTCCCTGTGTATAATTTTATTGCATAAAATGATGCATATAGGTGTAGAGCTCATGCTCTAAAATTTCATCACTTAATTCGTTCAAATTCGCATCGAAACAGGTACAATTGCATTTATCGAATTTTTTGTCAAATTTTCAATAAATATAATTTTCGTGTTGTCGAAACGACATCAAAATCGATACCTCATTCCTTTCTAAGGGATGGTAGTTGCCGCCAGTACATGCCACCTCCACCCTATATAAGGCAAGAGGGAAAACACGAGACTCCTTCCTAGCTCCTCGTCACCCAATTGCATCCAGGGACCTCTGAGCCTCGCCACCATAGCTCCCTTTCTATCGTCGGCGACCTCGGCTATAAACTACAACTCCGGGAGCTTCCGAACAATCACTGTGGCCTGAAGCTTTGATAGGGAGCCACAGAGAGTTCCCAACCCCAAGAGGAATCAAGGAACCCTCGAGATGGGTCTCGGAGCTCTTGTCACTGCTGAGCCAAGGTCCTCGATGGATGGAGGGTTTCAGGCCATTACTTCATCCCCCTGATGATGGAGATACGCCACAAAACCTCCAACTAGCTTCTTCGATCTTCAGTTGACTGCACAATCTGGTATTTCTCCTATTCCCATCTCCAACTTCCTTCTTAGAAGTCTGAACTCAAGCAACTAGATCTGGCCACCGCACGACCTGCCTAAGGGGAGGAACAACCCCAGAAAGGTTGGTCGAAGCCAACTGAAGCCTGAGCAGCACTCCTTATAGCCTATAGTGAGGGCCAACTCTTTTGTTGACCCCTCCATGGCTGAACAACAGTAGTCGTGCGGGGAAGAAGGAAGACAATCCCCTTTACAAAATGACCATGATGTCCTAGTATGCATGACACATCTAGGTCATTACACATGGGTAACCAGGTCATTTTGTCAGTTATCAAGGCCAACCCGCATGGCGCATGGAGCTGAGATGGTCGGAGCCCATTGTGTGGGCCCCACACTTGCAATATTTATAGATAAGGTATTATTTATTGACATATCAAGCTATGATCGGTCAAATAATTACTTATTTAGAATAAATGTAGAAATAAATGCTAGCTCTCATATGTATCATTTTTATTAGAAAAAATGTGTAGAATCTAAACAAAATGGTTTTAATACCTAGATCTTATCCTAGTTCAAAATTTATAGGTAATACATGAATATATAAAGTGATGAGTACATGCAAACCCTAGAATTGATGATTAATATGTTGAATATATAAAAACGTTTATCTTGTGCTATAATCTGAAGTTGTTTAATATAATGAGATCCCAAGATAATCATGACAATGATGATGTATATTTAGGATTTTAAAATTCAATAATCATATACATATGCAATTACGACTTCAAAATCAAAGTTATAACTTGTTATGATCTTAACTCACATGAATTGATCTATGTGTTTGTCATAATATGGTATGATCAATCTAGTAATTAGGGTTTCACCAAATGGCTAATTAGTGCTTCTAACTCTGAAAATCATGATGTGTTGGAATGAGGCTATGATACCCTTATTCCTAATCGAACCCCAAGATGACCCTAACCTTAGTTTAGGACCTTAGATAGGATTGATTAGTATCATATGGATACAATGGTGATGCATTGGTGGTGTGCACATTTCAGATAATATTGATTGAAGTGTGGATTGCTTGAATATATAATTGATGATTGGATTGCTTGAAGTACATACTATATGATGCCATCATTGAGGCATGTAGTAATTTATCAGTACCCTTGTATAACGAACTTCGAAGATAGCTGAAGATTTCTCGATATTTGATGAAATGAACTGCATGGATGTTTATTTAATTCTAGTTCAACTATAATGCCCTATATATATCACATAATGTTAAATATGATATTTTGAATCCAAGGTGACACCCATCAAGGGGTAATAAACACAAGTCCAATGATGGATATTGATTACACCCGAGACGGTATACCAAGTACGGGTTAGAGTATGTAATGAAAATACCAGTTCATATGTGTCGTATCTGATTGTTGAATATATATGTACATTCACACTTTTGTATGCACCCACATACATAGTAGAGCAATATATTAATTCGTGCTTTTGTTTTTCTCCGTCTTAGGTAACGGAAATATACAAATATTGAAGATATGGAAAATCAGGTGAATGCATCAAAGAGAAATAAGTTAGGTCACAAGGCAGACTAGTTAGTTAGATACCTTAGTACTTCTTCTCGTGTATATGTTAGTTACCTTTTAAGAAATTCATGTAACTCCTTAAAAGAGTATTGCTTAAACATTTGTATCCAATTCAAGTTCAATTAATAAAAATTATTGATTACTATTTATTATTTGCTAGATCTAAATCCTGAAAATTTAAGTATTGATTCTCAACTTTATGGTCTCTCTTAATTGGGGGATACTCAAAAGTGGAGTCATTACACATATCCTTATTTTAGTTAATTAAAGCTTTGGAATGATCACAAAACCTTGACAGACTTTATAACTATATCCTAGTTGGGCATTGAATTACATTCTTACCTACCTAAGGGATTCTTGTTGAGCTTTTTCAATAAGTATCTTCTACCTATTTTAGATGGAAATCAACATAGTTTAATGGAATGTTTAGGTTAAGTCCAATCTATCTCCATTCTAGTAACATTCAAACGGTCAACATAACAACATCCACCAAAATTTAAGAGATTTTAACATCCAGCAAAGTTCATGGGATATTCTTTAGCAAGTGCTCAGTTTCATTATTCAAATAGATGGGGATGTCTAAAATGACGTTTGTCATAGGATCACTGCAAGATGGTTGAAATGGAGGAGTACAACTAGACTATTATGTGATCGTAAGATTCCTCTCATATTTAAAAGCATGTTTTATAGAACTGTTATACGGTCGGCCATGCTCTATGGGAGTGAATGTGGGCGGTGAAGAAACAAGGACTCAACAAGATGAACGTGGTTGAAATGTGTATGCTGAGATGAATGTGTGGGAAGACAAAAAAAATCGCTTGAGAAATGACTATATCAGGAATAAAGTGGGGGTGGCGAGCATTGAGGACAAGTTGCGTGAGGGCCGACTCAGATGGTATGGACATGTGCAACGCACACCGACTAATGCGCCTATACGAAGTATTGCTATTGAGCCAAGTACAATTAATAGAAGAAGAAGAAGGCCTAGATTAACATGGGAAGAGCTTATAAAGAGAAATTTTGAATCTCTACATCTCAACCAGAATATGACTCATGATAGAGCTGAATGGAAATGAAGGATCCATGTAGCCGACCTCACATAGTATAGTTGGGATTGAGGCTTAGATGGTGGTGATGATGATGATGAAGCAATCGGTTTCAACAAGCTGTATTCAGAGTTGATTTGCACTTTCATAGATTTGACATGCTTTTATCTCTTATATGATTTTTCATTCGTTCTCGTGATAAGGACCACATCTCCATTGGATCTTGGGAGTTCAAATTGGACACGGTGTTGACTGTTGAGCTTTGATCTGAAAGAGTCAAGACCCAAAACTAACGGCGACCCAGATTTTCAGCCAAATGCTTGATCCGAAACTGGACTCGTTCTGAAATGGTAATCAAAATCTGGACCCAGATTTTAATTCCATGTTATGGGAATTGTAAGATATGATATTACATTAAGACATGATGACTAATTATTTTATATTTATTATGATATTATACAGTAGAATGAGCTAACTCGAAAATAAGTTTGAAGTACTATATATAAGAAGATACATGCTGATCCAACTGGCCTGTCCAAAATTGCCAACCTTGAACTGACACAACCGAAAATGAAGATGGAGTTTTCTGGCTCGACTGGCCACATGAAAAAGGTGCCTCCACGTTAAGTAAAGGTGCAGAAAAACACTAGTTTTGTGGTACTGTACTGTGCTTTTCTATCATGATGGATATGCTGGTTATTTTAGCTATTTTGTTTCGATTTACAGTTACAAACAGAAACGGTGAAACATTATCATAATTCTAATATTTAGTTTCTGCACCACCAAAATAGTATGTAGATTTCTGTTTTCATACATTATAATGAATATCAAACCACAGATTTTTTTTATCTTATTAATTACCAACAGACCTTGTCTGCTATGCAAATCAACTGCTCTCCTTAAAAAGCCCTAACTCTGTTACAGATAATCACAAGCAAGCCAAAGGATAGCCACGACAAGTGTATCTCTGCAACCAATAAGGAGAAGCATATGGTGTCTTTGATGAGAATGGCATTGGTTAGGGGAAACATCAACAAGATAGATAAGATTCTATTCTATCATGCTTGATGGAGATTCTTCGGCCTCAGTCATGCTTGGCATGACTCTTGGATCCTACAATCTCACATTTTCCAAAATTTTGTCTTTTAACTTGTCACTCACCTGCATTACTAGGAAGCATGGACACGGACATGGGACACGGCATGGACACGGACACGGACACGGGACACAACAATTTTCAAAAATATAGGACACGGACACGGCATACACACATACATATACATATACATACATATATATAATTATATATATACATATACTTTAATATATATATATGTAAAGTATAAATATAGTTGTATACATATATAGACAAATATATACGTACACATATACATGTACACAAATATACATATACATACACATAGCATGGAGTTAGTATATATAATTTACGTCTATCCAAATCTGTAAATCAACTCACATGAGATTTAAAGAATTAAATTTAAAAGAAATATAAATTGAACCTAAAATTCACTTACGATATGAATGCAGACGTTATAAGAAAGCACTAGTATTTTCCATCATGAGATAATAAATGATCAATGTAGATTAATCTAGAATACATTTGCAATATGAAATAAAGTATGAATGAAGAATGATGAATATAATGAACTTGTATGTCAAATTCCTAGAACACTCGTTATATAATGATATATATATATATATATATATATATATATATATATATATATATATATGTATGATGTATAATAAATAAATATGTAATAATCATTAGGAAAAAGATGGCGAGGAGACATATGGTAGTGTGTTGGAATAAGATGAGGGAGAGAGAAGATATATAATTTATATTTCTTTTATATATGGAATTAGTTTGAGCCTGTCGTGTCCATGCTGTCCACGCCGTGTCCATGACGTGTCCGAGCTCGTGTCCACACCGTGTCTGTGTCCGACACGTGTCTAGGACGGCACGGCTGCCCCAGGGAAGTGTCTGTGCTTCCTAACTGCATTATAATTGCAATGCATAAACTCCAACTCTATGCTCAAATCATGTTTCTTGTACAATGTTTCTTATTAGTATCAGCAATAAGCCAATAAACAAGGCCTTTGTTGTCAGCTTATCCACGTTGGTGACGCCCACTCTCCATTATACCTTGTCATCCTCATATATGAAAGTGAGGACACATTAGTTTTCTGTTATTACACCTAAACAACGGGACAAACAAGGTCAAAGTAAGAAAGAGCCAATAAGCAGAATCAAACCAGCATGCATTTGAACTTTTTTACGTGAATCATCTATATTATGTCCATACTTATTGGCACCCAACCATCCATCCAACACCTTGATAGATCATTTATATACCACCATGAGCATTGTCTTTGCGAAGTATGTGTATGTGTGCGCGAGCTCGCACATGTGTGTGTGTCTAAAGAGAGAGAGAAAGAAAGAATCAGGCCTTGAGTGCACAAATCATGCAGTACACTCATGTTTTGTTAGCATATCAATACTCATTTTTTTTTAAATCCAAACCATTGATCTTCATTACTATGATAAATGTAGGTAGCACCCAAAATGTGAGTTTATTTGGATGCTTGTAAGGTTCTCAACCAAGTACAACAAAATCGAGGCACACAAAATTTTCAAAGTGCATCATTTTTGTTGTCTTTAGATGCATAACCTATAAGTATTAAAATGAACTCAAATTGCGTGCGTGTGTGTGTGTGCGTGTGTGTGTGTGCGCGCGTGTGTGTATGTGTGTGTGCGTGTATGTGTGTCTGTGTCTATCTGTGTGTGTGTGTCTGTGTGTGTGTGACATCTTGGGTCAGATAGTTTTTCAGTGGAGTTCATGTCGGTCCAACTGCAGTTCGATTGGGATAAATTTGTTACACCAAAGATGAGGCCGGTCGTCTCTCAATCACATTATAGTTTGACCAAGATGCTTCCTAATCAAAATATATTTCAACTCATTTGTAGTCTGCAGACATTTTAGTTAATGCATAATTAGCCACTTTATTTTCACCAACTACCCTACAATTCTAATTGTGCACTTGGCTTGTCCTAAACACTCCTAACAACCATCTAGAATATTCATAAGTGTTTTCTATATGTAGTAGCGTCATAAGAAACCCAAAATACACTTGAGAAAATCAATTTATCTGCTATCGAATTGAACATACATTTATAATTAGTTTACTTAGTTGCCTTCAAGTTAAACCCTGTCTTGACTAAGTTCATTTTCCACCATACAAAGCCCTGCCTAAACCCATTTGGAGTTGCTATTGTGTGGCATTTTTGTACTTTTGATTCTCTCTTTTTGCTCCTTGTTTGGTTCAGAAATTTGAAGTTACTTCTTGTGAGAAAGCTGCATCCTAAGATGATAAGAAGAAATTGGGATCTTCTTAAACGGAGTTCTTCCAACAATCCGTAACAAAGATGATAGTTTTTCTTATCTAAAAAGAAGACAATCTTGATCCACACAAGACAGTGATAATTGTAATTCGGATCATATAGAGAAATAATAAATTACATGTTGACAAATCCTCATAAGCAACTACTATTTAGTGGAGCTATGACAATTCAAGCCAAATCCACTATGCATCTTGTGCTTTTGTGATTGTCTATTGTTGATTGTTTACTTTATTTATTATCGATCCATGTCTCCTTTAAGCAAGTTGCAACTAACCTCCTTGTGTTTGAAATTACATAAATTGATTTTCAGCTCTATTCATCACCCCTCTAGACCTTTCAACTGGTATAAGAGCAGGTCTTCAAAGAGCTCCTACAAGTCTTGAAGAACGGGAAAAACCTTCATAGTCGCCTCAACCTTGAAGGATATGCGCACCACCCCACCCTCTTTGACGGCACCAACTACACGTATTGAGAAAGACATGTAGTTCTTCTTTCAAGGGTCAACTCTGAGCATTGAAAGATGATCATCCAATTGTACTCCAAAGGTGGAGCTTGAGAACTAGTATGCGGGTACAGTAAAAGATGCTACTCTAAATGCGAAGATAATTCAACATGCACACATTACTCTCTTGGATATAAACATGGTTGCAAACTATTTGTATTTCCTTGAGGACCTTTTGGGCTAAGAGAAGCTAGACATGGGTGGATGCATCAATAAACATCATCACTTCTTTTTTTATATTATTAGGATGAAAAACTAAAGAGTGAGGCAAGTTGTTGTATACTATGATAAAAAGGATATCAAAGAAAGTGGTAACTGAATGAAGCAAAATGTGGTATGAAACTCATGCAAAACAAACTTTTGCTTCATTTATGGAATATTTTGAAAGTTTGTGGGATTCCAAGACATGGTTTTTCACTTTAAAGATATTGATGTCATTGTTTCTAGGAAAAACATGATCAAAAATGAAGTGATCTATGTTTTTGCTTGGCCATGTGGCTCTAAGATTAAAATATTATGATTGGGAGCCATTATCTAGGGTTTTGAACTCTGGCTCGACCTAACCAACTGAACTCATCGAGCCACCACCTCACATGTCTAGTAGTTTAGATGGGGTCAAACCTATTGCACCTATTTCCAGTAGAGTTGTCAATGGGTAAGGGTATGCCCTTTTACCCTTTACCCATACCCAACCCTATAGGGTTAGGGTAAGAGTAAGGATTTTTGTTACCTGCAAGGTTTTCAAACCTTACCCAGAGGCCGGCCCGACCAAGCTTTTGGGTCACTGGTCTCTGGTTCAACCATTGGGTCAATGTGGTGGTGTTAGCATGCCACCATATACATAATATTAATATAATACACTACATGCATATGTATATGTTAAAAAAATGAGTAATCCAGGAGACTTCCTCTACCTGACCCCTCATTAACCTGTGGAGGCCCAACACAGGAGTATGGTAAACCAAGTATGCAACCCATCAGTTCTGGCGCAAACCATGCCAGACATAAATCCCAATTTATTCATCCCTGTGAGGATTCGAACCTGAGACATTTGCATGTGTTCACGGTCTGATCACCAGTGAGCCACACCCTTACAGGCACATATGTATATGCTAATGTTAATGTGGATATAATGTGTAAATGTGCTTATATATAATTATATTAGTGATGTGATGTGTATATGCATGTAAGATATTGCATGAAAGCATAAGATGATGAATTATGATACATGACACATACAAAACCAAGCATCTAGTCATAAAGAAGTAGAAAAATGTCTATATAATTATCAAAATGAGATATAAATTACTTGATAAGTGAATGTATCAACATATGCAATCGTTGGGGTTGCATTAAAGGACATTAAAATTAGTGGCATGGGTCCTTTAGGAAGGAAAAATAAAATCAACAAAACCCTAGTGAGTCTTTCACCCAAGGGCCGAATCATTGGTCCGACTGTTGAACCGACTAGGTCAATGGGTCATATCCGGTGTTGGCCAAAAATGGGTCTTAGCCCCAAACACCTTCTAGACATCCCAGGTGGCAAATATAATCAATTCAACCAGCCAGGTTAACTCAGGTTTCAAAACACTGGTTGCCTATTATTTGAACACCTGACACCCATTTACTTGTTCCATTAATAGGGGAGTATTAGGTATAAGCATCATCCATACTTGTTTACATGCTACCTACTAATAATTAGAAGAAAACTACTAAATATATAATATGGGAACCCAACCATAATAATTTACCCTATCGATCTTTTTCCCTCAAACAGAATGTAGAATCCCTTCCCACAACTGCCACTCGCACCCAACTCCAGTCCCATCTCGACAACTGCTCTAGCCTTTTTGAATGACCATTCTGCCTTGGTTTGTGTTTCCATGTGCAAAAATCATGTCTCCGTGCATGCACACGGTGACTAGAGATTGGTGTATGTGAGATTCAACCGACATCCACTCCTCTGGGCCCCAGCTGCCAAATCTCCTCTAGGCTCCTGTAGTGCATATCTTCCTGCCTTCCTAGTAATGTGAACCCTACTGGTGCAATAATAATAATGCAACTAATGTAGAAAGTAAATAGATCATATTCTTTGGCTTTCAAATAAAAATAGATCATATTCTTCAAGTGTGTTTAAGCAATGACACAATAAATCCTTTATATAGGCACCCAAAGCAAAGACTAGACTGGCAGTAGCTAATGTGGGACTAAACCACTTGACTTTAAGAAAGCCCAAGAAAAGAGAAAAAACATAATAAAATAAAGCAAACTAAATAAATCCTAAATAATGGTACTACGACATCTGAGCTCATAAGTGTGTAGAGGCGGTGTGTGTCCTACATTAGATCCTCTCGACTGTAAAAGACTCGACTTCGTGGAGTTGATACTAAGATAGCACTCAATAATATTTGTATCAATGTGGCGGAAGTCATCATCGGTGATCCATGTAGTGTCTATAGGAAGTCTGCAGTGAACAATGTAGGGTTCCCTGGTTAGAACACAGTCTGGTCATTAGAGACAGTGTCGATGCGCTTGAGCGTTGCTAAAAAAGTCGAGGCTTATGAGGTAGAATCGTAGAGCTTCTAAAGATGCTGACACAATGTGCAATCTAAGAAGCTACAATCGGTAGTGAAGCGGGCTCGGATGTACCACGATAAGGAGTAAGATCCTCTTACATTGAATACAATACTTAATCCCCAATATGCTGGTAGATTCAGTATATCAGCATTGGGTCCCTGTCGACCATTTATTTTGAATGGTCCTAAAAATCTGGCATGAAGCTTCTTGAAAGAATTTTTGGGGTAGCATTCAAAACGCAAGTGTACTAACACATAATCTCCCACTTTAAATTATTGAAACCTATGGTGTGTCTCTGTAGAAAGAGGAATCCCCTCCTTTATATAGGAGAAGGGGAAAGTGTACAGACTTTAGACTAAACCTTAATGGGCCAAGACCCACTTGGGCCCATATACAATTAGACACAAATTACTTAATTAAATTTACCAGACTCTCTAATATCTTCCAAACTGGAAAACCAATCAAGAAAATCTTTAGGATCAAACTTACCATCAAAAGTTTGGGTGTCTATCTTAACTCATTGAGTGATACCGTCACGAGGCTGTAAATAAAAGTCACAGGTGATATTTGACCATAATGATTGTAGGGAAAAAATGTCAAAAGGGGGAGCATGATAAACATCATGGCTAGGGGGACACAGACAGGGTCCAGGAACAGGGCCCATGGGGGGATTGAGGCAGATCCATATGTACTATTAGCGGTGATGTGGTGGGTAATAGGTCGTGGGAAAGAATTATGGAGCACGGGGAGCGGGCGAAGGGGGATGCGGTGGTGGTGCAAAGTTATGTGGAGAGACGCAAATTAGGGTGTGTAATGGGTAGGGGTGGGGTTCCCAATAAGTGTGCGGAAAAAAAGGGTCATTCTGCAAATGGACAATGGCATCTAAGTGATGGTATTCAGGGTAAGATTAAGGGGAGTTTGTGGTGCATTCCCAAGTTTTGAGGGCATGACATACTCCCTTCATGATTGACTTGGTGGGGGGTATTTATTTGTTAAGCTCAGTCATGATAAAGTTAACCACTTGACCAAATAAGTTAAGGGTATACAAAGGTTGCAAAGACCAAGGGCGACATCCGAATTGGGTTTGAAAATTAGGCTGTTAGATCTATTTCTGGACATTGTGATTACACAATGAGATAAGGGGAAAATGAAACATTATTATGTAAAACTTTGTTTTGCAAAAGTACAACATAATATTCCAAGGGAATCAAAGCAGACAGAAAATATGAGTAAAGTGGCACACAGAACAACAAAAACCTCGCACAAAATGGGAGTTGGCAATTTTTGCGGTATGCAAACAAGCACACAACCTATAGACCCGTTGCTAATGTACTAAAGCTATAGTAGATAGCAGAAAGTATGGTAAACAAATGGAAAGATCTTATTGAGAAATGAAGCTGATTTGATTGCCTCCCTAAGTCTGATTTGTTTGAAGGTAAGATCTCCACTAGAAGTGTGATGCGTACCCCCAACCCAAAAATCGAACTAGCAGCTGCGGTAGCCACTGATGGTGGCTGGCTGTGATAGCTATTGTCGGTTGTGGCTGCAGGCGATTGTGGATGATGACGGTTGAGACTACTGGCAGTTGTGGTTGTTGGTGACTCGGCGACAAGAAGCAACGACTGTTGGCGCTAGGAGATTGCAGTTGCTAGCAGTTGTTGCTGGTGATTGCAATGGCAGTCGGCTACTGTGATGGTTGGCAACGGGCAGCGAATGGCTATGGAAGGGGAGGGTGGTGGCTAGGTATGGTAGGGGAGGGTGGTAGCTAGGTGTGGAGGGAAGGAGAAAACCCCTAAATGAAGTTACAGTTAGGTTCTAATACCAAACAATGTAATCACTATTGGAGAAATAATTCAAATGCAACTAAGGACAAAGGTAAATATATCATATTCTACAAGTGTGTCTAAGCAATGAAGCAATAAAGCCTTTATACAGGCAGCAAACAAAAGACTAGATGGATCGTAGCCAATGTGGGACTAAATCACTTGCCTATACAAGGCCCAATAATACCAAAAAAATAAAGCAAGCTAAATAAAGCCTAAATAATGGTGTGACGATGTATGCGCTAGTAAGTGCGTAGAGGTGGAGCTTGTCCTACATCAACTAGCTTGTATACTAGCCATCTGTCATCCCCCTTCACTTTGCCTATCTCACATTTCCTAACAATGGCCAGCTTCTGCCTCCAAGCTAGTTTACCGCCGACAACGCCAGAGGTGGCCTCCTCACACAACACAGCTCTAGCGCACTGCCACCCGACCCTTTTCCATGACCGCACACAACAGCAGCCTGTTGCACTTGATCAAGCAGCAACACTGACCTCTTGCACAAGAACATCTTCATAAATGCAAAATAATTGGCATGTTTTTCCTTTCAACATCCTTATCACCTACAGTGAAATTCTCCAACGCACCATGTACCCTCCCTTCCTTGCTAACTCTAATTTCAAGGTTGATCATCAGATTGTAGAGAAGTATGGCGATAAGGAAAGAGCACGAGCTGGAGAGAGAGCCCTCGGTGACATAGGAGAGTGGGAGATGATTTTGGCTTCTTATCTCTGATATTTTTTCCTTACCTGTATCAGTTTGTTTGTGTGAGTCAACTAGAATAATTACTTTGTGATTGTGAAGCCATAGAGAAAATTGTGAACTTGTTTATGTTATTTAATATGGTTATGTCTTGTAAACTGCCAATTAGCATGGTTCCAATGTAATGTTGTGCTCTACATGAAGATTACATTACAATATACAATGTATCTTGTGAGGTTAATTTATTTTTTCTTGTATAAAAACCGGTTGGCATGTTTGTAACACCTATGTCGTTGGGAGTACAAAAAGAAATTTCTATGGATACATAACTTTGTAGTCGTGACCTTTAATTTCACATGATCTTGAATTAGGTATATTCAGACATGTTGACATTCTACATTTTTGTTATTGAGTCGTATATAAGGTGATAAAAATGCATGTTTACCCTTAATCTCCTCGTTTACTTGATGGGAAGAGGGTACGGGTAAGGGTAGGTAAGGATATTTCTAAAGTGGGTCATTACCCTTACCCTTACATACTACCCTCTAGTAGATAAGGGTAAGGATAAGTTTTTACCCTCCCCACTGAAAGCCCTAATTTATGGCCAACTGACTGGTTCAAATGTGAACCCAGTGACATGGCCCTTCAACCAAAAGACCTTGTTGGCTAGGTTTTACTATTCCTATCCTAACCTTACCACACGTGGACCAAGTGAGTAAATTACAAACTTAACCAAACCCTAATGGGCCTAGGCTCCGACCGATATAACCTTTGACCCATTAGTTAATAGGCTATTATAACCTCTAGCACTCCACGAGATGGAGCATGGAAGAACAACATGCCATGCTTGCACAACAGACATATAGCAGACAAATAGAAATGTGACTAAAGAGAATATAAACATGACTTAGAAACACAAAAACAAAGATATAGTCAACACAACATGTGAACTTCCTTTTAATTACTCTCCCCCAGACTTTTACATTCTTGATACTCCCAATTAACAAATATTTGTCAGACCGACAGGTGCAATTAAAAAACATTTGGAGTTCGATTACTCTTGGAATGTGCATCTAGAATAGAAAATGATGGTAGACATGTGCTTAAGTCATCTGAATTGCTAACTCAGCTTACGTTTTCATGAAAGTAGTTCCTCAACAGAAGCATTACTATCAAAATGATGTGTGGTATATGAAACAACAATATTGCTACAGGATGAATGACCCATAGCAGGTGGTTGATGTACTTAAAACAAATTCTCAACTACAGGAAAGATATGCCACAAACAATGGTCGACGTGCTTGAAAGAGCACAGATTAAGAAGCAGGAGAAAGTTAGATGAATGATCTTCTATGAACAATAAGTGTGCTAAACATGTATGTACATAACATAATGCATAGCTCTAGGATGTTCCAAGACAAGATACTAGATTCTTCATAGGAAAATGTAATCAATGGTGACTTTCAGGCTTCAATGGATAACTATGGCAGTTGCTAACCTGAAGCACCTGATCAAACATGCCGATCAAAAGGGAAGACGGATTAAATTGGAGCCTTATCTTCTCACGGTGGAAGGAGAGGATGAAGTTTGAAGATGGATTGTTGAATGACGATCTCAAAATCTAAACAACGGCATAACGATGACATGTCTTGCTTACACTTCATCTTTTTTCTCTCTTTTCAACTATTCATTTGATCTCTTTCTCTCATCACTTTATCTCATCATCCCTTCTTCTCTTCTTTATGTCTCTCTTTGCACCAGCCACCAATAGAATCAAAGAGTGGTTGGGGTGGAGAACCAAGACAACACTCCAAAGAGGCAGAGGGTGGGAAGTAATCTTTATAAAGTGCGAAGCGAGAGGCATGTAAACAGGACCTTGTAGCTGCTTTAGCATCAGGACGGTGCTCAAGCAGGCGCTTTTTAGAAAAGCAGATACTTCAGTTTCTATATGTTTTATAAATATTTACACAGATTCATACATATATAATAACAAATTGTTTAACTTTTGTACATATCTAAACCCATGTGATAGTATAAAATTAATCTCCATAAACAATACATCATCAGTATGGTGCATAATAATATACATATACATTAGGTATTATAGTAACATTAAAGTAGGTAATACGACAATATAACCGTAGTAAAAAGAAATTACAATTATTATAGTGATATTAAATATTAGTGTAGATAATACAAAATCACTTATATCATTACAAACTTACAGTACTAATGCAGATAAAACATCAAAGCTTAGTAATGTCCCAAAAATTACACAGATTATACTTTAATATAAGTATATAACAATAAAATGATGTGATGACAAAATGACTATAATGTAGAACACTGTAATACAGAGTTTTAGATATATAGTAGTAGTAAAAGATAAAGTAAATATACATTAGTACACCAGTAATACATAATAATGTAGTATCATATAATACGATATATAAAAACGTATATTGCTTATCATTCAGAGATAGAAGTTCGATATACAAGAGCATTACTTATTGTAAGAGTAGATCTATGCATATTGCATACTATATGCTAGTATAAAAGTCTAGAATCACAAATGGTAGTGTGATTTACAGATCTAGAACAAAGAGAGTTTGGGCCTAGCTTCTTGCTTACTCTAGGCGGCCTCAGGCGGATGCCTAAAAGCGGCCTTTAGGCATCTTGTTAATCGGGAAAAGTAGGGAAAAAGTGGACGCCAAATTTAAGGGTGCCTAATCACCACCTAAATGCCAAATAAAGCGGATGGGACTTGTCGGTGCTTAAACAGCCCCTGGAACATTTTTTAATAGTGATGGGAAGGGAAGAGGAAAGTGCAAGGGCCACTAGTGGGACATTATAGAAAGAAATAAGAAGTGAGATGAAAGTGAAGCATTAGGAGATAGTAATTTGCAGTGGAAATCTGAGTTACACCCCAGGATGCAGGGATCCAACTTCTCGCCGAAGGACATACACAAACCAGCCCAAGGTCCAGTCCATGCTATGTGGCTTGATGATGCATACTTGTTAAGACAAACACCTAGGCAAAGAATAGTAGAGGGCAAAAAAGAAAAGTAGATAGTCAGACCAGACCAGTTTTGTTTGGAGAGTTTATGAAGTCTAGTCTAGTATGAGAAATCTCTATATCGACCTTCAACAGCCTGCTCTCAGTTTTTTTTTTTTTTTGTGTGTGGTGGTGGTGGTGGTGGTGGGGGGGGGGGGGGTCTGACCATTCAAACGAGACCAGACAGATCTTAAGTAATTATTCGTATATCAATTTTCAACAATTCATATAACTCATACAATACCATTATCTTATTCATTTTCAATTATCACATATTAAGATGCTAAGTCTACATATTACAAAATAGAGATACATAATCGGAAATTTACATCTTCCAAAAAAAAACTGGTTAACCCAGTTGTTCAATCGGGATTCTCAAATGGACTTACATTTTGCACCCTAGGACCCGGTCTGACCTTGAACAGATGAACCTATAAGTTATTGATTATGAATTGTGATGATGATGATAATTGGACAAAAAATAAAGGTTTCTAGGCTGTTGAATTTGTAAATTATATTTATGATTTAAATACATCTTTTGATCTTCATACATGCTCCTTTTGCTGAACTTAAGACATGTTCTCATTTACATTATGCTTATGTTCAATTCACTCTTATTTTAATTGAATGCATGAATATTTTAATTTTGATATAACAAATATACGAGAACCATTCTATTTCAATTGAATGCATGCATATTTTAATTTTGATAAACCTAAAATTTAATGTAATTCATACTTCAATATTCAAATCAGAGCAGCCCTTCATTAGACTGCCTTCACCACCATCAGACATTTCTTCAGTATGCTAACAATGACACCCCCCACCAGCCAAGAGGACCCAGTTCGATACAGAAAGAACCTCTATTTCCAATTCTTCTTACATGTTCGTTCTGTTTTTCATCTAGTTCTCTGCATATGCTCTATTAAATACTAAACCGCTATTCAGAGAGCTCAGATCACTGTGTGCACCATGTCTCCCTCTTCTCTAATATACAACAAAAACAACACTACCAAAGCCTCTATATTGTCAATTTTTGCATTACATAATAGCTACTTCCACCTCCAGAAGCACCACCTATAGTCTACCTCGTTGTCCGTCACCTCCCTCTAGGAAATTTTGTGGGGGCGAAAGGCCAAAAAGCTTTCATATTTTGTATTCGTGCCCCTTGACTGTGCATAAAAAATGGATATACGGAACAAATGATTTTGAAGAGGGTGTAAAGGGGGTCAGGGGTGGTGCTGAAAGGATCAACTGGATGACTGAGATCCAACCAGGACTAATGGATTTGAATCCTCCTGTTCTTTCTCCAAAAGTAACAAATACGATATCTCGCGAAATCTCTTTTGGCCTGAGTAGGATATCCTTGCTGATTAAAAAACACGATAAGCAACACCTTGACGAGCAAGCATGGCGAGGATGATTTCAAGGCACACAGCAGGTCAGCAGCCAGCAGGTGAGTTTGACTCCGTTGTCTGCTTTACTCCGTAAATCAAGCACCGTTCACCCATTTTAAAGCGTAGTTACAAACACACTTCTCTTTGCCTCTAACAAAGGAAAAAGAACACGCCGAATGTTGGAGGCCTATTAAACAAAGAAACGTCCGGATGAAACATACCATCGTGAAAGTGGCCTACGTCCAGCACACGAGATTACCGTTTCGTGTTAACTGATGTTTTCTGCGAGACGAGTGTTAAACAGAAGAGAGCAGAGTCTGGCCGATGCTTCTTCCCCCCTCCCTTCTTCTACGCGGGAGGGAATGAGATCCGTTAACAAGACCGCCAATCTTCTCAAAAGGTCCAGAAGCGGGTCTATGGGTCTAGAAATTGGTCACACCAATACCCTTCTTAAACCGTTTGTTCATTTTATTTGAAGAAAGAGACGCCCGATTTCTAACTGTGTAATTTCCCTTTTTAATATGTATACTAGCAGATTGGTCTTCAAAAAAAGTATAGCAGCAAATTACGTATGAAGCACTTCGATTACAAGTAAGAAAAGATAATAAGATAACATACGAGTGATTATATCAACGTAATATAAGCACTTGAAATTAATATTTATATTTATATTCACATACTTCTACTTCATTAACATTTCATACCTCTACGAAATAAAGATGCCTCTCCTAAAAGTATATTACATTGAGAGAAATGCACAAATTGTGTTCATATAACCTCCATTTTATCATCTTTGTCGCAAACAGAAAGTGAAAATATAATTATACATGGGTGCATATTATGAATACCATTCCTCACAAGTGAAAATTACTTCTTAAGTATAGCACAATAAAATAAATGTACATATAATTGTATACCTTTTCCATCCATCTTCTACTCATGTGCATATCACTTATCAATGTATAATATAATAGTATGAAGATGTTACCTATACTAAAATTACAAAATTATGGGTTATGTGGCATAGGTTGTATTTCCTTCATTTGTTGAATCATCATGAAACCGAATAGGTTCTATGTATGACTCATCTCATAAGAACCTCTTTTGTTTTAAGCCAGAAAATCATTTATTCGTGTAGTGTTCTCTTGTGAGTGCCAAAGAGAGAGAGTATAACAAGACCCATTAGAACATGTTGAATCAAAAGGAATACTATATCTATCATTACATACTTGTAGAGACCCACTCTTATCATGTTCATGCATGTTACTTAGAGAATCAGGACATATCCCAATATTCATACTAATAGAGATTTTTTTAACCAAACTCTTGACAAGCTTGCCCACTATGGTATTTCTTTTGTGTTTGAAGTCTAGTTCATGTTTCACCATTCCTTTGGAAACCTCCATGATTCTATAACAAATGGGTCCATTACCATGTAGCTACATATCACTAGGTTGCAAAATGACATGGAGTCTGATGTCAGTTATACTTCATCTATCCCCGCCAAAAGTCAAAATGTCAATAGTAATAAGGTATATTAAAAGAACATATCTCGTTCCTATTATGTGGTAAGTTCCTTTGAATCAACATGCTAACATCCTTGTGGACTACTACCGAGTTAGAATTTGAAATCCGCCTTTTCTTGTTGAAAATATCTTTTCGAAATTTTATGTAGCAAAAAATCTACTCAATTGCTTCCACCAATGGGAGATTGATGTGAAGCTTGTAAAACATGTCTAGTGTTTTTCTGCATTGCCTTTTTCATGATATGAGGGAAAGGAGCATGTGCCAAAATCTGGCTTTTATGAGGTGATATGCATGTGTACTTGGGGTTCTGCCTTCCCCTAAGATGGCATCAAAAATATCCTCTATCAACACTTACTCAGATGATCGTCCATGAGACGTAACTTCCTCCTCTCTTACGGGAACAAATGTATCTTTAGATCACTATGGTTGTTCTCCATGCATGTTGTCTTGTTGCCTTTTCCTCCCTAGTGGTCTTCCTACTATGTAATGTTATAGTATTGGCTTGTTGGTTGTACTGAGAGACATGTGTAATTCTTAGGAACCCTTGTTGTGTTTGGATTTTTTGTATGCTTAATATCGATTGTCAACTGAGATGCTTGTGTCTTAAGACAATGTATCTAGGACCCATGATTTTATTTATCCTTGTGGGATTGATCCAAGTACAACTCATTATTTTGATATACTTCATGACCATCTCCTCCAAGAAGTCTCGGTGTCTTGGTCCTCCACCTCCTTGAGATAGTTTGTTGGTGTTCATGCACTCGTGACGTAGGTTGTTTCATATAAGATGGATCTTGTTGGAAGTCATTTGGATCCTTTTATGAAAAGTTGGGGACGTTATGCCATGGATACTCATTTATTCTATTGGGATGCAACATAGACATGCGTTCTTCATTATAGCCTATACGTTATGGGAGTTCAAGGTCCCCAGTTGTGTAGTAAATACACTCGTCTGTGACTTCAGTTCAAACATTTCCTTAGATTCCATTACACTCTGTGTTATTCATGTTTGCATTTTTATATTGGGTTATTTTAGAGTCAAGCATGGTCCTCTCCCTGAGATATAGACCACAACAAAGCTTTTTGTCTTGATTAAAATCATAAATGCTATAATGAGAACACTTCCTAAATGTGTCTTGGTAGATCTCCCAAGCTTTAGAATAAGACTCATTGGGCCCCTGCTTGAAGTTGTGGGTTTTTCCCACCACTTGTGTAGTATTCTAAGGTGTAAAGTGTCACAAAAAAAACTATCCACCATCTGATCCCATCTATGTATTTAATTTTAAGGCATATTATCATATCATGGATTGACCCTATCCATTCAAGAAATTGGAAAGATCTTCATATGGATTATAGTTGTTGGTTCCCGATCAGTATTGTGGTCCGCTCCATGTTGCCTTTCGGGTTGGTTGTCCTCCATGTTTTGCTTTTCATACTTGATTCAGTCTATGCACCAAATTATATTCATCACGACAGGTTGATTAATTTCCTTATTGGGTGGACACATGCGGTGCTTGGGTTGAGTCCTGCTTGACAAGCCGAATGTGAGACTTGAAATATAACATGTCGCCAAGCACCTCATGTACTGCCACAGGACATCGCTCTCTTCAATGTATCACAACATTTAACAAAATTAATAATATGAAGCATCATATCTTCATGCCTGTGTCCATGGAAGGCTCAAGTCTTTACCACTACCATAGGGCTAGGATCAATCTTGTAGCTTCCAACATCCCCTACTTTTCTTCTAATATGACCTTTCTCACATGTAGATGAAAAGGCCCTAATCCTCTCCCAAATAGTTTATTCTTTTTAAGATCCTCCACCTACATTACCACCTGCAACTCCACCTTCATTGTCATTACTACCTGTATTATTATCTTTATGATCAACATTTCAAGTGGTTCTTCCTTTTTCACTAGGATTTAAACTAGAACGAGTGATAGGGAATAATAAACATATTCTCTTATTTGATGAATTATATTCTTTGGATCATATTTGAATGGTGTGTGCTCACCAACAAAAGTTGAGTGTGTATGCACCATGCACCAGTACTTGAAATAGATCAAAACATTTTAGAATGATAGAGTAGTCAATATGAAACACAAATAAGATTCACAATAATAAAAAAATGGAAGTAGCCTAGAGTGTGGTCAGTCCAAGAACTCGTAGTGATAGTGGTTCTATTTCTCCAGCAATGACACCAAAAGTTTGACACGCGGATATTATGTGTGAGATATGAAAATGCACAGTCAAAGTAATAACAAAAACTGAAGAGATCTTGAGTGTCGAGCTTAGAAATTGGGAACACTTGAAACTACTACTAACTATTTCCTATCATCTAGACCAAAGAAAAGGTTTACTGGTGTGGATTGCAAATTCAAGATGAACCTAAAAGAAATATAAATGGTTGGTTCAAATCATAATGATTGGAATCTCTAGGTTTATTGATTTCACCATGGTTTTATCCAATTGCTAACAAATGATTATTTCTTTTGAATAGGGATCTAAATTAGTTTTTTTCCTCATGAAGCTTAATACCATAATCAATTTAGTCAAAAAAACCTAAGGTCGTGGCATTTTTGTATAGAAAACTAAATATTAGATCTTATTCATCTTTGTTAATATGTATGTATAGGGACCTACTTGTGAATGTTGAAAAGGTCAAGGGTTTATGTGTAAATTCTGTAATGTCTCTTGTATGTATAAACAAGCACCCAGACCATAAGAATGTGTCATGGGTTTCCTCCATTGTTTTCTTCTTTACATGGTATCAGAGAAAGGGAAAAGCCTAGAGTAGCCAACAATCTCTCCAAGTAAGTCGTAATGAGTGGTCATCACGATCTAGAGGTCTACGCTCATCCAAAACAACACCAGCTTAAACTTTTCCATCTGAGCTACATTACATGTACTATAGCATGATGACCATAGTAGTGGTGACTTCTCTCTCTCCAGTTGGAGTTGGGCCTTTCCCTTCTAATCCATCCTTCCTCTTGGTCCTAGATGCCATGTGATCCTTGGGGCTAGCTTTTACACCCCCATTTCTTCTCCATACCAGTATTGCATTAGCCTCATGTCAACAACCTTTTTATCGCAACTATTTTTTACTTTAATAAAGATGATAGGAGAGGTTGTTTTCCCTCTTAGATCAGATCTAAAGGGGGCGTTCCTACCTTAACATCATTCCCATAGAAGTTCAAGGGCAGAAGAAAAACAAGGAGGGTGCAGCGGGTCTTCGTATCCCAATTCATCATCGGTAGAGTACTATAGCATAGGGGTTTTGTCTACTAATACTCTATAAAGTACATATAGTTTGTCCATTCTAGTTAATTGATGTTGTTCAAAGTCATATTTGGTCTTATTTGGGTGCATTGTTGCTTCCAAAGTCAAGTTGTTTCTACCAGAGCATGCCTCAACCTATAAGTGGTCTTGCTCATACAAGTTGTTGCCCATCTTCACAACAACTAGTACAAGTGGTCTTGCAATTTTGTTGGACTTGTTTGGAGCCATCATTCACTAGAGTCAAACATTATATCATATGTCTTTCTTCAATCATTGCAATATATGAGAGTAGTCAGAAACTGATTCAAAATGATGTCAAAGAAGAAAGAAGTTACTTATCATGTGATATTATTTGAATAAGAGTACTCATAATTGATGTGCATTTGAGCTTCACAATAGTCTACGCCTTTAGTTGCCTCTCTTGTTTTGAGAGTTTCTACTTCAAGATGCCTCTTATGCCTTTAGTTGCCTCTCTTGTTCTGAGAGTTGCTACTTCAGGATGCCTATCTTTGGCTTCCAAGGCAACAACATCCAAGACCGGCTGGGTTCCTGATTCATGTGCAAACAATGGCATCATAAGGGTGTTAGAGATGTTCACCACATATGCCCATTAGCTTAACCTACCTAGTGTCACCCTTGCAGATGTCTTTATCACCTATGTTAAGGGAACTGGGATGGTGTAGAGGAATCCACAAATATCTCTTCCATATACCATAATACCTCATTTTCCTTTTAATTTATTATCAATTAATAAAGTAACTCATGCTCTTCAAGCCTCTGTTACATTCTTACCAGATACTTGTGTGATACAAGACTTGAAGACGGGGGAGATGATTGAAGAAGGGTATGGATTGGCAGGTCTCTACTACTTGCAAAGGTTTCATGTAGCATGTGTCATAGCTTCTCCTTTGGTGGTGCATAGTCATCTTAGTCATGCTTTTTTAGATAAGCTTAAGATCTTGGTTCCAAGTTGTCCAACCTAGAAAGTTTACAATGTGATCCATGTCAGTTAGGGAAATATACAAGGTTCATATTTAGGTACAAAGAGAGTCAAAGAACAAAGTACACTTTTTAATTAATCCATTCAAACATTTAAGAATGGAGTCGTGTTACTTCCAAGCCTGGCCATAAGTATCTTTTAATCTTTGTAGATGATTACTCACGTGCTACATGGCTTTATTTGATGAAAGAAATATCTAAACTCTTATATATATTAAAATATTTCTGTGTGGAAGTGGAAACCAAATTCAAGAAGAAAATGTGTAACCTTCGATTTGATAATGCTAGAGAATACTTCAGCCATGACTTAAGTCATTTTACTACCACCCATGGCATCATCCACAATGATCTTGCCCGCTTTCTTGGTATTGGGGTGGACATGTTGGGTTTCAAGGCCACCAAGTGTGTATTTTTAGGTTACTCTAGAGCACAAAAGGGGTATAAGTGTTTTAGTTCTACCTTATGTCACTTTTTATGTCTGTGGATGTCACCTTCTTTGAAGACACACCCTTCTTTGATGATAGTGCTTCAATGACTCCAGTCACTATATAGGAGCTCTTGCCTCTTCTTGTTGTTGTTCATTTTGTTGTTCCTCTATCTCATGATAGTGGTTGTCCAAAAGATATTGTTCCACCCTATTCCACTAGGGCATTGATCACTAGGGTATATACTCATCATATAGGTGCAGATCGGTAGTCTGATTCATGTACCTATGTAGGTGGAGTAGAGACACCTACTAGTTCATCTCCTTCTCCAGATGCTTCCTTGTCAGAAGGTTAGGTAGAGATACTTCCTTCTCAACCTCTATAGTAGAATCTTCCTATTTCTTTAAGTAAAGGAGTTAGATGTTGCACTCCTAAAAATATTCAACATTCCATCTCTAACTTTGTTTCATATAGCTACCTTTCACCTATGCCTTTATTTATTCTATATACTTTGTCTCTATACCTACATCTATTTCACTTGCACTTGATCACCCAGGATGGTGTCATGCTATGGAGGAGGAGATGTCATCTCTTCACCTTAACAAGACACGATCTCTTGTTTTACGCCCACATGGCAAGTATGTTGTTGGATGCCACTGGGTTTACACTATCAAAGTGGGTGTAGATGGTTGTGTTGGTCAAATCAAGGGATGTTTGGTTTCCAAAGGCTACACTCATGTTTATGGAAAGGATTACTTAGAGGCCTTCTCTCGTGTGGCAAAGATGACATTTGTTTGCATTTTTTTGTCTCTAGATGCTACTGACTCTTGGCCTCTACATCAACTTCATATAAAAAATGTGCTCCTACAAGATGATCTGGATGAGTATATTTACATGAAGCAACCACCTGGGTTTGTTTCTCATGGGGAGTCAGATTTGTTATGTTGTCTTCAAAAGTCTCTTTATGGTCAGAAGCAATCACCTCGTGCCAAGTTTGGTAGATTCAGTAGTGCTCTTTTTGAGTTTGGACTCCATAATTGTACCATGGATCATTCAATCTTCTACAAAAGACAGAATTATAGGACCATTTTCTTGGTGCTATATTTCGATGATATTGTGATTACTGGGAATGACAAGCATGACATTGTACAATTAAAGCTCTTTCTGCAGGGCCAGTTTCAGACAAAAGACTTAGACAAACTTAAATATCTTATAGAGATTGAAGTTTCCAAGTGTAAGTTTGGGATTGTAATTTCATAAAGGAATTATGCCTTAGATCTTCTCATTGAGTCAAGGATGCTTGGGGCTAAACCTATTGATACTCCAATGGATCCTAAACTCAAATTATCCATGAAGTAGAGAGAGAGAGTTACTTGATGACCATTTGAGGTACATGTGGGTTGTTGGGAAGTTGATTTAGATTCTTACTTGACATTGCCTTTGTGACTAGTTTTGTTAGTTAGTTCATGGATAAGCCATGCACAAATCAAATGGAGGTTGTTATGCAAAATTTGAGGTATCTCAAGAGGTCTCTTGACAAGGGTCCTCTCTACCAAAATCATGGACATTTACAAGTGTAGAGTTTCTCATATGCAGATTGGTCTGAATCTAGCATCTATAGGAGGTCTATTTTTGGTTACTGTGTGTTTGTGGGAGGAAATATTGTGTCTTGGAAGAGAAAGAAACAAACTATGATAGCAAGGTCTATTGAAAAATTAGAGTATAGATCTATGGCCATAGCAACATGTGAGTTGTTATGGATTTTCTACTTGTTAGACGAGATAGGCTTCATGCAGGAAGCTCCCATAGACTTGAAATGTGACGACCAGGTCGTTGTTCACATTGCCCAAAATTCTATCTTTCATGAGAGAACCAAACATATTGAAGTTGATTGTAATTCCCTGTAAGAAAATAATCAATGAAAGTTGATTCAACTGTCTCTAGTCATATTAGAAGACCAATTAGTTGATTTGTTTACAAAGTCCTTGAATAATTTTTGATTCTAATACTTATGTAACAATTTGGGCATGTATCATATATATTCTCCAAATTGAGGGGGGTGTTCATATATATGTGTAGGGACGTACTTGAAAATGTTAGAACAGGCTTGTAGCTTATATGCAAATTCTATAATGACTCTTGTAAATATAAACAAGCCCCCAACTAAAAGAGTGTGTTGTCGATTTTCTCCATTGTTTTTGTCTTTGCATCTATCCAATTACTAATAAATGAATGTTGCTTTTAAATAGGGATCTGAAATTAGTATAATATCCTCTTGAAGCCTAATACCATAATCAATTTAGTCAAAGTCCTAATGTTGTGGCATTTGTTTCTAGGAAAACAAAAGATTAGATCTCATTCATCCTGCTCTCTAGTGTAGCTCATAAGGAAGACATACTAATGCATATGCTAAAGGGCAGTCAAGGTGGTTCTACCAATAAAATGTAATAGTACCAGAAGATTTTTAAAGAAAATTTAGCTAAGAAATATGGAACTATATTAAGTATCCTTGGAGCATAATAAGAGGTGAAGAGGCATGGCCATGTTTTTGTAGTGTGGTATCGACCAGTGGACATTACCAGTGTATAGTTTCTCTTGGTTGAACATTAGGATGACTTGCTTATGATATGAGAATAATACATAGTTGATCCATTTTATGCTTTTGTAGGTCAATGTAGCATTGACTATGAATTTCATCCTCTACTTCCTATGCTAAGATAGCCAATGTGAGAGAGTCACTCCCCAATATATAGGTTCCATGTTGATGAATAGCATGCAAACCTAAAACAATATATTGTTTCCCCTCCATGAAAGCATCATCTACAAAGAAGCAGGTCATGATATCCTTGGGCACTGTCTGGGGGGAAGGTACAAGCTTGGGCACAATTGTATTTTAATTGTTAGACAATTTCATGCTTGTATTGGCTCTTGTGCATATGAACATGTAGATCACTTATGCGTTATAGTTTGCCATTGTGGATGAAGTCATTCTTAACTTTCCACCCAACATCCACTGAATTGAATTGTAGATGCAAGCTTATGATTACCTACCTAACTTGTAATGAAGTTTAACGATTCATTTTTTGATGAGGAATTCATGGAGTTCCATAGGGACAATTCTTCGCACACTGGTCGACTAATAGCACACAATCTCTAAAACATTCGAGGATTGGATCATTCCCATCACCGCATGTCAAGCATGTGATCAGGACATTCATGTGCCTTTGTGATTACACACAATTTTTTGTAGCTCCTTGTGCTAGAGGTGCCATAGTAAGACTTTGATATGCTATAATAGCTTGGATTTCCAAATGTCATGCTCGTAACCCTCTAGTTGGGAAATTTTGCGTAGTCCAAGACAGTTACAAGTTGATCCTACTGTAAAGGCTCTAGAAATATCATGTGGCCATGTTAGAGTATTAAGATTCTCAATCTTCATTGTTGTGGGAATATCTCTTATTATGTTCCATGCGGGTTGGGGGATATATTGATGTCTAAAATCCCAGTCCCACTCCCTGTCAGTGTCGACCATGAAACTGACTTCAATGTCCTTCATATCATTAGGAATGTGGATACAAGTTTTAATATCTAATAGAGATATACCACACACCCATTGATCCTTACGAACATTAGTAATTATTTTGTTTTTTACAACAATAGAACATTATTATCTCAAATCCTATATGTGGTTCTGAATAAAAGACTGTGATATTGAGTAGGGTTACGTCAAGATTTTTCCTTTTATCACATATTTCTCATGTTACCTTGACCCAGGTTGTATCATGATGGTTCAAAAATTCCACAAGTTTTAAGAATAAGTGCAGTCTTGTGATCTATAACATCTTTCAGTTCAAGGCCACTGAGGTATTCATTGTAGGTGGCTTTCTTGCATGAGAGAAGTGATAGCTTTTTCTCATTTCTATTTCCAAACCATATTGATTATAGTATAACTTTCGATCTAACCACATAAGGAGGGTGATAGGTAGAATGATTGCATAGTACACACTAGAAAATCTTGTAGGGTTGAATTCACAAGTGTGATCTACCTCCAAGGATATTGTCTTACATTCCATGTATTGATGTGTGATCTCTTTGTCCCAAACAAGTGAGCATTTTGATTTATTGACATGGTCGCGAAGAATGGGTATGCCCATGTAGCATCCTAGATCCTCTATTTGATGTATTCCTAAAGTTCTACTAATCCTTTTTTTTCTCTCCTACTAGTGTTAGTTATGAAATAGCATTCTGACTTATCTTTTAAGATTAACTGACCTAAGATAGAATATAACTCATCCATGATTTAAAGAATAGTTGTTCCTTGTGCTTGGTCTGCCTCTTCAATTAAAAGAAGATCATCGAGAAAAAAGACATGAGATAGGGTTGTTCCACCTCTACTCAAGACTATCAATTTCCATTTCCTTTAGCAACTGGCTTTCCAATTACATGACTTAATATTTCTATACATAAGACATAGGGGCTAACAGGATCCCATTGTCTAATTTCTTAGCTTTCCTTGAATGGCTGCATTAGTTTACCTTCCATAGCTTTCCTTGAATGACTGTATTAGTTTATCTTCCCAAAGAATGGACGTTTTGCCTTTTGTAAGCACTTCCATGATGGTTTCTATCACTCTATCAGGAAGTTCTATTTTGTGCATGATGTCTAGAATAAATTGTTGGT
Source organism: Alisma plantago-aquatica (assembly GCA_963693085.1). Classification (NCBI taxonomy): domain Eukaryota; kingdom Viridiplantae; phylum Streptophyta; class Magnoliopsida; order Alismatales; family Alismataceae; genus Alisma; species Alisma plantago-aquatica. The sequence goes on from OY856409.1 coordinate 1,882,999,155, forward strand.
ATGTATGCCTAGAGAGACAATCATATGATGATTTGTAATGGCATATCAAGTAAATATATTTGATTGATAATAAAGACAATCTTTCAATTTATTTTGTTTCACTCAGTTATGGGATAATGAGGAAACATAATGAATGTCTAAAGAGTGACATTACTCAATGGCGTATGTTTTCAGGTTGATAACCTGAACAATGAAATCATACATATGTTAAGAGTATGTACATTCTTGTTATGTCCATAGTCAGATGTTATTGTGGAAGGATGATAGACCATAATAACACATAAGACTAGAATATGTGTTGGTTGATGACAAAATATCATCAGTCATAATATGTGATATCAAATAAGCACATAGATACTTTTTGGAGAACAGTGTATTAGACAGACCCACCTTGAGAGAGACACATGGAAACCATAATTGGTGGTCATAATCATCTCTCATAGTGAAGGTGGTTATTGTAGTTCTTAGACCTAAAATTACTATGCTCATCACAAGTAGTTCAGTGTATTTTGACATCGTCTACCGTGACCTTGAATAAGGGTTGCCATAAAGGTGATGATCGCATGCACTGTGACACATGGGAATGATTGTAAGTGATGTAGATGGGATTTGCCCCTCCTACAAGAGTTTGATATCACGTCCACTTGATAAGTTAGATTGAGAAAAGCATGTGCATGCACATGTGGATCAATATATGATATTGAGGTCACATATATCTCAGGCAGTCTGATCTAGTTTATGGAACATGGCTTGAACATTGAAAGGATGACGATTCCACGCCTTGAGTTCAATCTGAATATTTTTCGTCGGTAAAAAATTCTATTGCTATTAAATGAAACCAAAAATTAAGGTACAAAGGTTTGCGCCCCTACAAAACTGGGATGATAACCATCCAAAAAAATCTAGAGAGTCCTGATATGGACCTCAAGAATGAACAAGAAAAAGAGAAAACAAAGACAACCAGCAAAACAACTGACTTCAGCCGACAACTGAGGAGTCCAACATCCATACCACCAACACTAATCACTAGCATTATGCACACCTTCAAAGAGTGACGTCTTTAGCTTCTGGAGGTTGTATCAAGAATTGTTAGAGACCGTCAGCAGTTCTAGAAGCTAGGGATCAATTGCTTCTCATTCACACCTAATATATACATCACAAGATAGTGAAAGTCACACAAGAATCCATCAAAACACTTCACTGCACACTGGGATCCTACGATTAGTCCACCTACTATGTCTTTACTGGCATTAATGAGCACCCACAAATTTGTGAAGAACAAATAGATCTGTAACCCCATTCCTCCAGTCAACAATAAAATAGATCTTTGAATACAAGTAGGACCAAAACACCTGCAATGATGTATTCAACACTCATCCAAACTCCTCGTCAGAGTCCTAGTAATCTATAAGAGGCCAAGATATACCCACACAAGGGCTTGAAGCCTATGTTTGCACTGGGACATATCATCAGGCACCTAGCAGGCGTCCACCACACACAGCAGCATGTTGTGTCAAGGATCGTGAAGAGTCACCACATCGGAGTCGGAGCAGCACACCAGTGGGGAGGAAGGGCACCGCTATCGACCTATACATAGCAACTAGAGGGCATCCAGGAGTCCTGGTAACCTTTTAAGGAACCATCCACCATTCGAAGAAGCAGATCGCGGAAGCATCCTGACAAACACCTGTACGCAGCAACCAGAGGGCATCTAGGAGAAAGCCTCGATAACCCTAGGCCGTGCTTGATCAACCAGAGGCCAGGAGGGCAGCGGGAAGGAGCATCACGCACACCGCTGGCGGCCAGAGGAGAAAAGAGGTGCCACTATAGTTTCTTTGAGTCCCCTATGAAGGGAATAAACCACCGAATACCTATCGTCTAGGGAGGACTGAATTGGGGAAGGGAAGAAGAAAGGCAAGAGAAAGAGAGGGACGAGATCGACCCTGCTAAGAAACGGCTTGAAAGAACCGCCCGGATCGCTGAACGCTGGATGAAGATGGCTCCTCTCCCACTAACCTCCATTTATCTAGGTGGGTGTCGATTATATCGACTCAGACGTTCTGCCACCAGATCCATATCCTGCTTATGAACTTCCATTCACACGTTGTCGAACTCTTTCTCAACCTCCTTATCCTCAACCGAACTACATGAGCAAATGAGGAAGGAAAAAACCCCTCGCCAACTCCTCCTTGACATCAGGCATACACTGTGATCATCGACTATATCAAGATTTAGTCGTGTGCCACTTCCACCAGAGAGCTTAGCAGGTCGCAGGGGAGGCCAGGGGGAGGAAGACGCCGGGGAAGCGCCCCTCCCCCCAGCGGCGGCCGCTGGGCCAGAACCCTAGAGAGAAGGGGGAGTGGGTAAACTAGAGAGAGAACTCTCGGTCACCCAACCTCATTCAATTCGAATATTAGAGACAAAGGAATTATACAATCATTGTAACACCAACCACAAATTGTATGTTGAAGTTGTTCTCCAACTTTTGGATTACTTACTAGACATCGCTCTATGATTGTGATGTCATAAATGGGTTATGGATATTCACTACCAACATAACTTAGAACCTATAGGGTCACACACATAAGATACACTTGGATTTTGAGTTCATTCATGAATATGGTTTAAACATGATTACTAAAGAGTTAAGTATTCAATTTAAACAACATTGGTTGAATATTGACTAAGTGAACAATGAACCAACTGGTTCAAGTGTTGAATCGACCAATTCAGTGTATCAGGTCAATTGAACCAACTTTGACAATTCTGTACAATGAATCGATCGGTTCAGGAAGTGAACCGATCGGCTTAGGTTTGTGAACCTACTAGTTCAGATTGTGAACCAAGTGATTGGTGGATCAATTCGATTGATTCTAGGATTTGTCCTAGCATCATGTTGTGCTTTAAATTGGATATTAATTATCAATACAATTGCGACTGGGAAGCTTGTTGAAACAACCGGTTCAAGGGTTAAACTGACCGACTCACATGAAAACCAATCAATTCACCTATGAACCAAGCATTTTGCTGCTCGCAGGTTGCACAAATTCATGAAATTCTAGTCCCTTCTGTTCCCACTCAGATTGGGAACCCTGACCTTGACCCTCCTATAAACAGAGGGATACTGGGTGCTTCTTAGACACAACTCAATTTCTTCTTACAATTGTTTGTCTTCTTTGGTTGTGGTAAATGAGAGAACTTGAGCAAATCCTACCCGATAAAGGGAGGGATAGCAAGGGAGAACAATTGTGGGAGAGTAGTTTGGTGCTAATACACCAACATGGAGGGACAACTCCTTCTTGTCAGTTATACTAGAATGACAGGAGTTCTCGATTGTCTGTGTAGACTACCACATAGGCGTGGAGCCTTTCCCACTAGGAGGATTATCTCAAAATGATGTCTGTGGTGATCAACCATGTCACACTCTAATACTTGGAACCTAGAAAGTACATGATTAAGCTATTGATGACATCATTATGGAATAGATTTATGTTTGTAATAAAATTTCATCCAATTTTTATGATATTTGGATTTTATGGAAAAAGAATGTAGAGAGGATATTTTGTGTAATTATGACTATTTTGTAATATCCTTGAAGTCTGAGAATATGACATTTAATTTTATGGTTGAGATGACAACCAAAATAGAATATTGAAGGAAATATAATGAGTCTGGTTCATGGTTTGAGCCCTAGAACCAGCTTAGATCTTCATATTCTGTAACTAAAACAATATTAATCGCATGTGTCATGCATGAGCTCCAATTGAAAATCAATATTGATTCAAGCTTTAGTTTCATGATTTAGAATAAGATTAAGCTCATTGACCCTTTGCAAGACTAAGGAACAAGCCATGTGCCCTAGAGTTCCATTTCTAGATCAACTGGGCAAATTAAGTTTTACAAATAGATCCGTGAAGTACAAATTGGGGATGGATTATTTAGTGCTCGCAATAAATGCTCAAAATATTTTTAGTAGATAAATAATTATAATATTAGGTTGTGGGATAAATTTCAGATGATTTGGATATATGTAGTGGCCTAGGTAATTCAATTTTTAATTATCCAATATGTATTTAAAAGAGAATTTTTGAATGTCTATATGATCTATTTTGATCTAATATCTTTTCCATGAAGAGATGACAACTATATATTGTTAATACCAAAATTTGGGGTCATCGGAGCTATGAGGTGGGCTATATAATTATTTCTTTGAGTTGGACTTTTATCAAAAAAGAAAATAAAAAAGGGGGTGGGCGTCGGTTCACAGTGTTGTGTGTCTAAGAACATGACTCGAACAAAGTCCTCAAAGGGGAGGATCCCATACATCGTACCTTGGACAAGAGGTTAGAAAGCCTCCGATTCCAGTGAATGATGGGCTAGCAAGTTTGGTCCTAGGATTTTACATGAAATCGAGAGGGACAGCGAGACAAAAGAACAAAGAAGACATAAGAGGACCATGATGGTAGGGATCAGGTGGAGTGTCATTTGGCATCCGTCGAGCCAATGTAGCGTGGATGGAGATGAAGAGGAGGAGGGTCGGCAGCCAGGGCAACCTTTGCCCGATTTATCACCAGCCAGGAGCATGGGCTTCTCGTGAGAAGCACTGGGTGTGGTGCCCCTATTCCTGCGATGGAAACATGGGAGAAACCCCCTTTCCATCGGGTGAAGAAGGCGTGGATCTGTCTGGTTTGAGGGGATTACTGATGCCCCTTAGCCGTTGGATCGTCTTCCAATTGACAAGAATGGATGATGAGGTAATATACTCAAAAAATCATAACCTGAGATTTCATTATCTTTTCTAGACATATAAGGTATCAATAGAAAGCTACCCGAATGTATTATCTCCTAAAAATACCTTCAATAAGTGGTTTTGATGTTTACACATTTAGATATTCTATTTATCCAAAACTATATGATTTTAATATATTGTGCATTAAAAATAGCAAACGAATTTAGAAATTCATGAAATTTTAGTAATAAGTAAATTTTGGTATGTTTAACATAAAATTCAAGGCCTGGTCTTTCAAATGTGATATTTTACTAAGGTTTTTTATGAAACCCCTAGTAAGGTCATTATGGGTATGTCACCCAACATTTCACAATGAGCCGATCAGAGATTTCTACCTAAACTTTAATATACACTATATTACTATTTCTAATGTTTTTCTAGAGTTCCATGTATAATTATATCAGTATATGATTTTTGAGCCAAAGTGGCCATTATACAAGATAATTGCATATGATTTGTGAGACAACATGTGATTCATGCACTATTTGGTAAAGAAAATGATTTTAATTGTATTTTCCTTCGATATCAGAAGTAATTCAGTAATATTAGTATATTTTATCATATTTGAGGCTTAATCTTAATATATGATGTATATTCTCATATTAGTGCATAAGATGATTTGAGTATAAAGATTATAGTGGCTATATAATGCAAATTTTGATATACGTTTAGCACTAGGACTTTTGTTTTGACTTATGTTTCATATAAATAAGAACCCTAATTTGGATAAAGGGGTTAAGGATGATGGAGTTTGAGATTTAAATATGGAAAAGGAAAAATATACATGGACTAATAGAACTGTAATGATGTCCAAGTGATTAATCTATGGAACTTGGGATAATGACTACCTTAAATATACCTTCATTGCAAAATATAAGTGGACCATGTCCATTGAATTTCATTATTATTATAATATAGCCTATCCATTCTTACAAAGAAACATAGAGATAAGTTACTTTCATAATTTAGTACTTCATATCATGCCAGACTTTGAGTAATCAGATTTTGTTCATTTTGAGTTTTGTCAGATTATTAGATTTTAAGTATTTGAGATTTATAGTATTGTTATGATCAGTTCAGTTTATTTCCTTAAGACTTTGAACTCAGATGTCAAATATCTAATATCAAAATTATGTTAAGATCTCATGTTAAAACTGAGCTTCAAATTAAGATTTATTAGATAATCAGATTATCTAATTTTAGATTTAGATATAGATTCAGATCCATAATTAAAGAACAAAGATATAGATATAGAAATAATAGATCAAATTAAGAGATAGAAATTAAGAACAAATTCAGATTTAGAGATAGAAATTTGAAATATATTCAGAGATAAGAGATTAAGATTCAAAGATAAGAAATTAAGAATAGAGATAGAAAATGACATCAGAACATTGATTATATATATTATAGGATAAGTCCTCACCAGATGGCCCCAGGATGATTCCGAGGGCGTAATGTGCCATACACTACGAGTGCCACAGAGGTCACATAGTGCCAATAGTGGGTGCATTGCACCATAGAGGACACTTCAGTGTCAACAGAGGGCATGTAGTGCTAGTAGAGAGTGTGGTGCACCATAGAAGACACTTTGGTGTTAATAGAGGGTGCATTGTGCCAACAGAGGGTGTTTTTCACCATAGAGGACAATTCAGTTTCAATAGAGGAGGACCTATTATATGATGGTGGCCACATATCAGATAAAAGACATAAGTAAAAGACATGTTGATTCAGAATGAGTTTAGAACTTTATGATATTAGTTCAACTTTCAGTTATGTCATATTTATGTTTATCATATTAGAAGTTTAATGCCACTTACTCTAACCTAGGTTTCCCTTTGTGAATGGCTGGGGATGAGATGTCTGCAAGTACAGAACTTTAGGAGGTAGTCATGACAAGATGATGCAGTGACAATTTCAAGAGATTTTCTTGGTGGGGTGCCATCTACACTGTCCCATATTTGACATGAGATTTGTATAATGTAGTATCATGATATTAAGTTTATTTTGTAATAAAGTTTGTTTTCTAAGAATTTATGAGAATGCATTTTTACACTAGTCTATATTGGTTTTTATCTGTAATTATTGTAATGCATATCATATTAGTAACACATCTCAAAAGAAATAAAAAATTAATAGATTCCGCTCATGTGATATGAAAATTGGGGTGTTACAATATGGTATTAGAGCAATAATGTAGATGTCCATCAGGAAAATTCTCATATTATTAGTATAAATTTCCGATTAGAAACTAAGTGGGACTAGACATATTTAGAAAGATATTTAGTGACCCTAGTTATGAAAAGGGTAAGTGAAAGACATTAGAATCTAAGTTAGAGGTTTAGTCAGACAATAGAAGTTGATCTATGTATTAGGGTTAGTGTCTAGATGCTTTAGACTTTTATGTTAACTTTAGATTTGTTCATATCATGCCCTCTCTTTTTCTCACATGTTTATGGTATGGGACACAAGCTTATGGGGTTTTGTAGAGGGGATGTTATATGCATAAATATAAACTTATTATGTTTGTCTCACTCTTTCTAGTGCATATGGTTTGGGTCATATGAACTATCATGTGAGATAAGCATGATAAGACATGGCACTTTCAGATGTACGACCGGTCGACATGCATCAAGAGGTGACAAAAAAAAGGTTGACACAAAAAGTTTGAAGTAGATGGTCACCTAAACCTAATTGTGTATCTATTAGAACCCTAGAATACATACCAGAGGTATTCATTTTAAAATAGATGAGTGACTTAGCTTTAAAGTGGAATAATACATTTGGAGAGATATGATCTCTTTTCCTACCATAATTAATTAGAATTATAGAACTCTTGATCTCCATAGGACCTTCATCCCAAGTAGGGATTATAGTTGAAAGTCTAATCATGGTGGTTGTTAAGGAAAATACTTGAGGATAATAAGCATAATGTTGTGAACCGAGTTTAAGCTTAAGATATGATGATTGTTAATCTTTAATGTTATACATGATGGTGCTTTAAGCATGTGTTGATACAAGATATGTGATAGTATGGGTCATTGGTTTATGATCATGATAATATAGAGTTCTCCCTAATGTTGATCTAAGATAGATCCTAGAAAAGATGATTGATTAATGTTTCTTTGGATATTTCTAGGGATAAGAATGGATATATGATAAGATAGTTACTACAAATACCTTGGGTTTATCTATCTCAAGGCACCATGATCAGGTGAGGAAATGTTATTTTGACCTAATGGTGTAGTTTATGATTAGTAGAGAACGGACTATGAATGACTTCAGTGTGGGATTTCCCAAACCAAAGTATGTAGCTCAAACCTATGAGTATTCAGTTATAGTTTCACTTAATATGTTTACATTCTTAATGCCATCCAACAAGGTGTCCATAATTACTTGGTATTATTATCTCAACCAGGGTAATGTAGTTAAGATTAATTAGTGAATACTGAGATGTTGGTGATTTGGTTTCCAAATAAAGATATGTTATTATTGGTTCTCAAGATGATTAGTATTTTTGATGTAAGTCCATTAGGAGTTATGCCTTACTATTTCATGATAAGTATTTATTAATCTCAACATATTTACATAAGACTTTCATGATTGATGTGATTCAATGTTCAAAGATATTAAGATAAGACATGCAAGTAAGATTTTCATGCTTTCATGCTATATCCTTACTATATATGAGACTTTGTGTAGAGACACGTTAATAAGATTTCTTAGAATGATTAAGGTAAAAGGATTAAATACACAATAAGATAATAAGATTTTAATGGTGCATTAATTGAATGACCATGAGGTCAGAATGCATTAAAATTCATATGAGACCAAATTTAATGAGATGACATCATACTGTAGAGTTGGACCAGGCCATACTACTGGTTAACTCAAGAGGCATGAACCAAGGCCTATGTGCAGGCTAAGAGGACCAGACCCTTTGTTTAGGCCGATTCAGGACCCCATGTGTAGGTTATGTGACCCAGACACCTGAGTACATATCATGAAACTAGGTACTAGAGTACAGGTCCCAGAGAGAGGTATGTAAAAAGAAAGAATTAAGAGTAAATTTAGAGTAGGCATCTATGCATAAGATTTTCCTGCATATTCTCATTTTAGTTGTAAATGCTAGTTTGATAAGGTTGTTAGAGATAGTTAGTTATCCACAAGTCTATGAGGTTTTTTGAAAATTGTCAAGAGTTAGTAAGGTATGTGAAACCCTAAGGTGGGGTAGACTCCTATAGTTTTACTGAATTTCGAGGATGAAATTCCCAAAAAGGTGGGTAGTATTGTCAAACCCTAATCTTTCGAACCTGGAAAGTACATGATTAAGCTATTGGTGACATCAATATGGAATATATTTATGTTTACAATAAAGTTTCATCCAATTTTTATGATATTTGGATTTTATGGAAAAAGAATGTAGAGAGGATATTTTGTGCAATTAAGACTATTTTGTAATCTCCTTGAAGTCTAGGAATATGATATTTAATTTGATGGTTGAGATGACAACCAAAATAGAATATTGAAGGAAATATAATGAGACTAGTCGATAATTCGAGCCCTAGACCCATCTTAGATCTTCATGTTGTGTAACTAAAACAATATTGATCACATGTTCCATGCAAGATCTCCAATTGAGAAATTATATCGATTCAAGCTTTAGTTTCATGATTTAGAATACAACTAAGCTCATTGACCCTTTGCAAGACTAAGGAACGTGCCATGTACCCTAGAGCCTAATTCTAGCTCAATTGGGCCAATTGGGTTTTACAAATAGGTCCTTGGAGTACAAATTGGGAATTGAGTATATAGTCCTCCCAATAAATTCTCAAAATATTTTTAGTAGATGAATAATTATAATATTAGATGGTGGGAGAGATTTCAAATGATTTGGATATATTTAGTGGCCTAGGTAATTAAGTTTTTAATTATTCAATATTTATTCAAATGATATTTTTTGAATGTTTATATGATCTATTTTGATCTAATATCATGTTCATGAAAAGATGACAACTATATATTGTTAATACCAAAATATGGGGTCAATCAGAGCTATGAGGTGGGCTATATAATTATTTCTTTAAGTTGGATTTTTATCAAAAAAGAAAATAAAAAGGGGGTGGGGCATTGGATCTGCAACATTGTGTGTTTGAGAACAGGACTCCAATAGATTTCTCAAAGGGGAGGATCATGCACACCATCCCTTGGACAAGAGGTTAGAAAAGCCTCTGATTCCAGTGAATGATGGGCTAGCAAGTTCGGTCCTAGGGTTTTACATGAAATGAAGAGGGATAGAGAGCGAGATGGAAGAACAAAGAAGAAGGAAGAGGACCATGACAATGAAAGCTCTAGGATTCAGGTGGACCATCATTTGGCATCCATCGATCCAACGTAACATGGACGTAGATGAAGAGAAGGAGGATCGGCAGCCAGGGCAACCTCTACTCGATTTATCACCAGCCAGGAGCATCGACTTCACCGTGAGAAGCATTGGGCATGGCACCCTGTTCTTGTGGAAGAAATAGGGGAGAAACCCCCTTTCCATCAGGTGAAGAAGGCGTGGATCCACGACCCAAGGATTGTTGATGCCCCTCAGTCGTTGGATCGTCTTCTGATGACCAAGAATGGATGATGAGATAACATATTCAAAAAATCATAACCTGAGATTTCATTATCCTTTATGGTCATATAAGGTATCAATAGAAATCTATTCAAATTTACTATCTCCTAAAATTAACTTCAGTAAGTGGTTTTTACATTTACACATATAAATACTCGATTTATAAAAAACTATATGATTTTAATACATTGTGCATTTAAAATAGCAAATGACTTTAGAAATTCCTAAATTTTAGTAATAAGTAAATTTTGGTATGTTTAATATGAATCCAAGTCTTGATCTTTCAAATTTTATATTTTACTGAGGTTTTTTATGTAAACCCTATTAAGGGCATTATGGGTATTTCACCCAATATTTCACAACGAGCCGATCAAAGATTTCTACCTAAACTTTAATATACATTGCTATTACTATTTCTAATATTTTTCTAGAGTTCCATGAATAATTAATGATTTTTTAGCCTAAGTGGACATTATACAAGATAATTGCATATGATTTGTGAGACAACATGTGATTCATGCACTATTTGGTAAAGAAAATGATTTTTAATTGTATGTTCCTTCCATATCAGAAGTAATTCAGTGATATTAGTATATTTTATCATATTCGAGGCTTACTCTTAGTATATGATGCATATGCTCATATTAGTGCATAAGATGATTTGAGTATAAAGATTATAGTGGTTATATAATGTAAATTTTGATATACATTTAGCACTAAGAGTTGTGTTGCGACTTATATTAGAGTTATGTTTTGTATAAATAGAAACCCTAATTTTGGTTAAGGGGTTAAGGATGATGGAGTTTGAGATTTAAATATGGAAAAGGAAAAATATACATGGACTAATAGAACTACGGTGATGTCTAGGTTATTAAGCTATGGAACTTGGGATCAAGATTGCCTTAAATATACCTTTATCTCAAAGTATAAGTGGGCCATGTCCATTGAATTTCATTGTTATTATATTTTAGCCTACCCATTCTTACACAGTAACTTAGAGATTAAGTTAATTTCAAAATTTAGTATTTCATATCAATTATTTGAGATTTATAGTATTGCTATGCTCAGTTCAGTTTATTTTCTTAAGCCTTTGAACTCAGATGTCAAATATCTAATATCAGAATTATGTTAAGCCCTCATGTTAAAACTGAGCTTCAAATTAAGATTTATTAGATAATAAGATTATCGGATTTTAGATTCAGATATAGATTCAGTCAGAATCTAAGAACAAATATACAAATATAGAAATAATACATCAAATTCAGAGATAGAAATTAAGAATAGATTCAGAGATAAGAGATTAAGATTTAGAGAAGAGAAATTAAGAACACAGATAGAAAATAAAACCAGAACATTGATTATATACATTATAGGATAAGTCCTCATTAGAGAGTCCCGGGATGATTCAGAGCGCAGATTGCGCCCAACATTGTGGGTGTCACAAAGGGAACATAGTGCTAACAGAGAGTGTGTTGCACCATAGAGGACACTTCAGTGTCAACAAAGGGAATGTAGTGCCAACAGAGGGTCTATTGCACTATAGAGGACACTTTGGTGTCAACAGAGTGCACATTGTGCCAACAAAGGGTGTGTTGCACTATATAGGACACTTCAGTGTCAATAGAGGAGGACTTATCGTATAATGGTGGTCACAAATAAAATTAAATACATAAGTAAAAGACACACTGATTCAGAATAAGTTTAGAACTTCCTGATATTAGTTCAACTTTCAATCATGCCATATTTATGTTTATCATATTAGAAGTTCAATTCCACTTACTCTAACCTAGGTTTCCCTTTGTGCATGGATGGGGACGAGATGTCCAATGGTATAAAACTTCAGGAGGTAGTCATGATAAGATGATGCAATGACAATTTCAAGAGGTTTTCTTGATGGGGTGCCATCTACACGGTCCCAAATTTGACATGAGATTTGTATAAGGTTGTATCACGATATTAAGTTTATTTTGTAATAGAGTTTATTTTCTAAGGATTTATGAGAATAAATTTTTACCCTAGTCTGTATTGATTTTTATATGTCATTATGGTAATGCATATCATATTAGTAACACTCCTTGAAAGAAAGAAAAATTAATAGCTTTCACTCATGTGATATGAAAATCAGGGTGTTACAAACCAGGAGTTGTTGCAGACGTCATTCGAGTTTGACTTGAAGAAAGTTGCATACTACACGGAGAGAATAGTCGACGAACTTACTCCAGGACCATGTATGACCTCCTAAACCATCCTTCCCATTACATAGTTGTTGGCATGAGCGACTTCTTAAGGGGAATATGGTAGTTAAATTTTTATTTCTACTGCCATATCTGATGTCATATTTCCTAATAGTGATATAAGAGCCACGCCAATTTACTATGTTTTGGGATTTCATTGATATTATTGGATTTTAGTTTTTGCCTTTTATTTATTGAATATGATGTGAATATGTAAAATGATTAATGTACATATCATTAAAAATCACATACTATTCCAAACTAATATATATATATATATATATATATATATATATATATATATATATTCAATTTACACACGTCGCCCTAAAATTTGTTTTGATGGTGGATGTGTAGCATGGTTATGTCCAATAACCCAATATCTATGTGTGGTTGAATGGTTTGTTTGTTCCTGTTATATCTTGATTTGCATATCGAGCCTCTACCTTCTTCTTCCCAATGTAAAAGTCTTATTCTTTCCTCCCTATTCTCCCCTCAAATGTAACTCTAGGTTTCTCATTACCATGTGATAAGTTCAATAGCAAGTGGGTAGTTTCTTTTCTTGCAACGATGAAGAAGACATTCAGCGTCAGGTGAGTCGACCATTTCACCAGACGAGCCAAGCGGCTGGAGGACCAATGAGGGAAGGTTGTAGGAGTCGAACCAACTGGCTGGTGAATACAACCAATCATTTGGAGGTGTCTAGACATCAGTTGGACTAGAGGTCATACGATCATTTTGACGACCAACTGACTGACCAAAATGCAAGCTGATTTTTCAAGGGTTGAACCAATGAACCCAAACTTGTTCAAGCACAAATCTACACCAACAACATGTTCATGCATGTGATGTAGACCTAGGTGCTAGTAATTCATTGTGGCTCCAAGGAATTACATAAGTATGCCATAACCATTGCTAACATTTTACATTGCATGTTTTTGTTGCGAGATATAGTATGTATATGATATGTAATATATATATATATATATTCATAAATATATATATATACACATATATATGTGTGTGTGTTTGTGTGTGTGTGTGGTGATTGGATAATGTATATCTATTTATAAATACAAACTCCCTCAATAACATATTAATTCTAAGATGCTTTCCATTAGAAACACACATGAAAAGCTTGACTGATTATGCATAAGCATGCCAAGCATGGTGCACTATCTATCTCATGGAAGTGTGATGGTAGTTATGTGGGTCTGCCAAACGGGGTACATATATGTTTTGTTGGCTTTTGGGTCAGGCTTAACTGGGTGTCGTTAATGAGATTGAGCACCTAGAAGCATGCAAATGACAATGGCAAAGAGTTGTGCATACCATCTATCCAAGAATTACATAAGATGCAATTGGTAAACATTGTCTACCCTAATGATTGATAATGAACGTTGGCGTTAGTCAAATAATAATTGAATTATTTTGGATCTTGGCTCATGAGAAATTTGTATGCTAAAATCTTCCGAATTGATAATTAAGGGTTATCAATTTGAGCAAAATAATGAGAGGGATAGTTAACTAAAGGCCTAATTAAACATCATCAAATTTTATACAAATCAAATCAAATCAAAATTGGGTTTTTGGCAAAATTGTAAATTTTTCATATAGAATCAAATGACAATACAAACAATACTTTTTCTCTAAAATCAGTCCTTGATAAGGACAGGTTGAATGGGAATAACTTACACGATTGGTTCAGGATGTTGAGAACTTTTCTCACACAGGAACGCAACCTCTATGTCCAGGAGACACCAGAGCTAGGCAAACCTCTTGCCAATGCACCTAAGGCTGACATGGATGCATACAATAAGCATACTGGTTGTGGCTTCACATCATGTTTGTTGGGTTCATGCCATGTTCTAGGATTGCTAACCTTGAATGAGGGGGTGGAGAGGTGGATCTAGCATGCTTGCTAGCAATGATGATGGTAGTGTGCTTGGCTATAGCTTTAGTGGCGGCAAAGAAGTTGCTCGCTCGGGCTAACGATGATGAGCAATAGGTGCAGACACGATGGGATGGAGACATATGGATATCTTACAGATCTAAGCATGGGGTGAGTCACTACAGTGACGATGGTGGAGGATCTTGATGATGATGATGAAGGAACGATGAGGAAGGCAGTTGTTGGTGTCAAACATAGCGGTGACTGGTTACTCTTGCTCGAACATGGCATGAGTGCTAGAGTGAAATGGATACAGTGATTTTGAAATCGGGTCAAAACCCTATTTCAAAATATTGAACACGTCGTGTTTTCTAAGGCACATGTTGTGTCTTCATGTGTGTAAGCTGACAATTTTTATTTTTGCCTTGCTCAATGAAAACACCATGTTGAGAATTAACACACGCTATATTTGCCCCCAAAATTACTTCAATATGATTCACCCAGCATGACACATCCTGTGATGAATTTAGACACGTCGTGTTTGATTCTAGTGGACTTCTCAAATTGCTTTGCCTAATGAGGACATGTCGTGTCTTAATAAAGACACTGGTGTATGATTCCATTAGGAGGACTTGCATTCTTCTCTCAATTTGTACACTTTGTGTCCATTTGAACACATGTCGTGTATTCTTCTAGAAAAATATCAGCTATGAGTGATCTTGCAGACATGCTATGCATGAAAATACGTACACCGTGTATTCTAGGTTTTTTGCTCAAACTTCATCTTTTCTATAGGTGACACATTGTGTCTCCTTTTAAACACATTGTTCTACTGAACATTTGTAGAAGTTTGGATATTACTTAGTTTTTCCTCTGCACCTATAGTGATGGTGATATATATCTTATAAGGGTCTAAATTTATTACATTCATCCATGGAAAAATCTATTTTGAAAAGGAAATGTTCTTGAGCATATGCATAAAATGAAGTCCATCATAAGTGTGGGGTAAACTCCCACAAGGTTCTCCATTTAAAGTCTGAAGTAAGACTTGAATCAACAACATCAAAAGTCTGAGAAAGAGTAGGAGGATCCATGTTCTATCTTCTCTCCTTGGTTGTAGAGTTTGTAGTGTTGTCTATTAACCTTGAATGTTTAGTTTCCCTTATAGTTCCACAGTGTTGTATACTTAGACTTTCAACACTAAAAATGGTCCAAACCATTTTGAATGTAGCTTCCCAAGAAAGAGTTTTTGTCTTGAATTTAAAGCAACACTTGATCTCCCACTACAAAATCTCTTTTCTTATCTTCTTATCATGCCATATTTAGTTTTTCATTGTAGATCTCGGCATGCTCATAAGAATCTAGCCTAAGATCTTCAAGTTCTTGAAGTTGCAGCAACCATTTTTCTCTTGCCTTCTTCATGTCAAAGTTAAGGCACTTGATGACTCATAGGTCTTTGTGCTCTATCTCTAAAGGAAGATGGCAAGACTTTCCATATATGAGCTTGAATGGTGTGGTATCGATGGCTGTCTTGAATGTCATATGGAATTCAAAAGAGCATCATCTCACTTGAGGGCCCAATCTCTCCTTGAACTTGTAACACCTGGGCCCACCGCCCGAGGCTCTAGTAGAGTTTGAAGAATGACGACTGGCCGTACAGACTACCACTAGCCTTAACTACGCACTTTGTCCTCACTCACGCGCATGCCAGGATCAACTTCCCGATAGGTCACCCATCCCAGTACTACTCCAAGCTGAGCACACTTAACTATGGAGTTCTTAGTGATGGGCTCCCAGAAAAGGAGGTGCACCTTGGTGATATGGGTAGTCCAATCATTCCTTTTAAGATCAACTTATCTGAGGCCTCAAATCCTGGGACGTTACAATCTCCCGCACTTAGACTCTTGACGTCCTTGTCAAGGCTCAACTATAAGGCCTCATAATCTCTTCCCCATTTCAGTGCAGGCCCACAATGGCCCATGGACACCGGACAACCCTTTCCTACATGCCTGGACCGCACGGCTCAAGACTGGCATGCCATGCCTATTTGGGCCCCACCTACTGGAGGGGAATTGGCTCTGATACCATTTGTAACACCTGGGCCCACCGCCTGAGGCTCTAGTAGAGTTTGAAGAATGACGACTGGCCCCACAGACCACCACTAGCCTTAACTACGCACTTTTTCCTCACTCACGTGCATGCCAGGATCAACTTCCCGACAGGTCACCCATCCTATTACTACTCCAAGCTGAGCATGCTTAACTATGGAGTTCTTAGTGATGGGATCCCATAAAAGGAGGTGCACCTTGGTGATATGGGTAGTCCAATCATTCCTTTTAAGATCAACTTATCTGAGGCCTCAAATCCTGGGACGTTACAGAACTTGAAACAATCTTCTCCAGAATTCTCTTAAGTTATCTATTGGATACTACATCTAACCTAACCGTTCGAGAGTGATATGGGGTAGAGATCTTATGCTTCACTCCATATTTTTTGAGGAGATTATTGAAATGTGTATCTCCATCTGAAATGATGGCTCTAGGAACTCCAAAGTGAGGAAATATGACTTTGTGAAATAGTTTAATGATTGAATCTGCATATGGGTCTTGGGTGGGAATGGCTTCTACCAATTTTGAAACATAATCATAAGCAACCAGGATATATCTGTAGATATAAGAACATGGAAAAGAACCCATATCATCTAAATCACATACATTAAATACCTCAATTTATAGAATGGAGCTGAAAGGCATTTGATCCCTCTTAGATATTTCACCTAATATTTGGCACTTGTCATAGGCTTTCACATAATCATGTACATATCCGAATAGGGTTGGCCAATAGAATCCAGCTTGAAGAATGTTTTTAGCCATATTCTCTCCTACGAAATGACCTCTGTAAGAAGAAGAATGACATTTAGAAATAATGTTCAAAATCTCTTACTCAGCCACACATCATCAGATCATTCCATATGTTCCTTGCTTAAAAAGTAGTGGATCATCCCAATAGTAGAATTTGATATCATGTAGGAATTTCTTATTTTGCTCACAAGTTAAATCGGGAGAAAGAATTCTAGTAGCAAGGAATTTGGCAATGTCGGCAAACCATGGTGCATGTAGTGCACCAACAACATACAACCTTTCAATAGGAAGATAATCATCAATTGGGACCACATCGGCTGTATTTGTAGTCATCCTGGAAGGGTGATCAACTACATTTTTCTCAGTGCCCTTTTTATCCCTGATTTCAAAATCAAACTCTTGAATAAATAAAATCTAATAGATCAAACATGGTTTTGCATCCTTCTTATTCAATGAGTATTTGATTGATTCATGATCAGTATATACAATGATTTTAGAACCCACTAGATACTAGAAAAATTTATTGAAGGCATATACTGTGGCTAGTATCTCTTTCTCTATGGTAGCATAATTAATTTAAGCCTCGTCCAAGGTCTTTCTAGCATAGTGTATTGCATGCAGTTTGTTGTCTTTCCTGTTGACCTAGTATTGCGCTGACTACATAGTCACTAGCATCACACATTGATTCAAAGTGTGCATTCCGGTATGGCAGTTGAATGATTGGGGCTGAAATGAGGGTATCTTTTAGCTTTCTAAAAGTAGTTTGACATTCATCATCAAACACAAAGTCCACATCTTTGGCTAGCAATAAACATAACGACTTAGCTATCTTGGAAAATTCTTTGATAATCTCCTGTAGAATTAGCATGATCAAGAAATCTTTAGAGATCTTTGATCTTTTATGGAGTGGACATCTTTTCTATTGCTTCTACCTTTGTCTTGTCAACTTCAATACCTTTTTTGGATATCACATGCCTTAGTACTACTCCAGATTGTACCATGAAATGATACTTCTCCGAATTTAGTACTAGGTTAACCTTTTTACAATGCTCAAGGACTTTTTATAGATTTAACAAACAATCATCAAATGAATTTTCATAAACACTAAAATCATCCATGAAGTTTTCATAATACACTTGATAAGATTAGAGAAAACAACCATCATGCAATGTTGAAAAGTTGTTGGTGCATTACAAAGACCAAAAGGCACGTGTCTATAAGTGTAGGTGCCATAGGTGCATGTGAAAGTTGTCTTTTCCTAGTCGGGTGGGTAAATTGGTATTTGAAAGAATCCATAATATCCATCTAATAAAAAATAGGAATGATTGGCTAATGTTTCAAACATCAAATCAATGAACGGTAGGGGAAAATGCTCTTTACAGGTTGCCCTGTTTGACTTTCTATAATCAATGTGCATGTGCCAACCTGTGGTGCCAACCTGTGGCTACACACATTTGTATCAATTCTTCATTATCCCCTTTTTATGACAGTTGCACCCCCTTTCTTGGGTAAGACATGAATAGCACTCACCCAGTGGTTGTCACTTATAGAGTATATGTTCCCTTTCCCTACATCTTTCAACTTGAAAATTTTCTTCTTTACAACCTCAAGAATGTTTTGATTTAAATGCATAGGAGGTTCTACATAAGGTTTGACATCATGTTGTAGATTGATTTGGTGCATGCAAATGGAAGGATTGATGCCCTTCAAATCATCGATGGAATAATCGATTGCTTATTTATGAAAACAAAATTCATTAAGCAATTTGATTTCTTGTTCATTAGTTAGATCATCACTTACGATGACAGGGGACATAGAATCAGGATCAAGAGAAGAATACCTTAAACCCAGTGGAAGGGGTTGGAGTTATACCTTTTTCTCCTTGATTGTTTTGCAAGAATCATGCTCCAATGATGGGGTATCTTCATTGGGTGGTTGTGGATCAATAGTAGAGGAAACGTCTAGGAATTTGGTGGTCATGGTGGTGTTCAACTCACTTTCTTCACAATAGTCTATGACAAATAGAAAAATCTTTGTCTTCTTCCAGAAACTTGTCAACACAATCAACTAAGAAAATGTCTTCAGTCTTTCTTGGGGCTTTCATTGCATCTAAAATAAAAAATCCCATTGTTTCTTCTCCTACTCTAAGAGTGAGTATTTCTTCTCTTACATAGAGTATACAATCATCTTGCAAAGGAAGGGTCTTCCAAAAAGGATAGGGTTGGATGGAACTTCATTCATGTCCAAAACAACAAAGTCATAGGGAATATAGAATTTGCCTACTCGAATAGGTACATATTCAATAATGCCTTTTGGATATTTGATGGTGTGATTTTCCAATTGAATGGCCATCTTGGTCGGCTTCATGTCTGCAAGGTCAAGATGTTCCCATAGAATTGAAGGAATAAGGCTTATGTTGGCTCCTAGGTCAACTAAACCCTTGTCAAAAGTCGTGTCACCAATTTTGCATGGCAATGTGAAAGAACCTTGATCATCAAGCTTCTCTGGTAGTCTATTTTGGATAATGGAACTCATCCTCTAAGACAACATAATAATTTCCACTTGATCAATTCTTCTCTTTTAGTCAAGATGTCTTTGAGAAACTTTGCATAAGAGGGCATCTCAGCAATAACTTCAGCTAAAGGAAATTGACATTGAGTCTCTTGAGGATGTCCAAAAATTTGTGGAATTTGACATCATCTTTAGTGTGAGCAAACCTTTGAGGGAAATGGGGGTCAAGCTTGCTGGAAGAACCTATTTATTGAGGATTTCCTGCAGATTTCTTCCTTTGGTTTTTAGTTGCTCTTCTTCATTTATGTGAACAACCTCTTCAGATTTCCTCTTTAAAGATGGTGAAGGTCCACCAATTACAACTCCACTCCTTAATGTCACATATTTGCAAGTCTCCCTTAGATTTTCTACTTGGCTAGACAAGGAACTGGAAGGCAATTTTTGATTAGCAAGAGCTTGTTGTGCGATTTTGTTCTCCAACTTCCTTGTATGTGTAGAAATGTTGTCCACCTTAGAGGAGAGTTGTTGAATGCCATCTTTCATGAGGTTTCCATGCTGTCTAAACTCCTCATTTTTCTACATTTGAGATTAAACAAAGCCTTCTAAGAGAGATTCTAAATTGGACTTTGGTTGTTGTTGTGGGTTGAAACTTCTACTAACATTGTTTTTGAACCTTGTCGGATTATTTGGCATTGGTGGTTTTCTCCCCAAATGTAATGACTGTTTACCTTGAGGTTGTTGGGGATTTTGAATTTTTGTTTCTATAAGATAATTTTGGATGATTATGCCAACCACGATTATAAATGTTTATATAGGGTTGCTTGCTTCCTTAATTTTCTATTGCATTGCTCCATAGCCTCTTTAGAAGGAATGAAAGAAAGGTATCTTTAAGAAGCTACATGTCCCAATGATTCATTTGAATAAAAAATCAGATGTACTGGCTGAACTGATTGAGTATTCAACCTTTCAAACTTTTGCGTGAGGGCTTCTAATTTTGGTACAAGAAGATCAACGACATCAACAACATTGATTATGATGTGCTTCCCTAAAGCAACTGAGGATGAGGAAGGATGATTGCTCCTTTTAGAAATCCATTGGAAATGGTTGATTGCCATGTCTTCAATAATTGCATCAGCTTTTATGTAATATTTATTCATCAAAGCTCCATTGGATACACATTTTAGACATCTTGATTTTATAAAATAGTCCATTGTAGAATGTCTGAAGGAGTATCCATTTGCTAAGGCCATGGTGAGGACAAAGACATTGAAGGTCCTTGAATCTCTCCTATATTTTATAGAGAGTCTCTCCACCTGTTTGAGAGAAATTTGTAAGTTGTCTTCTTAGTTGGGTTGTCTTGCTTGGCAGAAATATTTAGCAAGAAAGGATTTCAATTGTTCCTACCAGCTATTTATAGAGCTCCTTAGAAACGAAGAGAGCCACGCCTTGGCTCTTTCCCTCAAAGAAAATGCAAAATAACAACATGTGAATACCATCAGGAGTAACACCATTTGTGAGACCCCTGACCTATATTAGTGATTGGTTGTGTTTGATTTACTTAAATGAGATGATTTAACCTTAATCTAATCTCTTAAGATGCCTTAATAACATGTGACATGCTTATGTTTTCATTTTGATCATGTTTTGTTGATGTTTGAGCTAGGTATGCTTGTTTGGAACCAAGTTGCAATTTACCCATGTTGAGGGTTTAATTTGTCACATGTGGGTTGTGCCCTTTGTGCCTTAGCATCATGAGAGAGAGGATGATGTTGTAGGGAACCTTGTTTGGGCCTTGGTTGATGAGGTGGCATCTTGAGGTGATTTTAGGGTTTGCTTAGCTATGCATGAGTTGCATGGATGGTGGTGTCGACCATGTGTGTTTCTTGAGTGTTGCAACCAGTGTAGCGACCTTGATGTTATGCCTTCAGAGTGTTTTGACCAAAACACCTTGTTTTGGATGGCTTGCTTTGGCCTTAAAGCCTCTTTCCTTGTTTGGTCACTAGGGTATGCCTTTGGTGATGTGTTGTGACCGCAACACTCTTGTTTGGCTTTTGTTGCGGTCGATACAAGAGTTTTGAGTTGTGTAGCGACCGCTACATGTGTGTGCTTCAACCTATTGAGTTTGAGGACCAAGTGGTCACTACACCACCTAGGTTGTAAATATTCTTTTGCATGTGTTCATGCATGGTCGATCCTTTGTGGGACATGTGTCCTTTTGGTTCCCTCATGTCTTGACACATCATATCTTCTACTTTCCCTCCTACCCATGTGTATATAAGCTCTCTTTTATACAAGCAAGCAATCCTTTTATCTCTCTCTTCTTCCTCTCTCTTACTTGTGTCGACATTGGATCTTGGTGGAACTAGGGAAGGTGCTGATCTTGGTGCTTTGGTGGTCGATCACCTTTGCATGTGGTGATCATGAGCTTGATCATCTTCTTTGTGGTGATTCTTGGTGATCTTCCTTCTTGGTAAGTGGTTCTTGTACCTTGATCTCATTTTTCCTTTGGAGCCCTACCTTCCTTTTCCCTCTTAGACGTGAGACTATGGTGCAACCATGGTGGCTTCTTGAGGATCTTCTTTTCACAAAGGTTGGAGACTATGGTGTAACCATGGTGGTACCTAGTGAGATGAAGTTTCCTTTTCTTCTCTCTTGTTCGGCCTAGAGTTTGAGTTTTCTCTTTCTTGATCTATCCTTTGACCTTGGTTTCTTCTCTTATTGAGGTGACCTTGTGGCCGTGGAGTTGATCCAAGTTGGAGTTCCTCTTCTCTCTTAGAGCTTGTGGCTTTGGAGCTCGATTCTTCTTCATAAGGCAGGTTATATAACTTTCCCCTCTTCTATTATTCCACATTTATCTTGCTTGCATGCTACTGTTCTATATATAAAACATGACACAGAGATGCTAGATGATATTATCATGATCTAGGGTTTATGATTTTGAAGTATTCTTACATGGATTACTCTTTTTCCTAAACCCTAATTTCATGCACCCGATTTCTAAGTGATGGTGAGTTGATGTTTCTTGCATGCAACATGATATTTGGTTCTATCACCATGTTATGTTTCGACCATAAGATGAGGTTGGAGGTTTTGATTTCTTATTATATGAGCTTGAAACATGGTTTTCCTTCTTCTATCATGGTTTTCCATGTGTGTCTTGGTGACGTTATTGTAGGGTTTTGATGTCCGACTTTGCATGGAATTTTCCCCTTGATGATGCTTAGTTTTCCTGAAGTTGATCATCTATTTTGATTGTGGAATAATTTTGTTTTGAGTATGGTTATGTGTTGTTTGGATTAGTTTGACCTTGAGGTCACTACCCTTGCCTTGGTGCTATGTTTTTGAGTTGGTTACTACATGTTTTGGATGGGTTGTTGCGGGCACAACAAACCCTAATCTCAAGTATATATTTGCAACACATGTTTTGAGTTGGTTGATCTTTTTTTATGTCAGCATGCTATTCTTGGTTCCTAGGAGTTGCTTGACCTTCTTTTAGTTGTAAGATCAGCTTTGGTTGGAATTGGCTAAGGCATATACGGTGATGTGTTGCGGGCGCTACATGGTTAACCCTACTCACCTTGGTCGCCACACATGATTTTCTTTGGTTGGTCGTCACATGTGGACCTCTTGTGATCAAAACACATGGGTTTGAGTAGTGGGTTGCTACACATGTGCCATGTTGGTTGCAACACATAATTTTCTTTGGTTTGGTGGTCACTACACCTGCCTGAATTGGTCACAACATGTTCCTTGGTTTTAGAGGTCGCTACCTATGTGTTTCGATCGCAACAAGGAGATGACCTAGTGGGGTCGCTACAAGGTGTCACCCATGGTGGTCTCTACATGTGCATGTGTGTTGACCGTTACATGAGCTATGAAATTTCCCTAATGGTCGATACATGTTGTTGTTTACATAATGATGTTTAGAGGTTTTGATAGAAATGTTAAACCCTAATGTGTTCCAATAAAGTGGCAGATGGTATATGTAGGGTTTAATGATGATTATTGAATTGGAAACCCTAATCAGCTATATGAGAAACCCTAACCCTAATTTCAAAAGTATGATACATTTGTTGAGATTACTTGAATAGCACGAGATAATGTTTTCTCTCTCCTACTTGTGTATTCCTAAACTTGCAGGTGAAATGAATAACATAGCTAGTGAATGCTATGGTGTGTTGATGTGACATAGGGAGATGATTATGAGCCTTGATAAGCCATGTTGAGGTTACAATGATGTGAGTTGGGCCTTATGACCTAGAAGAGGCTCAATGCCTAGTATGAGGTGATATCCTCTAGTGATGATATGAGAGATCATTATTCCCTAGTGATGTGGTAATGATGTTGTCCTTGTTTGGCTGTGGTGACATGGGATAATGTTGACGGCCTTGATACAGTGAGACAGTGATGTCATGAGATGATGTGACAAGTTTATACTTCATACATTTCATATCTTCTAATGTTGTTTTATAGTTATGCTTGCTAGAAAGAATTAGGGTTTGTATGTCCACTTGTATGATGCAACCTTAATTCACCCAATTGGCATAACTAATGAAATGAAACCCTAATCATGTAGTTTTCATGTGCTATAGATCCATCTTCAGCGTCAGTACTAGCTTGATGGTGAAAGGGGTTCTCCCTCAGTGGAATCTCAGAGTCATATATTGTTGAGTATATGAATTTTCACAGGATTGGCTATGGTCATATCCATGTAGGACAACAGTCGAGACCATATCTCAGTGATGTGATGCAATATATATGTGATATATTTTGAGGATGGTTGTGGTCATACCTCGGTAGGAGTGCGGATATGGTCGTAACTCAATTTTTACTAGTGTTGTGCCTATATACTAAGGCAGACTAAGCTGTTTTGCAATTGGACTTTATATGTCACTACGACAGACTCAGACTGACCGAGGGTGTGGGATATCATAGGAGTTCGGCTCCTCCTGGGTATTATATGGCACTGATTTTGACTTAGCAGTGGTCAATTGGAGTATGAGTAGTATACATGTTCTACTTAGGGTATAATAATAATAAAGGATGCAATACAACAATGTCGTATATTTGTTTAGGGTTAAACATGACTCACAGTGGATGACCCTTTGCCTTATTTCTTGTAATGTATAGTTGATTTATAATTTGGTAAGAGAAATCAATTGTTATACATGTTCTTTATATTCCTTCTTAAATTATAAGATGTTCTACTGCTCAGTTGTAGATGCCTAAATTGCTTATATAGTGTTAATTGCTATACTCATACCATTTAGTTGAATCTGCTCATCCTGCTAATTATCCTATCTTCCTGCTTAAGCTTAACTATGCTAACAATAGTTTCTAGCGTAGAGTTATATCTCTCACTGTGGCGTTGGTCTCACCCTGTGGGTTTCCACATCTTTTAGGTGGTTGTACATGATGAGGCAGATATCATGCGATTGAGGCTGAGTAGAAAGAGGAGCAGTAGTTGTTAAAGGTTGGATATTGTGCTATGTTTTATAGTAGAGTCCTATGTGTCATCCATGTGCTCTCAAGTCCTTGGGGGTGTTTTGTAGACATTGCATATCTATATGAGGTTTTTGATAGGATGTCATGGTTGTACATATATGGCTTGTGTATGTGAACATGTTGTTATATGCAACATGGTTGTGGCATGATGGCCACTGAACAATGATGTATACATCTTTGTGGCATGACATGTGATACATGTGGTGATGTTTATGGACTCAGATGTGATATGTTTACACTTTTATGGTTATGTAAAATCGGTTTTAATTTACTATGTTTTCTAGTAATCTGTATGATTAGTGTTAGTTATGTTCTTTGTTTTGAGTTAACTCACTTTGATGTGACAATGGGCGTCACACTATTTATCTTAAAAGTGTTCAAACACTATAAAAACTCAGTTATATGTAGATTCAAATCCTCCATGGGAGTCCCTCCAAAGAAGCTTCGTTGAATCATTTGCATGATGGTCATGCTTATGGAGAAGTTGTTTGCCTCGATCTATGGGCTATTGATAGCCCCATTGGTATTTATGGCAGCGAGAATGGTGACGTCCTTAAGAGGACGGTCATCTTCCATGATTGGTTCTCGGTGATCAGGTGAATATGAAGGTGATGATGGTTATGAGTCTTCCAAGCTTGAAGAGTTTTCACTCCTCCTTGCTCTTCTACATCTGCTCAAGGTACGTTCAATCTCCGGATCTGGATATATAGATGGTTGAAGACCATGTTTCAAATGCAGCGTATAATCCTGCAAATTCACAAGTGTGCGAGAACACTTATCAAACAATAAAGATATGGTAGATGGTAAAAATGATGATGGGATGATGAAATGAGAGTGTGATGTAGTCTCTCTTACTAATCAACACATCCTACTCTAATAAAGATATTGATGCTCCCCAGGAACGATGTCAAAAACTTGTTAGCTGCATGCACAAGTCTTAAATTTATAACTCGAACACTACCCCACAACTATATAGGTGTGTGTAGTACTATCAAGGTCGTCCAAGAAGTAGGGTGTTGTTAGATGTAAGAATGATAATTGTCAACAATCTCGATTGATTTCAAATGTTGGTTTGGTTTGTACTAGTAAACTACAAACTAGAGAATTTAACAAAATGAAAGTCACTTGTATTAATGATCAACCTTGGTTAATGATTCTTGAGGATAGGGTTTTACATCCATATCATAACACTAAAAACAATAAAAGTCAAGAATGCTATAAATTATCATAAGGGAGATCTATATCATACATTCACCTCCTGGTAATGTATAACAATCATAGCTTTGTATACCACTCCCATGTATAAACTTAGATTCAAACTACAGACCTTAATTCCTCAACACATGCCCGCCACTCATGCAGTCAAGGTAGTGCATCTAAGGCACATCTCCTTACTCCTATGCATATCTTCCCAGATTATACAAAGAGAAGAAATCAAACATACAAAGTGGCCAACAAAGCATATAAGATGAATTAAACACCTATGAACCTTAGAAAAATGAAACAACTAGCATATATAAGAAATTCATGTTCAAAACTATTATGACATGGGATTTACTCCCCCATTCTCAAGGAATGAAAGTCTACTCGTTCATGATGGTGAAACATAAGTACATGCTACATATTTGGGAGCTAAGCATGACTAGAGAAAGAAATAGGAAGGGAAATCCAAAGAACAAGGAAGAACTCTAGTTTGAAGACAATATTCCACCTATGTTGGTGCTTTTTCTCCAACAAACTTCTCTTTCGAGTGGTTGGAATGGAGAAGAGAAGCTTCTTCTACAATCCTTGAAGGATAAATGAGAAGAAAAGAGGTTCTCTCCCAAGAAACCACCCCTTCTTCCCCAAAGTCGCTTCTCCTTTGCTCTGGTCCATTATGTGGTCAAAAAGTGTTTCAAATGATGAGAGATAACCCTCCCTTGTGTAGACATTCATATTTAAAAACAAGGGATAGTTGTTTTCAGAAATAGTAGAAACTGACTATGACACAACGTGTTGCAAAAGGTGCACTACATGTCACCTTGAGTAACTAACATTGAAACTGCCTTGCCAAAAGAGTGCACTGTGTGTCATCTAAGAGACACGACATGTTGTTGAAAGTCTGAGGGGACCTGGGTAGATCTTTTTGGATTGAACATGGTGTGTGCTAATAAGGAGATTGTGTCTTTTACAGAACTTTTGGCCAGATCATTTGACTGAGTGGACACATCATGTGGTCTGAGAGACACAATGTATTTTTGCTCTTCAGGGGGGACAAAATTCATCTGTAAACTCACATGTCATGTGCTATAACACACATTCCGTGTTCCCTTCAAAAACTTCACGAAATTTCCTATGATATGTGTAATATCCTGGGGAATCCAACTAAGGCAGGATTTTGGTTGGATTGATCCCATTTCCTCATCATAGTCATGTACTTGTGGTCACAAATAAGACACAAGTAAAACAACTAAAAAGAGTGGGAAATCATGTATAATTAGAGGCAAAATGAGGTACAAAATGGATTGAAAGTGTGCACAAAGAGGGTAGAAATTGTACATAAATTATGCACATCAAGGGCTCCCTCAAGTTCCCACAATATCCAAATTATATGGAGTTGAGATAGTGATTGATAGAGCTCCTAACTTCCTTCTTGAGCTTACACTTTCTTTCTTCAATTGAGTGATTAGAAATACTTTGTCAAAGAGTCAGTACCAATTGTTATCTTGTGAGGCACTCAATTCCATATATCATTCCCGTTATCTTAGAGTTGATTGAAGATCTTTTGTGGCAAAACAAGGTGTAGGACAGGTGGCCCTTAGTATGGGTAGGTTGACCATAAAATTAGGTTATTCTCTCCTTATCTTGGAAAATAAAGCTAGTTACTCTTTGGTTAAAACTTAAAAGGATAGGTTACTTGGTATATGATTTGGTTCAGATGTTACAAGATGATACACAAGTGTTACAAAATCCAAGTAGTTTACAACTACTTGGTACAATGATACACATTTCAAGTCAAACCACTATAAATTATTTTGTTGATTTCTGGCTTCTCAATCTCTCTCCTTTCCAATTTTGTTGTATGTGATATAATTTGACACATCTAACAAGTTTTGTTTAAAGTTTAATAGCTCAATTTATTCTACCCTCTTGATACTAGATGCTACAAGCAACATCATAGCACACTATTCTCCAAGAAATATTGTAGCAAATAGGAGAAAATGGGAAACCACATTTGACGGTATCTCAACCTTGAAGGAGGCTACTCCACTCACCCACCAGATCTTGATGGCTCTAGCTATCAATATTGGAAGAGTCATATACAATTCCATATTCAAGGAATGAACTTTGTCATGTGGAAATCATGGGATATTCCTTTCATCATATATGAATGGAACTTGACTACCTAGGATGAGGGGACTTTCTAGAATTCCCTAAGAAATGAGCATCCTCTACAGATATGTTACGACCCCCGTTTTGGGTTCTTTTGGTGAGAAATTTAATTTCTCATATTAAAGAAATTGGAACAAATAATGATATAATTTGTTTTGAATAAATGAGTTTCGTTTACAATAGCCTTGATGATTGTGTTGTGGGCTTTATTGGCTATTTACTTTAATAGGCCTTGAAACCCTAATATTGGTAAATACATTTCTTAATGGCTTTAATTATTCAAAACTATGAATAAAGCTAAGATATGATGTTTCTAAGCTATTTAGAGCATGAAAGTTTCTAATTATGGGTAATTACCCTTAATAAAGAAATTAGGGTTTTTCTAACGGATAAAGATGGAATTAATGGCAAATTGAGTTCATATGTGAATTAGACCATAATGAACTATGAATTGATGATAAAAGAGCATAATGACTTTGTCATAGATTAAAAGGATAAAAATGGTAGCTTTAATGTAAATGAGGCTTAATGGACTTAATTGATGATTAATTGTGCTGTTTCTGAAATTAAGGTTATGTGTTTGTAAAAGGATAGATAAGAAAGTTAGGGTTTAAAAAGAGTAAAGGGAAGTAAAACCCTAATTGCAAAGTAAACCCTAAAAAGAGGAAGAAACCCTAAAAAGGAATAGAAACCATAAGTAGCAAGATGGTTTGGATAGATTTTGATAAAAAGGAATGGAATGTAATTTCAGGACTGAATTGTGTGCTTACTTGCTTGTTTGGATTATTCCTGCACCTGAGTCTGCCTGATAGGTATTTGGTTAATTATAGTTAATCGCATTAGTTTCTCGAGGGTTTTCTGAATGTTTCCTCATATTGAATGCAATCTAAACAGTTGGATGTTCATACTTGAAAAATTATAAAGTCACTATGGTTATCACAATTATAAAGAAGTGTGTATTCTCGCACCTACATGCCACCCTGATGGAAGATGCCATAAAGGTCAGGCCCAAGAGGGTGGACCAATGGGCACCCTGAGAGGTGACCCCAGACACCAAGCTCGGGAATGAGAAGGTGGTATATGATGCATGACTATTGAACACCATGAGAGGTGACTCCTAGGCACCAAGCTCGGGATTGAGAAGGTGTCCTTAATTTAATGGCAAGAGAGAAACCCTAGAGAGGTATGCCAGGGTTAGGGCAAAAGTAGTGGAGAATGATACATTGAAAATGTAAATTGTCTTGATAAATAATTTGATTGTGACTATTAAATTGTTAGCCATATCTGTGAAATTTTGGATGTCCCCACATACCGGCATATTCTGATATGCTGACCGATGTTTTGTTTTGTCGGCGTTTTAGGTACAAGTTTGAAAAGGACAAACAGTAAAGTGGCATATGTGAAATTAATTAAGAGTTAAAGTACACATGAGTATTAGTTAGAGTAGACTCCTGATGCGGATAGATGTAGATATCCCAGAATTGAAAAAGGTATGCAAAGTTTTATTTTGTACAAGTTTCCAGTTTAGTTAGTAAATTTTTTTAATTATTATTAATTATTTGTCGAACCTTTGATCCTGTTAATTGGGATAACGACACCGACCTTTTGGTCTCCCTTAATTGGGGGTTACTGGGAGGCAGGGTCGTTACAATTGGTATCAGAGCATAGGTTCCTCACTTAATCTTTAATAATTATTAAATTTTACAAATGTCATAGAACCAAGGGAGTTATTAGAGGATTGTCTGAAAGATTGAGGTGTCTAGAAAAGGATCACGTCCGGGGGCTGGCAATATTTTCCTCTGCACTGCTAGTCGGAATACGAGGACTCCTGAATTGTGTGACTGTCTGGCCGATGTCTTAGGATATGACTCGAAATAAGATACCTTTAGGACTCTCTCGTCTTGTTCATCCCTTCTCAACTCAAATTCGGTTAAGGACCTTAAGGATTAGGATTTTCTCTCTTCTCCTCACCCTCTTGAGGTATGGGTAAGGTTAATAAGGTCTAAGGAATCCTCCACCAAATTAATGAAAAGCATGTAAATAAGATGTCATGGACATAAGCTTAATAGATTAAGCGCAAACTAAAGAATAGATACATGCTTAGGTCGTATGACACGAGTTGTCATCACTCTCAGGAGAAACCTAAGGCTAGACCTCCTTTTCAGGAGGATGAGTAGAGAGAGTTAGTCTTAGAGGTAGAGACCTCCATTAAAAGTAGAGACCTAGCTCATCCTCTGAGGATGATGTTAACCCTAACCCTAAGTGGAGGTTAAAGAGAGAGATGACATGATGAGTTAGATGTCATGGTTGACTGGGTGTTTGGATGGACATGCCTTTGGATTTCCATGCGAGCCATGAGAGGTTGGATGATCTAGCACCTTTGGCAACCCAACTCTAGGAAGGGTCGTGCATGTTTGAGCGAAGGATAGCTCCTTCATTAGTGAGGTTAGTGAAGCACCTATAGAATCCTCATGGGCTGTTGCAAGTAGGATATAGCTTGCACCCAGAGTACATCTGTAGTATGAGTAGTAAGTTAAAACTGAGGCCAGAAGGACATGATGGATGGCTTATGATATAAGCATAAGGGGCTCTGGATAATCAGGAACAAACATAAGTTTGAGCATAGACTTCACCCACGTAGAGGTATGCCTGTGAGCTTCATCCTTCATGGAGAGAGGACCTCTAGTAGTATGGCTGGATGTGGAGTTAGCTCTAGAGAGAGAAAGCAGGACCCCATCAAGGAGGTTGGAAGCCTAAAACCCTGAGATAGGAGGAATAATGGGGAGTTGAGGATGATGCAACCTAAGTGGATGATAGTGGTTGCCTTATGCTTGACCCCTGGAGGATAATGATATCTTGGTTGCCTTTAGAGGAACAAAACTCTAGAGAGAGGGTGATGCTTCTGGTACCTATGTGCCTATGGTATAAGTGGTTACCTACTGAGATGAGACAAAGAGTGCCTTAGACCCTGAGGAGGTTTAAGTAACCAGTTGTGAGGCATTATACCTAGTTGGTTGTCCTTGAGGAGGACTCAACTATGAGGTGTTTCTCATATAAAAGGATCATGGTAGTACATGACATACCTTGGACATGCTTGATTCGTGGTTAAGAGATTGAGCATGCAGTTGGATACCCAAAGGAGAACCTAGGGTTCCTAGGCCTAAGAGGGGAAGCAATGTATCCGATGCTCATGATGAGATTTGAGTCTCTATAGTTTCGAGCATGGTACTACTCATGTGTAGAGGTAAAGGAAACCCCTTAAGTTAAGGGTATGTTTGATGAACCCTTCACAACTAAGTTGATCTAATGTTGAGGAAAGAGAACAAGTATGACCTAAATTGGTTTAATAGGTGGTCTGCTTGTTCCTTAGTAGCTGCTGGATTAGGCATGCTCATGTGAATGTAAACCCTAAGAACGGTTGTGACCTTGTTGTCAAGAGTTGTAGTTTCCTCCCATCCTGGGAGAGGGACCCTTTGGTTGGGTGTTTACCAGTTTTGTGGGTTTTGAGGAAACCTAAAGAGGTCTCATAGGATCTTGTGAAGCTAAGTGAAAGTACATGGTATGAGAAGGAACCTGCAGACCCATAGATGACCATCTCTAAGCACACGTGGATGTGTTACCATAGAGGTAACTGGTAAGGGGCCTGACTGAGGTAGGTAGGTTTCCATGACCCCTATGAAAGGGTGAAAGTCAGTCATGAATGCAGAGAGAGATGATGAAGGCTTGGGTAAGGTTCTAAGTTGGACATGTACTAGAATCCTAAGTCTGTCCTAGGGTCAGTTAGGGTTAAGACCGATGGAAGAAGGAGTTGCCTAATTCCCTAGTTGCACATGACCATAGGTTCGAGAGGTAACAACTATCATTGTCTGAGGGCCATGGGTTAGGAGATTGATCACTTTCATGAACTCATGGGACCCAAAGGGTAGATGAGTAGGACACTCTCTGGATGCATAAGGGAAAAGGGATGACCCCAAAAGTGTCGACACCCTATAGACCTAGAGGAGATGACCAAGGATTGTGTGGTGACCCAAGTAGGTTCCAGATTAGTTTTCCACGGAAGTGACTTTGATATCAAGATGGTTGTGATGTTGAGACATAAGATGTACATTTCAACTTAAAGGTGTACTGGAAAGGTGGGATGTACCATCTCTACTCTTAGAACAGGAAGAACTCTGTATTTGGACTGCAACCAAATGCTTATTTCCTCTTGTTATGAGAGTGATAGATAGGACAATAAGCATGCCATACACCGAGGATAAAGATGATGTGAGTTGGAACGTTGCTACAAGGTATGAGTATAGATATGATAACATACCTTTATGGAGCGAATGATACATGGATGGTTTACAAACACTAAGAGTATTAAGGAAATCATCTTGTGAGGATGTTTTATCTTGAACTAAGTGGATTTTTGCAAGTGTTACAAGGAATCACAAGGTGGAGTCTGATAACTAAGAGGATGAGCTCAGAGTGTGCTTGATGAAGATAGACTTAGAGTTTGAGAGTAGAATACATGGAGGTGTATATCTTCAGTATTACCTAACACCTAAGGAGGTGAAGTGGTAATGAATGCTCTGGTTGAGATATAGCTACGTAGTTTAGCTAGAGGCTAGAAGAAGTTGAGGTTGTTTGGCTAACCCTAAGTTTGGAAAGAAGATGTGTTTTGGCTAACACTCAGATGTAATAAGATATGTTGAACAAGTTAATGGTTGTTTTATTATCCAGTTTAGTCCTTGATAGTGATAGAACCTCAGATGCACTTCTTTGGAAAGGAAGGTAATAAAACCCTAATGAGAGTGGTTTAGGGCTTTCGAGGAATCAATCTTGAGGAATCATGACATACAGGAAATCATGGTTTTAAGATCACCATACACCATGGTACTACAAAGATAGTAAGTGATAGTAGCACTTTGGTTGCTTGATGTGAAGTTGCATGTAGCATGTGGCCATGCAAGACAAGGGTGAAGGATGAACACTAGTAACCCAATGCTTTGACTTAGAGGTTAAAGAATCCCCGAGAGGGAATGGGAATTCATCACTAGAGACGTGGTGGTAAGTCTTCCCTAGACCAAAGAAGGTCAAGATGCAATATGGGTTATGGTAGATCGCCTTACCTAGATGACATGAGAAAGAAAGAATGATGTCAAGGGACAAATTCAGTTGAACTACTTAAGAGAGAAAGATGGTTCAACCACACCATTATGTGAGTTCAAAAGTTCTTGAGTATGACCTAAAGGTTCACTTCCATAAGGTGGAAGTAGGTACATGAAGAACTCGATGTTAGTACAGTTTAGCACCCCATACTAATGGTTAGTATGATCCAAGCTAGAGGGTCTGATGAGAGCATGTGTGCTCATTCAGGGTGATACAAAGAGACAGTTCTTAAGATGTGACATTAACCATCATAGCCTTTATCGGGATGAAAGAAGTTCTAGAAGGAGGTTGTGTTGGTCACCACTTCATTAAGATGATGTTGGTAAAGGAGGCCTCACGAAGGTCAGAAAAGAACCACAGTGTATGCAGATGAAGTCACTTTGATCGGGAAATGGCTGAGAGAGAGAGCTCAGTGGTGACATGAGTCATGAGCTGATGCAAAGCAGACTGACATGCAGTTCACTGTGGGAGAATATGTGATGTGAAAATCTGACCCCTCTAATCTATAGTTGAGAAAGTTGAGTCCCCGATATATGGGTCCATTTGAGATGGATTGGTGGAGATGGTTGTGTTTAGCCTTGCCCCTCAGGATAACATGATGTATAATGTGTTCCATGAGTCTGATCTAGAGCACTATGTGAGGTACCCAAGCCATGTGCTGAGCCTTGAACCCATTCAACTTTTGAGAGGCTGAAATGTCCTGAGTCACCTATGAGGGTACGATATACCAAGGTAAGAAAGAACTCAGATGGAAGAATATGAGATGATGAAGGTTCTTGGGAAGCACCATGGAAAGGGTGAGGCCACATGGGAGCCATGATGGACATAGGAAAGTCTTATCCTGAATTGTTTGTTTGCTTGATGGAATTTTGGGGACAAAATTCCTATAAGAGGGGAAGGATGTTACGACCCCAGTTTTGGGTTCTTTTGGTGAGAAATGTAATTTCTCATATTAAAGAAATTGGAACAAATAATGATATAATTTGTTTTGAATAAATGAGTTTCGTTTACAATAGCCTTGATGATTGTGTTGTGGGCTTTATTGGCTATTGGGCCCAATAAAAAGGAAATTCAATTAGTAAATGAATAATTGAATTTTTGAGAAAAGAAAGGTGTGGGAACCTCTAGAAGGCAAAAGAATTTAATCCAAAGGTGGATTTCGTGCCATATGGGTTCCTTGGGTCCCAAGGAGTCTAAAGTTGGAAAGATAATGCAATAAGAAAAGAAAAGATCAATTAAGTTTTTCTTTATTAAGAAAGAAATTGAAAATAATGGTAAAATGTGGAAAATAATGAAAAGAGGTGATCCTTTTGTGGATTTTCGTATCCCAAGGATTCTTATTGATAAAAGGAATACCAATGAAGAAAATAAAAGAGAAATAAAGAGAAATATTCAAAAAAATATTTAAATAAGAATAAAATAAGATAATGAAGAATAATGCATTTAGATGCATCTAGAAGGATAATGAGTATCCCATAAAAAGGATTTCGAAATAATAAGAGTTTCTTGGGATCCAAGGAGTCCCAATGAAGAAAGAGGAAATAGAAAATACCTATAAAAGAAAATAAGAATATAATGTGAATACATTATTAATGGATTATGTGGTATTGCTAAAAAGGAAGTATTTCCTACTTGAGGAAAATATAATTTTGAAGCCAATGAATTAAAAGGGCAAGAATAAAGAGAATAATGGCAAGTATTTTCGAATTCCTATTTATAAAAATAATAGAGAATATCAAAAGGATAAAGAAGAGAGAGAAGGATTACTTCTCCTTGAAGGAATACAATTCCTTTTGGAAAGGGACTCCTTGAGTCGTGTATAAGCCAACCTATGGCTTCGTTTCCCACCCCTATATAAGGGGTATAGCCTTGGTTCAAAGGGAAGAGAGAACCCCATGTTCTTCTACTTTCTTCTTCTTCCTCTTCCATGCAAACCCTAACCATGCGGGTATTGTGCTAACCACAGAGCCGCAAGGGGCCATGACATCATCATGTTGGAGCCATGACATTCCTTTGATGGCCTGTGGGTTAGAGATCAATGTCACCTTGCTCCCGCCTGTGTGCAGCATCTGCTGGAGGTCCGCATCAGGGCTGCAAGTCGCAGACCTGGCCTGCACTTGCCGACCACCTTGGCAGCAAGTACTCGACATGCCTGAATGCGAGGAGGAAGGGTGGAGGTAGTGACACCTCCCCGGTGGCCGTCAGGGTCAGTAGGGAAGGGGGAGACACACCTAGGGTTACAGGTCGGCGCTGCTGCAAGCGTCGGGAGGAAGAAGGGGATGGAAGACGCATTGGACCATTTTACCCTTCTGGGTATTGGAGAGCCAACCACTTAAGGAGGGGCAGAAGAGACATTTCGAAATGTTTCTGAACAAGCAACGTTGCATGGACAAAGGCTACGTGGCGCCTCCCTATTGGCTAAAGTAAGTGCATTTTGTAAAATTCATAATTAATTATTCATAGCTCGGATTAGCACGCATAAAATATGAAAGTTGCTCAAAAAATCAAGGAGAATCCATTAAAAATACAATTGAAGCCTGATTCTAATTGAAATTCGAAAAATAATGGAATTTATCAACTTTAATACTTTAATGGTTAAGAAACCCTATTTTGAGAAGATTAAAGTGATTAGTAGGGTTTAATGGATGATTAAAGTTGATATTAACCTGTTAATTGAAAAAAGGTACTTTAAGCACAAAAAGGATGAACTTTGCATATAATTAGTTAATTTAGAGTTTCGTGTGCATGAATATACTTTAATAGGCCTTGAAACCCTAATATTGGTAAATATGTTTCTTAATGGCTTTAATTATTCAAAACTGTGAATAAAGCTAAGATATGATGTTTCTAAGCTATTTAGAGCATTAAAGTTCCTAATTATGGGTAAGTACCCTTAATAAAGAAATTAGGGTTTTTCTAACGGATAAAAATGGAATTAATGGCAAATCGAGTTCATATGTGAATTAGACCATAATGAACTATGAATTGATGATAAACGAGCATAATGACTTTGTCATAGATTAAAAGGATAAAAATGGTAGCTTTAATGTAAAAGAGGCTTAATGGACTTAATTGATGATTAATTGTGCTGTTTCTGAAATTAAGGTTATGTGTTTGTAAAAGGATAGATAAGAAAGTTAGGGTTTAAAAAGAGTAAAGGGAAGTAAAACCCTAATTGCAAAGTAAACCCTAAAAAGTGGAAGAAACCCTAAAAAGGAATAGAAACCATATGTAGCAAGATGGTTTGGATAGATTTTGATAAAAAGGAATTGGATGTAATTTCAGGACTGAATTGTGTGCTTACTTGATTTTGGATCACTTGCTTGTTTGGATTATTCCTGCACCTGAGTCTGCCTGATAGGTATGTGGTTAATTATGGTTAATCACATTAGTTTCCTGAGGGTTTTTCGAATGTTTCCTCATATTGAATGCAATCTAAACAGTTGGATGTTCATACTTGCAAAATTATAAAGTCACTATGGTTATCACAATTATAAAGAAGTGTGTATTCTCGCACCTACATGCCACCCTGATGGAAGATGCCATAAAGGTTAGGCCCAAGAGGGTAGACCAATGGGCACCCTGAGAGGTGACCCCAGACACCAAGCTCGAGAATGAGAAGGTGGTCTATGATGCATGACTATGGAGCACCATGATAGGCGACTCCCAGGCACCAAGCTCGGGATTGAGAAGGTGGCCTTAAGTCAATGGCAAGAGAGAAACCCTAGAGGGGTATGGTAGGGTTAGGGCAAAAGCGGTGGAGAATGACACATTGAAAATGTAAATTGGCTTGCTAAATAATTTGATTGTGACTATTAAATTGTTAGCCATATCTGTGAAATTTTGGATGTCCCCACATACCGACATATTCCGATATGCTGACCGACATTTTGTTTGTCAGCATTTTAGGTACAAGCTTGAAAAGGACAAACAGTAAAATGGCATATGTGAAATTAATTAAGAGTTAAAGTACAAAGGAGGATTAGTTAGAGTAGACTCCTGATGCGGATAGATGTAGATATCCCAGAATTGAAAAAGGTATGCAAAGTTTTATTTTGTACAAGTTTCCAGTTTAGTGAGTAAAATTTGTTAATTGTTGTTGATTATTTGTCGAACCATTGATCCTATTAATTGGGATAACGGCACCGACCTTTTGGTCTCCCTTAATTGGGGGTTACTGGGAGGCGGGGTCATTACAGGATACCTCACTCCCTTGTATTTGAACCTCATCTTATAACGAGTTGTCATATTAGGTTGGGAGGAAACTCTTCATGACCTATTAAAGAACTCAATGAAGGACCCAAAGATAATCATAATTCAACATATACTCAACTTATTCATGATATTCAGGATGAATATATTAGAGAGATGTGCTCAAGGTTCTCAAGCTTTGTTAATGGGCATTGGTGCTCTAGGGAAGAAAATGGAGGCAAATGAGCAAGTTTACAAAACCCTCCATTCACCCACCTACTCGATTGAGAAGAATGTGATAGTCATAGAAGAATCATCCATTCTCCCTAATCTTCAAGTATAAGACCTCATCAAAATCTCCAAACCTATGAGGTGAAGATCAATGTAGTAGAGGAGGAGTACAAAGATGAGTCTTTTAACAAGAAAAAACATGTTGCTTTCGAAGTTTAAGAGTCTTACTCAAGTGAAGATTACTCTAAACATGATCAAGGTGCCATGAATACCAAAGTTAAACCTTCCAAATGCAAGCAAAAATCATCCACCTCCCATTGCTATGAGTGTGGACAAAAGAGACATTTCAAAATGAATGCTCAAATAAGAAGAAGAATTACCACGACAAGATAAAAAAATAAGAGATATGAAAAGTACAAAAGAAAATACCAGAGAGCATAAAAAATGAAAAACCTAACAAGGTGGATTGGGATTCCTCTCAAGATCATACATCTTAAATGAGGAAGAGGATGAGTGAAATGCGGATGTAATGTCTAGATCAAGTGAAGTTTCTGAGGTAAATTAGAAATCTTAATGAACTCTTAGAAGATGCTTAATTCAAAGGCTTTAATATCAATGCTAGTAATCACGATCTTTACAAAGAATTTAGTCCCCTCATGAAGAAGGAATTTGTAATGATCATTATGGGGACATAACATTTTTCTTAGGTTTCAAATTTAAGGAAACCACCAATGGGGACTTCTTCATACAAAACAAATATACTAGGAAAATTGAAAAGAATTTTAGATGGAAAATTGCAAGACAATTGATACTTGCATGTCAAGCACAACCAAGTTTGATAAGGACAATGATGAAGAGAAGATGATGAGAAATCTAGATAAAGGAATGCTTACAAGTTGGATACATCTTACTATCTCTAAATCAAATATTATGTTTAGAATAGGCTTTAGTGCTAGATTTCAATACTTCCCTAGAAAATGTCATCATGTTGTGGTGAAATAAATTCCTAGAAACATAGATAAAACTATTGGTTATGGTATCCCAACTCAAATGAATTTACTATAATTATTTATATGATGGTGATTATTAGGGGAATATGGTTGATATATATCATGCAAGTGGTGCTTTCTTCCTCCTTGGACATTGTTTTCTTTCTTATTTATCTATGAAGAAAATTACAATGCCGCTTCAGTTATCAAAAATAAATAAATAGATGTTGTTACATGTTGTGCGAAGTCCTTTGGTTGAAGCAATTGTGAAATGATTTTACTATATATTTTAGTGTTACTTCAATCATTTGTGACAATACTAGTGCTATGAATCTTTGTTACAATCCTATATTACATGGGTCCAGACATATAGAAGTTCATTATCGTTCCTTTGGTAACCACCTCATTAGAATGTTATCTATATAACACATGTTAAAACAAACAATAAATTGACAAATATAACTAGAAAATTTCTACCTAGGATGTAATTTAACTTTACTAGATCAAAATCATTATTGAATTCATTAGATGATAATTGCATTCTCCATAGTTAGACATATTATATCTCTATTATGTTTTTTAAAGTGACAATATTTCCATGTTTTACAAATTCATTTCATAATTCACTCATATGTATTGCAATTTTATTTGTTATATTGTTATGGTCCAAATATCATATTAGGGTCTATCCAAGTGCATATCATATGTGAAATTACCCTTGAGCATAAGATTAGAGTTTTTATGCACATAGAATATTTTTTGACTTGAATGAAGACAATGGAAACACTTTTTATCAATTGGAAATATATTATTAAATATCAACCAAAGAGCGAAAACCCTTGTTTTTCATCTAACATGTTGGTTACACTTCCGAATCACATTCTTATCTAACAAACATGAAAGTATTTAATAGTAAAACTCATCACTTAGAAATTCTCAATTCAAATTCTTGACGACAATTGTGGTTAGATTCCACTTAAAACCTAGTTGACTTGTCCCCTGCGTTGTTTTAAATCTAGATCATGAACTTTAAACCTAGATTTGACCCCTGCTCTCTTCCACCACATTAATTATTTCAATTGATCTATTGCATATTTTATTAGTTATTGTGATTATTTAGCCTCCCTCTACACTTCTAATCATGTGCTTTTCCTTCTTGTGCTCTCCTTTCACTCCTTAATCATCATATTTAGAAGTAGAAAGAGAAAGTAAACTAGATTCAAAGCTATTGAGGATACCTCATTATCTTGCCTTCCCATGTTCATGTTCTAAGGTTTATCCTAAGTAGGATGTTGAGAGGTATAAATCACTCCTCACTACAAACCATTATCCATGTCTCCATATGGTTCTAGCTCATGTTTACTCCATTTATATATATATGATATCATTACTTTTCATAATTTTACACTACTGGAAGTCTTAACCTAACCTATAAAAATCAAGTTCGATCCAAATGGTTGATGAGTATATTCCAATCTCAATTGGAATTACTCAAAAACTCCTCATTTTATAAAATAAGTAATCAAACCTATTATTACTAGTACTCACTTTGATGTTTAAAAACATTCTCTTACTCTTTGTTGTCCTCTCAACCCAAAATTGAATCATGTTAAGAAAATACTCTTGACATCACTTAACTCTATCATTTCTATGATGAGATGCATGAGAAAGAGAATGACTTCAATAGTGCCTCTATCCCCCCATGCAATTTGCAGCCCTAGTCACAAATATTATCTCATAGGAATTTTGCATGCTTCCCCTTACACTCCCCTTTCTCATGTTCTATCTCTCCTTGTGGACTCAAATTGTATCCAAAGAAAAATGAACTAGAAATTGTTAAATATACTTCCATTTTTGTCTTATGTTTTTATTAGGGGGATCCCATCAATTGTAGTCAATGTTTCTCCATTACATGACTTCATTTAATATTGC
Organism: Alisma plantago-aquatica; assembly: GCA_963693085.1. Lineage (NCBI taxonomy): Eukaryota > Viridiplantae > Streptophyta > Magnoliopsida > Alismatales > Alismataceae > Alisma > Alisma plantago-aquatica. The sequence continues at coordinate 1,883,040,438 of OY856409.1, forward strand.
TAAGATTTTTTCGGGATGTAGGTCCACAACAACTTTATATATCATTTGGAAATATTGCTTCCAAATCTCTCTTCACCAACTTAAAATATACCTTCAACTAAAAGGGAACTTAAATCATTGCCACTAGCTCGACGAAGGTCTCCTTTCATAGTAAAGGTTCTTCTTATCAATGTAAGGCCCTTGACCTAGCTTAGTGCTTGAGTATGCTTGCTTTGCTTGTTGAGATGCTTAAACCTTAATCTAATATCTTGAGGTGCTTTTTTAACATGTGGGAATCTTATGTTTTTTAGTTTGGTCCTGTTTGGTTCATGTTTGAGCTATGTATGCATGTGTTGGACCAAGTTGCAATTTACCCAAGTGGAGGGGTTATCTTGCAATTTGTCACATGTAGAGCGTGTTTCTTATGCCTTAGAACCATGAGAGAGAAGATGATGTTGAAGGGTGCCTTATTTGGACCATGGTTGATGATGTGGCATCATGTGGTGATTAGGGTTTGCTTAAGTTGCCTTGTGGTTGTGTCGACATTGCTAGGGTTTGAGTGTGTAGTGACCGCAACATCACTCTTGGGTAAGTTTTGCTACTACTACACTCACCCTAGGAAATGTTTTTTTCGACCATGGTGGTTTTGAGGTGGTTTGGTCGCTATGGTTTGTCCTTTAGTAATCTGTTTCGACCTTGGTTTCCTTGATGACCTAGTGTAGAGGTCGCTACATGTGGTCTAGGTGTTGTTGCGACCGCAACAAGGTGTTGGTGACGTAAGTGGTCGACACCCAACCTAGGTTCTATCACCCTTCAGTGCATGCACGTGTTTAGTGGTTGCATGGCTGTTTTCTTAGTAGACAAGTGTCCTTTTGGAGCTCTCTTGTGTTGACACCTCATACCCACCTTACCTCCCTCCAACCTTGAGTATATAACCTCTCTCTTCTTCATGCAAGCAATCCTTTTTCTCTATTTCCTTATCCTTTTTTCTTATCCAACCTTGGAGCTTGGTGGAGCTAGAGGGTGCGGATCAAGGTTCTTTAGTGTCCTATCAACCTTGCATGTGGTGCTATTGAGCTTGATCATCTCCTTTGTGGTGATCTTTGGTGATCTTCTTCCTTGGTAAGTGGTTTTGAACCCTTGATATCATTTTCCTTTGCACCCTATCTTCTTCTTCCTTCCTTCTCAGACAAGAGGCTATGGTTCTACCATGGTGGTCATCTTGAGAGACACTTCTCCTCACTGGGGTCGGAGACTATGCTTTGACATGGTGGTACTCACGTGAGAGGAAGCTTTCTTCTTCTTATTCAGCCAAGGGTTTTCACCCTCTTTCTTGATCTTTCCTTTAACCATGGTTTTCTGATGTGGATTATTATTGCACAAGCAAATTCACTAGGAATATAATTCCTATTTACCAAAACCAAAGTGCAATAATGCCACCCACAAGCGGACGAATCTTATCACAGTATAGTTGAGGATCGAATCCCAAGGGATAACATTTTAAAGAATTAACTAATCAAAGCAACCTATTAAGAACTAGCATTTATCACAAAACTTGAGATTGGTTTGATTATTCTAAGATTGCAATAAGAAAAAGATCTAGATTGAGGTTCTAGTTATCAATGGATGGAAACACTAGGGTGGAACTGGGTTTCACCGCCACTACTCAAATCTGCGCAATCATTCAAATCCTAACATGTATGAAGATATAATTGAAGTTATGCAAGTTTCCCCTTTCGGTGTCAGAAACATGCATGAATAGATATCCCTATAAGCTCGATGTCTCGTTACATACAGATCCTCTATCCACTACTCCATATACTTTTCGTCAGAAGTTCTTGTCAAGGTGTCAACCAAAGCAAATCATATCCAAATTTTAAAAGTTGAATTTCTTGCGGTAAAAGATTATAATAAATCATGTAAAGTAGGTGATCAATCCACAAAATATGCAATAAATGATTGGTTGTTAATTATATGAGTTTATACAAGAATTAGAACATGAATGAAACTGCAAGAAACAGGTAGTGGGGCTAGTCAACACACCCCAATGAAAAGACTACTCCCTCGACATGGCAAGATTAATATCACAAGAAAAGGAAGAGGACACAAGAATGGTAGATCATGATAGAAGAGGCTCAGTGTGGTGTGCAATGATTGAATTCCTTCCTTCTCTCTCATCCAGGAACTAACCCTGGCTTATAGAGGAAGTAGGTGGAGGAACGACAGCTCGGGGAATAGATCGATTGCCTTAGAGAAGGAGATCGATGACTTTGGAGTTGCTGATGAAGGATATCTTTCGATCTATGCTTGAGGTCGATAGGTGTCGACTAGCTAGGTCGATAGAATTATCTAGGTTGACATGCATCATCCTTGCTCTTATAATGGCAGCGCTTTGGCATTTCTATCTCCAAAACAATTGAGATGAATTGTACAGCTACACTGGGAGCCTATTTATAGGGTTGAGGCTTTCATCCTCTTGTGTTCCCTATCAGTGTCAATCACTTGCTTCCGGTCTATTGTTGTGTCGACCTTGAGGGTCGACATGTCTATCGATAATGACTTTTGAACTTCCTATTATCATTCTGTCAGTCGACAAGATTGTCGACCTTAACGGTCAACAAGTCTGTCATTTGAAGTTGTGGTTGTCGACACCGTTGTGTCAATGAGTTGATTTCTTGTCGGTAGTTGGTCAATGATGTTGTCGAGCTAGAGGGGTCGACAGAGATGTCGACCTTGATCATCAGTGAGTTGTATGTCAACCTTCTTAATTGTCGATCAAGCAAGATGATACATTTGTCGAGCATTGATTGTGTCGAGCTGGGAGGTCGACAAGTCTATCAACTTCTTGATTGCTGGTCGGTTTGGATGTCAATTAGCATGTAGACCGATAGGTTGAATTTGGTCTTAGACACAAAATTTGTGTATTGATCTACCTTTTGAAAGTGGTCAAAAATCCAATTTTCTCTGAGCCGCTGCCCTGCACCCCACGAGAGGCATCCTCCTCTCGACTACCCCTAGGCAAACTCATTATAGAGTGATAGAATTCTAAACCTTCAAAAGGGAGTCAAGAAAAGTATGGAATTCCTACAAATTAACATAAAAACCTAAAGATCAAAACAAAGCTATTCTAGTGAAAACTATGCTATATGAATGCTAAAATAGACTAAAAATGCAACTAAAAATGGAATGAATATGCATTCATCATGTTCTTGTCTTTGGAGGTAACCTTGTGGCCGAAGTGTTGATCTTGGTTGGAGCTTCTTTCTCTCTCTCTTGGAGCTTGCAATCTTTAGAGCTTGTTCTCTCCATAAGGCGAGTTATACAACTCTCTACCTTCTTCTATTATTTGCACCTTATTGTGCTTGCATGCTATTGTTTTAATCTTTTAAATGTGATGCTAATGTGCTAGATGATTCTATCTCTATTTAGGTTTTAAGACTTTGTAGTATTCTCATGTAGATTGCTCTCTTTCTTAAACCCTAATTACATGTACCCAATTTGTTAAGTGATGGTTGAGGTGATGATCATACACGCAACATGATCCTTGATTTTTTCACCATTTTATAGTTTGACCCTTATGTTTTCTTAAGGTTGAAGCTTGGTATTCTCTCTCCTAGTTTAGTTTCTTGGTTGATCATGTTAGAGTTTGGTTATAGGGTTTTGATGTTCATTTATTGTATGGATTTTTTCTCTCCTTGATAGTGCTTAGTTCTTTGACGTCCACCATCTATTTTGGATCATGGTTTATCTTTGTTTTGAGGATGATCTTGTGTGGTGGAAGTGATTTATCTTAGCGCTCTATACTCTACCTCAATATCTTGGCTGATACAAGTTGGGTTGGTTCTATTTTTGTCGACATGCCCTTGTGTTGGGTTGATTTTGTTTCCATCGATACCCTTGTGACCTTGTTATGGTTGAAATGCCTTTTTTTGGTTTGAAAGAGGTGTTCCATGTGATATGTATCAGGCAAAACACATACCTTTGGTAAAGGTCGCAACCCTAACCCCAAATAGTTGATGGTTGTAACACCTAAGGGTCGCTACACATGTTTTCAATGATGCTTTTTTTTGGTTGAGACACTTGTTTTGATGGTTGGTTGAGACACATGTAGGTGTTGTAGTCACGACACCATGTTTTGATGGATGGTCGACACACATACATGGGTGCTTGATTGTTACATATGTGTAGCAACAATATGGTTGCTACACGTGTACATGTGATTGATGGTTAACACATAGTGCTGATTTGATGATGGTTTATTTAACTGTAATCATGTTCCTTAACCCTAATGTGGTCCAAACATATGGGAGGTGATGAATCTAGGGTTTGGTGTTTGAATGGTAATATGAAAACCCTAATTGGCTATGTACGTAAAACCCTAACCCTAGTTCTAGGGTGTGCTATGCTTGTTGATTTTGCCTTAGTGTATGGCATGTGATTATATTTTCTCTCTTCTACCTGTGCAAATCCTAACCTTGTAGGTTGAATGTATGTCATATCCATGTGAAAGCTATGGTGATCCTTGTATAATATAGGGTGGTGATTATGTGAGCAATGTGAGGCACACTGTGATATTGAATGTACATGAATGATGTGATGAGTCGTATGACTTGGCAGAGGCTTAACACCTAGTGTGAGGTGTTATCCTCCAATGATTTGATTGAGGGATTGAAATCCCATAGTGTTGTGACAATGGTGATGGCCTTATGAATGGCAGTGCTGCAAGTATCATGTGATGATGTGACAAGTTTGCACCTTATACGTTTTATATCATCTAGATTTGTAATATCCCTTATCTTTGTAGAATTTGTTTAGGGTTTATATGTTGTAACTTGATTGATGCTAAAAGTACCCAATTAGTCTAACTAATTAAGTGAAACCCTAATCAAATAGTTGCCATGTGCCATAGATCCATTCCAGTGTCAGTTTTATTAATGGATGGTGAAACAAGTAACTCCTACGGGAAACTTAGAGCACATATTTTTTGATATGCGAGGGTGCAAGTCGAGTATGTCCTTATGTCCACGATCAAAAGTTAGGTATGATGACTGCGGTCATACCTATCCCTTTTGTGTGAGTCGGTCATGCATGATCTGTTCTCCTTGGGATATGTTATAGGCAACAGTTTAACTACATTTGATGCCTTTTTATAACGTCCATGTGTGATCATGTTCTCTAGCACTATGACTTGTACCGAGGTGGGCTAGGTGTTTTATAAGGATGGCCATGCGTGATCCGATCCTTCATCTTGACTATATGTCACTGTTTGTAATTGATTGATATGTCTTTGCGGTGTTTCTCTTGTACTGACCAAGAGGTGTCGAAGAGGTTGTGGATTTTGACTCTTTCATAGACCTTGTATGGCACCGATTTCAACTTCAAAGTGGTCGGATGGATTTGGGTGGTGCGACTCAAATCCTCATGGCATAATAAAAGACATCATACAATCATGTAGTATAATTGCTTAGGGTCAAATACGATTCACATTGGATGACCCATTACCTTATCTTTGTTCTGATTTCTTGAATTATAATGTGGTAAGAGAAATCAATTGTTATACATGTTCTTCATATTCCTTCTTAGAGTTTTAATTATTCTACTACTTAGTGGTAATTTCCTAGTTTGCTTAATCCATATTATCAGTTTAATACATGTCATTTAGATGAATCTTCTCAACTTGATAAGTATGATATTTACCTGATTTAGTCTACATGTGCTTATAATAGACGTTGGTGGAGAGTTATATCTCTCTGTAGGACTTTGGTCTCACCCCTTGGTTTTCCACATCTTTTAGGTGGTCATGCACGACGAGGTAGAGATTGTGCAGTTGAGATTGATTAGTAAGAGGAGCAGTAGTTGTTGAAAGGTTGGATATGCTACTAGTGTTTTGTAGTAGAATTATGTGTGTCGCCCCTACACTCTTAGGTCCTTGAGGGTATTTTGTAGATGTTGTATATCGAGATGACATTTTGGCTATATGCCTTGTTGTATAGATATGGCATGTAAATGTGACAAGTTATCATATGTGAAGGTTGTGGCTAGTGAGCCAATGAATAATAATATGTAACAATCTTCTGGCATGTGACACACACACATGTGCATATATATATATATATATATATATATATATATATATATATATATATATATATATTATATATAGGTGGATTTTGTGGACTCATATGTGATAATTTTTAGCTTTTGTGCCTACATGATATTGATTTTAATTTCTAATGTTTTCTGGTAATCTAGTTGATTAGTATTAGTTCCACACTTTGTTTTTTAGTAATCTCATTGTTGTGTGACAAGTGTGTCACAATTGGTTGGTATCACAGCTCTAGGTTTGTTGAGTCTTCAGGGACATAGGACTAGGGTTTGTGTCTGTTCTAGTATCCTCTGGTCTATCTTATGGTTACTTCTACTTCTAAAGAAGAAGGAGAGGAGAAGAAAAGATGGACGGAGAATAAGAAGAACATGCTGCTAAGAGTAGTGTTGCTTCACCAAGAGGTGGTGCTAGGAGGTAGTAGAGGGTTGATGTTGTACCTGAGATGCCCCAGTTTGACCTAACAGTGGTGGCCAATCCCACTTTCCCTTCCATGTTTGGATAGTTTATGGCCACGATGACACATATGGCGGTAAAAATGCTCGTTCCTCAAGCGTGAGCAGCAGTCCCCAATGTGGAATCCTCTGGGTCTGGGAAGACCTTTTAAAGGTTGAGGCATGCAAGAGAAGTTGAGTATGCGGGTATGGCATACCTGACTGATGCAGACTAGTGGTTGACTGAGCTGGAGAAGGCCTTTAGGATCCTCAACATTCCTAAAGAGGATAAGGTGAAGCATGCCATGTATCCAATTAGTCTAACTAATCAAGTGAAACCCTAATCAAATAGTTGCCATGTGCCATAGATCCATTCCAGTGTCAGTTTTATTGATGGATGGTGAAACAAGTAACTCCTACGGGAAACTCAGAGTGTGTATTTTTTAATATGTGGGGGTGCAAGTCGAGTATGTCCTTACATCCACGATCACAAGTTGGGTATGATGACTGCGTTCAAACCTAGCCCTTTTGTGTGAGCCAGTCATGCATGATCTGTTCTCCTTATGATATGTGATAGGCAGCAGTTTAACTACATTTGATGACTTTTTATAACATCCATGTGTGATCATGTTCTCTAGCACTGTGACTTGTACCGAGGTGGGCTAGGTGTTTTATAAGGATGGCCATGTGTGAGCCGATCCTTCAGCTTGACTACATGTCACTATTTGTAATTGATTGATATGTCTTTGTAGTGTTTCTCTTGTATTGACCAAGAGGTGTCAAAGAGGTTGTGGATTTTGACTCTTTCATAGACCTTGTATGGCACCGATTTGACTTCAAAGTGGTCAGATGGATTTGGGTGGTGCGACTCAAATCCTCATGGCATAATAAAAGACATCAGACAGTCGTGTAGTATAATTGCTTAGGGTCAAATACGATTCACATTGGATGACCCATTGCCTTATCTTTGTTCTGATTTCTTAAATTATAATGCGGTAAGAGAAATCAATTGTTATACATGTTCTTCATATTCTTTCTTAGAGTTTTAATTATTCTACTACTTAGTGGTAATTTCCTAGTTTGCGTAATCCATATTATCAGTTTAATACATATCATTTAGATGAATCTTCTCAACTTGATAAGTATGCTATTTACCTACTTTAGTCTACATGTGCTTATAATAGACATTGGTGGAGAGTTATATCTCTCCCTAAGACTTTGGTCTCACCCCTTGGTTTTCCACATCTTTTAGGTGGTCGTGCACGATGAGGTAGAGATTGTGCAGTTGAGGCTGAGTAGTAAGAGGAGCAGTAGTTGTTGAAAGGTTGGATATACTACTAGTGTTTTGTAGTAGAGTCATGTGTGTCGCCCTTGCACTCTCAGGTCCTTGAGGGTATTTTGTAGATGTTGTATATCGAGATGACATTTTGGCTATATGCCTTGTTGTACATATATGTCATGTAAATGTGACAAGTTATCATAAGTGCAGGTTGTGGCTAGTGAGCCAATGAACAATACTATGTAATAATCTTCTGGCACGTGACACACACACACACACACACACACACACACACACACATATATATATATAATATAGGTGGATTTTGTGGACTCAGATGTGATAATTTCCAGCTTTTGTGCCTACATGATATTGATTTTAATTTCTAGTGTTTTCTGATAATCTAGTTGATTAGTATTAGTTCCACACTTTGTTTTTTAGTAATCTCGTTGTTGTGTGACAAGTGTGTCACAATTGGTTGGTATCACAACTCTAGGTTTGTTGAGTCTTCAGGGACATAAGACTAGGGTTTGTGCCTATTCTAGTGTCCTCTGGTCTATCTTATGGTTACTTATACTTCTAGAGAAGAAGGAGAGGAGAAGAAAAGATGGATGGAGAACAAGAAGAACATGCTACTAAGAGTAGTGTTTCTTGACCAAGAGGTGGTGCTAGGAGGCAGGAGAGGGTTTATGTTGTACCTGAGATGCCCTAGTTTGACCTAACAGTGGTGGCTAATCCCGCTTTCCCTTCCATGTTTGGATAGTTTATGGACACGATGACACATATGGAGGTAAAAATGCTCATTCCTCAAGCGAGAGCAGCAGTCCCCAATGTGGAATCTTCAGGGTCTGAGAAGACCTTTTAAAGGTTGAGGCATGCAAGAGAAGTTGAGTATGTGGGTACGACAGACCTGACTGATGCATACCAGTGGTTGACTGAACTGGAGAAGGACTTTAGGATCCTTAACATTCCTGAAGAGGATAAGGTGAAGCATGCCATGTATCTATTGAAGGGGAGTGTTAGCCACTGGTGAGCCATTGAGGAGGATAAAAGGCCTAGTCTCATAATCATTTGGGAAGAGTTCTGACGGGAGTTTGTGAGTTGGTAATTTCTGGAGACCTATCTGGACGAGAAGATCACGTAGTTCGAGAAGATATGATAGGGATCTATGACATTCAATGAATATGGAACTAAGTTTATGGATCTTATGAGGTTTTGTTCTCACACGGCAACAACGAACAAGGAGAGAATCAGACATTTTGAGAAGGGTTTGAGCACAAAGTTGATGACTCTAGTGTCATCTTTAGAGAACTGAGAGAAGTTTGCCACGTTTGTGGAGTCAGTCATGAGGGTAGAATGATTAGTGGTGGAGAAGCATGAGACGAAGGCCAAGAAGAGGCTTGTATAGTAACAAGGGAAGTCATATTGAGGCTTAAAGAAGCCTAGGTTCTCAGTACCTCCACTACAACAGAGGTCGGAAAGTCAGTCTTAGTGGTCACGAGCAGAGGAAGAGGCTATAGTTTTCCACCAGTAGGAGCCCATAGTGGTGCATCAATGTTAGTGACATGGTCCTCCAAGCCATGGTATGAGAGCAAGATTTGCTGCAAGTGTGGAAAGAGTGGGCATACAAGATCATATTTCCCTATGAGAGATGAGGAGGTGACCCAACAAATGAGATAGAGCCAACATGGCTTGCAGCAACATCACTTCAACAGTGGTAGTGGCATAGGACGCAGTCAGGCATCGTAGGCTGGTTCTTCTGGGCAAGCCAACATAGGAAGGGGGAGACAACAGACAATGACTCGATTCTACATGATGAGTCAACCAAAAGTAATGGTCAGCCCAAGTTGTGACAGGTCAGGTGGAGTTATTTCATTCTTATTTCTCTTCTTCTTGATTTATATCTATTTTGGTTGACCCATGTGCAACACACTCTTTTATCACTTGAGAAGTGATTTCTAGTTACGTTGTTCTTTGCCTGTTAGTCATAGATGTGATAGCCCTCATTTAGAAACCATGTTGGTTGGTTCCGCCAGTTGCGGGAGGTGTGTCCTTCTTGTGCACTTTCTTTTTCAGAACATAACATTCAAGTGGATCTCAAACCACTTGACATGCATGGATTTGATTTGATCCTTGAAATGGATACTTTGGAGAAGTATCAGATGGTCTTGGATTATAGTTCCAAGGTGGTGACATTTGTCGATGGTGATGTTTCATGGATCTTACAAGGTGATAGGAAGATTCTTCCAACCTATTTGGTGGCAACGATGGTGGCAGAATGGTTGATGAGGAAGGGTTGTGATGCATTCTTGGCACATGTGGAGGATACTAAGGTGAGGATTCTGAGTATCCAGAAGGTTCCCATTATTTGTGAGTTCAAGGATGTGTTTCCAAATGAGTTTCTAGGTGTTCCCCAGTCAAAGAGATTGATTTTGAGATCAATCTGGTACCTGACATGCAGCTGATAGCTCAGACATCGTACCAGATGGCACCAGATGAGATGGTAGAATTAAAGAAACAATTGTAAAAGCTACTTGAGAAATGTTTTATCCGACCGACACATCTCCCTGGGGTGATCTCGTATTGTTTGTCAAGAAGAAGGATGTATCTATGACGTTGTGCATCAATTATAGACAATTGAACAAGGTGACGATAAAGAACAAGTATCCTTTACCATGGATTGATAATTTGTTTGATCAGTTGAGGGGTGTTGTAGTCTTTTCCAAGATAGACTTGAGGTCATGATATCACTAGTTGCGGATCAAGGTGGATGACATACTGAAGTCAGCTTTTAGGATGAGGCATGGTCGCTATGAGTTTGTGGTTATGTCGTTCGGGCTAACTAATGCACCAACAATGTTTACAGACTTGATGAACAGGGTGTTCATACCTTATCTTGATCATTTTGTGGTGGTGTTCATAGATGACATTCTGATATATAGTCAAGACAACCAACAACTTGAACAACATATGTGTCAGGTGTTGACTTTGTTGAGACAATATCAATTTTACACGAAGTTCAGCAAATGTGAGTTTTGGCTGAAGGAGGTGTCTTTTCTTGGAAATGTGATATCTACTGAGGGTGTTCATGTGGACCCCAAGAAGGTGGAATTTGTGATAGTGTGGGAGTAGCCAAAGACACTGACAGAAGTTCATAGTTTTCTAGGTTTGGCAGGATACTCCCGGAGGTTCATCAAGAACTCTAGTGCTATAGTGTTACCCCTAATGAAGCTGACAAGGAAAGATGTATCTTTTGTCTGGGATGACAAGTGCCAACGTGCTTTCTAGTTGTTGAAAGAGAAGATGACAAGTGCACCAGTGCTAGTACTTCCAGAGCAGAGAAAAGGCAATATTGTCTTTTGTGATGCCTCAAGAAATGGTTTGGGTTGTGTGTTGGTGCAAGATAAGAATGTGATCTCTCATCGTGACATTTGAAGAAGCATGAGGAGAACTATCCCACCCATGATCTGGAGCTTGAAGTGGTGGTCCATGACTTGAAGGTTTGGAGACATTATCTTTATGGTGAGAAGTGTCAGATCTTGACCGGTCACAGGAACCTCAAGTACATCTTTTCACAACAGGAGTTGAACATATAGAAGAGATGCTAGATGGAGCTAATTAAAGACTATGATTGCACTATAGATTACCATCTAGGGAAGGTGAACATGTTGGAATATGGTCTGTGTAGGAAGTCATCATCATCATCATCATCATCATCATCTACTAATAAGGCACAATTATGCTCTTTGGTATGCCATAAGCAAAACATGTTGGTCTCCTTGAGTCAGATGAATGTAAAGTTGGAGGTGTCTATATTAGAAGTTTTGTTGGCTCAGTTACAAGTAAAGCCCACATTGCAGAAGCAGATTAGAGAGGCTTAGTAGGATGATATTGTGATACATCAGATCCTATCATAGTTCCACATCAATAAATGTGATGGTTTTCACGAGTTAGAGGATGGAACAATGTGTTACCACAACAGAGTCGTGGTTCCTGATGTTGATAATCTAAGGAAGATGGTATTGGAAGAAGCTCATTCTTCGATGTATGCTATGCATCAGCACCAAGAAGTACCATAATCTTAAAGATTTGTATTGGTGGCCTGGCTTGAAGTGTGACATGGCTGAGTTCATGGCAAGATGTCATGTGTGTCAGCAAGATAAAGCGGAGCATCATAAACCTATAAGGACTTTGCAACCATTTCCTATACTATAGTGGAAATGGGATCATGTCACGATGAATTTGTGGTTGGTCTGCCTAGGACAGCCAAAGGTCATGATTCTATTTGGATAATAGTTTACTAATTGACAAAAAAACACTTTTTGCATATAAAGATGTCATACACAATAGAGAAGCTTGCTCAGATATATGTTGATGAGATCGTTTGCTTACATGGCACCCCAAATACCATTGTGTCTAACAGAGGTCCTCGGTTCACCAGTCATTTTTGGGAATATCTACACACAACAATGGGTACACAGTTGAGGTTTAGTACAACGTTTCACTAGTAGATAGATGGGTAGTCAGAGAGGACAATACAGATCTTAGAAAATCTGTTGAGAGCCTGTGTTTTATAGTTCTTTGGAAGTTGGAATGTGCACCTCAGTTTGATAGAGTTTTCCTACAATAACAGTTATCAGAGGAGCATTGCAGTGGCACCTTGTGAGGCTTTGTATGGGAGAGATTGTAGATCTCGATTGTGTTGGTACGAGACAGGTGAATATTAGCTTTTGGGTCCTAATATTGTGTAGCAGACAACATAGAAGATCAAAGTGATTCAACAACAGTTGAAAGCAACACAAGATAGGAAAAATTCGTATACTGATAATCGTCACAGGCCCTTAGAGTTCCATGTGGGAGATAGAGTGTACCTCAAGGTCTCTCCTTGGAAGGGTGTTTTAAGGTTTGAGAAGAAGGTTAAGTTGGCTCCTAGATATATGGGACCTTACCCTGTGGTGGTATGTGTTGGGAAAGTGGCCTACAAGTTGGAGTTTCTACATGAGTTGCATAGGTTGCATCCAATGTCCCATGTGTATATGTTGAGGAAGTGTCACCCTGATATAGAGTTAGTGTTGCATCCAGTGGAGGTTGAGCTAGATGATGATATATCTTATGTGTAAGGTCCTATGTTGATCATGGATAGGAGGATCAAGAAGTTGAAGAAGAAGTATATAGTGTTGGTTAAGGTTTTATGGCATCACTGTGTCATAGAGGAAGCTACATGGGAGCTTGAGGGAGAGATGCATAGGAAGTACCCATCTCTGTTCACGTAGGATTTTAAGGGCGAAATCCTTGTTAAGGGTTTATGGTTGTAAGGCCTCTGACCTAGCTTAGTGCTTGAGTATTCTTTGTTTGCTTTTTAGATGCTTAAACCTTAACCTAATCTCTTGATGTGCTTTGTTAACATTTGGCAATCTTATGTTTTCAGTTTGGTCATGTTTGGTTGATGTTTGAGGTATGTATGCTTCTATTGGACCAAGTTGCAATTTACCCAAGTGGAGGGGTTATCTTGTAATTTGTCACATGTAGAGTGTGTTTCTTGTGCCTTAGCATCATGAGAGATAATATGATGTTGAAGGGCGCTTGTTTGGACCATGGTTGATGATGTGGCATCATGTGGTGATTAGGGTTTCTTGAGTTGCCTTGTGGTTGTGTTGACCTAGCTAGGGTTTGAGGACTATGACCTGGCTAGAGGCTAGGGCAAGGGGTAGTATATGTCCCCTTGCATTTTTCTTAGCTATTTTCTTGGCTAGAGGCTAGGACAAGGGGTAGTACAGGACTATGCAAAGGGTTGTATCTTAAATATATACTTCCTACTTTCTGCGCATTTGCCAAATCGTTGTTTTTTATATTAGTGTTTCCAAAAAAACATCTTTGTCGAATGCATTTCTACATTTCACATGTGAGAACTTTTTGAATAATTTCTATCTCAGAATATGATGATTGGTTGACTTTATTATATATCATTTTTAATTTTGATAGATGAATATTGTTTGATTTCTTATATAAGTCCTTTGGTGTTGCAAGTTACCCCACCACCTCCTTGTGATGAGACAAAGGGGGAGTAGGAATTAGATCCATTATTAATGTATCGTACACTTAGCTTCCATAGGCTTGATGTTATTTTCTTTTGAAAATTATAATTGTAGGTGATATAATATGATTTGAAGGAAAACTATAAAATTCTCATAAAAAAAACCCATTGGTCTATAATGAATCAAATTCAAAATTCATGTTATGAGAAACATGTGAGGAATCATTTTTCATCTTGAAAAAGATAGGAACACTGACCATAAGACTTCACCATGCCTAATCCCAAAATTTCATGATGATCTAACCCTTCAATATTTTTGTTTCGAATGAATCTATGTAAGGTATTTCTAAATTAAGGGCACCGTCCATGCACTCCACATGACAAGTCAAAATTATGGTTTCTAGGCAGTGTCATCAGTTAAATATCATTATCAACACTCCAACCAATGGAGTGATATCTTTGTGTGGAAATTCAATAAGGGAAATAAGTATCATCGATTAGAATTTCATAGAAATATTTCCAGTCAACCATGTTAGTTGATCATTTGTGAGTCATCAACTAACTTTTTTTTGGAAAATTCTAGACAATGGAATTTAATGTTTTAAATAGGAAATATCATCACCTAGAATTCCCTAGGTAAATTCTATATGACTATGTTTATTTGTGACAAAGAATAGTCACTAGGTAGATTTTGGAATTTAAAGTTTCAACCAATTGACTTGTCAAAATCACATTTTAGAAGTGTTAATGAATGCATATTCACCTAGTTTTATTCACATATGAGTCTAATTTTATATTTAGATTTCCTTTTATTTTAGAATTAACTTCCATTTAGTTTTTCTTAGGTTTATGCCAATTTGTTAAGATTTTGACATAATTCATTGATTTCATGGCAGGTTCAAGATTTGATATCTGCACACCTGCTTAGAACGGTGCTACAAGAGTGAATTTTAATCAAGATTAAAGTTTTCATCAATTTGGTATCTCGTCAACCTCCTCATTTTTCTCATTGACCAAAAACGTGGGCTGAACACCACTACCTATACCCCCACACTCTCATCGATATGCACTCTCATCAACCGGTGAGAACTCTGCCCCACGAGAGCCTCATAGACTATTGAGATCCCTCCATGTCTAAGGAGCCTCCAACTGATGAACGCCAACCAACAAGGTCTAGACATACCATCAATATATGCTATCCAAATGAACTAAACAACTGACAAGGATTCCACATAATGTTTTCTTGCCCGATGAAACTACAAATTGATAAGGTCCAAACACCGATGAGTTTATTGTTGACAGGGATTTTTCAACTTACGAGGTCCCCTTTGTATGGGGTTCCTGTATTAATTCTTCGTAATGGGGAACAAGAACGAATGTGGACCTTGAGTGATGTTATGTTGGGTCATCTTCTTGTTGGTTCCCAAGGTTGTCATTGCAACAACTACATGGGCTCATGGAGGTTAAACCCTAACCCTAGGCCTATAAATATCATCCTTTCCCTTATGGCAAGACATGATCTTCAAGATGCCACCAAGATACCAAAGTCCATCTTCAACATTTGCTTCCAATTTCTATTGATTAATCCCATCAATCAATCGATGCCTCCATCACCATCAAGTCTCCAATGTCCATACCATAAAAGAAGTTAGACCTACACCGCCTATCTGCCATTGACAACCTAACCTCCATTGATGTCTGCCTCCATCAACTCATCTTTCATATTTTGTGCTCTCATAAGCTTAAATTTAGACTAAAGGAGTAAGATGACAACCACCAGGATCACCCCAACCAATGTCCAAGGTTTATCTCGTTGTTGTATCGCTCCCCATCATCTTCAAATACAAATATAGGTAGCCATAAACCACGATTTTACTCCCATTTTCTACTATAACTATGGCCTTCTCCCTCTCTTTGCATGTTTATCTTGTTATTACGACAATGAGCGAGTAGTATCCTTACTATGGTATTGGGAGTAGCTTTTCTACCCCTTTTTGTTCTTTCTATTGCAACTTTACTTGTATGAACCATGTTATGTTTTTAATCAAATGCTTATTGCCTTGCTCATGTGTTTGCCTAATATGTCTTCTTGTTTATATCTTGGATGTAGAGAACTTCAAATCTAAGATCTAGGATAATATTTATTTCAGATTTAACTTTTGATGAGAACTTTAGATATGTGTTTCCCAAGACGATGGGTACATAACCTCTAGGTGATGTAATCCAGAGCTTAGAGTGATATCTATATTGGTGCAATCCTCATTTTGGGAGGATCACATCTATCTGACCTCAACATTTATATGTATATGCATATTTATGATGTAGTGGGAGAGAAAAATAGGAAAAAATGGTGAAACCCATCCTCCATAGTGTTTTCATCCATTTGATAACTATACAATATTCATCCTTTTTATTACTATAAGGAGTGATACCCAGAGGGGATCCACTCCCTACTAAAATTGAAGAATAAAACATTTATTCCAAACACTCTCAAAAGATATGCTGGAGAGGGTGTAAAATTTTCAAATCTTAATTAATGGTAATCAAAACAACCAAAGTATATCAGCAGAATATAAAACATGACTATATTCACTTCTTTACAAAAGTACATCATCATCTCCCATATAGGGTTTACATAGAAGGTACAACATAAGGATCTAGTAGAGGGAAATATAAATCATATCAAGATTGTCTCCAAGTTTCAACTCCTTAAGCTAAGTCCATGTTAACTGCCATGTTCTCCTTAACCTACACTTGGGGTTGGAAGCATACCTCGACAAGAGGAGAAAAATAGATGACATCAGCAAAAAGCTGGTATATGCATACTAAAATAAAATTGATCAATATAATGCAATAAAGGATCTAAAATAAAAGGCTTCCCATAGAAAAGAAAATGACTACCCGAGTGGTTATCAAGAGAAATGATTTGCAATAACAAAAGAGGTACTTGACATAAAATAATAACAAAAGTGGTGCCACAAAAGCACACAAAATATTTGGGCACAAAACCCATCACTATAATAACAACCTGCATGCATGTATAATAACATTTACCATTTAAGGTATGTGGCATCACCACCATAACCACATATTATGGCATCACCACCATAATCTTTGGGGGAGTAATGGCATCACAACACAATTACCTAGGGACAAGACTCACCATTTGCACCCTCTGTTGGTAAAACACACAATAGGCACCACCACCTAATGTGCACATATACAAGTTATTCAAATCAAACATGCATAATATAGAAGCAAGTAAGAAGTATAGTCAGAATACACAAAATTGTCATCACATAAATGGACAATATAAACACCCATCTCAAAATGGGCACAAGATATCACATATCATCAAATAGTGTTCCAACATGAATAAAACATAAGTTAGAGTCCAAGAGAATGTCAAATTAGATAATGTGGTCACAAGATCAGTAACATATAAGGTAGTTCACATGAACCATGATTTTCAAAGAAAAAGAGATAATGTGTAGGCTAGTGTCCGTAGGACCAAGAGAAAGAAGAAAATAGGTTATTACTCAAAAGAAATAACAGGGGATACAAACATACCTTATTTCAGAGTCTTAGAAACACCCTTCACCGATCTAGTTGTTTCCAAGATCAACGTTACTTAATTATAAATTATTCTCAGGTATTGGGGTTTTATAATGTGTAAAAAATCTTAAATCTAGACCTTTTTGGAAAACTTCAGATTTCAACTCTGAAAATATCACCAAACGACTTACTAGGTTCTCTTGATCAAGAAAACATATTTTTATGTTAATTTTGGAATTTATAAGACAATTACAATTTTTATGAATTTTATGCATATATTTCATTTCCCAAAAATCATCCTTCAAAAAATATGGAAATAAGACACTATAACATTTTTATTAGATATAGCTCATTTTTATGATTCCAAAATATATTTATTTATAATTTTTGGAGCTTCTAATAAAAAGATATGATTTTTACAAGATTCACTTTACTTACTAATTTATTTGTAAAATTAAATTGCAAGAAACCAATTTTCCCTTGAATCAAAAATCAAATATGTATGCTATGAAAGGATATAAGCGCACTATTTGTGCTGGCGTGACAAGCAACAAAAATTGAATCAAAATGTGGCAATTTATAAGAATACCCATAATGAGAAAAACAAAATAAAAGAGAATCGAGGGGTAAAAAGGAAAAAAAACACAAGGGATCATGCCCTTCCTTGCTACACATGCCATGGACAAATGGGAAAGGATAATCTTATCCAAGAATTTGGGAAAAACTTCACTCATCGCTTGTTCGTGAAACTAACTAGCCGATCATAATGAACAAGTGGTAAAGTTGTTTACCTGAGATCCAATTACTCTCTGAAAAAGCAAGACATCAGGGAGAGGTTCCGCAAACTCAAATCCAGAAACACGTTTGATGGTGGATGAAACAATGATGCAAGGAGAAATTAAAATCAGTTGAGATTCTTTGGGTGTGTGTTTCATATGAGAGTATAGTCCTATTTATATGAATATAAGTTTCAAAGAGTGTGCAAGAAGTTGCTTTGGAATACTTGAGGAATAAGTTTAGGCGTTTCTAGAATTCTACATTATAGGTCTCGAGCATGATATGAATGGATGTGAAATAAAATTTTCAATCCAATGCAACTCATTTCGTGAAGTTTTGTTGAGAAACGAAGGGGTTATGCCCAAAATACCGGACATTGGTCCGTGTTTTGTGTTCATGCGGGCTGCGATGAATGCCATTGAATACAACTTTCCAACTTTGTTCTTTTAACACATTTAATATACAAAACTTTCTATAATTATTTGAAAGTGCAAACAAAGTCCAAATGAATTTAAATTTTGTAGGTTAGCTAATTTTGGGATGAACAATCTGATTTTTGCATTATTCTAATTTTTGAAGACTTCTAATATTTTATTTGAATGTTATCACTTATTTTATCCCTTTAATGAGTTAGAGGCATCTAGAAAGTTTCTAAAAATATGACACGATTTTGACATTAATTAATTTTATTCAACAGAGTATGTAAAATTTTATTCTTTAAATTATATCCTCTCTCCTAAATTAACTAAAATATTTAAGTTTGTCCAAATTAGTTGAAAATGTACCTATAGGCTGATTTTGGCATACATATTTAGAATTTGAGATTGATTTCCTCTTTTGGAGTCAATTAATAATTTACTTAATATATTTGACTCTTATTCTTATTTTCTTTCCCAGTTAAAATAAACATAGTTATTATCATGCAAATAATGTGAAACTTCACCCTCAAGTAAACTAAAACATATGAAACACGAATTGGTTATTAATTTTATCTCTTAATATTAATTATTATATTATATAATATTTTGGACTTTTACATACTTTCTCTCTCCTAATCTACACATGTATATTAAAGATTTTCCAAATTATATGAAAATTCACCCAAAGGTTATTTTTAATGTGTACATTACGAATATAAGATTATTTTTCACTGTTTGAGTCATTAAATGATTTATCTCATATTTTAAAGGAAAGTCATCTTTTCTTTTCCAAATAAATTTGATATTTTGTGAAACTTGGCCTCCAAGCCATATCATATCCAAAGAAAATGAATTTGAAGTTATTCTTATCCAATTAGTCTTCCTTTTATCAATTTTATCCCATTATTCATTATTAACACTATTTCTCATATTAAACAATTCAATATCACATCATCTTGTTTAGGGAGTTATTATTTATTTATTTATCTCATTTATTGTTCCAAAAAACTATAGAAAATTCTAGATCAATATTCTTTTATCATTATAATTATCATTGTTTCAATTGTGACCCATATTCACACAATACAACCAAAAGGTTTATATATTATATTTATCATTTATCTCATGTGACATATTTTATATATCCATTATTGGTCTTATGATTAATATGAGAATATTATGTCATATTTGTTTTCATACATATATGTTAGGGTGATTTATTCATGCATTACATATTATGATTACCATTAACTACCATTAGGTATATCCTCAATCTTATTTGGCTAAGCCCAAAGAGCTAAGGTCTCTAACCTCTTAACCTTGGAATAAGATAAGGTTCTAGATTTCAGTATGTTACAATTACAATATTATCATAATCTACCAAATGTCGACCTTTATGTGATAAATAGCAGTTCTTTATTGGTTATTTTGATCAGATAAATCTTAAAAAGGTTGTCCTTTGGGTTAAATCCTAAACTATACTATAATAAAATCTGCTCGCTTGCGGGTGAGATTGTTATACAGTCAGGTTAGATAAAATCTACTAGTTATTATTGAAGAGAGAGAGAGAGAGAGAAAATGGATCAGTTGAAATTTCACCTACTCATGTTTCTATCTGCTAGTAGGCACCCTCAACAATACATAAGAACCATTTGGGAGCTTCCAAATGTTATCAAATTATTCATATTCTATAGACTTGATGTGTCTTCTTAAAGACTCGTTAGATTCCTTATTGAATTCACACACACTTACCCTAATTAAGTGATTATGGATACACCTGTGAAGATTATTATCTCATGTGGATCTATGTTCCCAAACCCATATTGTTTTTTCCTCAAAATGGATTGAAACTTTTTCTTAATGAAGAGGTGTAAGTTGATCCTTAAATAGGTTATTGGCTTCTCGCATAGAAAAGAAAGCTAGTTACTCGGTTGAATTGAGATATTACTTGTCTGTCTTTGGTTAGGTGATACAAGGTGATACTCATTAGTTAGGTGATACAAGGTGATACTCTCATGTGCTTAAGAAGTTCAAGAAGTTGAAGATTACTGGTAGCGGAACTATGACTTTCATATTAGTACCACTACAAATCATGGCGTGGCTTTGTGATTGCTTAATGTCTCTCCCCTTAACTATTTTTGTTATAGTTTATTGTACTTTGAAGGTCAACAAGATTTGAAAAACAAAATTAATAGCTCAATTCATCCCCGCTATTGATCCTAGATCCTATAATCTTTTATTTATTCCCATTTCCTTAACCAGAACCATAACATTTTGTAGGTGTTGTCTATAACCAAACATTAGTTGGATTTATGTTTGTTCGTGGATAAATGGACCTTCACTAATGTCGTAAATAAGTGGCCATTTGTTTAGCAAGGTGGAGTACAACGAAGATATTTTGAGATCTCTAACATCTAATTCTAGAACTAAGAAGCTTGGGTTGATTGAATAGGCTTTACAAGCTTTTGATTTTGATGATGAAATCCTATTGAAAATTTGGAATATTGCAACATACTTGATCTTTGAAATATACGAGTCACAAGAATCACACACATTAGCGTCATGAGAACCTTAGCTTGACATCATACACGCTTCCAATTGTATTAGCTTAAATTTTAAAAATAGAATATCTCGAGAGGACCCGTTTGATCATATAAAACTCCAAAGAGATAAATTATTTACACATAATGTTATAATTAGAATTGAATATATGGGGTTTGTACATTTCTAAAATAATGGGCATTCATAAAATTCAGAAAGTAAATATAATCTAGATTTATTGATAGTAAGAATACATATAGGGTTACAAACATTGATTGAGTATGTTCGTTGGATCCTGATGGAGAATTTGGTCAGTAAAGTACTTGAAAATCAGATATAATCAGAATTCACTTAAAGAGTGTTTTATTTATATTTCGTGACACTTTCAACACAAATATGAAAAGATGACAAAGTAAGCCCACTGCTAAATTTTGGTACTGTTTAATCCTAGTCTAATTAAGAAACAACGAATACAAAGAAAAACCCCATTCAATATCTACATTTCAATATAATATTTGTATGAAGTTGCAATAAGCCTGGTTTCCTCAGATTTGCCTCGGGGTTTTAATACATGGCTGATTTCTTTCCTGTGATCCTCTCTCACTCAGTCGTCCTTTCCAACTCGGACACTTTCTTTTCTCAAATTACTAGATGCAGTCAGTTCATAGTTTACACATAGAACGATTTAAAATGAACCCGGGCCGTTTGGATAAAGTCATTGAGGGCGGTATTGTAGTCTATTGCAGTATTTTAACTACCACATTTGTAATGATACCGTTTGGATACTTATGATTGTTTTTATTAACTGCAGCAGTCTGACTGCCGCATTTTTATCCCTTTCATTTGACGGCCTTCTCTAAAGACGCCAAAATTGGCGACATTTGAAATCCCCCTCTTCTCTGGCGGCGAGGGTTCTGCCCGCGACAATCTCCTCCCCTGACCCTTCTCTCCCGATTCCTCTCTTTTCCTCCCCAACCGTCTCCTCTTCCGACCTTCTGCTCTCCCGTCCTTCTTCCTCTGCCGCCACTCCCTCTTCGTATCCGTCTCTCCACCTTCCCTGCTCGAATAGGTTAGCTAGGGTTCCGCCCCGCCATCCTCTTCGCTTCTATCTGCTCCATCCGCGACACGAAGCTAAGACGCCCAGGTGTTGATCCCGTCCGCGACGTGCTACCGTTGATCCCGTCGGCGACGTACTGCTGAGAGGACGTTCCTTGGTGATTCGCCAGATCTATTGGTGCGGCTGCTTCGTCACCGGGATTCGAGATGTGCTGCTGAGACTCCGCATCCGAGTAGTCTTCCTTCTCTGGGCCTTCTCCTCCTTCCCTGCCCTCTTTCATCTGCCAACGTTGTTGGTTGATTCCGCCTGCTCATCGCTGTTGTTTGCTTGTTTATTTTGGGGGCACCCCTTTTCTCTCACCCTCCACCCAGGCCACTCTCGTATGTTGTCTCTCTTTTGCTCTCTGTCCTGGCCTCCTTGCTTGCTTCTTCTCTGGACAGTGCCCTGGCCCGCTGCCTATGTTGCTGCAGCAGAAGCGCTGTGGTCCGTCGTCCTCCCCTCCGACGGACCCGTCCATAAGCGGGTGGCGACCGAGTGATGACAGAGTGGACCACAA
Source organism: Alisma plantago-aquatica (assembly GCA_963693085.1). Taxonomy (NCBI): domain Eukaryota; kingdom Viridiplantae; phylum Streptophyta; class Magnoliopsida; order Alismatales; family Alismataceae; genus Alisma; species Alisma plantago-aquatica. The sequence goes on from OY856409.1 coordinate 1,883,063,172, forward strand.
CAGACAGCACTGTGATCCTTGGGATTAGGATCCTCATATGTGCCGATGATGTTGTATTTCCCTGCATTTCACAGAGGCGGGCACCTAGGACAGACTGGTTGCTGCCCTATTTCCTGCGGGTGAAGAGCATCCAGTTCCTGATGGGCATACATTTGGCTTTGGCGTTCCTCTTCTTGGCAACCACCTCCTCAGCCACTTCCCCAAGCCCCCATTTGGTGTTCACAAGGAGAAGACAAAGCAAAACGATGTGTAGTTTTTCTCAAACGAAGGTGTACAGTTGTTCACACGATTGTCATCCAGGTTGATAATGGTTCCCGGAGAGAAACCCACCAGCACCATGTAATGGCATGTTACTTGCGGTGGATTATGTCTGTAATGCTGTGTTGGTGAATGTGGGTGGATTGGTGTGTAATTGTGTGCAGGTTATGAATTGGTTTAAGAGGAATTGATGATATAAACAGAAATGCTGCATTCCTTATGCATGTTTACCAAACAAAGTGATTAGAACGGTAGTATTCATGATGATCCAAACAAAGTAATTAAAAATTACGGAATTTGTTAATTGGGCAGTCCAAATCCCATAATTTGCTAACTACCGTAGTAGTTAAAAATGGGTCACCCAAACGGCAGGTGAAGTTTTATATGGCAATATGAACTTTAACAGGCACCACGCCAGCTATGCCGTAACGGCAATTCATCCAAGCATTCCGCGACAACAAAATATGAGAACATCTAAAACAGCTTGTAAATTTATAGACCATTGATGGGCCCAACAGAAGCACTGTACGTTGCTTATAACAGTCGTAATAAGTTGCAACCTGACTCAGCATTTACTAAAATGGAAGAAAATGACAGGGGGTCAACTTAAACTTGTGATGTACCGGTTCAGAATGACAGCACACTGCACCTGAAACGGCAACTGCCGGCGGCCGTAACGCCAGTAGGGCGGCAAAGGACGGACATCGATGAGGAACCAGGAACTCGAAGACAGGACCAGTAGTATCAAGTCATCAGGAGCAAGCAATCGCATAGAGGACTTCATCGCCGGGAGAACGATCAGCGGAATGCTAATTGAAACCCAATTTCCATGGCTGGTCCGCAGATATCTACTTTCCTTTCTTCAGGGAAAAAGCAGGAAAGAAAACCAAATTGGCAGTCGGAAGGCATTGAATTTACAGATCAAACAGTCAACAGCAGTCAGCAGCAGCCCCTGGCGGTGACGAACAGAGGTGAGGCAGGATCCCCCGCCGTGGGGCCGGGACAAAGCTACCGGCGGCTCTTGCAGACGCTCTCGTAAGTGATGATGAGGACGATGATGAAGAAGATGACGACGATGCCGACGACGACTCCAAACGTCACCGGGTCCATTTCCGCTGCTTGGGTGGACTGACCACTCGCCGGATCGCCTCTCTAACTTCCTTGACCACGCCGTCGCTCGTCTAGGGCCTCTCTCTTGGTCACTAGTGTGTGGGGAGGAGACCCAACAGTCTCTGTTACTTGTATTTCTGAACTGGATTGTCTATGCACCTTCCACACGGTGCTGGGTGGGAACAACGCGATTTCTTCGTGTGCCGGTTTCCTTCCAGTCGGTGGCCCAGCTCCGGGTTGTGTTGCCAGCAAGACAGCGGGAGAGAAGGTGGTAAAAAGTAGGGATAGTATCGGGCTGGGTTGTACGGGGTTTTGGTAGACCCGTGTTCAAACTCGTATTGTAAAATGGATTAAGGGCTGAGCTTAGGCCCTTATAATGGTAGAAAATCTTGTCCCATACCCAATTTGTTTAACAGGTTGGTTTTCAGTATGGATTGGATTCGACCCAAATAACATGTCAAGATATATTTCCAAATATATAAGACAAACATATTATCAATAGAATTTTGATAAACATATTTGACTAGTATATGTAGTTGTATATATCATTTGTGAATGTACTAGAATTACATCTTAATTAAATTCAATGGATGAAAGGAATATGGTATAGATCATACATATTTGAAAACCACAATTCTATTTCATGTATGAACGAAATATAACAAAAGATTACCGAATCGTTTTTCTTCCACAACTTACCATTGCCTGACAAATCACATTTAATTTCAATTCAGATAGACATGTCCCACTGAGATAGTTTTTAAAACACATATAAAGTAACTATTATACATCAAATTAATAATGTTAAATGATGTCTAGATCATTACATGCATATTAAATATCTCATACCTCATACGTACTGTAATACATTGTTCTTTTAGTCGTATTAATATGACCAACGAAACTATTTTAGATCAAATGTACTTTCTAAAGATTGTAGTCAAACATGTCGTACAAAAGATTCATATTATACATGAACATGTGGTTATATATACATGTATGTGCAATGAGTTTGGGTATTTGGATTTTTCATGTATAGACTTACCTTGGCATTTATCTAGACCTATATAAAATATAAATAAAAAGTGTTGTCCAGGACCACCCATGTAGCTTATACAGATTGAGTCTTGGTTGGATTATATGCGTTCGGTCATGAGTTCGATCAAGCTCTCTCGCGTAATCTCCATCCCTAATAAGTAGGTAAATTTTTTGTCAGATTTGGCCTACTAGCGTGTATATGATCCGGTTACCCAAAATCATTATGATGTTTTTTCTAACAAAACTAATATGGAATCCATATTTCAATAAACTGATTCTTGAAGACACCTCAACTCCAAAAAGTATTCATGAAATAAATGTAGACAAAAATCACACACCTAAAGTACATTAGGGTTAAAATAAAATCCTCAGAGAGAAACTAATGCCATTTTTTTTTGATGACCCAGGAGCGTCGTTGGGCTGCGCCCGACGCCTACCTGGGGGGCCCCGAATAGCATGCAAGCCCGGGAACCCGGTTAAACCAGATCAGAGGTCGGCTGACCTGACACGCTCAATTCATTTCTAAGAGTGTTGCAGCTGGGTTTCGAACCCGTGACCCTTTGTTAGCCCCCCCCCCCCCCCCGAGCCTCAACCAGTGCACCAACTCTCGCCGACTCAGAAACTAATGCCATTAAAAGAGACAAAACGCTATAAACCCAAAACAAAGAAAAGGGTCATTCCAATGCTATTTCAAAAATCAGGTAAAGCGTCTAGAGCTACCCACACAGACCATAATAAAAGAGAAAAAATCCAAAAGGACAAAAAGTAATGAATAAACCAAAAAGGCGGCAAGCCGTTAGGCATTGAAGTCTGTCCTAGTATTTTAAAGTCAGATTCTTAGCCATGAGAGAGAAAAATTAGGCAAAAAAAGGAAGGACCTTCTAGACCACCCGTGGAAACTTATTCAAAGCTTTTGGATTTTAGCAGTTTAACGAAGTCATCATCTGCAAAAGAGCAAGAAGAAATGGAAATCATGAAAGATCAAAAGGAGAAATTGCAAATCATTAAAATAAAAAGAGGTGCCATGTAAAAGCTCATTCATTGTTAGATAAATATTAGTAAATATTTTTATGCTCCTTTCTTTCTTCTTGCGTCAAAGATTGACATTGTAGATTAATTCTATGCTCTTCTCTTTCTCTGTGCGCCAAAGATTGACATCATAGATTGAATACATGAGGTCATCAAGCTTTCTATTAAAAATAAGGGGAAATTTATCTTTGACTAGAGTATCATATAAGCATTTTGAGGAGGTTGATGGTCTAAAGTTTTTGATCTTTAGTCTATCATTTTACAATATTTGTTGGGATATTTGCAAACAATCCTTCATAAAAAAAAATCAATCATTGAGAAATCATGACGATATCACCCTATAAATAAACATCTTAAATAAAACTCATATTTCCTTCATTAATATGGACCACCATATGTAAATAAAGAAGTTCTTCTTGATCAAGACATCATATAAGATTATTGCTACACCATTTGCCTCTTGACTCATACCACATATCCTAGTATCATTGGCAGGGGAAAATTGTATTTATTGTTGGGAGACACATTTAGGATACTACATTCTTTTTTATAAAACAATTCACACATGTCATGATAAAGGTGAAACCTTTATTAGTGTTAGATTATTTAGTTTATCATGTACATGGGCCTAATTGTCTTGGCCCATTAGGGTTAACTTATGCTTCCTTGTACTTGCCTCCTTTCCTATATATAGGAGGAGAGCTTGTTCACTATCCATAACAAATATATTTCTACCCTCCATATTATTTCCATATGGTATCAGAGCATGCTCTAGGAACTTAGCCCTAGTCAACGCCTCTGCTTCCCTCTCTTCTTTGCGTTATCTACCGCCCTAGCCACCACCTCTCTCTCCTAGAGACAACAACAATGAGAGAGCGCCACCGTCTCCTAGTCTTAGGCTGCCCGCCCGCCATGCATCATCCCAGCCTCCATGACCTTCTTTCTTCATATTCTTTTTAAAAGTTCTATCATTTTTCAGCGCTCTCCTTCTTGGCCATAGCCAACGATTCATTCCTCCACCAGTCTTCCCCGACACTCATCCTCATCAACTTCATCTTCGCACTGTCAAGATCCTTCAGCTGAGATCTATCTAGAGTTATTTGCCTAGGGCTTATATCAAGCAGTAGTTTGGTTCGTATTGGAACAACATATTGTTGACTCAGGGTCAATTAGGTCAATGTTGACTCACATCTAAATTGACTAAACCCATGTTTTGATGATGACTAACCATTCCACATATTGGTGTCTAATGTCTCTACTTGAGTGTTTTCCGATTCGGTATAGACACACTCCAAATGCCCTAACTTGCGCATATCAAATTGGAGAAAAGACAAGTCAAAGTCAATATAAGTGCACATTTTTATAATATGATATAAATCCATTAGAATCATGTTGTAAATCACTTGTAATGATTGTATGACTTGTAATTAAGCTTAGAAAAAATCAGGAGCACTTAGATCGAATGTTTAAGCACTCAAAAGCCATTTTCTAAAATTCACATCAGGATGTTCATCGGTTGAGTCCAGTGAGTTGCAAACTCAACCGATCCTGATTGGATCTTGAAAATGACTTTTGATCAGTCGAGTTTACACTACACAGAACTCGACCGATGGAGTAACTGACCAATTCGATTTTCATTGGTCAGTCGAATTTCCCCAGGACAAACTTGACCGATGGTTTGAATATCAGCTTTGTCTTTTACTCTATCAGTCGAGTTACCCTTACCGAAACTCGACCGATTGCACTGTATGGAAAAGTACAGAAAAGTGCGTCTAGCAGTTATGGAGTTGCAACAAGTGAAAATATATCTGTTGCAACCCACAAAATGGCTAGTTTCCATTCTCAAGTGTTCCATAAGGCTAAGAGGCATCCCCAGCTATAAATAGGACCCCTTGGGCTTCATTCCAAGGTTGAGAATTCAATCTAAGCTCTATGTGAGGTTCCTATTCTATATTTGAGTGCTTCCTACATCCTACTCTCTCTCTACGCTTAATCACTTGCTACATCCATTAGAGTGAGTAGGAAATCTGTAAGAGAGCTAGTCCTACATGTATATCTTGTGAGGCTCTCATTTCCACCACCTCCCCATCTCTCTTTTCAATCATGAAGATGAAGGTTCTCTCTCTTGACTAAGAGAGGTGAAGAAGAACAAGGGAAGGCGTCCCTTGGTGAAGATCAAGGCTGAAGACTTGGAGTAAGAGTGGGTAAGCCCTTGGTGAAGGTATAAGACTCCTTGCTCAAGTGGGTAAGTCCTTGGTGGAAGTTTCTTCGAGTGAATGTGAAGTCAAAGGCGGAAGACCCAAAAATAATGGGTAATGCCTGCAAAGATGAATACTTATGCAAGAGTAGGTAAGTCCTTGGAAGAAGGCGGAAGACTCCTTACAAAGTGGCTAAGTCCTTGGTAAGGTTGAAGACTCTTTGTATTGGATAGGTAAGTCATTCGGTGGTCATGTATTGTATCTCTTATAATGAATATAATGAAGATGCAAGGTTAAGAAATCCTAAAGGTTGACCTCTCTAGGTAGTGGACTGCGTCACTTCTAGTTTGAAGTGTGGAACCACTCTAAAATAGCTTGTCAATTGGTGTATATTCAATCTCTCTCTCCCTTACTATGCATGTTTTAGTTGCACACAAATTTCCTATTTAACAACCTTATCTTGTGATATATCTTGAAGGTCTAATGAATTTTTTTTAAGTGCATTCAACTCTATTCACCCCCTCTAGAGCATCTAATCACCCATCTAGGATCCAACAATTGGTATCAGAGTGGGTCTTCTCCAAACATACTTCAACAAGTAGGAGAAGATGAGTGACTACCAAGGAGGGAGATACTTGATCAACCTACCAATCTTTGATGGGAGCAATTTCCTCTATTGGAGAAGAAGTCTTCAATTCTACATCTAAGGATCAAGTCTTGAGATGTGGCAAATGGTGAACAACCCATACATGCTACCAAAGACAAAGATTGAAAAATGGGATGAAGCTACCTTGAAGAAAGCAACCTTGAATGCTAGAGCCATGCACATCCTCTATGCCTCAATGAACCCCACCGACTTCAACCAAATTTCTTCATGTGAAACAACAGCCTATGAGGTATGGAGAAATCTATGCATCACTTATGAGGGGATAGATCAAGTGAAGGAAAGAAAAGTCTACATGCTCAAAAGCTTCTTGAGAACTTTAAGATGGGAAAGGAGGAGAGGATAGCCAACATGTACTTAAGGCTCAACACCATTGTGAATGGTCTTGCTGTTCTAGGACATCCTATGTCTAGTGGAGAGATCAACTCAAAGATCCTTACAACTCTCCCCAAGAGTTGGGAACCCAAGGTGACTTCCATTGAAGAAGCAAGGTCCCTTAAGGATGTCCCTATCGAAGAGCTCATTGGAAATCTACAAGAACATGAATCCACACTTGACAAGAGGGAGGAAGTAGAAAGATAAGAGGAGAAAGAACTCAAAAGAATGAAGAAGGCTGAAATCAAAGCTCAAATCAAGGCTATTTTTGGTCAAGCTTCTCCATCCTCTCAAGTTGAAGAAGATGTCATGTACTCTAAGGGTAGATTCTACAAAGACAAGCCCTCCTCCATCCGGTGCTTCACATGTGGAAAGAAGGGTCACTACAAGGAAGATTGCCCACAAGGCAAAAAGACCCATCTTCATAAGAAGAAGGAGAAATGGCACTCAAGCTCAAGTGGCTCCTCCAACTCAAGCTCAAGTGAAGATTCAAGTGAAGGATCAAGCTCAAGCTCTAGTGATAAAGGAGAATGCCATTTTGCTCTTATGGTATCAACAAGTAAGGAATCAAGTGAGGTAAATCTAAACTCTTTAGATAAAGAATCTTTGATTGCTATTATTCATGATACTTGTGCCTCTCTCAAGTCTTCTAAAAGGAAAAGGAAAAAGCTTGCTAGAATTATTGATAATTTGCATGTAAAATTAAATGATCTCGAACATGATAATTCTTGGTTGCTTGATGATAAAAATGCTTGTATTAGCCAAGTAGACTCTCTTAAACTTGAAAGTGCTAGTTTACTTGATAAGATTAGATTTTTAGAAGCTCAACCTCTCATGCCTAGTTCTAATGAAGAGCACATTTTAATTGTTGATTCTCTCATGCATGATATTGATGTTCTTGAATCTGAAAACAAGGACAAAGATTTTGCTTTGCAAGAATTAGAAACAGAAAATGTCTCTTTGCTTGCTAAAATCAATGTGCATGAATCTTGTTCCAGTTCTGCTAGTAGAGAGAATGATGTTGCTGCTCTTCATATTGATAGAGATTCTTATTTAACTAAAGCTCTTTGCTTAGAAAATGATCTTTTGTATGCTAGAGATAATATCAATCATTTGTCTTCTACTATTACTTCTCTTATGCATGATAATGATGGTTTGAGATCTTCTTTGCAAAGATTCTTAGTTGGTAAAAAAAATCTTAATGACATCCTACACCATACTACTAAACAAATTGGTAGACATGGTCTAGAGTATGATAGTAGTCAAAGGAACAACAAAGATAAAAGACCTCCAATATTCCGTGGAGAATCCTCTAGTTCCAAGACTATGGGCATATGCAACTATTGCAATGAAATTGGTCATTATTCTAATTGTTGTCCTTTTAGGAAAGCACCTAAGAGCAACAGGACTTGGGTTGCAAAACTAACCCCTCCGGACCCAAAAACATGATTGGGGACTATTTCATCTTTTTTCTTGTAGGTACTTGCAAATAGATTGACTTGAGCTACTAAATTGCAAATTAACTTCTCAATTCACATGAAAGAAGAAAGGTGAGATGTGTAGAGGGTGACAACAAGTGGAAAAATGAATGGTAAGCACAAAGGTAATGTTTCTCTTGCTTATAACCTATCCTAACTTCTTTTTGTCAAGTTAGTGTGCACTATACATATGGTTTTTGAGTCAAAAGTGGTATTTTGTGTTTCTCTTCACACTCTTGCTCAAAAACTATTTCTAATGCTTCTAAAGTGTATTACTAACTTGCTTAGACATGTCTGGATAGGGTTTGTATTTTTAGCATGCCTTTAAATATGTTTTTATGAAATATATGTCCCTTTTTCGACAACTGCTCTATCAGTCGAGTTTGTCTTGTTTGAAACTAAACTGATAGGCACCAAGAGTGTTTCCAAATAGCTGTCATCGGTCGAGTTGTCAATACACAGAACTCGACCAATAACACTGTGCACAGAAAATATATTTGGCTTATTGAATGAGAATTTCCTTCTCGACTAGATTTTCTCAACCAATAGCCTTATTATTTGACACTCTCCTTTGGTACCTTTATATATGAATATTGCCATGTTCTAAATTACCTATCTTGCTTACAACTATATCTCTCTAATTGCTCTAAATTGGTATACCTATATCTTGCAATTACTTGCTTTGAGTTGTTTTGCATGTTTTGATGATGATCTCTTTGGATCTCTTGGTTGTGTCTAAAATTGCTTCCGTTGTACTCTAACTTGCTACATCTATCTAGGTGTATATCTTATTTTGATACAACCTTGAGGTTCTTAGTGGTAATCATCTTTTGGTAATGATGCATATTTGTATGTGAGTCATATTCTTTCATGCTTCTAAAATTGCATATCTCTTTGTTTGGATATACCTCTACATCTACTCATAGCTTACATTATCTTGTGTATCCTTTGGTATCTCTTGCTATGATCTAGATCCTACTAGCAATCCTAACATGTGATATCTTCTACTAGAAGTTCACATACATGTAGTTCTAACTTTGTTTATTATTAGCATCTTTGTTCATCTATATGCTATGCTTGTATCTTGTCTCATACATGCTCAAGCTTGTTCCTTGAATTTCATATCTATTATCTTGAGTTGCTTGCATAACATTGTGATGCAGGGCACATAGAGCTACATTATTTGTAGAAATTGGAGTATTTTTTATTTTTTTATGTTATGCATATTTTGCTCCAGTTTCAGTTTTTGGTGCAAGACTAGTGTTTTTTATGCAGAAATGACCTTCTGAGCAAGGTCATCGCTTTTCTACGAGACCTGATACTTTTTGGGCAAATTCTGTCATCTTGAGGGTCAAAATTGTGATTTATTGTTTTTCTACAACACCTTATCTTGTATTTTGGGTTGTTCAAGTATATACTTTTACTTGCTTTTGTTTCTATGCTTGGACAAGCCCTATCTGTGCTCTTCTACTCTCCTCATATAACTTTTATTATCTCATTTATCTTAATAAGTGGTGTTTCTTATTTCTTCATACCCCCACTTTTTGAAATTACAAAGGGGGAGAAAGGTATGTCTTCTTTTGAAAAAATAGGGAGAAGACATGTCTTACATGAAGAAGAGAAGTATGTTCATGTAAATGGATAAGGTAAAGGGGAGAAGACATATATGTGTAGAAGACATAATATTCTATAAATGTTATGAAAGCTAACCATGTAGGGGAAATAACATCAATTGAGGGGAGTATGAGAACTCCATGCACATCAATTGAGGGGGAGCATATGAGCTCAATCCTATTAAAACCCCTAGGTTTCTCCAAATGTATGATTTTACTTAACAACTTTCAATACATTTATGGAATAGTTTGTCATCTTCAAAAGGGGGGAGAATGTTGACTCAAGGTCAATTAGGTCAATGTTGACTCATGTCTAAATTGACTAAACCCGTGCTTTCATGATGACTAACCATTCCACATATTGGTATCCAATGTCTCTACTTGAGTGTTTTCAGATTAGGTATAGACACACTCTAAATGCCCTAACTTGCGCATATCAAATTGGAGAAAAGACAAGTCAAAGTCAATACAAGTGCACATTTTTGTAATATGATGTAAATCCATTAGAATCATGTTGTAAATCACTTGTAATGATAGTATGACTTGTAATTAAGCTTAGAAAAAATCAGGAGCACTTAGATCGAATGTTTAAGCACTCAAAAGCCATTTTCTAAAATTCACATCAGGCTATTCATCGGTTGAGTTCTGTGAGTTGCAAAGTCGACCGATCCTGATTGGATCTTGAAAATGACTTTTGATCAGTCGAGTTTACACTACACATAACTCGACCGATGGAGTAACTGACCAATTCAATTTTTATTGGTCGGTCAAGTTTCCCCAGGACAAACTCGACCGATGGTCTGAATATCGGCTTTGTCTTTTAGTCTATTGGTCGAGTTACCCTTATCGAAACTGGACCGATTGCACTGTACGAAAAAGTGAAGAAAAGTGCTTCTAGCCGTTGTGGAGTTGCAACAAGTAAAAATATTTCTGTTGCAAGCCACAAAATGGCTAGTTTTCATTCTCAAATGTTCCCAAAGTCTAAGAGGCATCCCCATCTATAAATAGGACCCCTTGGGCTTCATTCCAAGGTTGAGCATTCAATGCAAGCTCTATGTGAGGTTCCTATTCTATAGTTGAGTACTTCCTATAGCCTCCTCTCTCTCTCTAAGATGAATCACTTGCTACATTCGTTAGAGTGAGTAGGAAATCTATAAGAGAGCTAGTCCTACATGTATATCTTGTGAGGCTCTCACTTCCACCACCTCCCCATCTCTCTTTTCAATCATGAAGATGAAGGTTCTCTCTCTTGAATAAGAGAGGTGAAAAAGAATAAGGGAAGGCGTCCCTTGGTGAAGATCAAGGCTGAAGACTTGGAGCAAGAGTGGGTAAGCCCTTGGTGAAGGCAGAAGACTCCTTGCTCAAGTGGGTAAGTCCTTGGTGGAAGTTTCTCCGAGTGAAGGTGAAGTCAAAGGCAGAAGATCCAAGAAGAGTGGGTAATGCCTGCAAGGATGAAGACTTGTGCAATAGTAGGTAAGTTCTTGGAAGAATGTGGAAGACTCCTTGCAAAGTGGGTAAGTCCTTGGTAAGGTTGAAGACTCTTTGTATTGGATAGGTAAGTCCTTTGGTGGTCATTTATTGTGTCTCTTATAATGAATATAATGAAGATGCAAGGTTAAGAAATCCTAGAGGTTGACCTCTCTAGGTAGTGGACTGACTCACTTCTAGTTTGAAGTGTGGAACCACTCTAAAATAGCTTGTCAATTGGTGTATGTTCAATCTGTCTCTCCCTTAATATGCATGTTTTAGTTGCAAACAAATTTCCTATTTAGCAACCTTATCTTGTGATATATCTTGAAGGTCTAATGAATTTTGTTTAAGTGCATTCAGATCTATTCACCCCCCCTCTAGGGCATCTAATCACCCATCTAGGATCCAACAATTGGTATTAGAGCGGGTCTTTCCAAGCATAATTCAATAAATAGGAGAAGATGAGTGACTACGAAGGAGGGAGATACTTGATCAGCCTACCAATCTTTGATGGGAGCAATTTCCTCTATTGGAGAAGAAGGTTTCAATTCTACATCTAAGGATCAAGTCTTAAGATGTGGCAAATGGTGAACAACCCATACATGCTACCAAAGACAAAGATTGAAGAATGGGATGAAGCTACCTTAAAGAAAGCAACCTTGAATTCTAGAGCCATGCACATCTTCTATGCCTCCATGAACCCCATCGAGTTCAACCGGATTTCTTTATGTGAAACAACAACCTATGAGGTATGGAGAAATCTATGCATCACTTATGAGGAGACAGATCTAGTGAAGGAAAGCAAAGTCTACATGCTCAAAGGGCTGCTTGAGAACTTTAAGATGGGAATAGAGGAGAGGATAGCCAATATGTACTCAAGGCTCAACACCATTGTGAATGGTCTTGCTGTTCTAGGACATCCTATGTCTAGTGGAGAGATCAACTCAAAGATCCTTACAACTCTCCCCAAGAGGTGGGAACCCAATTTGACTTCCATTGAAGAAGCAAAGTCCCTTAAGGATGTCCCTATCGAAGAGCTCATTGAAAATCTACAAGCACATGAATCCACACTTGACAAGAGGGAGGAAGTAGAAAGATAAGAGGAGAAAGAACTCAAAAGAATGAAGAAGGCTGAAATCAAAGCTCAAATCAAGGCTATTGTTGGTCAAGCTTCTCCATCCTCTCAAGTTGAAGAAGATGCCATGTACTCCAAGGGTAGATTCTACAAAGGCAAGCCCTCCTCCATCCGGTGCTTCACATGTGGAAAGAAAGGTCACTACAAGGAAGATTGCCCACAAGGCAAAAAGACCCATCTTCACAAGAAGAAGGAGAAATGACACTCAAGCTCAAGTGGCTCCTCCAACTCAAGCTCAAGTGAAGATTCAAGTGAAGGATTAAGCTCAAGATCTAGTGATGAAGGAGAATGCCATTTTGCTCTTATGGCATCAACAAGTAAGGAATCAAGTGAGGTAAATCTAAACTCTTTAGATAAAGAATCTTTGATTGCTATTATTCATGATACTTGTGCCTCTCGCAAGTCTTCTAAAAGGAAAAGGAAAAAGCTTGCTAGAATTGTTGATAATTTGCATGTAAAATTAAATGATCTTGAACATGCTAATTCTTGGTTGCTAGATGATAAAAATGCTTGTCTTAGCCAAGTAGACTCTCTTAAACTTGAAAATGCTAGTTTACTTGATAAGATTAGATTTTTAGAAGCTCAACCTCTCATGCCTAGTTCTAATGAAGAGCATATTTTAATTGTTGATTCTCTCATGCATGATATTGATGTTCTTAAATCTGAAAACAAGGACAAAAATTTTGCTTTGCAAGAATTAGAAACAGAAAATGTCTCCTTGTTTGCTAAAATCAATGTGCATGAATCTTGTTCTAGTTCTGCTAGTAGAGAGAATGATGTTGCTGCTCTTCATATTGATAGAGATTCTTATTTAACTAAAGCTCTTTGCTTAGAAAATGATCTTTTGCATGCTAGAGATAATATCAATCATTTGTCTTCTACTATTACTTCTCTTATGCATGATAGTGATGGTTTTATATCTTCTTTGCAAAGATTCTTAGTTGGTAAAAAGAATCTTAATGACATCCTACACCATACTACTAATAAAATTGGTAGACATGGTCTAGGGTATGATAGTAGTCAAAGGAACAACAAAGATAAAGGACCTCCAATATTTCATGGAGAATCCTCTAGTTCCAAAACTATGGGCACATGCAACTATTGCAATGAAATTGGTCATTATTCTACTTGTTGTCCTTTTAGGAAAGCACCCAAGAGCAATAGGACTTGGGTTGCTAAACTAACCCCTCCAGACCCAAAAACATGATTGGGGACCATTTCATCTTTCTTCTTGTAGGAACTTGCAAATGAATTGACTTGAGATACTGAATTGCAAATTAACTTCTCAATCCACATAAAAGAAGAAGGGTGATATGTGTAGAGGGTGACAACAAGTGGAAAAAGGAATGGTAAGCACAAAGGTAATGTTTCTCTTGCTTATAACCTATCCTAACTTGTTTTTGTCAAGTTAGTGTGCACTATACATATAGTTTTTTTAGTCAAAAGTGGTATTTTGTGTTTCTCTTCACACTCTTGCTAAAAAACTATTTCTAATGCTTCTATAGTGTATTACTAACTTGCTTAAACATGTTTGGATATGGTTTGTATTTTTAGCATGCCTTTAAATATGTTTTTATGAAATATATGTGCCTTTTTCGACAACTGCTCTGTCGGTCGAGTTTGTCTTGTTTGAAACTCGACCGATAGGTACCAACAGTGTTGCCAAACAGCTGTCATCATTCGAGTTGTCAATACACAGAACTCGACCGAGAACACTGTGTACAGAATATACATTTGTCTTATTGAATGAGAATTTCCTTCTCTATCATATTTTCTCAACCAATAGCCTTATTCTTTGACACTCTCATTTGGTACCTTTATATATGCATATTGCCATGTTCTAAATTGCCTATCTTGCTTACAACTCTATCTCTCTAATTGCTCTAAATTGGTATACCTATATCTTGCAATTACTTTCTTTGAGTTGTTTTGCAAGTTTTGATGATGATCTCTTTGGATCTCTTGGTTGTGTCTAAAATTGCTTCTGTTGTACTCTAATTTGCTACATCTATCTAGGTGTATATCTTGTTTTGATACAACCTTGAGGTTCTTAGTGGTAATCATCTTTTGGTAATGATGCATATTTGTATGTGAGTCATATCCTTTCATGCTTCTAAAATTGCATATCTCTTTGTTTGGATATATCTCTACATCTACTCATAGCTTGCTTTATCTTGTGTATCCTTTGGTATCTCTTGTTATGATCTAGATCCTACTAGTAGTCCTAACATGTGATATCTTCTACTAGTAGTTCACATACATGTAGTTCTAACTTTGTTTATAATTGGCATCTTTGTTCATCTATATGCTATGCTTGTATCTTGTCTCATACACGCTCAAGCTTGTTCCTTGAATTGCATATCTATTATCTTGAGTTTCTTGCATAACATTGTGATGCAGGGCACATAGAGCTACATTATATGTAGAAATTGGAGTATTTTTTATTTTTTATTTTATGCAGATTTTGTTCCAGTTTCAGTTTTTGGTGCAAGACTAGTATTTTTTTATGCAGAAACGACCTTCTGCGCAAGGTCATCGCTTTGCTATGAGACCTGATACTTTTTGGGCAAATTCTGTCATCTTGAGGGTCAAAATTGCGATTTATTGTTTTTCTGCAGCACCTTATCTTGCATTTTGGGTTGTTCAAGTATATGCTTTTACTTGCTTTTCTTTCTATGCTTGGACAAGCCCCTATCTGTGCTCTTCTACTCTCCTCATATAACTTTTATTATCTCAATTCTCTTAACAAGTGGTGTTTCTTATTTCTTCATACCCCCACTTTTTGAAATGACAAAGGGGGAGAAAGGTATGTCTTCTTTTGACAAAATAGGGAGAAGGCATGTCTTACATGAAGAAGAGAAGTATGTTCATGTAAAGGGAGAAGGTAAAGGGGAGAAGACATATATGTGTAGAACATATATGAGTAGAAGACATAGTATTCTATAAATGTTATGAAAGCTAACGATGCAGGGGAAATAGCATCAATTGAGGGGGAGTATGAGAACTCCATGCACATCAATTGAGGGGGAACATATGAGCTCAATCCTATTGAAACCCCTAGGTTTCTCTGAAGGTATGATTTTACTCAACAACTTTCAATACATTTATGGAATAGTTTTTCATCTTCAAAAAGGGGGAGAATGTTGACTCAAGGTCAATTAGGTCAATGTTGACTCACATCTAAATTGACGAAACTCGTGTTTTGATGATGAATAACCATTCCACATATTGGTGTCTAATGTCTCTACTTGAGTGTTTTCAGATTAGGTATATACACACTCCAAATGCCCTAACTTTCACATATCAAATTGGAGAAAAGACAAGTCAAAGTCAATACAAGTGCACATTTTTGTAATATGATGTAAATCCATTAGAATCATGTTGTAAATCACTTGTAATGATGGTATGACTTGTAATTAAGGTTAGAAAAAAATTAGGAGCCTTAGATTGAATGTTTAAGCACTCAAAAGCCATTTTCTAAAATTCACATCAGGCTGTTCATCGGTCGAGTTCTGTGAGTTGCACATTTGACCGATCCTAATTGGATCTTGAAAATGACTTTTGATCGGTCGAGTTTACACTACACAAAACTCGATCGATGGAGTAACTGACCAATTCAATTTTCACTGGTCGGTCGAGTTTCCCCAGGACAAACTCGACCAATGGTCTGAATATCGGCTTTGTCTTTTACTCTATCGGTCGAGTTACCCTTATCGAAACTCGACTGATTGCACTGTACGAAAAAGTGCAGAAAAGTGCTTCTAGCAGTTGTGGAGTTGCAACAAGTGAAAATATATCTGTTGCAAGCCACAAAACGGCTAGTTTTCATTCTCAAATGTTCCCAAAGGCTAAGAGGCATCCCCATATATAAATAGGACCCTTGGGCTTCATTCCAAGGTTGAGCATTTAATGCAAGATCTATGTGAGGTTCCTATTCCATAGTTGAATGCTTCCTACAACCTCCTCTCTCTCTCTAAGCTTAATCACTTGCTACATTCGTTAGAATGAGTAGGAAATCTGTAAGAGAGTTAGTCCTACATGTATATCTTGTGAGGCTCTCACTTCCACCACCTCCCCATCTCTCTTTTCAATCATGAAGATGAATGTTCTCTCTCTTGACTAAGAGAGGTGAAGAAGAACAAGGGAAGGCGTCCCTTAGTGAAGATCAAGGCTGAAGACTTGGAGCAAGAGTGGGTAAGCCCTTGGTGAAGGCATAAGACTCCTTGCTCAAGTGGGTAAGTCCTTGGTGGAAGCTTCTCCGAGTGAAGGTGAAGTTAAAGGCGGAAGATCCAAGAAGAGTGGGTAATCCCTGCAAGGCTGAAGACTTGTGCAAGAGTAGGTAAGTCCTTGGAAGAAGGCGGAAGACTCCTTGCAAAGTGGGTAAGTCCTTGGTAAGGTTGAAGACTCTTTGTATTGGATAGGTAAGTCATTTGGTGGTCATGTATTGTATCTCTTATAATGAATATAATGAAGATGCAAGGTTAAGAAATCCTAAAGGTTGACCTATCTAGGTAGTGGACTGACTCACTTCTAGTTTGAAGTGTAGAACCACTCTAAAACAGCTTGTCAATTAGTGTATGTTCAATCTCTCTCCCTTAATATGCATGTTTTAGTTGCACACAAATTTCCTATTTAGCAACCTTATCTTGTGATATATCTTGAAGGTCTAATGAATTTAGTTTAAGTGCATTCATCTCTATTCACCCCCCTCTAGAACATCTAATCACCCATCTAGGATCCAACACATACAACCTTCCTCCTATGTTATCCACCCAATACACTTTATGTCTCATGGTGCCCTCAAGAAGTTCCCTCTTTTCCCGTGTGTTCCCCCACACTTCTAGTTTGCATGAATCCTACTCCCTCGTCCCTTCTAGATTTATGCCCGACGTAGCCATTCAAAGGAGCCTAGATCTCTGAATACTTCCACGTGATCTGGATGCTTAAAGCCCTAGTGTCTGTAGCTGCTTATCTATATCAAAGATGAGGTGCTCGACTAGATTCATCGCCGCCTTCCTCATCTGTGATCTCTGGTTTATTGAGAAATTGTTTCCTCACAAAGACCCATAAAATTGCCCATCATTAATATTTGTGACCCTGCCATTAAGAGGTCTTTGTTCACAACAACCCTACCATCCATCCTAAATCAGTTATCCATGTCACTAATAGCCTGTTCCGTGGTGTAGAAAATGCACGCAACCTTCATGTAAAGGAAGTTTCTTTACTAGTTTGACTCAGTCAACTACACAACCATGATAATCGCCTTCCACTCCTCCACTATTGTGCATTCACCCAACAACTAACGACCTATGGGGTTGTTCTAATTTGAAACTGAGTCATGTGTATCTGGTGGTTCATGATGATGTAATAAATGATTGTCTTGTTATTTCTCCATGAACATTGCAATTGTTTCTCCCATTTCAATTAACAATCAGTGGACCGGTCAGAGGAGTTAGTGAACCAAGAAAAGGAAATAGAACCAGAAATAATCATATCACTAAACTAAAAAAAAAGATCAATGAAGAAAAAAAAGACTCTGTGCTAGATTATAAAGCACAAAAATAAAAAAGGGGCAATACACCAATTTTTGTTCCTACTGTGCTTATTCTGATATTGCTTTATTTTTATTTTTGTTCCTACCGAGCTCCATTCCGATAGCGTCATTTTCTTTATACCGAGTTTTAATTCTAGTAGTATTTTTTGTTGTGTTATACCATGCTTATTCCGGTAGTACTTTGTTTTTCCTACCATGCATTTATACCGGTAGTACTTTATTTTTGTATAGTCATTCCTCTACCAATATTTATGACTCACCACCCCAACCACTCTTATGATCTTTTTGTCGTTGGAGTGAGGGGGTGAATATAGGAAGATGAGTAGAGGAATGAGATGAGATGGAGGAGAGACGATGAAGAGAAGAAGATGTGCCACCCAACCATGTTGTAAAATTTCTGCATATCCACCTGTGTTGTTGACACCTACTATAACACATATTCCTATATTAGTGTGTATGAAACATGTGTCCACCTGTTATGACGTAATATTCCTATAGAAGTGCTCTTATCCCAACTATGGCGCATTATTCCGATATGATGCTTCTTTTATAGAAATAGTTCAACAACAATGGAAAATCAGATGACTTCTACACATATTCTCCACCATCTACCGCTTTGAATGTTCGTCAAAATTTCAAAAATAATTTGTGATTACTTCTACAAGTCTGGCGGTTTTCAAATTCAGAGAGAGTGCACCCTACAAATACTACTTCTGCATTGATCTTATCATCATCAAGGGGTAAAAACTTATTTTCTATTGCGTGCTATCTTTTTCAGGGGGAGTGTTAAATTAGTTCAATTTTTTGTTACAAGATTCAGGGGGGAGACATTTTGTGTAAGGAGAGATCAATAATTGTACAGATATTTTAACCTTTTATTGTATTGGCAAGTTGGACATGTATTTCACCCATGTTCCAGCTTGAGGGAAAGTGTTAGATATTTAGTTTATCATGTACATGGGCCTAATTGTCTTAGCCCATTAGGGTTAACTTATGCTTCCTTGTACTTACCTCTTTTCCTATATACAGGAGGGGAGCCTGCCCACTACCAATAACAAATATTTTTCTAGCCTCCATATTATTTTCCACAATAATACTTACAATAGACTTGAAAAAACAAATGAATTATATATATTAAACATTCCTTATCACTTATATGAAAGGGTAGGTTCCCATCTTGATGGATCTCATGGATATACATTTTCATCATCAACATAGCTCACTTTTTTCTAAAAATATGACTCTTATTCAAACAACACAAAATATAGACTAAAACCTAGACTGAACAAAAAAATGAACATGGTATTATTCATACCATTACAATTGGTCTCTTCTCGATTAATAATGGATTCTAGTTCCACCGGTCTTTGATAGAGAAGAGCTCGATACTGATTTTTAGGGTGAATGCTAACCAGAGTTACATTGACCTGGTAGGCATCAGGGGCTAGGTAATACCTTTCTAACATCAACCTTAATCAAGAGTGATTGTTGAAATGCATAATATACCAACATATTATTCTATTTGATTATCCTGCAATATCTCAATTGAAGATCTCACTTCTTTTCTAGTATTAAAAGAACACCTTTTGGATATTTTTCTAGCAGTAATGGACTGAGGTTATGTAGGGAAATATGGAGACGGAATAGGAAGCAGAAACAAATTTTAACTTCCATATTTCCCTTTAACCAATGGAATGTGTCAATAACTATGCAATGGGAAGGATGATTTAGAGGATATATATGTCCTAGAGAAAGTCCATTGACAATATCCTCATCATGATGTGTGCCCTTTCTTCAAGTCGCACTTGAACAACATCTACATCAGACTCCTGGTCGATCACCACAGATAGCAAGTTGACATTGTCTTCCTGGCGGGAAAAGCTCCATGCCTCTAGAGTAGTCTACACAGACCACTGAGAACTCTTGTCATTCTAGTAGAACTTACAAGAACGAGTTAAGCATTCAAGTTGGCGTACTAGTCACCAACTTGCACTCCCACAATTGATCTCCTTTGCTATCCCTCCCTTTATCAGGTAAGACTTGCTTGGGTTCTCTTGGTTACCATAACTAGAGAAGGCAAACAATTATCAAAAGTAATTGAGTTGTATCTTTGGGAATCCCTCAATACCCCTCTATTTATAGGAGGGTTGGGATCATGGTTCCTAGTCTGTGTGGGAGTGGAACAAACCGCAATTTCACAAATTTTTGTAACCTACAAGTGGTGAAACGATTGGTTGACATGTGAACTGATCAGTTGGCATGTGAGCTAATCGGTTTACCCAGTGAACTGGTCGTTTCATCATGTTTCTCAATCACAATTGTATTGGCAATTCTAATTCAATTAATACATGACATGACGTCAACACTAATCCTTGATGCAATTGAATTATTCTTGTGAATTGGGTGGTTCATCTCATGAACCAGTTGTCTCACGATCCTAAGCCGATCGGTTCACCCACTAAATCATTTGGTTCATGTCCTGGTTCATCTAAAATTCAGCCAATGCAATATACAATCAACTTGGCACTCCAACCGGTCGGTTCAACACTTGAACCGGTCGGTTCAGAGTCCTATCAGTCAATTGTTATTTAAATTGATTACCTAAACATGTTAGTAATCAATTCAATTATCATTCATGATTTAACTCCTATTCCAAGTGAATTCCTATGTGTTTGACCCTATAGGTTCCATATTACATTGGCAGTGAATGTCCATAACCAATTATGACATCACAGGCAAAGAGTGGTGCCTAGTCACACATCATTTCTACCAAAGTAATTAAAGAGTTGGTGAACTACTTCAACCTACAATGTGTTATTGGTGTTATAGTGGTTGTATAGTTCCTTTGTCACTGATATCCGAATTGAACTTGAGGCATGGACTTGTCATCCTCTTCAATTGTTCAATTCATGTTCGTTGAACGAGAACAAACTGTTTAGGATATGTGTAAGCTCAACATCACATATTTACTCACATGAGCATGGTCATTCATTTCTTAGTCTTTCCTATCAAGTGTCCAAGATATCATACTCCTGTAGGAGGGACATATCTCATCTACATCACTCACAATCATCCCCATGTGTCACAGTGTACCCGAGCATCACCTTTATGGCAACCCTTATTTAAGATCACAATGAATTATGTCAAAGTACATCGAACAACATGTGATGAGTGTAGTGACTTCTAGTCTAAGAACCACAATCACCACCAACACTATAAGAGATGATTCTGACTACCAATTATGCTTTCCATGTATCACTCTTATGGTGGGTCTGTCTAATACACTATTCTTTAACAAGTATCTATGTGCTTGGTTTGATATCACATATCATGCCTAATGAAATTTTGTCATCAACCAACACACATTGTAGTCTTATGTGTTATTTTTGTCTATCATCCTTCCATAATAACATCCGACTAGGACATAACAAGAATGTATATATACTCTTAACATATGTATGATCTGATTGTTCAAGTCACACACATGAAGAGATACATCATCGGGTAATATTATTCTGTAGAAATTTATTATGTTACTTCATTATCTCATAACTGAATAAAATAGAATAAATTGGAAGCTTGCCTTTATTATTAATCAAATCATTTACAAGTTATGCCATTATAATCATCATATGATTGGCTCTTTGGGCATACATACTGACAGAGTCCCACTTGCACTTAGAGCCAATCACCCATGAATCTTATTTCAGTTGATCTAACATAACCATCATGATTCTATTGCAAAGTACTTTTGTCAAGGGGTCAACAATACTTGTTCTTGGTTGGTACTCTCTAAATTTTCACATCTCCTCATTGTACGATCTCTCGTATGAGATGGTGATGCCTTTGTATTTGTTTGGAACATTGATGTGATCTAGGATCCTTAGTTTGTGAAATAGCTCCATTGTTGTCACAATATAGATCAATTGTGTCACTGCTACTTGGAACAACCCCAAGTTCAGAGATGAACTTCTTGATCCAAATAGCTTCCTTTGTTGCATTTGAAGCAATAGTATACTCGGGCTCTGTTTTAGAATCAAAAAATTTCTCTTTCTTGGCACTCTTCCAACTTATAGCTCCCTTTTTGAGGCAAAATATGAATCCATAGTATGATCTGTAATCATCTTTGTTAGTTTGAAAGATTGTATATGTGTAACCCTTCACCCACAACTCTTCCTCTTCGTCATAGACTAGGAATTGATCCTTAGTTCTTCTCAAGTAATTAAGGATGTTCTTCATGGTTGTCCAATGAACATCACCTGGATCTGACTAATATCTTCTCGACATGCTCAAGGCATATGAGACATCATGATGGGTACACAATATTTCATACATGATGGATCCAATTGTTGATGCATATGGAATCATACTCATGTGTTCCCTTTCTTCACAAAAATTGGGAGATTAAGCTTTAGAGATGGTAACTCCATGACACATGCATGGGCAAGTTTCCTCTCTTTGAGCTCTCCATGCTAAACCTTTTCAACACTTTGCCAATGTATGTGCTTTGACTTAGTCCAAGAAGCCTTCTGGATCTATCTATGTCGATCTTGATCTGTAAGACATAGGATGCTTCTCCCAAGTCTTTCATAGCAAATGTATTCCCTAGCCATGTCTTTACCTTTTGTAGAGTAGGGATATCATTCCCCATCAATAATATTTCTTCCACATACAATATAAGGAATGAAATCATGCTCCTAGTATCCTTCTTGTGCACACACGATTCATCTTCATTTTGAGTAGTTCTAAAAGGGCCACATACATCAGTATGTGTAAGTCCTAATAGATCACTAGCCCTCTCATTGTTACCAATGAAAGGAGTCTTGGTCATCTTGCCCAACAAATACTATTCACATGTCTCTATTGATTCAAATTCAAAAGAGTCCAAATAACCATCTTTATGGAGTCTAGATATGCGATTCTTATTTATGTGTCGTAGACGACAATGCTAAAGATATGCTATATTTGAATTGTTGAGTTTTAGTCTTTTAGTATTTATTTTATAAATATATGTATTTATATATAGAAAATAAAGACCATAAGACATTGGGGCATTTCCATAAAAGGTCCCATCCCTTGAAATAGAACATTGACCATTCTTCATATGAAATTCATATGCATCCTTGTTCATACAAGATATAGAAATGATGTTACTATTTATGGTAGGTACATAATAACAGTTCACTAACTCTATTACAAGCCATGTGAGCAGAGATAAAATGTAGGTTCCAACTACAGTGCAACAACTCTTGCTCCATTTGCAAATCGTAGTTCAACCTTGCCCTTTCCAGAAGGCATACTTCTTTTCAGATCCTGCATATTTGAGCATATGTGAGATCCACATCCAGTATATAGTACCCTAGATGAATAAGTAGATAAGTTTATCTCAATTATGTATACACATGAAGTGGAGATCATCATCCCCATCTTATTCTTCCTGAATGCCCTTGAAGTACAAAGGATATATTCCTTGTATATGTTTCTTTCTCCTTATCTTGAGTGTTGAAGATCTAGATTTACGCTCAACATCAAAACTCTTCGTGGCCTTGTTGTCATCCTTGGACTTGACTCCACTGATCACCATCATGGATTTGTCCTTCTTCATTCTTACTTCAATATTAACAACATGCCAAACAAATATGAAAATGGTCTGGCCATGTTATTCAAGTGATAACACTCAATAAAATGGCTATATGATTCAGGCAATGATTGCATAATAATATCCGTGGCCAACTTTTAGCTCAAAGAGAATCCAGTTCTTCTAGATGTTCCACATGTCCAATCATATTGAGCACATGGATTCTAATGAGTCTCCCTATGCCATCTTACACTCAAAGAAAACCTTTGAGATATTATACCTTTCTTGATTTGTGTGCGTATGGTTCAAGATCTTAAGATGTGTTATCATCTCAAGTATCCCCATGTCTTCACACTTCTCATTCAACTCATAGTTCATGCAGATTAGCATAATGTGCTTTATATCCAAAGCATCATAGGCATGGTTCCAATAAGCATCCACCTCAGCCCTAGGCACATTGGGAGTAAGTATTTCTGGCACTGGTGTTTCTAGGACATAGAGCTTGTGCTCTTCATTGAAAACCCTTTTCAATGTCCAAAACCAGTCATAGAAATTTATCATGTTAAATATGTCCTTCCTAAGGACCAATTATGATGATGGTTTGATTGCCATTTGATTCTATAAGAAGAATAATTGAATTTTGACAAAACCCTTTTGATTTGATTTGATTTGAAAATTTGACGATATTCAGTTAGGTCTTTAATTAATTATCAAACCCACTTTTTTATTCAAATAGATAGCCCTCATATATCAACTCAAAAGATTACAGTATACAACCTTCTAGTGAGCCAAGATCCAAAATAATTTAATTATTACCCGACCAACAACAACGTCCATAATCAATTATTAAGGTAGAAAACTTTTACCAATTGCATCTTATTAAATCTTAGACATATGATATTCCCAACTCTTTTCCATATTCATCTGAGTGCCTCTAGGTGCTTAATCTCATTAAGGACACCTAGATAATCCTGACCTAAAAGCCAACATGATAATAATGCACCCTGTATGGCGGGCCCACATTATTACCATCACACTTCCATGAGATAGATCACGCACCACCCTCTGGATACCCACACTCATTTGACCAAGCTTTTAATGTGTGTTGATTATGGAAAGCATCAAAGACTTAATATATTATTGAGGGAGTTTGTATTTATAAATGCACATACATTATCCAATCACCAAATATGTAGTGTGTATCATATACATGCTATATCCCACATCGAAACATGTAATAAACATAAGCGATGGTTATGTCCATTTTACTGTAATTCCTTGGAGCCACAAGGAATTACCACCACTTAGGTCTACATATCATGTAAAAACCTATTGTTGATGAATATTTGTGCTTGCCAAACTTGGTTTATTAGTTCAACCCTTGAATAGGTTGACTGTCCTCCTGGCTGGTTGGTTGGTCATCACACCAGTCAGAGGTTTGTGGTCCACCATCTTCTGGGTCCTCCAATAAATCGGTCGGGTCCACCTGTTTATTAGTTCGAATCATCCTCCTCAGTCCTCCATTTGGTTGCCTCACCTTTGACACAGTCGATTGGTCTGTTGTTGAGCGTCTTCTTCTTTGTCGCAATAAGAAATTAAACTATTCTAATGCTATTACATAGTGTAAGAGAAACCTCAAGTTACATTCAAGGGGAACATAGATAGTAGAGAGTAATACTTTTACAATTATAAGATAAGGTAGAGGCTTGGTATGTAAATTGAGATAAAACCAACCACACAACCATGCATATATGACAACACAACCATGCATATATATATATATATATATATATATATATATATATATATATATATATATATATATATATATATATATATATATATATATATATATATATATATATATATATAGTCAGGCTAGAATACACTCGAGTGTATTCAGAGCAAAATACACTCAAGTAGTTTTTCATGATGCAATTTTTTTTTCTAAAATATAATCCATTGATCTTCTTAAGCATCTTGTGAACAACTCATACGCAAAATTTTAGCACATTTGGACATTTATAGCTCACATTATAAAGACCACAAAAATTATGCATTTTGAATTAGTTTCGCGCGTCAATTTTGTTGCCCTCGAATGAGTGACTTACACTCATCCAAATATGCTCAAAATTTGTATGTATCCTTGTTATAGTATGACGGTGAAGATCAATTGTTTACATTTTGCAAAAAATAGTCTTGATATGAAAACACACTTGAGTGTATTCATGCGATCTGTACACTCGAGTGTATTCTAGCTTGACTCTCTCTCTCTCTCTCTCTCTCTCTCTCTATATATATATATATATATATATATTGACACGATTAAACCGTGCATAAACGCAAGTACACGCGTCAATGTAATATAGGCCTTTGTGAGGCCCGAGTCGAACTCAGGGAACATGCTTTCGGTAGACTACTACTAACTACTTGTAATCAGCTAGACCGATTATAAAAGTTTGAGAGTTGTTTGAAAGAGAAAATAAAAACAAAAGAAAACAAAACAATCGATTAAATGTTTGGTTCAATCAATTAAAATGAGATCTTTAGGATTACAGTTTTGCTGCGGATTCTCGTTGTTCTAATTCTTACACAATTATCACAACTTATCTCCTATTCCGGGTAGTGGCATGTATATAAAATTGTTCGCTTCCGCGATACAATTCACTACCTTAATCTAGGTCGGTTCCACATCAGTAGCAACCTATACCCTAAATTAGGTGCATTAAGAACATATCTTTAGGTTTCCACCATTAATCGTACCTTGCCTTTTCCAAGGGATTTATAAGTTAATGTGATTATTGCGTCTTTTCAACTATTAATTCTTCGTCAAAAGCAATTAAAGGTATTAAAATACCATTATGGTGATCAAGCACAATGATAGACTTGAGAAAACAATATCATACCACGGATTTGAGAGACAAATTATGATTAACTATGGAAAAAGCATCATACAATGATTATCCGGGCTACTCCCGATCCTAAAGACAAAGGGGATTAGCTCTGCATATTCATCTTAATGAAAAACATCATGACAGAAGAAGAAAACATAGGGGAAACGTGGATGGATATGGTGTAACCCCTGAACGAAGGAACGCCGGGTGATCCTCGACGTGGGAGGGGCGTTCTGCAGCCTTTCGGTGGTAGAAAACTCCGTCTGCAGTGCTGTAAACGTCCGGGGCGTAGCTCTGGGCTCCGTTCTTCCTTCTCCTCTCTTCCAAGACTCATGCGGCGGCTAATGACATGGTAGTACGGCTTGCACCATATTTTTTAGGTATATAGGTCACTTACGGCGGCCAAAACATCACAGCCATACAATTAAGATCGTTCTGGGCAATTTCCTGATCTGACGGTGTCGATACCATCGACGGGGTGTCGATGGTATCAACCCCTTAGGGTAGCGAGACATCTTCGATTTTTGGGGTTCTTTCTGAAGGCATCTCGATACTAACAACCAAAATGTCAATAGTATCGACTTGTTGATCTTTGGCACGCTAATGTAACCTCGATAGCATCGACCATGACGTCGATGGTATCAACAAGTTCTGCTTCTTTTCCGGCTCTGCACTGTGACCATCTCAATGCCATCGACGACTGTCGATGGTATCGACCACTGTCGTTATGCAACATCCCTAAAATAAAGAGAAGAACACCAATCAAATCCGAGAAATGTGATCTTTTATACCAAATAAGATAAAACAAGGTAAATTTGATGCATAATGAGATTATAGGCCAGAGGAAATGAATCATGCAATATTAACCATGAAAATTACCAATAAATGCATAAAATACATATGAAACTACCCTATAAAAGCGACTCAAAATCCTTGCATCAAACTCCCCTAAGCTTAAACCTTGCTCGTCCTCGAGCAACAAAACTATAGAATATAATTGTGAGGGTCAACTAAAGAATATACTAGCATAAAAGACATCATTGTATGATTCCCTCATGCAAATCACATACCGGCCCTTGCTGACCACGGAACGATAACTACCCTAAAGGTGACAATTATCATCCATGAGAGATGCCCACCCCAATACCAATGAATACTATCACATAAGACAGTTGATATAATAAATTCCTCCAGTTCAGGCTTGGTGTATCTTGTGATCTCCTATCTACGTTGCTCATATCCTATCTACTATCTATACGGATGCAGATCTCCTGATATACAAGGATGAGGAGATAATCATGGGTGGCCTACCATTTTGAGCAATGGGTGGATGAAATAGGCGATTGTGGAAGAAAAAAAAGCACAAAACAATTTATCATGCAATAAACAATAAAAATGACCTAAATGACGCATATGCGTATGGAAATGACCTAATGCCTACTTTCTAGGTGGAATGATGAATGCTCTATTATTCCATCTCAAGGTGAGATGGAATGTCTACAAAACTACATCATGTGCTTATTCTTCCTATTATGCAGGTGAAACAAGTTCTTTTCTCCCTCTGATTTTACATTTTTTTTTTCTTTTTTTTCAAGTCCTTCTTGTGTTTTTTTTTCAATTGGACTAAGATTTGATTTACAATACTTTAATTTTTTTTGACTTATTTTCACATAGCTACTACCATTGATGCATTACAACTCACTCCTCAAAGAGTATAGAACAAGTTCCCCACTTTTCTTATTTTTAAGAAGAAGTAAGGCACATAACGTCCTATATGCTCAAGAGTATGCAAAATGCAACTATATGAAAGTAATTATGCAACTACCATGGAATGTACTTGAGAATGTGTACATGCATGACTAATATACAAATCTCTTTTCATTTTTTATGCAAAATATATCTATAATGCAATCCTATCTAAATGGCATGCAATCAAAAGGTGAAAACTGTAATGTGCTCCCAGTCCTTATGGTGGAATTTGAATGAAATGAGGTGGATAGATCACAAGACTAATTGACAGAACCATTGGAAAAGATTATATGTCCCTCCTTACTGACATGTACCAATCAATCAAAGGGTTTCTCTTTCTTACTTCAGATTAAAGCCACGTTACCGTTTGGTCAGTTTAGGCTCAACATCCAAATCCATCCATATTTCTTAAACCATCAGGATGTACAATTATGATCATATGTTTTAAAGTTGACCTACCCAATGATTTTCATAAGTTATGTGTTCAATTTCAAACAAGACAAGCTTACAATTTCTTGAAAAATCTTTTGAATTAATGCTCAAATTTGAAATTCCCCCCATATGACAAACATAGAGATGACATGCATTTATATTAGACATCCACGAATTACACTAGATAGACTGTGGATCCTAAAAAGCTGTAAATAACAAGATTACACAACTTAAAAGAAATTGTAAAAAGTTAAGAAAAATGCTAAAATAAAAGAAAAAAATCAAAAACTAAGATAGAAATTGTTCCATCTCCCCCCTAATCTTGAATTCGACTATGGCCTCATAGACAAAAACAACCTCAGAAGGTGGAACAGTGGTGCCCTCTATTGTGGTGGTGGCAGAAATGGCAGGTACTGCTGGGTATGGGGGTTCCAATCTGGATATTGCCCCTGAAAGCTTGGATCATAAGGTGGCATGGGAGGTGGTTGTGGATATCCCCTGAAGTAGCCTTGGCTCCAGTAATGATCATATAAAGGTCGTTGTTGCTGCTCTATCCTCCCCAACCAGTCATAAACCTACTGCTGGTTGGTGAATAGCTGGCGTTCATTCTCAAAGATCACATGTTGATTTTCATACAGCCTATTCTGCATATATTGGATCCCTGCAGAAGTTGTCTGGTGGGACTGCTGGGACTCCTGGATAGACTGAAGCATAGTATACATCCCCTGCATAGAATAGGGTTCATCTCTATTGTGGGAGGACTATGGTGGTAGTGGTGGCTGGGAAGATGATGAATCTCTTGGGTAGAAGCATGGACGCTTCCTAGGAGCTACTCGTGACCGAAGAGGTGTGAAAGAATCCTCTTCCTCCGCATTGTCATTGTCCGCATCATCATCGTCTCCCGCGTCCTCTTCCTCCTCCGAATCCTGAATGGAAATGATAGGCCACCAGAAGTGTTGGCCCAGCTGGAGTTTGAAGACGGGGTCTGGCAGTACGCGCTCCTGACACTCCTTGTTAATGTGGCAATGAGCATATACCACACCATCACGGAGTGTAAGAAGATTGGAGCGGTGGAAATGGGCCAGGTTGATGGGATTTCAGCTGACCAGTGGAGGGAGTGTGGACAGGTCTAGCCCAAGGTAGAGGGCTAGTGGAGTGATAAGCCCCCCGAAGTGAATAGGGGCTCATCTGGTGCTCCTCTTCACGTCCATCATGCACGTAAAGAAAAATGTGCCCCAGTTAAGCTTTTCCCTCTTTAGTAGCTTGTAGAGGAAAAATAAGTCTGTCTCCTGAAACTTGCTCAGTGACAATTCGCCACGAGCAAAGAAGGTAATACACAACATACTGTGAAGAATCCGTACAAATGGGTGCTCGAAGTCAGCGACAACTACATTGTGGTAGCTAAGTGTCTTGCCTGCCGGTGCGGTCACCAACTACGTGAACATCTCGTCATAGTCGACTCGATTGTTCGGCTGTCTGTACTGCTTGAGCGAATGCCACCAGTTGTAGACAGAGTTGAACTGTTCGAGCGTGTTGGTGTAGTTGCGGTTGAATAGCCAAAAGGAGACTCGGTCCTTGATTCATTCACGATCTGTGGCAATGAGGTCATTGGGCACGACACAAATGTTGAGCGATGCCATGAACTCCACCATGAGTTCCTTGTATGTCGACCACTCACCAAAGAAAGGGTAGCCCTGAACGTGATATAGGACACATTGCCCCACATATGTCAAACTCCCAACTTGTCCATGGAGGACATAGTTGAGGTTGTCCTCAAAGCCCATGTCTTGGATCAAGGCCCGATCAATGTAACGAGTGGGCTCGATTGACTGCTTCATCAACTCGTCGTAGATTTTCTTCACATCCACCGAGGGATGTGCAATTCTCAGATGGGGAATAGAGCCCGACGGTGGTGGTATGAACGTCTCGATCTCCATTTTAGCAGCATGTGAGGAAGATGATGCTCCATGCCTCACCATGATGATAGAGAAAAGATAGAGAAAAGGAGCTCAGTGAAGGCCGAAGAAAATGATCTCCGCAGTCGATGACGAACTCGGGGACGATGTGTAGCTCGTCGGATGCTCGATGAAGGTCTCCATCTGTTCGTCAATGTGCAATGCCGAGGTTGAGTAAGAATGCTTTGAAGGTGTGAAGAAAAATAAAATACAACCCCTCCTTTTATAGCTGCGGTTGGCACCCCTGGTACCCCGTCGATACCATCAACAGGGTATCGATGGTATCGACACATGTAGCACAATCCGTCCTTCGTTGGCATCGACGATCATCGATTGCTAGATGTGGGGGCCCAGATCGATGACGCGTCGATACTATCGACGAGGGTCGATGGTATCGACCCATCCCATGGACCAACCTCTGGGTTTGGCGCACTTTGTTGATGGCATCTCGCGGATCGCTGACGTGTCACATTGATACCATCGATGAGGTGTCAATGGCATCAACTTTTGCTGCCAATCCTCATCCTCGCGAGGCCTTGGTGGTGGATTCCTCTAAAGTGCTGTCGATACCATCGACATAGGGGTCGATGGTATCGATATCTCTGCTACCAATTTTTCTAAAAATATTTAGGGATATCACGAGCATCGACCCTAGGGTCGATACTATCGACCTCCTCTAGAATTTGGGTCGATCAACCTGTTGGGGGGTCGATATTATCGACGAGGCCGTCGATAGTATCGACGGAGTAAATTTTCTATAGCTGTCGCTCTGCACCCTCATCACTACCATCGACACAAGGGTCGATGGTATCGACACCCAAGCAGTCATGCACACTGAACACTCACATCAGGGTATCATTTTACACTAAAAACAAAATTAACCAAAACTACTAAAGTAAATGGAAATGAAATCTAACAATGGCTAGGTTGCCTCCCAACAAGTGCCCTACTTTAACGTCTTAGGCTAGACAAAATAATACTCATCAAATTGGGGTATCAGGGAGTGTCCCTAGGGAATCACTCGACAATTTGAACTCAACTCTTTCTTTGCTGATACCTAATGTGAAGGTACCTCTCCCGATAACAGTGATAACATCAGTCGTAGCTTGAAACGACCTCCCTAGTAGCATCTCACAACCATTAAGCTGCGGCATGTCCATGACTATGAAATCTACAGGGAAGATAAATATGTCAACTTTGACAAGTACATCCTCACACACTCCATGTGGCTTCACTATAGATCCATCCGCTAACTCGATAAACATGGCAGATTTCTTTGGTGACTTCAATCCCAGCTTTTGAAATGTGGTTAATGGCATAAGGTTTATGCTAGCGCCAGAATCGCACTGTGTGTGCGGGAAATGACGGATGCCAATTGAGCACGGTATGTAGAAGCTCCCAGGATCTTTCTTCTTCTTTGGTAGACTCCCGTGGATTATTGAGCTCACCGTCTCATTCATAAAGCAAACTTCAATGTCTTTTATCCACCTTTTCTTAGTGATGATGTCCTTGATAAATCTTCCGTATGCAGGAATCTGTTCTATCGCCTCCACTAGCAGAATGTTAATGTGAAGCTTCCTAAACATCTTTAAGAACTTCTTGTAGTGTCTATGATCTTTCTCCGATCTCAGACTATCCGGAAAAAGCACATTTGGCTCCTTCACTCGCTTGTATGGTGGCACATATAGGCTATTTGGGGTCTCCTCCCCTAAGCTCACTTCAATGTCACCCTTTTGTGTAGGCTTTGACACGTCATTATCAGTTTGTGAGGCTCGTGGCTGCCCATCCTTCTCGGTGGTAGTGGCTCCACTGCACAATATGGGTTTCACATGCTCCTCTTGCCTAGATGTGGGCACGGTTGTGATGGTGGCTTGGTAGGATTTGCTCGATGGACAACATCTTCCTGGTTGTCCATATAAGTTGTGGGGGTATGGCACACTGGGTCTAGCCTCCGTGTCAAAATGTATTTTTTCCTTTTCATGGACCTCCACCGCTAGGGGCTCTGTCTCCTTAATCACAGAATTATACTTAAATTGATGATGTGATTGAGTAATCTCTGCATTACCTGTCGGTCTTTGTTGATTTTGATGCTTCATGGTCACCACTTCATTGGCAATTTGGGCCACAGTCATCTCTAGTGCCTTCATCTGTGCTCCATGACTTTGCAACGTCTGCCCAAATTTATTCAAAATCTTGCCCTGGGACTGTAACTGCTTGCCGAACATATTCATCAACTCTTGATTTTGTTTCACCACTTGGCTGAGCAATTTGATGCTTTTGTCCTCCATAGTGGGTTGTGGCTTTGCATTCGGATCTTGTAGGATGTTGTTTGGATCCTTCCATGAGAATTTTCTATCTTTTCTCCAAGAATAATCATTGCTCATGTAGCCCTATTGTTGAAGGAATTTAACTTGGGCCTCCTCATCAGACTCTTCCTCTTTCTCCACAAGCTTCTTGTAGATCCATTTTGTCTTTCAATTCTTTGATTGCTTTTGCATCTCCTACAGTTGTAACTTGTTCTGGTGCATCTCTGTCACCTCAAGACTATTTCTTATCCATATTCTTCAAGATCTCCCGACACCTTGTGTCTGTGTTGTTCAAGAAGAAACCTGAGCTTGCTGAATCTAAGTTGCTTCTGTCATGCTCAATGAGAGCAAAGTAGAAAATTTTCACTTGTTTTTCCTTGTCCATCCCATGATGTGGGCACCTCCTCATCATGATTTGGAAGCGTTCCCACATCTCAGAATAGGTTTCTCCCGCCTTTTGGCTGAAATTGTGAGTTTTCCTCACTAGGTCATTGGGCTTTTCAGGTGGGAAAAATTGCTCGAAAAAGACCTCAATCATTTGATCCCAAGTCTCAACGATTTCATCATCAAGGTTGTGCAGCCATTCTCATGCATTTCCTGCGAGAGAGATGGGAAATAGCTTCAAGTAAAGTGACTCCTGTGGAAACCTGTCAATCTTTATCATGTCACAATTTTCCACAAATGTACTAATGTGAGCAAAATGATCTTCATTCTTCAGTCCGTGAAATGCTTGAGATTTGACCAGGTTTATCAATGTCAGATCAATCTTGTATGTGGGAATGTTGATTGTCTGCCTTTTGATCGGCCCCTTTGATGCTGATGAGGAAGAAGCCTTCATTTTCTCCCATATGGTCTTTTCTTCAACCATTTCTTCAGGTTCTTGTTCAAATCCTCAGGTGGTGGATCTGTCAACTCAACTCCTTCACCTACAGGTGGAATCATTGGTAGTTCTGCGTAGTCTGTGCTACACGTCTTTACTATCAAATAGCACCTGAAAAGATGGAAATTATTTCAGTACAGTGCTAAAAGGAATAAGTTATTTAAAAGATGTAAAATTAAATTTAAAATTTTAAGAATTAAATTAAAAAGTGGCCTAGTGTGGCCGCTCGTAGCACTTGTAGTGCCGAAAATTACCGTTCTCCGGCAACGACGCCAAAAACTTGACACGATTAAACCGTGGGTAAAATGCAACTACACACGTCAATGTAATATAGGCCTTTGTGAGGCCCGAGTCGAACTCAGGGAATGTGATTTCGGTAGACTACTACTAACTACTTGCAATCATCTAGACCGATTATAAAAGTTTGAGAGTTGTTTGAAAGAGAAAATAAAAACAAAAGAAAACAAAACAATCCATTAAATGTTTGGTTCAATCAATTAAAATGGGATCTTTCGGAATGTAGTTTCACCGTGGATTCTCGTTGCACTAATTCCAACACAATTATCACAACTTATCTCCTATTCTGAGTAGTGGTCTGTATATAAAATTGTTCGCTTCTGCGATACAATTCACTACCTTAATCTAGGTCGGTTCCATGTCAGTAGCAACCTATACCCTAAATTAGGTGCATTAAGAACATATCTTTAGGTTTCCACCATTAACCGTACCTCACCTTTTCCAAAGGATTTATAAGTTAATGTGATTATTGTGTATTTTCAACCGTTAATTCTTCGTCAAAAGCAATTAAAGGTATTAAATTACCATTATGGTGATCAAGCACAATGATAGAATTGAGAAAACAATATCATACCATAGATTTGAGAGACAAATCATGATTAACTATGCAAAAATCATCATACAATGATTATCTGGGCTACTCCCGGTCCTAAAGACAAAGGGGATTAGCCCCGCATGTTCATCTTAATGAAAAACATCATGACGGAAGAAGAAAACATAGGGGAAACGTGGATGGAGATGGTGTAACCCCTGAACGAAGGAGAACCGGGCGATCCTCGATGCGGGAGGGGCATTCTGCAGCCTTTCGGCGATAGAAAACTCCATCTGTAGCTCTGGAAACATCTGGGGCGTAGCTCTGGGCTCCTTTCTTCT
Source organism: Alisma plantago-aquatica (assembly GCA_963693085.1). Classification (NCBI taxonomy): domain Eukaryota; kingdom Viridiplantae; phylum Streptophyta; class Magnoliopsida; order Alismatales; family Alismataceae; genus Alisma; species Alisma plantago-aquatica. The sequence goes on from OY856409.1 coordinate 1,883,098,058, forward strand.
TTCTCCTCTCTTCCGAGATTCGTGCGACGGCTAATGACATGGTAGTACGGCTTGGACCGCCTTTTTTAGGTATATAGGTCACTTATGACCGCAAAAACATCATAGTCGTACGATTAAGATCATTCCGGGAAATTTCCTGATCTGACGGTGTCGATGGTATCGACCCCTTAGGGTAGCGACACTTCTTTGATTTTTAGGGTTCTTTCTGAAAGCATCTCGATACTATCGACCCAAATGTTGATAGTATCGACTTGTTGATCTTTGGCACGCTGATGTAACCTCGATAGCATCGACCATGACGTCGATGTTATCGACAAGTTCTGGTTCTTCTCCGGCTCTACACTGTGACCATCTGGATGCCATCAACGACTGTCGATGGTATCGACCATTGCAGATATGTAACTTCCCCAAAATACAGAGAAGAAAACCAATCAAATCCGAGAAATGTGATCTTTTATACCAAATAAGATAAAACAAGGTAAATTTGATGCATAATGAGATTATAGGCCAGAGTAAATGAATCATGCAATATTAACCATGAAAATGACCAATAAACGCATAAAATACATATGAAACTAACCTATAAAAGCAACTCAAAATCCTCACATCATATATATATATATAGGGTTATTGGATATAACTGTGCTTCACATTCACCATCAAAACTTGATTTAAGGGCGACATATGTAAATTGCATATATCATATCATGTATATGTTAAGTGAGATCTTATGTGATGTTTAATCAGATATGCACATTAATCAGTTTAAGTATTCACATTGTATGCAATAAATAAACAATGAAAATCAAAATTCCGATCATATCGATTATCCCAAAACATAGTAGATTGATGTGGATCTGATACCACTATAGGGAAATATGGTGACAGAACAGGCAAAAAAAACAAAATATTAACTGCCATATTCCCCTTTAACTAATGTATTACTTCAAAAACTATGAAATGGGATGGATGGTTTAGAGGATATACCTGGTCTAAAGCAAGTCCATTGATAATCTCCTCATCTTGGTGTGCACCCTTTCTTCAAGTCTTGCTCAAACAACATTTGCGTCAGCCTCATGGTTCATCATCATAGACAACATGTTGATGTTGTCCTCCTAGCAGGAAAAGCTCCATGCCTCTAGAGTAGCCCATGCAGACCATCAGAAACTCTTATCGTTCCAGTAGAACGGATAAGAATGAGTTGTCCCTTCATGTTGGCATACAAGTCACCAATTTTCTCTCCCACAATTGTTCTCCCTTGATATCCCTTCCTTTATCGGGTAGGACTTGCTCAAGTTCTCTTGGTTAGCACAACCAAAGAAGAGAAACAATTGTCAGAAGAAATTGAGTTGTATCCCTAAGAAGCCCCTGATACCCCTCTATTTATAAGAGGGTTGGGGTCAGTGTTCCCAGTCTATGTGGGATTGGAAGGGACCATAATTTCATAAATTTTACGCAACTTGTGAGCAGAAAAATGATCAGTTCACATGTGAACCAATCGGTTGGCATGTGAGCCAATATGTTCACCCAGTGAACCGGTCGTTTCATCATGTTTCCCAATCACTTTTATTGGCAATTCTAATCTAATTAATGCATGACATGCGTCAACACTAATCTTTGATGCAATTAAATTACTCTTGTGAATCGAGTGGTTCATCTCATGAACTGACTATCTCACGACCTGAGCCGATTGGTTCACCCAATTAACCAGTCGATTCATGTCCTGGTTCATCCAAAATTCTACCAATGCAATATCCAATCAACTTGACACTCCAATTGGTCAGTTCAACACTTGAACCAATCGGTTCAGAGTTATGTCTATCAATTATTGTTTAAATTGAGTACCTAAATACTTTAATAATCAATTCAGTTATCATTCATAATTAAACTCCTATTCCAAGTGAATTCCTATGTGTGTGACCTTATAGGTTCCGTTGATGTTGGCAGTGAATGTCTATAACCAATTATGACATCATAAGCAAAGAATGGTGCCTAGTCACACATCATTTCTACCCAAGTAATTGGAAACTTGGAGAAAAACTTTAACCTACAATCTATGATTGGTGTTATAGTGTTTATATAGTTCCTTTGCCACTGATATCTATATTGAACTCAAGGCATAGAATCGTCGTCCTCTTCAATCATTCAATCTATGTTCCTTGAACCAGAGCCGACTGTCTAAGATATATGTAAGCTCAATATCACATATTGACTCACATGAGTGAGGCCATGCATTTCTCAGTCTCGCTTATCAAGTGGCCAAGATATCATACTCCTATAGGAGGGGAAAATTTGATCTACATCACTCACAGTCATCCCATGTGTCACAGTGTACCCGAGCATCACTTTTATGGCAACCCTTATTCAAGGTCACCATGAATGATGTCAAAGTACACCGAACGACATGTTATGAGTGTAGTGACTTTAGGTCTAATAACCACAATCACCACCAACACTATAAGAGATGATTCTGACTACCAATTATGGTTTCTATGTGTCACTCTTATGGTGGGTCTCTCCGATGCGCTGGTCTTTAACAAGTATCTATGTGCTTCATTTGATATCACATATCATGACTGATGAGATTCTGCCATCAACCAACACACACTTTAGTTTTACATGTTACTGATGTTTATTAGCCTTCCACAATAACATCTGACTAGGGACATAACAATAATGTATATATACTCTTAACATCTATATCATCTCATTGTTTAGGTCACACACCTAGAGACATATTTCATTGAGTAATATCATTCTCTAGTAATTTATTATGTTACTTTATTATCTCGTAGCTGAATAAAATAGAATAAATTGGAAGCTCACCTTTATTATTAATCAAATCATTTACAAGTTATGCCATTACAATCATCATATGATTGTATCACTGGGCATACATACCAATAGGTTAGGGAAACCAACTCTCACCTAGTCGTTTCATCATTTTCACCTCTACCCTAGAGAGTGTGATTAAACTTTCCATTGAGAATAAATTTTTTAATATAGTCCATAACAACAATTTTGAAAAAAGAATGTCATCATACAATTTATGGGCAACACCATAATCTTGTTCAAATAGAATGACTAAAACCTTATTGATGTTGTCCACATTTTAGGTATTTTCACGCATCTTTCATGACTCAAATTTCTCTCCTTAAATCCCCCATCATTGTGACTCATGTATCTAACAACAACATGGCAAGTGGATGTCATCATACCCTTCAGCAGTTGTCATGATGCTACCAAGAAAGTGTTGTAAGACCCACAATAGGCTGCCATAAGCACCAAAAAGGACTATTGCAAGCCCCACAAGGGGATGTTACAACACAAGAAGCTATTTGTGGGCTTGTGGAATCCATTGGTGGTGGTTGCAACACCCATTTGTTGGGATAACATCAACTAATTGCATGAGCTCATAGCAACACAATACAAACATATTATGGGATGTGCAGAATGAAATGATATGTACCATATATTGAGAGTGTGTTGACTATGTGTTATATATAAGAGAACCCTTCTCCTTTATATAAGAGACAGTAAACATGATTCTACATACTTCCAAACCTATCACATGATGTGATATGACATTTACTTCTAATAGGATGTCAAGAAGACAATTTTCCTATTCATTTTCTTGGCTTGACAGTCTAGTCCTAAACTAAAAACCTCTATTGAAGAACTTGTCATTGACAATACATTAAGTATTCTAGACCTCTAGATATCTCATTTTTTGAAGTAGAATGGGTTGTCCTACATTACTAAATGCATACATCACAAATATATCATCTTACTTTATAATATGCCTTCCCTCCCATCCACTGTGGAAAATAAAATCAACATCATAAGAAGCAAGTTCCTTTGGGTAGAGGCTGATGGTAATTAACACATTGTCCTTATTTGTTGGAAGACTATATGTAAGCCTAAACAAATTTTTTTTGGAGTTTGATCAATATCAAGCTTTATTCTTATTGTGTGTTGGGCAAGATTACTATTTCTATATATGAAAATAAACACTATATCAACTAACTATATAGTTAAGTAATATTATACTGGTACCTAAACTCGGTACAAATTGGCACATTCAACTATTTCTAAATAATATATCATGCATGCACTATACACCATAAAAGACAAATTCCACACCCCCATGTTCATTTTCCAAAACCAAATTTTGTCTTGATACATGACTCCTTGGGGGTGCATTGCAAATATGATACTCAACATACAAACAATTCCACTAGTGAAATATTTAACCACATTCTCTGCCCTCATATACTCAAATATTGTAACATGATAAACTTCTCTAGAAAACTTCTACTCTATCAATTTATATAAGTGGATAGGACTCCATAATGAATAACTATTGTAAAAACATGTTTTAAATGATTAGAGGATCCGTCGGGAATCAATTTTGTATTGACGCCTAGGTGGGTGTTGTAAGAAATAGGATCACCACCATCAGTCAAAGCATTAATGCATTAAAGTGTGTGACAATGACTTCATGATAGGGATCCAACAATTTAAAATAATTATGTCTTTGGTTTTTTTTATTAATAAACTATCAACTTATATTCCTTATGTTTTATTTGTGTCATGTTGTCCATTTATGGCTATGGGTAATTCCCCTTAATTGACGAGACAAGTACTCTGTTGAATTCTTTTTACAAATAATTCATGTAAAGTATTGGTGGATTTTTTACAATGTAGGTTGAAGAAATGTTGAAATCATATTCATAAACCAGTTTTAAGATACATACATTGACACACACATAACCTAAAAAACCACCAATGATCATGTATTAGCATCACATTACACATATATCATAAATCTTGCAACCATTCATTTAATTTTTAGAGAAAGTCTATAATCCAATTCTCATTTATCCAAATTACATTATATTTATCTCAATAACTCAAGTTCACAAAACAAATTTGATTACAAATATTATTAACAACTCATACACAATGAAAAAATGGGCATCCATATGCCCTAAGAGAAGCATAATCATGGTCTTTGTTCATAATATATTGTATATGATTCGGAATACTACCATCTTTGCAAGTTATATGATTTACTGGAAAGAAATGAAAGGAAAGGAAAAACTTCAACCAAATACTTGTAGCTACATGAACATCAATCATAACAACAAGTCCTAATTCAAGAAGGGGCATGTGATTTCTTTCAATAATACCATCATTCATCATAGCAAGCCCTAATTTCAATGGTTTATTGTAGTCACACTTTGAGCATAGCACAAAAAGGAATGAATAATTGAAAATTTTGAGACCTCAACTTTAGGTTTAATCTCAAGAAGACCATGACATATACAAAATATTAATAACAAAGTTTAACACTAAATCCTAAACAAAAATACAAGCTTAATCTAATGAACACCATAAATTATAGAAACCGCTCTTCATGAGATACCCATTTGTACATGTCTACCAAAGCATTTACACTAAGTTTCTCAAAGATCATCTAATGCTTTATCAGATATGGTTGATCACCAAGAAACTAAATTATAAATATGCTTTCTACTGGACTTAACACATATATCTATTTTGACGATGAAATTATATTGGAAATTCACCCAATCCAGTACCATTTTGTATTCAAAGTTTCATGACATTGTTTCAGTCAATATAACATGCATGTACTCCATTACGAAGTAGTTGCATGACCAATCGCCTTGTTGTATGGGGAGAACCAAGACTCAAAAACATATAGAGATGAGATGCTTATAATGAAACCGATAACAACATAAGAACATTTGACTAGATAGTATACGAATATCAAACTATATACATACATTGATGTTGATAAATATGATTGATTTAGTGTTTAGATTTCTACTGACCCCTCCACACACAATTAGTATAGGATGGTAGAAATTTATCTATATAGACAAAGTTGATGTAAACATGTTTAATAATATAAGAAAATTTAAATGAATATTTATGAGATTAAAAAACTTTTAGAGCTAAAGAAAAACTGAGCACTCCAAAAATTTGACAGTTTACCACTAGGGTCTAAAAATATCCACCTTAAGTTGTTGAGGATAGATAACTAGAAGCATACGGGCTGACCCTTCATGTGCATATTGGTAATTTTAGAAATTAAATTGGCAATAAGAAATAAAATTTTATTCTGTTAGAGTTGACATACTTATATCACACTATAGGAGGTGAATATGGGATCCCTCTCTTGACCCTTAAAGACCTTAAATACATTATTCTGGTAGGCCCTCAACTCATATGAATGGTTATAATTCTTCAAAATCCTGAGCATGAGAGGGACCAAAATCCCACATTCTGTATATTGAATAGTTGAGTTTTGTGTGTGTAGATAGCTATAAAATAGTTTCCAGATCAATGGTATATGATATGAGTATGTGGTCATTTTGTTATAAAATTAACTAAAATGGATACATACTACAACCACAACTCTATTTTTGAAGTGTTTAACCATTCTCGAGTAAAGAAAACTCCACATAGTCCTAGTTTCTCAATTGAAGCTTCTACATGCATCAATATTTAAAGGTTCATATTAGTTGCATATCATTGTAAGAGACATTCTAGTACATATTCATTTTGGTTTAATATTTGATGTACATGTGGCTCCTCCAACTCTAAAATGTTGTATTCTAAAGGATGCTTTGGGTATTTCTTTATTTTTTCTTTTTCATTATTCATTAGTAGAAATTAAATATTTATTTAAGATTTCATTTAATATAAAGGCAATAAAAAAGTATGACATAATGAATGAGACTTTTACCTCATCTAAGATAACTAAACATTTGGGCCACACAAAAAGGTTACCGTGCACCTTGTCGATAATATCCATGCCAAATATAGGGATGGGTAAGAACATATATGCAATCCCTTCTAGTATACCACTTATAGATGCATGATAGATCACATGGTTCATGGTTGAGTTATAAATTATACCAACCATAGTTTAGTGCATTGTACCCTCAGACACTAACTTGTATCCTAGGTCATCCACAAAAACCTTGTACCATGCTAGTATATATTAGAATCAATATGACATAATTTAGTATATAAAACAATTCAATGTCAGGTTTCATAGTAGGAACATAACGGGCGTGGGAACTACCCTTTGTTGAGGTTTTGACTGATGTAGTAGATGGTCATGCTTGGAAACAACTTGTGTCACCTGCCATCTATCCCTTCACTTAAGTTCATCAAAATATTTCCATTGATCATCCTTTGTCTTTCTTTCAAACTCATCTAGGATCTCTCAAGTCATCTTAGTACCCACTTGGAGTTTTCATTGGGAGGGTCCTAATAAAAGCTTTTATCCCTACCCCTATTCTAAGGCCTCAAACACAACTACGATGCTCTTCAAGCCTCAAATACAACTACGATGCTCTTCAGTTCCTAGAGAAATTATGAGCTCATCCATTTAACTCTCAAGGACAAATTTTCCTATCATATGTTGTTCATCTTCTTATTTCTAAAACAAATGAAAATTTTCAAAATTCAATAACAAGTAGGGATTGTGCAATGTGATAAAGTGGAATAGTCAATATTTATAGTTTTCTCACCACTTCTGTAACACCCCTGACCTAGGTTATGACCTAACCCTAGATGTTTTGTTTAAGTAAGCTTCTTATAAACTTTTTATTATATTTGTAAGGCCTTTGTGAAGTTTATTTTCAAATTTGAGCTTATATGCAAACTATGTGTGTGCATTATATGATAATCTAAGTGAAAAGTGTAATTTACCCAAGAAGAAGGGTTATACTGCAAATATCACATGTTGAATGTATTCTAAGTGTTTTGTATATCATGAAAGAGAATATGATGCTAAGTGGTGGCTTTTGCAAAGCCTAAATTCTAAATGAGAACTTGTGTAAATAATGCTAAGTGCTTGGTGCATCAATTGTGGTACAAATTACAATATATACAAAATGTATGGTTAATGTGTAAATTACCACCTCTAGATTGTTTTTAATCTTACCTAGTATTATCTAGAGGAGAGAGAAAGAAGGAGACAATATTCTTGAATAATCTTAAAGTGTTAGCACTTTTAATAATGAAGAAACTAAGAAAATGCATAAGTTGAAAGCTATACATATGGGCATATCAAGTGAAGGACTTAGAATGGAAGTCCATATCAACCATAGAGACATAAGGCGAGCCTCCTATCATTTTGTCGAGTTTAGAATGGCCCATAATTGACAAGGCATTCCAAAGAAGAAACATCAATCAGCTAGCAACTTGTCTTGGAAAAGATTGAGTTGAATTTTTTTTGGTATAAGCGGCGTGTGATTGAGTTGAATATTATAATATAGTTAGTGGAAGAAGACTTGCCCAAAAAGATAACTCAAGAGTCGACCCTTATCTTCTATAATATCCTTGGACTTTTGTTTTTGCATGGAAAGATAATGATAGCATGCATGCAAGTGTATGTTTCGACCTTGCATGGCTAGGTGGCATGAAGTAGCTTAAGCTAATGACACCTATTACACTGTTTTCCATAAACCTCTAGTATAAATACCTTGATCTTCACTTGTTTGTAAGAATTTCGAATCTTGTTAGTACCCTTCTCTCTTGTATTGTACATACTCTCTTGTGTCATCTATAGTGAAGAGAGTTGAGTGATAGATCTTGATATCAGCCAAGGATAAGAGATTTCAGCCAACTAGGTTATAGAAGGTGATATCGTCCATTTGAATTAGAGATATCATGCAAAAGCTAGGATCTCAAGTCTTAGAACTTGGAGAAGGCTCATATTCAACCTTGGAATGTGTGGAGTTGAAGCTTGAATCTTGGAAGCTATTTGAGAGGCGGGCTCTATAACTTGAACCCATCAATATTATTATCTGTTCTTCAATATTGTTCAAATTGTTGATTATTGTCAAAATTCAGATTTCCTTTGAGTTATTGATATATTCATGAGTTCCATTAAATAATTAGGACTGTTGTCCATGGTTTAGAATAATAAGATAATGATCATGAGGTTGATGATGATGACATCATCATTGAACAACCCAATATGGGTTGAAGGCTCTTGAAAACCGATATGAAATCCGATATAGAGAGATATAGATAAGTCCTATGGATGATATGGAAGATACCTATCCATATTTTATACTTGATGCAAGGTAAAATTAATACCCTTACACGATAAGGGAAAACCCTAGAAGAAGACATAGAAACCCGATATGTCTTAGAATCTATTTCTTTTAGAAACTCGATACACCCCATTACTTTGTGTTGGGTTGAAGATCAATTTAGTATCCATCTTATCAAGAAAAGAGCTAGAGCTCAAGGTTCTTATCTATTATGGGAACACGATATGATAGTCAATATAGGCACACGATATGGCAACATGATACCACTTAATGTGGGTACCCAATAAGGTGAACCCATGAGGTAAACTGATATGATGTTTAAAGATGGAACCCAAGATGGAATCTGATATGGCAAAACCAAGATGGAATCCGATATGGAAAAACCAAGATGGAACCCAAGATGGAATCTGATATGGAAAAACCAAGATGGAATCCAAGATGGAAAAACCAAGGTGGAATCTGATATGGAAATCCAATAGGAAAACTTATATGATGGAAAAGCGATATGGAAGTTTAAACATATGACAAACTAAGGTAGAAAACCAACATAATGATATCTTGAATGATATATGGAAAATCCATAATGGTATTCTCGATATGGTGTACCCTTGTACATGATATGAGAACCCAATATACCCACATACCTGATATGAGGACAAGAGTCTATCCCATATATGATATGAAGTTGACTCAAGTTAAAGAGAAAGCTAATCCAACATGACTACACGATATGGTGTTAAGGGATATGCCCTAAACCCGATATGAGGGTGTGGTTTCACTACATGATTAAAATGGATACTTGTTATAATGATATATGCATTTCCAAGAATAATAGAATAGTATTATCCATCATGCTACCCGATATGGTTGACATGCTCTTATCTATTAAGCTTACCTAACTGATGAATATGATTAATGCAATATTGAGACATAGTAAGTTTAATCCAATTTAATAATGATGAGTTGGTAAACCTTAAAGAGGTGAATTAAGTAATCTACATCCTAGTAAGGATGAGAGAAAAACTAAGATTGAAAAGATAATTATGTGACTAACATATAAATAATACTCCTGAGATGAGTGGAGTATGAGTTTGGACTTTATCTTTGCTAATGAAATCTTGAAACCCTAATTGGTTGATTATAACATTAATTCATAAGGGAGGATGTGTTCTTTAGCATTTCATGGTTAAGACATGTGTTTGAAATTATTGATAACATGATATAATAACCATGCAAGTATCTTAAGGCAATAGGCATGGCTAAGTAAGAGCTATGTTGTTATATGATACAAATTCAATGAGCTATGTGGACTATGTGAATAAATGCCTTGGTCTGATGACCTAGAGGTAATGATCATCTACTAAGTGGTGACAATACTCAATGATGAATTAAAGGTTTGAATACCCAAGTACTGATGATGACAAGAGATTGAGATTCTAAGTGGTCTATGTGTTTCAAGTGAATATGAAAGTACCAGATAAATGCAATTATGCCTTTCTTTATATCATTTGATATAATTCTTGTTTGAAACTTGATTGATGCTAAAAGATACAATAATGTACTTAATTAAGAAAGATAAATGTTATCATGTAGTTACCCAGACCATAGATCCATTCAGTGTCAGTAATTGCTGAATGGTGAAATGAGTTTTACTCGGAATACATATTTTTGAATATGTGAATAATTAGGGTGCTTAGTGGACTCCCAAACTAAATAAGGGTGCTTAGTGGACTCCCTAAATACACCAGGTTGCTTAGTGGACTTCCTGATGAAACTAACCAGGATTGCTCAGTGGTCATCCTGATAATCCGGAAAAGCTAAGTGGTCTTCTCCCGAAGAGAGTACACGCTACAGCGGTAACTCTATAGCGAAGATGCCGCTATACCCCGACATAGCTAAATACAGCAGACACAAGATGTCATTCTAAATCTAAGTGGTCTCATACTGACCGAGACAAGGTGAGGTCTTGACAGCTAGTTCTACCATTGACCGTATGGTACGGATTTTGATTTACTAGTGGTTGGTTGGAGTATGAGCAGTATATCTCATCTCATCTGGGCATAAGTATGAATGTGAACATGTAATCAGCCGTGTAGTGTATTTGTTTAAGGATCGATTACGGAAAACATTATTTGATGCCTTATTACTTTCATACATCTTAGTAGATAGATATTATACATATTCTTCATATTCCTTTTAAAGCAAAAGATGACTCATAGATCTGTTATCAATATCTATTCTTTGTACTTAAAAATATATCTGTCAAACAAATGGAATATCTTCTGCTCAGTTTTATATTATTTCTAGTGATAATAATATTGTTGGCAGAGAGTTATATCTCTCATTAGGATAATAGTCTCACCCCGTGGGATCCACAATTTTTAGGTGGATGTGGACGAGGGACTAGGAATCAGACTGCTGAAGAAGGATCGTATCAGCAGGGGCAGCAATAGTAGCTCATGTTGAGTACACTGTCTGTCAGGGTCTTGTAGATAGAAGTCTATGTATCGTCTCTATACTCTCAGGTCCTTGGGAGATAGTCTTAGTGGCTTTTATCAATGACTTGAGATTTTGGTTTTTCTTATCTCAAGGTTTTTATGTTGTTGTTGTATATATATTAGAGTAAAAGCAACTAGTACTTTTTATCCTCAAGAAGGGATGGATCACTATATGTACAATATGAAACACATGTATATAAAGCTTTGGTTCCTTTCTGGAAAAAGATCTATGTGCAAAATGGTTTTAATTTTTAGTGATTTTGGTTAAATCTGTTGTTTATGGTTATTCCACGATTATTAATGGTGATGACTTGATTGGTAATCGGGTTGTCACAAGGTTTTGGTAATAGAGCCTAAGGTTCGATGAGTCTACAGAGACATAGGATTAAGTTTGTTGAGTCTGTTCTAGTGTCCTCCAATATATCTTATAGTAAATTCCCCTCATATAGGAGAAGAAGAAAGATTAAAAGATGGATGGAGCACACGAAGAACACGCTGCTGAAAGCAGTGTTGCTACACTAGGAGGTGGTGTAAGGGATCACGCTAGAGAAGAACCAGTGCCTGAGAATCCCCAGCCTGACCAAACTCTGTTAGAAAACCCAACTTTTCATGCTCTTTTCGGGAAGATCATGAATACAATGATGCATATGGCTGATCGGATACTACCACCAGCCCCTAGGACATCAGGGTCTAGTGAGAGACATGGATCTGGTAAGAGTTTTGAACGGTTGCGCTGGGTAGGAGCCACTGAATATGCTGGCATAACTGACCCAGCAGATGCAGATTCATGGCTTACTGAGATAGAGAAAGCCTTTAGGATCCTTGATATCTCAGAAGTTGATAAGGTTAAGCATGATGTATACCTTCTGAAGGGAAGTGTTGGCTATTGGTGGGCCATCAAAGAAGAGAAAAAACCAGGTGTTGAGATCGGATGGAAGGAATTCCGACAAGAGTTTGTCAGTAGATACTTTCCCAAGACTTATCTTGATGAGAAGATTTCGCAGTTTGAGTGGATTAGATAGGGAACAATGATGGTCATCGAGTATGAAGCTAAGTTTATAGAACTTCTATGGTTTTATCCGTACATGGCCACCATGGATGAGGAGAGAATTCGGCTTTTCGAGAAGGGTCTGAATGCTAAATTAACCACACCTATATCTGCTTTAGAGAATAGAGAGATGTTTGCCACCTTTGTGGAGTCAGTTAGACGAATTGAGAGGTCTGTGATAGAGAAACAATTGGCGAACAGTAGGAAAGCACCTGCACATTTTTAGAACCAGAGGTTTGGCAGTTTTAAGAAACCAAGGTTTACTGCACCTGTGGAACCTCAGAGGTTCAATACTCAGACACAGTGGATGTCTAGCTGAGGTAGAGACCGTAGTTTTTCATCAGGTGGAGCCTAGAGTTCAGCATCGATGTCAGTGATAGGACCGCCTAGGTCGCAATGGGATAACAGAGTTTGCTATAGGTGTAGGCAGACAAGACATGTGATAAAGGATTGTCCAATTAGGGACTTGCAAGTAACCCAACCACTGAGGCAGAGTCAGCAGGGCTCTCAAAGACAACAGTTCAGTAGTGGCACTTGAGAACGTGGACAAGCATCTCAGGCAGGATCATCTACACTGGCCAATAGAGGACGAGGTCGGAAATAGGCAACGGCAAGATTCTATGTTATGAATCAGCCAGAGGCAGTGTTTAATCCACAAGTTGTGACAGGCCATATGGAATTATTTCATTTTGATACGTCTTCATCCTATTTTGTATCTATTTTGATTGATCTGGGTGCCACACATTCTTTTATCACTCAAAAAGTGATTCATCATTTTAATATGATTGTTAATCCTAGAAAGGATAGTCTGTTATTAGAAACTCCATTAGTTGGATCTGCAATGTTTCGGGAGGTATGCTCTCCCTATGTTCTTTCCTTCTCATAACACAACATTCAAGGGGATCTTATACCACTTGAAATGCATGGGTTTGATGTAATTATTGGGATGGATACCTTAGAGAAGTATAAAGTTGTCTTGGATTGTGGTTCCAAGCAGACTATGTTCACATATGCTGATAAGACATGGGTTTTTCAGGGGGATAGAAAGATTCTTCCAACCTATTTAGTGTCAACCATGATAGTAGAGAAGTTGATGAGACAAGGATACTTCACATTCTTGGCACATGTGGTAGATACCAGAATAAAGAGCCCTAGTCTTTCTAAAGTTCCTATTGTCAAGGAATTCGAGGATGAGTTTTCCAAGGAACTTCCAGGTGTTACTCCACCTCGAGAGATTGATTTCAAAATTAATCTTGTTCCAGATACACAACCTATAGCCCAAACACCTTATAGGATGGCAGCAGCTGAGATGGTAGAACTTAAGAAGTAATTGCAGGAGTTACTCGAGAAAGGTTTCATACGATCTAGTACTTTGTCGTGGGGTTCTCCACTTCTTTTTGTTAAAAAGAAAGATGGGTTTACGAGACTATGCATAGATTACAGACATCTTAACAAGGTGACTATTAAGAACAAATATCCTTTACCAAGTATTGATGATCCGTTTGACCAGCTGCGTGGTGTAACAATGTTCTCTAAGATTGATCTAAGGTCAGGATATCATCAGTTATGCATCAAGGAAAGTGACATACCTAAGTCGGCCTTTACGACGAGGTATGGTCATTATGTGTTTGTAGTTATGTTGTTTGGACTAACTAATGCACCAACTACATTCATGGAGTTGATGAATGGAATCTTTCAGCCATTCCTTGATCAGTTTGTAGTAGTTTTCATAGATGAAATTTTGATATACAGTAGAAGCAGTCAACAACATGAACAACATCTTCGCCAAGCTTTGACCTTGTTAAGACATCATAAGTTATATGCTAAGTTTAGCAAGTGTGAGTTCTGGTTATCAGAAGTATCTTTTCTTGGACACATCATATCTGCTTCAGGTATTCGTGTTGATCCAAAGAAAGTAGAGTCTGTTGTGGAGTAGGAACAACCTAAGACATCGACTGAGGTTCGCACTTTTCTAGGTTTGGTAGGATACTATTGAAGATTTATCAAAGACTTCAGCTCTATAGCATTACCCTTAACCAGGTTGACTAGGAAGGAAGTTCCTTTTGTCTAGAATGACAAGTGTCAGCGTTCTTTCTAGTTGTTGAAAGAAAAGTTGACTAGTGCACCTGTGTTAGTTCTACCTGAGAAGGGAAAGGCATATGTTGTTTTCTATGATGCTTCTAAGAATGGTCTAGGTTGTGTGTTGATGTAAAGTGATCATGTAGTTTCTTTTGCTTCGTGACAACTCAAGAAACATGAGGAAAATTATCCGACACATGATCTAGAACAAGTTGTAGTGGTTCATGCATTAAAAATCTGGAGGCATTATCTCTATGGAGAGATGTGTCAGATCTTTACAAATCATAAAAACTTAAAATACATCTTCTCTCGGCATGAGCTGAATATGAGACAACATTGCTGGATGGAGTTAATCAAGGACTACGATTGTACAATTGATTATCATCCAGGAAAAGCAAATGTAGTGGATGATGCACTCAGTAGAAAATCCTCGTCTTCACCCTTAGATAATGCACAATTGAATTCTTTAGTATGTTGTAAGCGGATTATGCTTGTCTCTTTGAGACTCATGAATGCGTAGTTAGCAGTATCTTTGTTAGAAGGGTTATTAGCTGAGATGCATGTAAAACCCACTATGAAGGAACAGATTAAAGAGGTACAACAGGCTGATACTGTGATTCAGTAGATTAGGTCAGAATTGGGCAGTAAGAAATGGGACGGTTTCCATGAGTCAGAAGATGGCTTAGTTTGTTACCATGGTAGGATGGTAGTTCCTGATAGCAAAAAATTGAGGAAGTTAGTTATGGAGGAAGCTCACTCATCCATGTATGTAATGCATCCAAGGAGTAGCAAAATGTATCATAAATTAAAAGATATTTATTGGTGGCCCAGTTTGAAGAAAGATGTAGCTGAGTTTGTTATGCAGTGTCCGGTGTGTCAGCAGGTTAAAGAAGAACACCAGAAGCCTGTAGGAATGTTATAACCCCTACCTATACCTTAGTGGAAATGGGATCATGTGACAATGGACTTTGTGGTTGGTCTGCCTAGGATAGCCAAAAGTCATGATTCCATTTGGGTGATAGTGGATAGGTTGACTAAAATAGCACATTTTCTTCCTGTCAAAACAACCTACACTACGTAGAAGCTTGCACAAATCTATATAGATGAGATAGTGTGATTACACAGAGTTCCAACTATGATTGTATCTGATAGAGGACCCCAATTTACAAGTCATTTTTGGGAACGATCGCATAAAGCTTTCGGGACACAGTTGAAGTTTAGTACAACCTTTCATCCTCAGATAGGTGGATAGTCTGAAAGAACTATACAAATTTTGGAGGACTTTTTTAGAGCATGTGTTCTTCAGTTTGTGGGAAGTTGGGATTTACACTTGAGCTTGATTGAGTTTGCTTATAATAATAGTTACCAGGCCAGTATTGATATGGCACCATATGAAGCATTTTATGGTAGATGTTGTAGATCTTTGTTATGCTGGTTTGAAACTAGAGAATACCAACTTCTAGGTCCTGAGTTAGTGCAACAAAAAATAGAAAAGATTAAAGTTATACAACAACAGTTGAAGGTTGCACATGATAGATAGAATTCTTATGCTGATAAACATCGTAGACCTTTACAATTCCAAGTTGGAGACAGAGTGTACCTCAAACTCTCTCCTTGGAAAGGTGTTCTCAAATTTGCGAAGAATGATAAGTTAGCCCCTAGATTTATGGGACGCTACCCAGTGATAGCATGGATCGGAAAAGTAGCTTATAGGTTGGAGTTGCCACCTGAGCTACATAGATTACAACTAGTGTTTCATGTGTCTATGCTGACAAAGTGTCATCCTGATACAGAGATGGTGTTGCAACCTGTAGAGGTTGAATTGAATGAAGATATATCCTATGTGGAAGGCCCTATGATGATTCTTGATAGAAGAGTCAAGAAGTTGAAGAAGAAATACATAGTTCTTGTGAAAGTTTTCTAGCATCATCATGGCTTTGAAGAAGCCACATGGGAGTTAGAGGAAGGGATGAGGAGGAAGTACCCTTCTCTTTTCTCTTGAGATTTTGGGGACAAAATCCCTTTTTAGAGGATGATAATTGTAACACCCCTGACCAGGGTTATGACCTAACCCTAGATGTTTTGTTTAAGTAAGCTTCTTATAAACTTGTTATTATCTGTTTAAGGCCTTTGTGAATTTTATTTTCAAATTTGAGCTTATATGCAAACTATGTGTGTGCATTATATGATAATCCAAGTGAAAAGTGCAATTCACCCAAGAAGAAGGGTTATACTGCAAATATCACATGTTGAATGTATTCTAAGTGTTTTGTATATCATGAAAGAGAATATGATTCTAAGTGGTGGCTTGTTCAAAGCCTAAATTCTAAATGAGAACTTGTGTAAATAATGCTAAGTGCTTGGTGCATCAATTGTGGTACAAATTGCAATATATACGAAATGTAGGGTTAATGTGTAAATTAACACCTCTAGATTATTTTTACTCTTACCTAGTATTATCTAGAGGAGAGATAAAGAAGGACACAATATACTTTAATCATCTTAAAGTGTTAGCACTTTTAATAATGAAGAAACTAAGAAAATGCATAACTTGAAAGCTATACATATGAGCATATCAAGTTAAGGACTTAGAATGGAAGTCCCTATCGGCCATATAGACATAAGGAGAGCCTCCTATGGTTTTGTTGAGTTTATCATGGCCCATAACGGGCAAGGAATTCCAAAGAAGAAACATGAATAGGATAGTAACTTGTCTTGGAAAAGATTGAGTTGAATATTATAATATAGTTAGTGGAAGAAGACTTGCCCTAAAAGATAACTCAAGAGTCGACCCTTATCTTCTATATTATCCTTGGAATTTTGTTTTTGTAGGGAAAGATAATGATAGCATGCATGCAAGTGTATGGGTCGACCTTTCATGGCTAGGTGGCATGAAGTAGCTTAAGCTAATGACACCTATTACACTCTTTTCCATAAACCTCTAGTATAAATACCTTGACCTTCACTTGTTAGTAATATTTTCAAATCTTGTTAGTACCCTTATCTCTTGCATCGTGCATACTCTCCTATTTCATCCATAGTGAAGAGAGTTAATATCGGCCAAGGATAAGAGATATCAGCCAACTAGGTTATAGAAGGTGATATCATCCATTTGGATTGGAGATATCGTGCAAAAGCTAGGAGCTCAAGTCTTGGAGCTTGGAGAAGGCTCATATTCAACCTTGGAACGTGTGGAGTTACTTCTTGAAGCTTGGAAGCTATTTGAGAGGCGAGCTATATAACTTGAACCCATCAATATTATTATCTTTTCTTCAATACTGTTCAAATTGTTGATTATTATCAAAATTCAGATTTCCTTTGAGTTATTGATATATTCATGAGTTCCATTAAATAATTAGGACTGTTGTCCATGGTTTAGAATAATAAAATAATGATCATGAGGTTGATGATGATGACATCATCATTGAACAACCTGATATGGTTGAAGGCTCTTAAAAACCGATATGAAATCAGATATAGAGACTTGCCCAATATGAAGGTAGGTCATATAATATAGATACGTCCTATGGACGATATGGAAGATACCTATACATATTTTATACTTGATGCAAGGTAAAAGTAATACCCTTACATGATAAGGGCAAACCCTAGAAGAAGACATGGAAACATGATATGTCTTAGAATCTATTTCTTTTGGAAACTCGATACACCCCATTACTTTGTGTTGGGTTGAAGATCAATTTAGTATCCATCTTATCAAGAAAAAGCTAGAGTTCAAGGTTCTTATCTGTTATGGGAACATGATATGATAGTCAATATAGGCTCACAATATGGCAACATGATACCACTTCATGTGGGTACCCGATAAGGTGAACCCATGAGGTAAACCGATATGATGTTTAAAGATGGAACCCAAGATGGAATATGATATGGCAAAACCAAGATGGAACCCAAGATGGAATCCGATATGGAAAAACCAAGATGGAACCCAAGATGGAATCTGATATGGCAAAACCAAGATGGAATCTAAGATGGCAAAACTAAGATGGAATCCAAGTTGGAATCTGATATGGAAATCCAAGAGGAAAATCGATATGATAGAAAACCGATATGGAAGTTTAAACATATGACAATCTAAGGTAGAAAACTAACATAATGATATCTTGAATGATATATGGCAAAGCCATATACACGATATGAGAACCCAATATACCCCTATACCCGATATGAGGACAAGAGTCTAACCCATATATGATAGGAAGTTGACTCAAGTTAAAGAGAAAGCTAATCCAACATGACTACACGATATGGTGTTAAGGGATATGCCCTAAACCCGATATGAGGGTGTGGTTTCACCACATGATTAAAATGGATACTTGTTATAATGATATATGCATTTCCAAGCATCATAGAATAGTATTATCCATCATGCTACCCGATATGGTAGACATGCTCTTATTTATTAAGCTTGCCTAAGTGATGAATATGATTAATGCAATATTGAGACATAGTAAGTTTAATCCGATTTAATAATAATAATTTGGTAAACCTTAAAGAGGTGAATTAAGTAATCTACATCCTAGTGAGGATGAGAGAGAAACTAAGATTGAAAAGATAATTATGTGACTAACATATAAATAATACTCCTGAGATGAGTGGAGTATGAGTTCAGACTTAATCTTTGCTAATGAAATCTCGAAACCCTAATTGTTTGATTATAACCCTAATTCATAAGGGAGGACGTGTTCTTTATCATTTCATGGTTAAGACATGTATTTGAAATTATTGATAACATGGTATAATAACCATGCAAGTATCTTAAGGCAATAGGCATGGCTAAGTAAGAGCTATGTTGTTATATGATACAGATTCAATGAGCTATGTGGACTATGTGAATAAATGCCTTGGTCTTATGACCTAGAGTTAATGATCATCTACTAAGTGGTGACAGTACTCAGTGATGAATTAAGGGTTTGAATACCCAAGTAATGATGATGACAAGAGGTTGATATTCGAAGTGGTCTATGTGTTTCAAGTGAATATGAAAGTACCATATAAATGCAATTATGCCTTTCTTTATAGCATTTGATATAATTCTTGTTTGAAACTTGATAGATGCTAAAAGATACAATAATGTACTTAATTAAGAAAGATAAATGTTATCATGTAGTTGCCCAGACCATAGATCCATTCAGTGTCAACAATTGTTGAATGGTGAAACGAGTTTTACTCGGAATACATATTTTTGAATATGTGAATAATTAGGGTGCTCAGTGGACTCCCAAACTAAACAAGGGTGCTTAGTGGACTCCCTAAATACACCAGGTTGCACAGTGGACTTCCTGATGAAACTAACCAAGATCACTCGGTGGTCATCCTGATAATCTGGGAAAGCGAAGTGGTCTTCTTCTGAAGATAGTACACGCTACGATGGTAACTCTATAGTCAAGATGTCGCTATACCCTGGCATTGCTAAATACAATAGACACAAGATGTCATGCTAAATCTAAGTGGTCTCATACTGACCGAGACAAGGTGAGGTCTTGACAGCCGGCTCTGCCATTAACCTTGTATGGTATCGATTTTGACTTACTAGTGGTCGGTTGGAGTATGAGCGGAATATCTCAGCTCCTTTGGGGATAAGTATGAATGTGAACATGTAATCAGCCGTGTAATGTGTTTGTTTAAGGATCTAATACGAAAACCATTAGTTGATGCCTTATTACTTTCATACATGTTAGTAGATATATGTTATACATGTTCTTCATATTCCTTTTAAAGCAAAAGATGACTCATAGATGTGTTATCAATATCTATGCTTTGCACTTAAAAATATATCTATTAAACAAATGGAATATCTTCTGCTCAGTTTTATATTATTTACAGTGATAATAATATTGTTGGCAGAGAGTTATATCTCTCATTGGGACAATAGTCTCACCCCGTGGGATACACAATTTTTCAGTGGATGTGGACGAGGGACTAGGAATCAGACTGCCGAAGAACGATCGTATCAGTAGGGACAACAATAGTAGCTCAAGTTTAGTACATTGTTTATCAGGGTCTTGTAGATAGAAGTCTATGTGTCATCTCTGTACTCTCAGGTTCTTGGGAGATAGTCTTAGTGTCTTTTACGAACGACTTGTGATTTTGGTTTTTCTTATCTCGAGGTTTTTATGTTGTTGTTGTTTATATATTAGAGTAAAAGCAACTGATACTTGTTATCCTCAAGAAGAGATTGAACACTGTATGTATAATATGAAACACATGTATATAAAGCTTTGGTTCCTTTCTAGAAAAAGATCTATGTGCAAAATGGTTTTAATTTTTAGTGATTTTGGTTAAATCCACTGTTTATGGTTATTCCATGATTATTACTGGTGATGACTTGATTGGTAATTGGGTCATCACAAGGTTTTGGTAACAGAGCCTAAGGTTCACTGAGTCTACAAAGACATAGGATTACGTTTGTTGAGTCTGTTCTAGTGTCCTCCAATATATCTTATAGTAAATTCTCCTCATACCGGAGAAGAAGAAAGATCAAAAGATGGCTGGAGCACACGAAGAACATGCTACTGAAAGCAGTGTTGTTGGACCAAGAGGTGGTGCAAGGGATCAGGCTAGAGAAGAACCAGTGCCTGAGAATCCCCAACCTGACCAAACTCTGTTAGAAAACCCAACTTTTCATGCCCTTTTTGGGCAGATCATGAATACAATGATACATATGGCTGACCGGATACCAACACCAACCCCTAGGACATAAGGGTCTAGTGAGAGACATGGATCTGGTAAGACTTTTGAATGGTTGCGCCGGGTAGGAGCCACTGAATATGCTAGCACATCTGACCCATCAGATGCAGATTCATGGCTTACTGAGATAGAGAAAGTCTTTAGGATCCTTGATATCTCAGAAGCTGATAAGGTTAAGCATGTTGTATACCTTCTGAAGGGAAGCGCTGACCATTGGTGGGCCATCGAAGAAGAGAAAAGACCGGGTGTTGAGATCGGATGGAAGGAATTCTGACAAGAGTTTGTTAGTAGATACTTTCCCAAGACTTATCTTGATGAGAATATTTCATAGTTTGAGCGGATTGGACAGGGAATAATGAAGGTCAGCGAGTATGAATCTAAGTTTATGGAACTTCTGCGGTTTTGTCCACACATGGCCACCACGGATGAGGAGAGAATTTGGCATTTCAAGAAGGGTCGGAATGCTGAATTTATCACACCTATATCTGCTTTAGAGAATAGAGAGAGGTTTGCCACCTTTGTGGAGTCAATTAGACGAATAGAGAGGTCTGTGATAGAGAAATGAGAGGCGAACAGTAGGAAAGCACCTACACAGTTTCAGAACTAGAGGTTTGGTAGTTTTAAGAAACCAAGGTTTACTGCACCCGTGGAACCTCAGAGGTTCAATACTCAGACACAGTGGACGTCTAGCCGAGGTTGAGGCCATAGTTTTCCATCAGGTGGAGCCCAGATTTCAGCGTCGATGTCAGTGACAGGACCGCCTAGGTTGCAATGGGATAATAGAGTTTGCTACAGGTGTAGGTAGACATGGCATGTGATAAAGGATTGTCCAGTTAGGGATGTAGAAGTGACCCAACCACTAAGACCGAGTCAGCATGGATCTCAAAGATAGTAGTTCAGTAGTGGCACTTGAGGACGTGGACAAGCATCTCAGGCATGATCATCTGCACTGTCTAATAGAGGACGAGGTCGATAATAGGCAACAACAAGATTCTATGCTATGAATCAGCCACAGACAGTGGTTAATCCATGAGTTGTGATAGGTCAGATGGAATTATTTCATTCTGATATGTCTTCATCCTATTTTGTATATATTTTGATTGATCCGGGTGCTACGCATTCTTTTATCACTTGAGAAGTGATTCATGATTGTAATATGATTGTTAATCCGAGAAAGGATAATATGTTATTAGAAACTCTGTTAGTTGGATCTGTGATATTGCGGGAGGTATGCTCTCCCTGTGTTCTTTCCTTCTCAGAACAAAACATTCAAGTGGATCTTATACCACTTGAAATGCATGGGTTTGATGTAATTCTTGAGATGGATACCTTAGAGAAGTATAAAGTTGTCTTGGATTGTGGTTCCAAGCAGGCTATGTTCACATATGGTGATAAGACATGGGTTTTTTAGGGGGATAGAAAGATTCTTTCAACATGTTTAGTGTCATCCATGGTAGTAGAGAAGGTGATGAGATAAGGATGCTTCAAATTCTTGGCACATGTGGTAGATACCAGAATAAAGAGCCCTAGTCTTTTTGAAGTTCCTGTTGTCAAGGAATTTGAGGATGTGTTTCCCGAGGAACTTCCAGAAGTTCCTCTACCTTGAGAGATTGATTTTGAAATTAATATTGTTCTGGATATGCAACCTATAGCCCAAACACCTTATAGGATGGCACCAGCTGAGATGGCAGAACTGAAGAAACAGTTGCAGGAGTTACTTGAGAAAGGTTTCATACGACTGAGTACTTCACTGTGGGGTGTTCCAGTTCTTTTCATTAAAAAGAAAGATGGGTCTATGAAACTATGTATAGATTACAGACAGCTTAAAAAGGTGACTATTAAGAACAAATATCCTTTACCAAGGATTGATGATCTGTTTGACCAGTTGCGTGGTGCAATGGTGTTCTCTAAGATTGATCTAAGGTTAGGATATCATCAGTTATGCATCAAGGAAGGTGACATACCTAAGTTGGCCGTTAGGATGAGGTATGGTCATTATGAGTTTGTAGTCATATTGTTTGGACTAACTAATGCACCAGCTGCATTCATGGAGTTGATGAATAGAATCTTTCAGCCATTCCTTGATCAGTTTGTAGTAGTTTTCATAGATGACATTTTGATATATAGTAGAAATAATCAACAACATGAACAACATCTTCGCCAAGCTTTGACCTTGTTAAGACATCACAAGTTATATGCTAAGTTTAGCAAGTGTGAGTTTTGGTTATCAGAAGTATCTTTTCTTGGATAAGTCATAGCTGCTTCAGGTATTCGTGTTGATCCAAAGAAAATAGAGTCTGTTGTAGAGTGGGAACAACCTAAGACACCGACCGAGGTTCGCAATTTTCTAGGTTTGGCAGGATACTACAGAAGATTTATCAAAGACTTTAGCTCTATAGCATTACCCTTAACCAGGTTGACTAGGAAGGAAGTTCCTTTTGTCTGGAATGATAAGTGTCAGCGTTCTTTCCAGTTGTTGAAAGAAAAGTTGACTAGTGCACCTGTGTTAGTTCTACCCGAGCAGGGAAAGGGATATGTTGTTTTCTGTGATGTTTCTAAGAATGGTCTAGGTTGTGTGTTGATGTAGAGTGATCATGTAGTTTCTTTTGCTTCACGACAGCTCAAGAAAAATGAGGAAAATTATCTGACACATGATCTAGAACTAGTTGCAGTGGTTCATGCGTTAAAAATCCGGAGGCATTATCTCTATGGAGAGACGTGTCAGATCTTTACAGATCATAAAAACTTAAAATACATCTTCTCTCAGCATGAGCTAAATATGAGACAACGTCGCTGGATGGAGTTAATCAAGAACTACGATTGTACAATTGATTATCATCCAGGAAAAGCCAATGTAGTGGTTGATGCACTCAGTAGAAAATCCTCGTCTTCACCCTCAGATAATGCACAATTGAATTCTTTAGTATGTTGTAAGCGGGATATGCTTGTCTCTTTGAGATAGATGAATGTGTAGTTAGAAGTAGCTTTGTTAGTAGGGTTATTAGCTGAGATGCATGTGAAACCCACTCTGAAGGAACAAATTAAAGAGGCACAACAAGCTGATACTGTGATTCAGCAGATTAGGTCAGAATTGGGTAGTAAGAAACAAGACTGTTTCCATGAGTCAGAAGATGGCTTAGTTTGTTACCATGGTAGGATCATAGTTCTTGACAGTGTTAACTTAAGGAAGTTAGTTATGGAGGAAGCTCACTCATCCATGTATGCAATGCATCCAGGGAGTACCAAAATGTATCATAAATTAAAACATATGTATTGGTGGCCCGATTTGAAGAAAGATGTAGCTGAGTTTGTTATGTAGTGTCCGGTGTGTCAGCAAGTTAAAGCAGAACACCAGAAGCCTGCAAGAATGTTACAACCCCTACCTATACCTCAGTGGAAATGGAATCATGTGAAAATGGACTTTGTGGTTGGTCTGCCTAGGACAACCAAAAGTCATGATTCCATTTGGGTGATAGTGGATAGGTTGACTAAGACAACACATTTTCTTCCTATCAAAACAACCTACACTACAGAGAAGCTTACACAGATCTATATAGATGAGATAGTGTGATTACACAGAGTTTCAACTATGATTGTATCTGATAGAGGACCCCAGTTTACAAGTCATTTTTGGGAACGATTGCATAAAGCTTTGGGTACACAGTTGAAGTTTAGTACATCCTTTCATCCCCAGATAGATGGACAGTCTGAAAGAACTATACATATTTTGGAGGACTTGCTTAGAGCATGTGTCCTTTTGTTTGTGGGAAGTTGGGATTTACACTTGAGCTTAATTGGGTTTGCTTATAATAATAGTTACCAGGCCAGTATTGATATGGCACCATATGAAGCATTATATGGTAGATGTTGTAGATCTCCGTTTTGCTTGTTTGAAACTGGAGAATACCAACTTCTAGGTCTTGAGTTAGTGCAACAAACAACTGAAAAGATTAAAGTTATACAACGACCATTGAAGGTTGCACATGATAGACATAATTCTTATGCTGATAAACGTCGTAGACCTTTAGAATTCCAAGTTGGAGACAGAGTGTACCTCAAAGTCTCTCCTTGGAAAGGTGTTCTCAGATTTGGGAGGAATGGTAAGTTAGCCCCTATATTTATGGGACCCTACCTAGTGATAGCATGGATCAGGAAAGTATCTTATAGGTTGGAGTTGCCACCTGAGCTACATAGATTACACCCAGTGTTTCATGTGTCTATGATGAGAAAGTGTCATCCCGATACAGAGATGGTGTTGCAACCTGTAGAGGTTGAATTTATTGAAGATATATCCTATGTGGAAGGCCCTATGATGATTCTTTATAGAAGAGTCAAGAAGTTGAAGAAGAAAGACATAGTTCTTGTGAAAGTTCTTTGGCATCATCGTGGCGTTGAAGAAGCCACATGAGAGTTAGAGGAAGAGATGAGGAGGAAGTACCCTTCTCTTTTCTCTTGAGATTTTGGGGACGAAATCCCTTTTTAGGGGTTGATAATTGTAACACCCCTGACCTGGGTTATGACCTAACCCTAGAAGTTTTGTTTAAGTAAGCTTCTTATAAACTTGTTATTGTCTTTTTAAGGCCTTTGTGAAGTTTATTTTCAAATTTGAGCTTATATGCAAACTATGTATGTGCATTATATGATAATCCAAGTGAAAAGTGAAATTCACCCAAGAAGAAGGGTTATACTGCAAATATCACATGTTGAATGTATTCTAAGTGTTTTGTATATCATGAAAGAGAATATGATGCTAAGTGGTGGCTTATGCAAAGCCTAAATTCTAAATGAGAACTTGTGTAAATAATGCTAAGTGCTTGGTGCATCAATTGTTGTACAAATTGCAATATATACAAAATGTAGGGTTAATGTGTAAATTACCACCTCTAGATTGTTTTTACTCTTACCTGGTATTATCTAGAGGATAGAGAAAGATAGAGACAATATGCTTGAATCATCTTAAAGTGTTATCACTTTTAATAATGAAGAAACTAAGAAAATGCATAAGTTGAAACCTATACATATGAGCATATCAAGTTAAGGACTTAGAATGGAAGTCCCTATCAGCCATAGAGCCATAAGGAGAGCCTCCTATCATTTTGTTGAGTTTAGCATGGCCCATAACGGGCAAGGAATTCCAAAGAAGAAACATGAATCGGCTAGCAACTTGTCTTGGAAAAGATTGAGTTGAATATTATAATATAGTTAGTGGAAGAAGACTTACCCTAAAAGATAACTCAAGAGTTGACCCTTATCTTCTATATTATCCTTGGACTTTTGTTTTTGCATGGAAAGATAATGATAGCATGCATGCAAGTGTATGTTTCGACCTTGCATGGCTAGGTGGCATGAAGTAGCTTAAGCTAATGACACCTATTACACTGTTTTCCATAAACCTCTAGTATAAATACCTTGACCTTCACTTGTTGGTAAGACTTTTGAATCTTGTTAGTACCCTTCTCTCTTGTATCATGCATACTCTCTTATTTCGTTCATAGTGAAGAGAGTCGAGTGATAGAGCTTGATATTGGCCAAGGATAAGAGATATCAGCCAACTAGGTTATAGAAGGTGATATCATCCATTTGGATTGCAAATATCATGAAAAAGCTAGGAGCTCAAGTCTTGGAGCTTAGAGAAGGCTCATGTTCAACCTTGGAACGTGTGGAGCTGAAGTTTGAAGCTTGGGATCTATTTGAGAGACGGGTTATATAACTTGAACCCATCAATATTATTATCTTTTCTTCAATATTGTTCAAATTGTTGATTATTGTCAAAATTCGGATTTCCTTTGAGTTATTGATATATTCATGAGTTCCATTAAATAATTAGGACTGTTTTCCCTGGTTTAGAATAATAAGATAATGATCATGAGGTTGTTGATGATGAAATCATCATTGAACAATCCAATATGGGTTGAAGGCTCTTGAAAGCCGATATGAAATCCAATATAGAGACTTGCCCGATATGAAGGTAGGTCATATAATATAGATAAGTCCTATAGATAATATGGAAGATACCTATCCATATTTTATACTTGATGCAAGGTAAAAGTAATACCCTTACAAGATAAGGGCAAACCCTAGAAGAAGACATGGAAACCCGATATGTCTTAGAATCTATTTGTTTTGGAAATTCGATACACCCCATTACTTTGTGTTGGGTTGAAGATCAATTTAGTATCCATCTTATCAACAAAAGAGCTAGAGTTCAAGGTTCTTATCTATTATGGGAACACAATATGATAGTCAATATAGGTACTTGATATGGCAACATGATACCACTTAATGTGGGTACCTGATAAGGTGAACCCATGAGGTAAACCGATATGATGTTTAAAGATGGAACCCAAGATGGAATCTGATATGGAAAAACCAAGATGGAACCCAAGATGGAATCCAATATGACAAAACCAAGATGGAATTCGATATGGCAAAACCAAGATGGAACCCAAGATGGAATCTAATATGGCAAAACCAAGATGGAATCCGATATGGTAAAACCAAGATGGAATCCGATATGGAAATCCAAGAGGAAAACCGATATGATGCAAAACCAAAATGGAAGTTTAAACATATGACAAACTAAGGTAGAAAACCAACATAATGATATCTTGAACGATATATGGTAAATCCATAATGGTATGCCCGATATGGTGTACCCTTGTACACGATATGAGAACCTAATATACCCCTATACCTGATATGAGGACAAGATTCTAACCCATATATGATATGAAGTTGACTGAAGTTAAAGAGAAAGCTAATCCAACATGACTACACGATATGGTGTTAAGGGATATGCCCTAAACCCGATATGAGGGTGTAGTTTCACCACATGATTAAAATGGATACTTGCTATAATGATATATGCATTTCCAAGCATGATAGAATAGTATTATCCATCATGCTACCTGATATGGTAGACATGCTCTTATTTATTAAGCTTGCCTAAGTGATGAATATGATTAATGCAATATTCATACATAGTAAGTTTAATCTGATTTACTAATGATAAGTTGGTAAACCTTAAAGAAGTGAATTAAGTAATCTATATCCTAGTGAGGATGAGAGAGAAACTAAGATTGAAAAGATAATTATGTGATTAACATATAAATAATACTCCTGAGATGAGTGGAGTATGAGTTCAAACTTAATCTTTGCTAATGAAATCTTGAAACCCTAATTGGTTGATTATAACCCTAATTCATAAGGGAGGATGTGTTCTTTAGCATTTCATGGTTAAGACATGTGTTTGAAATTATTGATAACATGATATAATAATCATGCAAGTATCTTAAGGCAATAGGCATGGCTAAGTAAGAGTTGTGTTGTTATATGATACATATTCAATGAGCTATGTGGACTATGTGAATAAATGCCTTGGTATGATGACCTAGAGGTAATAATCATATACTAAGTGGTGACAATACTCAATGATGAATTAAGGGTTTGAATACCCAAGTAATGATGATGGCAAGAAATTGAGATTCTAAGTGGTCTATGTGTTTCAAGTGAATATGAAAGTACCAGATAAATGCAATTATGCCTTTCTTTGTAGCATTTGATATAATTCTTGTTTGAAACTTGATTGATGCTAAAAGATATAGTAATGTACTTAATTAATAAAGATAAATGTTATCATGCAGTTGCCCAGATCATAGATCCATTCAGTGTCAGCAATTGCTGAATGGTGAAATGAGTTTTACTCAGAATACATATTTTTGAATATGTGAATCATTAGGGTGCTCAGTGGATTCCCAAACTAAATAAGGGTTCTCAGTGAACTCCCTAAATACACCAGGTTGCTTAGTGGACTTTCTGATGAAGCTAACTAGGATCGCTCAGTGGTCATCCTGATAATCCGAGAAAGCGAAGTGGTCTTCTCCCGATGAGAGTACACACTGCGGAGGTAACTCTATAGAGAAGATGTCGCTATACCCCGACATAACTGAATAAAATAGACACATGATGTCATGCTAATCTAAGTGGTCTCGTACTGACCGAGACAAGGCGAGGTCTTGATAGCCGGCTCTGTGATTGACCTTGTATGGTACCAATTTCGACTTACTAGTGGTTGGTTGGAGTATGATTGGTATATCTTATCTCCTCTGGGCATAAGTATGAATGTGAACATGTAATCAGCCGTGTAGTGTATTTGTTTAAAGATCTAATACGTAAAACATTAGTCGATGCCTTATTACTTTCATACATCTTAGTAGATAGATGTTATACATGTTCTTCATATTCCTTTTAAAGCAAAAGATGACTCATAGATCTGTTATCAATATCTATTCTTTGCACTTAAAAATATATCTGTTAAACACATGAAATATCTTCTGCTCAGTTTTATATTATTTCCAGTGATAATAATATTGTTGGCAGAGAGTTATATCTCTCGCTGGGACAATAGTATCACCCCGTGGGATCCACAATTTTTAGGTGGACGCGGATGAGGGACTAGGAATTGGACTGCCGAAGAAGGATCGTATCAGTAGGGACAATAGTAGTAGCTCAGGTTTAGTACACTGTCTGTCAGGGTCTTATAGATAGAAGTCTATGTGTCGTCGCTGTACTCTCAGGCCCTTGGGAGATAGCCTTAGTGGCTTTTATGAATGACTTGAGATTTTGGTTTTTCTTATCTCGAGGTTTTTATGTTGCTGTTGTATATCTATTAGAGTAAAAATAGCTGGTACTTCTTATCCTCAAGAAGAGACGGAACATTGTTTGTACAATATGAAACATAGGTATATAAAGCTTTGGTTCCTTTTGTAAGAGTTTACTGGAAAAAGATCTATGTGCAAAATGGTTTTAATTTTTAATGATTTTGGTTAAATCCACTATTTATGGTTATTCCACAATTATTACTAGTGATGACTTGATTGGTAATAGGGTCATCACAACTTCTTTAAAATTATGTGTTGGCATCCATATACACCTAGAAGTGGGGTTCCATGGGGATACCAACAAAAATGGAAACATATACATACTCCCTAGAATTGGGAATAGTTCTAGAATCCGTAGAGACTATCATCATCTTCATGTGGTGTTCAACATAATTTTCATACATCATTTCTTAAAAACCAGAGTCTAGTCGTTGGTCGTGTATATTTTTCATCTGCATTTCATTTTGTGTCTTACTCTTATCCTGGGTATTTAAAAATAATAAAATAATTACATATATAAGTTGCATCATTTACATGTAATATTTTTCAGGAAGGCATTTACTTGAAATTTCATCTAGGAGTTGTGCCTTGAACCTTAACCACATTGCCAAGTCAAGATGGTAGTACACTTCATAGGGATTCTTTCTAAATCTAGAAGACTTAGGTCAGTGATTTATATCCTTGTGAGTCTGGTCTGCCATCTTGCTACATCTTATACATTAATTTGAGTACAAGTCTTATATGTAATTTGACAAATAAATGAATATTTATCTATTTCAAAAGCATACACAATGTTTCTTATATATGTCTATATATACATACATACATATATAGGGTTTTAGTAACTACTTAATCTTGTAGATATCCAAAGCATCCTAAATTTCTTTAGGTAACTAATGGCAAGACATCCCGTTGAAACCCGTGTTTAGATAATGCTTATACGTTCTATAATTATCCCTTGTAGGTGTCATTCTTTCATCAAACCATACATTAATATTTTTTTATTTTATCTCATCTTGCCTACAACTATTAATTTCCATGCATCATAGTCAAGCCTATCATACATATTTGTATGCAATCCCATTGGTATTTACTCCCCAACGAATCTCAATGTGGTCGTCAACCAAGTCATGCTCCCAAGTTTTGTGTTGTGAGCAGTCCATTAAAGGGTAAAGAACATTTAGTATGCTTAATAATAAATGATATAAATGATAATTCAATATGCATTCCAAAATACAAGCAATGATATAGCTTATTATAAAAACAATTTTAACAAAATTTCATCATTGTTTATCATTTTTACTGCCCATCAACATATATTGCTTCCCCATGGTCCATTTTAGCATATAGTTCTTCATTCGTTTCTTTGACATTATTAGTTGGTATGCTAAAAGAGAAAATAATTGACTCTAAAAACTTTTCAATGTATTAATTTTTGTCTATTGGGTCTATTGTAAATTGCTTTTTTCCATGAATAAGTGACACATGTTTACCGTGCGTTATACGCAAGTGAACGTATCGAAGTAATATAGGCCTTTTTGAGGTGCAAGTCGAACACAAAGAAATGTTTTCCAAAATAATACTACTAACTATGATCTAACCAGCTAGGCCGGTAAAAGTGAATTGATTTGATTGAACAGAAACAACTACAGAACAAAACAAGATTAAAGATTAAGTTACTCGGATTTAATGGAATTCCTCAGGATAATGGTTTCACCACAGATAACATTGCAATTTAATCCACACACTAATTTCTATTACCCCTATCCCTAGATAAAGAGCATGTAGCCAAAACTAACCACTCCCGCAATGTAGTTCACTACCTATTCTAATGCCAATCCCATTTCCATAGTAATTGGTTGATTAGTTAGGTGCTTTACGATTAATCTCTAGGTTTCTCCTCTCGTTTATTATCTACCTTTCCCAAGGGGTGCAATAAATGGGTAAATCTTTGATTTTCCAACCCTTAACCTCTCTCATGAAATGATTGAGGGTCTGGTAATCTATTTATGGTGATCAATCATAAATAGAATAAGACAACTTCATATATTTATATCTAGAAATTAGGGATAACGATGATATCAATGCATGGAAAATAATTAGAATGCATATTCGGGCTACTCCCAGATCCTAAGGAATCAAGGGGTTTAGCCCTCATATTTTTCATTGATGAATACATGGTAGAGAAATAAAAAAACATGGGAAACATGAGAAAAACTAAAGTAACCCCTGAAGAATGGCTGATCTGGATGATACCCTACGTCGTGCATGCAATCTACAGTCTTTCGAATGCAAATTCGCCTTCAGGAGGTGCTCGAATAGTCCCGGGTGAAATCTTTAGTTCCTTGCTCCTCTCCTCCCTCTCTGGTGTCGTGCAATAGAAAATGGCTGCCTCCTTAGGTCTGAACGAATTCCCCTCAAGTCATAGAAATCATTTTAGGTACTAAATAACGCCAGCCAATGGATTAGAGTGTTATCTTCAGATTTCTTAATCGAGCAGACTCAATATTACCAACTGAAAAGTTGGTAGTACTGAGTTTCTAGAGTAGCTGTAATTCATCACAATGTCAGTACTATCAACTCGTCTCGATAGCACCGAGTCTTTAGGTCGCTCAACATGCCTCTCTGATGCCATCTCAGTAGTACCGAGTTTGTGGACTCGTTAGTACTGGGTTTCTCTGATTCATTCTTGTGCTTTACTGACATGGTTTCGATACTATCAACTTTGAGTGTCGATAGTATCAAGGCTGGGTGAGTCTTCTGATCCAATACTGGCATGAAGTTGGTACCACCGACTTTGGGTGTCGGTAGTACCGAGTCTGTGAGGCTTGATTGTACCTAAAAATGCACAAGAACATGGATAAGTACTATGGATGAATATTAAACCATCTTAAATAATAAAAATCATATAATTTGATGTATTTAGATAGAACAAGTCATTGATAGCATTTCATGCATATTTAATCAAATAAATGACAAATCAACACATGAAATCAAAGAAAATATGCCTGTGAAAATGACTAAAAACCCATGCATCAAACTCCCCTAAGCTTAAATGTTGCTTGTCCTCAAGCAACACTTATCTTAGATTTGTTTGATGTAAGTCAACAAAAGGATATAACACATGAACTCTTTTCTTAATCATGTCCACCAAACAATCCCTAAACCGGCCTTCAATGGCCACTGAACCAATAACTGCTATATAGTGGCAAAAAATTTCCATAGAAGATGTCCACCTTTTGATCAATGAACACTATCAAGAAAGCAGTTAATATCATAATTATTCAGACATTCACTTGGTGTGTTATGTGATTCCCTAGTCTAAATTGCTATCTCCTAACTACCAACTACTTGGAAGCAGATCTCCTTATGATAACGGATGAGCAGATAAATCATTTGAGTTGCCTACCAATGAGGGTAATTAATGATATGAGATGGGTGGCAATAGAATAATCACAAGTACATCCAACTTACTTATGCAAATAGAATGATGACCTACAAGAGTGAAAATAATGTAATGCATGAATCCTAATGCATATTGTCTTTTTTTTTTCTCTTTTTAACACATGATGCATGTATGAAGCTATCTCATTAAAAAATGAGTCTGACAAAACAAAAAAATGTGTCATGTGGATTAATTCATATCTTCAAGAAGACCCAAGGACATACTTTCTCCCTAAGAAAATTTTATATTGGTTTTTTTCTAGCCCATAAATTTTCTTATCTTCAACATGATCGGGTTTATGCTCGGGCTTTTAGTTCATACTCCCCTTTTTTTTTCTTTTTGATGATGTGGAGGTATGTCCCTACTTCAATCTTCATAAATGGAGACTACAATCCACATGACAAAAAAATGAGTGCTATGAAATGTATTTAATCTACATGCAATTGTTATGCAATTAAGATGGTATGCACTAAAGTTGTTTGTGCATACAAATGCAACTTTTTATTCTTCTTTTTTTCAAATGCAAGCAAGAATAAGCTAATCTATCATGTCACCTATTATGCCATGTTATGCAATCAAAAGAAATAAGTTGGAGTACTCATTCATCTTGAGGTGGTGAATCAAAATTGGATGGAAAAGATGGATGGAACCACATAACTAAGAGACAATGCCTTTCATAGGATTATGATATGTCCCTCTTTAATGACCTGTGCACAGGGTAATCTTAAGGTTTCTCTCTTAGATTTCCATTTAAGATCTCGTTAAAGGTTTGATCAACTTAGGCTCAACAACATCTTCATTCACATTCCCAATTGATTTAGATGCTAATTAATATCCTATATCCTAGAGTTGACTTATCCAAACACTTCCTCAAGTGGTGTTGTGGAAAGATGTCACAATTAAGCTATAAATACATGACCATTTCTTTGCACAAACACCTTTGAATACAATCTATTCGACATAAGCAACCATACATTACTGCTCCACGATTACAATAGATAGGTGTGGATCCTAACATTTCATAAACCAAAATAAAAATAAAACAACTAAGATAAAAATGCAATAAAAACTAAGATAAGAATTTTGTTCCAACACCCCCAAGCTTGAATAAGACCATGTCTACATAGTCAATACTCGCACTTAAGAGGTGGAACAACGGTACCATTGCCCAAAATGGAGGAGGTGGTTGTGGCATGTTGGGGTCATGGGGAGGAAACATCCCCTGAAAGGATATATATGATGACGACATTTGCGGTGGCTACGGGTACCCTCCAAAGTACCCCTAGTTCCAGTAATGGTCGAAGAAGGGATGTTGATATTGATCTATCCATTGCAGGAGCATGTGAACATTCTCTTGGTTGGCTAAGAGAAGGCATTCATTCTCATATATCACCTACTAATTTTAGTACAACCATCCTTGTATCTCCTGCACACCAACCAACGTTGCCTGATGTTGCTGTTGTCATGTCTGGATCTCCTGTAGCATCCCATGATAAGGGGTGGGGCATATGAAGTTGAGGCAGCGTAGGTCTGGGCCCGTTTGCGTGGGAACACTCTCTGGGTAATGGGGATGGTAGCCTCCACCTCCTCACCCTCTTTGTCAGAGTTTCCATCATCACCTTGCTGCCTGTTGTCATCATGAGATGCTGCCATGGGTGTGTCTTCTTCCTCTCCCTCGTCCAGCAGCCACCGAAGATGTGCCACTCCTCGCACGTTGAAGATGGGGTCGGGGAGGCTACGCTCCCGAAACCTTCCTCGATGTGTGCATCTTGCATACGCCGTGTTATGGTGTAAACTGAGGAGGCTCGCCTTATGAAAATGTTGGAGGTCCAGTTTCTTCATAGATTCCATCGGTGCGAGGGTGGACAAGTCAGGGCGGAGATGCAGCACAATTGGGGTGATAAGCCAGTTACAATTGACACTTTCCTTTGCACATTGAGCCGAACAGAGATCATATAGAAGAGAAGGAAGGACCCAAAGTTGACAGTTTATCCCTCCAATAGCCTATAGAGGAAGTAGAGGTCCGTCCTTTGGATCTTCCCTTAGGCTTGGCTAGAACAAGCAAAGATAGTGTTGGTGCAGAGGCAATGAAGAACTCAAGCAAATGGGTGCTCGATGCCAGTGACAAAGTTGATGTTCCAATTGATGTGAAAGCCTTCTGGCACCTTAGTTAACTTCTCCCAATCCAGGTCGTAGTCAAAATCTGAAGGGGCCGAGCATTCTGGGATGTGAGTCTAGTTAAAGATGTGGTTGAATGCCCACAGAGTGATGGGGGTAGTTGGTGTTGAAGAGGTAGAAACTGACTTTGCCTTCTCGCCATTCACCTCATAATTGTTGCTCGAGGGAGACAAGAACCTCCAGCGATGCCAAGAACTTGAGGATGAGTTCTGGGTAGGTCTTCCAACCACTGAAGAAGAGATTGTCTCCATCCATTAACTGCTTCTGACATACCCATCACATGCTGTCAGTGAATCCTGCTCGCTCCATCAAAACATGATCTCCATATCACGTTGACACTATCATCCTCATCTGAAGCTCTTCATAAACTTTCTTTATTTCTAAGGATGGGTTTTGAATGTGTGTTGGTCGAGGGACCAACTCTCCTTGCTCTGCCGATGTAGAAGAGCCTCTCCTTAGTGCCATGATGATGATACAAGAAGGAGGATGAGGAAAGAGAGGCTCGATGAAGATTGTCAGCTCCCGGTGCAGCTTTGCTCTGAGTTGTAGGAGGAGTGGGGGAAGTGGTGTGGAGAAAATGGATTCACCACCCCTCCTTATATAGCTTAATTGGGCAGATTCGGTACTACTAACTTTTAAGTTGGTAGTACTGAGTTGCAAGCACAGATCTGTGGCTTGGATGTATCAACAGCTAATGTTTGATGATGTCTTGAGCGCGGATTGTACAAAGTCAGTAGTACTGAGTCCAAGTTGGTAGTATCGACTTGAGTTGTGGATCGATGCTACCGACCGCGCGATGAGGACCTCATCTACCATTGAATTGAGTGTCCATAGATTACTGACGTCATGTGTAGGTACTACTGACTTTTCAATTAGTAGTACCAAGTTGGCAATTCTTTCTTGGTATTTTCAATTTTTCATCTCGGTATTTCGAACCTGGGGGTGCCAAAAAGTTGGTAGTACCGACTCAAATGTTGAGACTACCGAGTTCTTCTAAGTAGATGCTAAAAAATCTTCAGAGACTCGATAGTATAGACTGGTAGACTCGGTATACCGAGTCTGTCTTTCTTTTGTAGATGACTTACTTATATGAATTTGGTACTATCTACTTGTAGACTCGATAGTACTGACTCTGTATAATCTGCACACTCCAACAAATGAGTCAAGGTACCTTTTTTTCAAGAAATAAGAATGAAAAGACAACTACTATGCTAAAATGAACATAAATAAAGAGAATCAAAGGTTGGATTGCCTCCCAACAAGCGCCATTGTTTAACGCCCTAGACTAGACGTTCCTATGAGAAAGAATCTAATGATTGCCAAAAGTTTCACTTCTTCTATTCTTGGATCCATTTCCCCACCATAGTAGTGCTTCAATCTCTGGCCATTAATAAGGAATGACCTAATCCCGTCTATAATCTTCATAGAATGATGGGGAAAAACCTTCTTAATCACAAATGGCCCTCTCTATTTGGACCTCAATTTGCCCATATGTAACTTAAATCAAGAATTAAAAAGAAGAACCTTTTGTCCAGGGAGAAACACCCTATTCAAGATATGCCTATCATGAATCTTCTTTGTCCTCTCCTTATAAATCCTAGAACTTTCGTAAGCATCCATCCTAAGGTCATCTAGTTCATTCAGCTCTAATAGTATCTTCCTACCTACTTCATCCAATCCAAAATTTAGCTTTTTCAATGCCCATTTTGCCTTATGCTCAAGCTCTACTGGTAAATGACAAGCACGTCCATTAACCAACCTAAAAGGCGTCGTTCCTATAGGTGATTTATAGGTCGTCCTATATGCCCAAAGAGCGTCATTAAGCACAAAACTCCATTTTTTCCTATTAGTTAAGATTGTCCTTTCCAAAATCTTCTTCACTTCTCTATTGGACACCTCAACTTGACCTTGCGTTTGTGGGTGGTAAGAATACCCTTTGGGTGTTTCACCCCATATTTTCTCAATAAGGCTCCAAATTTCGTATTGGTGAAATATGATCCACCATCACCAATAATCATTCGGGGGACACCAAATCTGCAGAAAATGTTATCCTTCACAAATCTGCACACAACTTGTGCATCATTGGTGTGGTTTGGAATTACTTCCACCCACTTAGATACATAGTCAACCACAAGTAAAATGTAGAGATTATAATTATACGAAATGAATGGGCCCATGAAATCAATGCCCCATAGATCAAACACTTCAACCTCTTGAAAGACATAAAGTGGCATCTCATGTCGCTTAGAAATGTTACATGCCCATTGACAAGCATCACAATGACAAATAAAATCATGTACATCTTTAAACAGTGTTGGCCAATAGAACCCACTCTCTAAAACTTTGGTCGTAGTCCTAGAGCTAGAATGATTCCCTCACATAGTTAAAGAATGGTAGTGTGACAAAATGCTCTCAACCTCACATTCGGGCACACACTTCCTCAACAGTCCACCCCTACATTGTTTAAGAAGAATTAGGTCATCCCAGATGTAAAACCTCAATTAATGGAAAATATCTTCTTTTCTTGGTACCCCCAATCCGTAGACATCTCTTTGCAGGCTAAATAATTAACAATATATGCAAACCAAGGATCCTTGGTCTTAATAGCAAAAAGTTTTTCATCCAAAAAATCCTCAACAATAGGGATATCTACATCTTTTTCATTTAATCTTTCCAACCTAGATAGGTGATCTTCTACCACATTTTCCACCCCTGCCTTATCTTAAATTTCTATGTCAAATTCCTACAAAAGTAAAATCCACCTAATTAATCTAGGTCTTACATCTTTCTTTTGTAACAGGTATTTGATGGCAGAATGGTCGGTCCAAACAATCACCTTAGCCCCAGGTATTGGCGAAACTTCTCAAATGCAAAAACAACAGATAAGAAGTTTGTGTTGTAGGAGCCTTATGTTTGTGTTGGCGATTGTTTGGACCCCAAATAGGTATTGGCGAAACTTCTCATATGCAACCACACTCAATTAAGTTGTGCATCATTCAAGGTTTTAGATGCATAATATATGATTTTAGGAGCCTTATGTTTGTGTTGACCCAACACAACTTTCACTGCATAATCTGATGCATCACACATTAGCTCAAATGGTAGGCTCCAATCAGGATCTTGCACAATAGGCGTGGATCTAAGATTCTGCTTTAGCACTTTAAAGGAATTCAAGCATCGTTCATCAAAAGAAAATTCAATGTCTTTTTCCAACAATTCCGACAAAGGTTTAGCATTTTTCAAAAAATCTTTGATAAAATGTCGGTAAACCCAACATGTCCCAAAAATCTCCTTACTCCCTTCACCGGTGTCAGTGGAGGTAGCTTGGAGATAACTTCAATCTTAATTGGGTCTACTTCCATACCCTTGTTGGACACCTTGTGTCCAAGCACTATGCCCTCACTCACCATCATATGACACTTCTCCCAATTCAAGACTAAGTGAGTGTCCTCACACCTTTATAAAAACTTGTCTAAATTGTACAGGCAAACACTGAATGACTCCCCATACATAGAAAAATCATCATGAACACCTCCAAGCACCACTCTACCATATCAGAAAAGATGGCAAGCATACAAACTGTGGCCATGAAAAGCTTGGGATTTGATTAAAGTGATCAACCCTGGATCGATCTTGTAGCTACCCACATTGATAGCTTATCTTTTGATTGGTCCTTTTTGAGCTATTGAGGAAGAGGCTTTGATCCTCTCCCATATTGTCTACTCTTCTGCTCCATCACCTATTTCTACTGACTCAGGTTCCTCTAGTGTTTTAGGTCCTTCAGGCGGAGGTGTCAGTGGTGGAGTTTGGTTGAATATGTCTACAGATCTTCCAAATTTCTTTTCTCTGTGAAGGAGTTCTACTTGCCTAAAACCCAATGAAGATGGCTCTCCATAATCTTGGGCTCGAGTATGCACCATACACTAGTACCTGAAAGTAGCAAAATAATTGTCAGAATACGATAGTGAAGCTAGAAACAATAATGATGTTATTATTCGGCTTTAAGTGAAATAGTACAAAAAAATAAAAAGGTTGGCCTAGAGTGGCCGAACATTCATAGTGTTGGATGTTGTCGTTTTCCCAACAACGGTGCCAAAAACTTAACACATGTTTATTGTGCGTTATACACAAGTGAACATATCGAAGTAATATAGGCCTTTTTAGACCCGAGTCGAACACAAAGAAACATTTTCTAGAATACTACTACTAATTATGATCTAATCAGCTAGGCTAGTAAAAGTGAATTGGTTTGATTGAACATAAACAATTGCAAAACAAAACAAGCTTAAAGATTAAGTTACTCATATTTAAGGGAATTCCTCAGGATAATGGTTTCACCACAGGTAACATTGCAATTTACTCCACACACTAATATCTATTACCCCTATCCCTGGATAAAGAGCCTGTAGACAGAACTACGCACTCCTACAATGTAGTTCACTACTTAATCTAATGCCAATCCCATTTCCATAGTAATTATTGATTAGTTAGGTGCTTTACTATTAATCTCTAGGTTTCTCCTCCCGTTTATTCTCCACCTTTCCCAAGGGGTGCAATAAATGGGTAAAGCTATGCTTTTCCAACCCTTAACCTCTCTCCCAAAATGATTGAGGGTCTGATAATCTATCTATGGTGATCAAGCATAAATAGAGCAAGACAACTTCATAGATTTATACCCAAAAAATAGGGATAACAATGATATCGATGCATGGAAATCAATTACAATGCATATCCAGGCTACTCCCTGATCCTATGAAATCAAGGGGTTTAGCCCTTCATGCTTTTCATTGACATATACATGGTAGAGAAAGAGAAAATGTGGGAAAAATTAGAAAAACTAAAGTAACCCTTGGTGAATGGATGATTCAGATGATCCCCTATTTCGTGCGTGCAATCTACTTTCTTTCGACTGTAGATTTGCCTTCCGGAGGTGCTCAGAATGTCTCGGGTGAAGACTTCGGTTCCTTGCTCTTCTCTCCTCCCTCTCCAGTGTCATGTAATAGAAAATGACTACCTCCTTAGGTCTGGATGAATTCCCCTCAAGTCATAGGAATCACTTAAGGTACGAAATAACACCAGCCGATGGATTAGAGTGCTATCTTTAGATTGCCTAATCAGACAAACTCAGTAGTACCAACTGGAAAGCCGATAGTACTGACTAGAAAGCCGGTAGTACTGGGTTTCTAGGGTAGTTGTGATTCATCACAATGTCGGTACTATCAACTCATCTCAATAGCACCGAGTATTTAGGTCACTCGAGCATGCCTCTCTGATGCCATCTTGGTAGTACCGAGTTTGTGAACTCGGTAGTACCGAGTCTCCGCAATTCATTCTTGCACTTTACTGATATGGTTTCGGTACTACTGACTTTGAGTGTCAGTAGTATCAAGTCTGGGCAAGTCTTCTGATCCAGTACTGTCATGAAATCAGTATCACCAACTTTGGGTGTAGGTAGTACCGAGTCTGTGAGGCTCGATTGTACCTAAAAATGCACATGAACATGGATAAGCACTTTAGATGGACATTAAACCATATTAAATAGTAAAAATCATATAATTTGACACATTTAGATAGAACGAGCCATTAATAGCATTTCATGCATAATTAATCAAATAAATGACAAATCAACACATGAAATCAAAGAAAATATGCCTGTAAAATGACTAAAAACCCATGCATCAATAAGAAAGGGCACATTTTTGTCCACATGATCATCAATGTAAAATAACTTGATAGGCTTATGAAACCAAGATAAATGGCATGTCTTTCTCAACAAACTTTTTGAAATTACCATAATAAACCAAAGCTCATCCAGCTTTAGTCCTTTGTTGTGATGAGTCAAACTACATCTATACATAATTTTTTTGAAATCAATATAGTCTCATTCCCATATATATTTGATGATTCTATAATACAACACTTAGCTTGTCTTGGATGACTATATTTTGCATAAACAATGTATAATGAATATCGCTCAAAGTAAATATGTTGTTTTACATGACACTATTCTCGTATTGATGTTTATTGTAGAATGTATATTCACTTATGTCATACCCTTCATGAAAATCAACATCCATTTTGGGATCATAAGAAATTCATTTCACATTCTCAGGAATGTTGTTTGGTGAGTGTGACAATAAAATACTTCTTTTGAACCAATCGGTGAATGTGTGACTATGTTCTCTTGTAAGCCACACTCATGATATCCATGGAATAATTTTTTTACCAGACATTCAAGCTCTAGCACATACTTTATCACATCCTCCATGTTATGTAAAACATACAAGCACACTTGTGTCCATGATTCATTTGAAATTCCAATTACTGATCTTCAACCCTACTCTTTTCATAAAACTTGTTACTTTGACAAGGTATTGGTTAGAAGACCCTATTACATGAAAATAATCACTATAGAAATCTATTACCTCCCAAGAAACATAGCCTTCAAGAATATAACTCTCAAGTCAACACTGATTTTGAACACCCCCTTGAAAATATTTCTCTCAAAGGGATACATCACATTCAAATACATATGACCCAACATCTTCACCTCTCTAGTCAAGTGAACATCTAGGTGAATCATTATATCAAGAAATGGAGGTAGAAAATACATCATGAGTTGGCATAGAGTTACAATCACTTCTAATTGCATCTTATCTTAATTCTCAAGGTCAATCACCTTGTTCCACATTTATTAAAGAATAAACAATTCCTTGTGATGGAAACCCTTCCAAATCTTAGGAGTATATAATGAATTGTCATGGATAACTTTTATTGCATAAAGGTGTGATAAT
The DNA here is from genome assembly GCA_963693085.1 of Alisma plantago-aquatica. Classification (NCBI taxonomy): domain Eukaryota; kingdom Viridiplantae; phylum Streptophyta; class Magnoliopsida; order Alismatales; family Alismataceae; genus Alisma; species Alisma plantago-aquatica. The sequence goes on from OY856409.1 coordinate 1,883,140,572, forward strand.
TTATAAGATTTAAAACAAACCAACTTCAAAAATTCTTTCATCAAGACTAGTATATGTAAATCAAAAGTGTAACCTTAGAGAACCTTTACATTGTCCAAACACTCATATTGTTTTCTCTTATCTAGACAATGTATAACAACTATGAGGAAGACACTTTGTCGTACATGGTTTTTAGGGAGGGGTGCTGCAAAAATACACACATTTTCTCAATAAAACCCCTTAGACAATGGATCCATTATATGTATAATGTGTTAGTATATTAAGGACATCTAAAAATATTGAATGTACCTCGATGCACACTAGTTGTCCTACAACTAGACATGTCTGGTGTCAATGTAGAACTTAGATTTCCAAACCCAAATCCAAAGTTGTTGTTGTCATGCAACAACTCGGTCATCGCCTTCATATCATCACCTTGTCTCCTTATAGAACACACCTCAAAGACTCCACACAAGAGCCTCAACCTTTGTGTCATCCACATAGATGCATGGAACTCTTGGTGCACTACTATGGTTGCCAAGAGGAAGCAAAACCTAAGTTGTTGACATGCTAGCATTGCTTGCTATCCTTGTTCACTTATCATATGATATCATCCTTGGATGAGTTTCTCTCTTCAAGAGGAATATTATTAGATATCATGTGTCTCAATGTTTATCTCATCCATTGGATGTTCATCCCTTTATATGGGAGAGTCATGAACTTGTATTTACTAAAAATCTAATCTTGTTCCTAATGGCAACTCAAAATAGAATAAAGCTAAAAAACTCAAACAGACTCTCCAGCTGACCGATTGGGACATCCAATTGACCATCTAGGTCACCCTGTCAAAGAATTGGTACACCTAGTAGACTAACTAGCTAGATGAAGTCACATAATAATGAATCAAAAAGATGATTATAAATTAAGAGGTAAGAAGAAGTAGCTGTTGGGAATGTCTAGTTCCCTAATAAGAAAGATCTCATCAACAATGATGTATCTAGGAAGGAAGGATAATAAGATTTATATCTGGTCTTGGAGTAAGTCCAATGATAACTCTTGTTGCAGTCTGCTTCTTATCCAAGCAGCACTCGAACAGTCGTCAATAATGGCCTCTTGGTGCAACCCTACAGATGGCTATTGACATCATCCTCACCTCTAAAGTAGTCCACTCGGACCACTGGGAACTCCACACTATTCTACCAAATCCTCTGGGAAGGAGTTGTCCTTTGAATGTCAATATACTAGGATTGATTCGCTCTCCCAATTGTCTCTCTGTTGCTATCCCTCCCTTTTATGGGTAGGACTTGCTCGTGCTCTCTATTGGTTACCACAACTAGAGAGGATAACAATTGTCAGAGCTTATTGCTGTGTCTAGGAAGCCCCAAGTACCCCTCTACTTACAGGACAAGCCAGGTTCATGGTTTCAGTCAGTCTGGGAGTCAAAGAGATGGAGTTCATGAATTTTGTTGAAACTACAAATGGTGAACTGATCGGTTCAATGTCCAAATGATCGATTGACAGGGTGAATCAGTCAGCTCAGTAGTTTGCTTATTTTGAATCACATTGGTATTCAATCCACGATTTAAGCAGAACATGACGTCAACATCAATCCTTGATCCAATCTAATTGACCATTGAATCAGGCGATTCATCACATGAACCGGTCCTTGGGGACCATGAATCAGTTAGTTATGAATCGGTCGATTCATGCTCTAGTTTAGGCATCATTCAGCCAATGTTGTTTCCAATTGACTTGACACTCCAACCGATCAATTCAACACTTGAAATGGTCAGTTTAGAGTCTAGTCAGTCAATATCAAACCCTCAATTGTTTAAATTGAATACCTAAATACTTTAGTAATCAAGTTAAACATCATTTGTGAATAAACTCCTATTCCAAGTGTATCCTATGTGTGTGACCCTATAGGTCCCAAATTACATTGGCAATGAATATCCATAACCAACTTATGGCATCACAAGCAATGAACGATGTCTAGAAACACATCATTACTACCCAACTAATTTAGAAAGTTAGAGAAAAACTTCAACCTACAATATGTAATTAGTGTTACAGTGATTGTATAGTTCCTTTGTCTCTGATATCTAGATCAAACTCGAGGTATGGAATTGTCATCCTCTCACCGTTAAATCCATGTACCTTGAACTACAGCAGACTATCTGAGATGCATGTGAGTTCACATATCATATATTGAATCACATGTGTATGGCCACACATTTCTCAAATTTTCTTATGAAGTGGTCTAGATATCAAACTCATGTAGGAGGGACAAATCTCATCTACATCACTTACACCCAGTCCCCATGTGTCACAGAGTACCCCGAGAATCACCTTTACGACAACCCTTATTCAAAGTCACATTGTATGACGTCAAAGTACAACGAATGACATGTGATGGGTGTAGTGACTTCAGGTCTAAGAACAATAATCACCACTATCATTATGAGAGTTGATTCTGACTACCATTCCATGGTCTCCATGTATCACTCTCAAGGAGGGTCTGTCCGACACACTATTCTCTAACATGTACAAGCATGCTTGACTTAATATCACGTATCATGACTAATGAGACTATGTCATCAGTCAACACACACTCTAGTCTTATGTATTATTGTTGTCTATTTTTCTTTCACAATAATATCTAAATAGGGGCATAATGAGAATGTATGTACTCTTGTGATACATATGATCTCATTGTTTAGGTCCTCAACCTAAAGACATATGTCATCAAGTAACATCATTCTTTAGATATCTACTATGTATTGTCACAATTTCATGATTGATACAAACATAATAGAAAAAATCACCTTTATACTTACCAAATCAAGTATATGATGCCCCATTACAATCATCATATGATTGTCTCTATGGGCATACATACCAACAGTACCCCCAATCTGTTTTATTTTTTTAAGATAGTAGTTTTATAAATAATGATAGGATTTTTGTTAATTACCAAAATGCCATTCAACATTAAGGACATGGTACACTTGTATAAATATAAGGAGGGAAATGAATAAGAGTGAAGTGAATGGTGATGATAAGTTGTGCATGCAAAAAATGAAATGAGTATGATGAAGTTTATAATATTTTCATTAAAATCAAATGTGGGTTGACGTAAATTGAAATAAATACATTAAAATTGGACTATGATGGATGTCAATGAAAGAGAAACATTGTATATTAAGTGAATCAAGATTGTTTGTTTTCGATAATACAATGAAGAGGAAAGGAAGAATTTAGTAGTGAATCTAAAATGAAGAGAAAATCAAGTAGTTAGTATGGTGGATCTAAGGACCTAACCCTAGCCCTCATATGATGAGATAAGTGATAATGATGAATAATACTCTTGAATGAGGGATTAATGGATGTATATAAGTTTTGTTTAATTCAAATACAAGATGGAGTTCAAGGATGTGAATTGATTCATAAGAATGCATTTTTAGATTGTAATCATCTATAGAAGACTTGTATTTTGAGAATGTTCTATTGTGATGGATTTCAAAAAAGATCAAATATGTGTTGAATAGTAACACTAACTGATTTGCAATATAGATTAAAAGATGACTATTAATTGTGATGTGCATGTTTATGCTTTGGAATTTGTTCTTATCTATGGAATAAGTATATATTGTACGATAAACGTGTTTTGAGCATGAAGAGACACACACAATGTCTATATGATTATATTATTACTAGATCTAATGTCTCTATAAATGTTTTATGAGAATTATAATATGGAATGAACTAATGATAGATATGTTGTAATTGAACAAATATGCATTGATTACATTTGAGAAGCACTGTTTATGGTAAATGTTGGATAATAAGATTATGTCAAAGGTCGATAGCCCATTGACACTGATATGATATGATGTGAAAATGGAAAAACATATAGGTTACAAACTATACATTGTTGTGCTTCTTGTTCATGTAGGTAAATATGACTACAGAGTAGGCAGTAGAAACAAAAAAAAATTATCTACCATATTCCCATAAACCAGTAGATCGCATCAATAACTATAAGATGGGAAGGATGGTTTCGAGGATGTACCTGGTCCTAGTGCAAGTCTAGCAACATCTCCTCATCATTTTATATGCACAAATATTGACTAGTTTCTCTTGAAAGTGTCTGTGCAACTCTGGGTCTTCACCACAGATAGCAGACTGGACAACTTCTGTAGTGACTCCTGCAGTCTCGCAACAGACTATGGGTTGACGTTTCTCTCCTAGCAGCATCAAAAGGACTCTTGCCTCTAGAGTAATCCACACAGACCGCCTAGAAATTATGTAATCCTAGTAGAATAGACATGAAGGAGTTGTCCCCTCTATTGGCAAATGAGTCACCAACTTTCTCTCCCACAACAATGATCCTCAGTTGTTCTCTCTCATAGCTATCCCTCCCTAGTCAGGTAGGACTTTCTTGGTTACCAAAACTAGAGATGACAATAATTGTCAGAGAAACTGATTATCAATTATTTGTGTTATGTTCTGAGAAGCTCTTAGTACCCCTCTATTTATAGGAGGGGTTTGGGTCAGGGTTCCCAGTCTATGCATGAGTGGAATGGACTAGAAGATCTCAAATTTTCACAACTTGTGAACACCCAAACGGCTGTCTAGTGACCTATATGATCATTTGGCATGTAAGATGAGCATCTCACACTGTGAGACAATCAAAATTGGCAATTCGTTTCCCATTAATATTAAACATTAATTCCTTGCACCACAAGAATTGCGCAAGTGAAATGATCAAATTTGGGAAAGTATCTAGAATCTTCCTATGGCCTAACTGAGTGATCTTAACCATGTGAGACGGTCATCTCACTCACCTAGATGGTCTTCTGGTGAGCCAAGATGAGCCGATTGGTTCAACAGAATGAACTAGTTGGTTCACACCTCAGTTTGAGCATAAATTATCCAATTTCAGTTCAAATCATTCTGACACTCCAAACGACCATCTCAACTCTTGAGCCAACTGTCTGCCACTCCATACGACTGTCTCACTCAGTGAGTTGATCGTATGGCAGTGTAGCCAGCTAATTTTTTGCGTGAATTGAATACCTAAACACTTTAGTAATTAATTCAATCATCATTCAAGATTGAACTCCTGTTCTACATCAAGACCTATGTGTGTGTGACCCTATAGGTCCCATATCACGTTGGTAGTAAATGTCCATAACTAACTTATGACATTACAAGCAAAGAGTGGTGCCCAATTGCACATCAGTGCTACCTAAGTGAATGGAAAGTTGGGGAACAACTTGAACCTACAATATGTGCTTGGTATTATAGTGTTTGTATAATTCCTTTATCACTGATATCTAGATTGAACTCAAGGCATGGAGTAGTCACCCTCTTCAATAATCAATCTTGTTTCTTGAACCAGAGTAGACTGTCTGAGATATATGTAAGCTCAATATCACATATTGACTCACATGTGCATGGCCATGTATTTCTCAGTCTCGCTAATCAAGATTTCTTGTATATCATACTCCCTTGGGGGGAACAAATCCCATCTCTATCACTCACAGTTAGTCCCCATGTGTCAGAGTCATCCAATCATCACCATTATAACAACCCATGTTTTAGGACTGCATTTGATGATGTCAAAGCTTACCGAATGACATGTGATCAATACAGTAATTTAGGTCTAAGAACCACAAACACCACATCACTAGGAGAGTTGACTACGACTACCATGGTAATGATTTCCATGTGTCAGTCCCATGGTGGTTTTTTTATACACTGTTCTCTAACATGTGTCTGTGTGATTGGTTTGATATAGCCATATCATGACTAATGAAACTCAGTCATCAACCAACTCACACTCTGATCTTATATGTCATTGTTGTCTATCAACCTTCCACAATAACAACCAATCAGGGACATAATGAGAATATATATGTACTCTTAACATTCATATGATCTCATTTCTCCAAGTCACATACTTGAAGACATACCTCACTGAGTAATATAATTCTCTAGACATTTATAATGTTACATCGATATCACATAACTAATAAACAAAATAAATTGGAAGCTTGCCATTATTTATTAATCAATTAGTTACAAATTATGCCATTACAATCATCACATGATTGGCTCTCTGGGCATACATACCAACATACACCCACTTGCACTTAGATCTAATCACCCATGAATCATATCCTAAGTGATCTAACATGTCTGTCATGCTTCTACTGCGAAAGTGCCTTAGTCAAGGGGTCAGCAACATTGTTCTCATTTGGTACTGTAAAAATCTTTACATGCCCTCACTATACAATCTCTCGTATGAGATGGAACTTCCTTTGTATGTGCTTTGAGTGCTGATGCGATCTGGGCTCCTTAGCTTGTGCAATAGCTCCATTGTTGTCACAATATAGCTCAATTGCGTAATTGATGCTTGGAATGACCCCAAGTTCTGTAATGAACTTCTTGATCCATACATCAATATACTCGACCTCTATTGTAGAATTAGCAACTATCTCTTGCTTGGAGCTCTTCCAACTTACAACTCCATTGTTTAGGCAAAACACAAATCCTAATTGCAATTTGTAATCATCTTTGTTAGTCTGGAAACTTACATCGGTGTAACTTCTTACCACCAACTTTTCCTCTCTGCCATAGATCAAGAATTGATCCTTAGTTCTTCTCAAGTACTTGAGGATGTTCTTCACAACTATCCAGTGAGCATCACTTGGATCTTACTAATATCTTCTCATCACGCTCAAGGCATACGAGACATCTAGATAGGTGCACAAAATTGCATACATGATTGATCCTATTGCTGAGGCATATGAAATCAGACTCATGCATTCCCTTTCTTCACTAGAATTGGAACTTTGACCCTTAGAGATGGTAACTCCATGGAGCATGGGCAGGTTTCATCTCTTTGAGTTCTTCATGGTGAAACACTTCGACACTTTGTCAATGTATGTGCTTTGACTTAGTCCAAGAAGCCTTTTGGATCTATCTCTATAGATCTTTATCCCCAAAATGTAGGATGCTTCTCCCAAGTCTTTAATAAAAAACATATTTCCACCCATGTCTATACCTTTTGTAAAGAAGGTATGCCATTCCCTATAAATAATATGTCATCTACATATAATATGAGGAGTGTCACTATGCTCTTACTGACCTTCTTTTACACATGAGGCTCATCTTCATTTTAAATAAAGCCAAACTCTTTGGCTGTTTCATAAAAAGGAAGATTCCAGCTCTGAGTTGCTTGCTTCAATCCACAGGTTGACCTTTATAGCTTATAAACTTTATTTGCAAACTTTAGATATAAAACCCTCAGGTTGTGTCATGTATACATCCTAAAGAACTTCCCATTAAGGAATGCAATTTTAACATCCATCTACCAAATCTCATAGTAATGATAAGATGCCATAGCAAGCATGGTCCTAATGGACTTAACCATGGTCATTGGAGAAAAGGTTTCGTCATAATCAACACCTTGAACTTGTCTGAAACCCTTTGCAACCAATTTGCCCTTATAAGTTTGTACTTTACCATCCATGTTAGTCTTCTTCTTGAAGACCCACTTACACCCTATGGGTTTTACCCCTTTTGGTGGATCCACGAAAGTCCATATTTTGTTGGTATACATGGATTCCACCTCAGATCTCATGGCTTCATCCATTTCTCAGACTCTGGACCCTCTATAGCATCTTGATAGGTTTTTTGCTCATCATCTATGGTCAATTCACTGCCTTCCTGAGTCACAAGATATCCAAATCTTTCAGGCTCAAGGCGTGTCCTATTAAATCTATGAGATTCCTGTGTTTACCTGAGGAATTTGAAAGTCCACAACACTTTGTGATTCTCTGGCACGAGTGGCACCGCGGAAGCGTCCCCGCTTCCACCAGGGTGCATCATCTTCTTCGCAGCCTCCGCCACCTCAGCCCTCTCAACAAGGAGAGGATGTCTATTCGATGCAGGGGATGTACTCAATGTTGCTGGATATTCAGCAGACCCAGCAGTAGCATACTGCTTCTTTCGCCAGTATTCAGGATACCACGAACCGGATTTTCGTGAACCAACAGGCCATCTATGAGAACGAGTGCCTCCTCCTCGCCAACCAACACAATATTCATGACAGGTTGCATGGGATGGAGATGTAGCAACAACCTTTTTACGGCAGCTATTGGAGCCAGAACTATTTCGGGGGATATCCTCAACCTCCGTCCATGCCCTCGTATGATCCATATTTTCAGGGATAGTATCTATCATGGGACCCCACCGCTCCACAGTACCCTCCACCACCTGACCAATGATTGGTATCATTGTTCCACCTGTTAAGGTTGTTTTTAACTATTAGGCCATAGTCGAATTCAAGCTTAGGGGGGGAGATGGAACAACTTCTATCTTTTTATAGCTTTTACTTTTAGTTTTTACCAATTATTTTCCTTTCCTGTTGTTTTAGCAATTTTTTTTAGTTTTTAGGATCCACACTCTATCTAGTGTATCTGTGGATGTCTAATGTAATGTGTCATCTCTGTGTTTGTCACATGGGAATCCGGGGTCAATTTGAAAAAAAATAGTGATTTTGCAAGCTTATTTTGTTCAACCTTGAGCACATGACTTATGAAAATAATTGGGTTTGTCAACTTTAAAATAGAAAACCACAACTGTACATGCCTATGATTAACGAAAAGTGGACAAAATTGGTTGTTTGAGCTTAAACTGACCAAAGGGTAATGAGACCTTAATCTGAAATAAGAGAGAGAAACCTCTTAATTGTTACACATGTCAGTAAGGAGGGACATATAATATTTTCCAATGGTTCGGGCAATTGATCTTGTGATCTATCCACCCCATTGTTTTCACACTCCATAAGAATTGGAAGCACATTACAGTTTTCATCTTTTGATTGCATAACATTTAGGTAGGATTGTATTTTAGTTTGATTTTGCATTAAAAAATGGAAAATGATTTTTTTTAGATGAGTCATGCATGCACACATTCTTGAGTGCATGTCATCATAGTTGCATAACTGATCTCATGTAGTTGCATTTTAACATATTTTTGAGCATATAGGACAAGTTGTGCTTTATTTCTTCTGAAAAATAAGAGAAGCGGGTGACTCATTCTATACTCTCTTAAATTAAGTTGTAATGTCTCAAGAATAACAGTTATGTGAAAATAAGCCCGAAATGAAAAAAAAATCTGAAAAATATTGCACATTTTGCATTAGCCAATTTGAGAGAAAGAAGGGCTTTGAAAGAAAAGAAAAAAGGCTGGTTTTAGAGGGAGAAAAGATCTTGTCTCACCCGTATAATAGGAAGAATAAGCATATTATGTAGCTTGTAGATATTCTATCTCGCATGAGATGGGATAGTAGGAACATGCATCATTCCACCTAAATGTAGGCATTAGGGAATTTTCATTTGCATATGCATCATTTAGGTCATTATTGTTATTTGTGCATGTTAAAAACTGTTTTGTTCTTCCATTTCTTCCACAACCACCTATTCCATCCACCCGTTGCTCGAATTGGTAGGCCACCGTGATCATCTCCTCACTCATTAATAGCAGGAGAGCTGCTTCCATTTAGATGGTAGGTAGGAAACGAGCAGCGTAGATAGAAGATCACAAAGATGCACCAAGCCTGAATCGGAGAATTTGATTATGTTAACTGCCTTATGTGATAGTGTTCATCAGTTTTGAGGTATATGTCTTTTATGGATGATCATTGTCACCTTGAGGGTAATTATCATTCTATGGTTAGTAAGGGCCAGAATGTGAATGTCTGGAGGGGATCATATGGAAAAGTCTGTTGTGATAATATGTTCTTTAGTTGACCCTTTCTATTATAAAAGTTTTGTTGCTCGAGGACGAGCAATGTTCAAGCTTAGGGGAGTTTGATGTGATGATTTTGAGTCGCTTTTATAGACTTGTTTTACATGTGTTTTATGCGTATATTAGTCACTTTGGTGGTTAATATTGCATGATTCATTCACTTTAGTCTATAATTTCATTCTATATCAAATCTCGCATATTGTATCTTTTCGATTGTAAATAATCATATTGACGCATGTTAGCTTGGCTGATTTGGCTTTGTCTTGCAATTTCAAGAAAAACGCATATATGCAGCTGTCGATACCATCGACATCCGTCGATAGTATCGACACAGTCACAGAGAGATAGCCGCGAGGAGCCAAGCAGTGTCGATACCATCGATGGGGAAGTCGATGGTAGAAAGTTACCTTCAGGTTTCCAGCGATCAGTCGGTCGATACTATCGACAAAAAAGTCGATACTATCGATGTTCTACAGCTTCAGTGTCGGAAAGGTGATAAAACCGACGCCTAAGGGTGTCGATACCATCGATGCGGGTCGATGGTATCGAGTCTGCATCAGGGTGAACGATAGAGAAGAAAGGAAACCTGCATATATCATGAAGGGTCGATACCATCGACCCGCGTCGATGGTATCAACGCCGTTAGATTAGTTTTTGTTCCAGATCGGCCCGAATCCAATGGTGGTGATATTTCGACGATCTAATTTGGTGTTTATACCTAATGATGGCGGCCAGGAGGGGGGATCACGTCATTAGCCACTGCACACATCCCAAGGAGAGTTGGAGAGGAGAACGGAGCCCGGAAGCACGCCCCGACCGTTCTGAGAGCCAAAGAAGACGTTTTCCACCGCCGAAAGGCTATAGATCGCGCACTCTACATCGAGGAACGCTTGGATCTTCTCCATTCAGGGGTTTACATCACTTCATCCACGTTTTCTCTATGTTTTCCCTTTCTTCCACCATGTCTTTCTCTGATATGAACATGCGGGGCTAATCCCATTTGTCTTTAGGACTGGGAGTAGCCCGGGTAATTGTTGTATGACGTTTTTATCATAGTAATGCATATTTTATCTCTTAAATCCGTGGTATGATTTCGTTTTCTCTAATCTATAATTATGACCTATCACTCTAATGATAATCTAATGCCTTTAATTGCTTTGAAAGAAGAATTAATGGTTGAAAAGAGACAAAATTCACATTAACTCATAAATTCCTTGAACAAGGTGATGTACAGTTAATGGTGGAAACCCAGAGGTTGATTCTAATGCACCTAGTTTAGGGTATATGTTACTATGACGGTGGAACCGACCTAGATTTAGGTAGTGAATTGTATCACGACAGTGAACAATTCTGACTACAGGCCACTACCCAGAATGAGAGATGATTAGCTATATGGAAATTCATGCAACGAGAACCCGCGGTGAAACCGCAATCCTAAAGATTCCCATTTAAATTGATTAAACTCAACATTTAATCGATTGCTTTGCTTTCTTTTATTTTCTTTTTCTTTTTAATCAACTCTCAAAACCTTTTTAACCGGTCTAGCTAATTGTGAATAGTTAGTAGTAGTCTACTAATAGTTCAGTGTCCCTGAGTTTGACTCGGGCCTCACAAAGGCCTATATTACATTGACGTGTGCACTTGCGTTATACGCACGGTAAAATCATGTCAGTATTCTCTAGTAGCTAGAGTGATATAAAGCATATTAGGATTAACAAGAATAATAATGATTGAAATGTTGGTATATATGGGCAAAGCCAATCATGTGATGATTGTAACGTCATTATTTGTAATTGATTTGATTAATAAATAAAGGCAAGCTTCCAATTTATTCTATTTAATTCAGTTATGAGATAATGATGAAACATTATAAATATCTAGAGATTTATATTACTATGTGACGTATGTCTTAAAGTACGTGACTTGGAGAACTGAGATCATATAGATGTTAAGAGTACATATATATTCTCATTATGCCCCTAATTGGTTATTATTGTGGAAGGTTGATAGACAACAATTACACATAAGATTAGATTGTGAGTTGGTTGATGACAGAGTCTCATTAGTCATGATATGGCTATATCAAACCAATCACACAGATAAATGTTAGAGAACAGTGTATCAAACAGACCCACCGTGAGACTGACACATGAAAACCATTACCATGGTAGTCGTAGTTAGCTCTCATAGTGATGGTGGTGTTTGTGGTTCTTAGATCTAAAATCACTACACTCATCACATGTTGTTCAGTACATTTTGACAATTTAATGCAGTCTTGAAACATGGGTTGTTATACTGATGATTATTGGGTGACTGTGACACATGGGGACTGATTGTGAGTGATAGAGATGGGATTTTTCCCTCCTAAGGGAGTATGATACCCAAGGCCTCTTGATTTGTGAGACTGAGAAATGCATGGTCATGCACATGTGAGTCAATATATGATATTGAACTTGCATATATCTCAGACAGTCTGCTATGGTTCAAGAAACGAGATTGAATGTTGAAGAGGGTGACTACTCCCTCCCATGAGTTTAGTTTGGATATCAATGATAAAAGAGTTATACAAACACTATAACACCAAGCACAGATTGTAGGTTGAAGTTGTTCCCCAACTTTTCATTCAATTGGATAGCTGATGTGCAACTAGGAACCACTCTTTGATTGTGATGTCATAAGTTAGTTATGGACATTCACTGTCAATGTGATATGGGACCTATAGGGTCACACACATAGGTCTTGACCTAGAAGATGAGTTTAATCTTGAATAATGATTGAATTGGTTACTAAAGTGTATAGGTACGCAATTCACACAATAAATCAGCTGGCTACATTGCCAGGTGATCGACTCACTGAGTGATATGGTTGTCTGGAGTGCCAGATGGTCGGATCAAGAGTTGAGATGGGCATTTCGAGTGTCATACTAATTCGAACTAAATTGGCTAAGTTCTTCTCTTCAAATTAGATGTGAACTGACATGTTCATTCTATTGAACCGACCGGCTCGACTCGTCTCACCAAACGACTGTCAGGGTGAGCGAGATGATCGACTCGCATGGATGAGATCACTTAGTTAGGTTGGAGGAAGGTTCTAGATACTTTCCCAAATTCGATCATTTGTAGAATGCTTGTAGTGTAATGAATTAATGTTTAGCATTAATAGGAAATAAATTGTCAATTTTGTATGGGATTGAGAAACTAAAAAATGATTGTCTCATAGTGTGAGATGCCCATCTCATGTGCCATACGACCATCGGGTCATCATACAATCATTTGGGTATTTGCGGGTTACAAAAATTTGAGATCTTCTAGTCCCTTCCACTCCTGTACAGACTGGAAACCCTAACCCAAACCCCTCCTATAAATAGAGGGGTTACTGGGGGCTTCCCAGAACACAACACAGACAATTGAAAATCGGTTGCTCTAACAATTATTTTCCTTTGTGGTTGTGGTAACCAAGACATCCCAAGTAAGTCCTACCTGACTAGGGAGGGATAGCTACAAGAGATAACAACTGAGGATCATTTTTGTGGGAGAGTAAGTTGGTGACTAGTATGCCAACATAGGGGACCAATCCTTCCTGTCCATTCTACCAGGACAATAGGAGTTCTAGGTAGTCCATGTGGACTACTGTAGAGGCAAGAGTCCTTTGGCTACGGCTAGGAGAGAAATGCCAACTAGCAGTCCATTGCGAGACCGTAGGAGTCACTGCAGAAGCTGTCCAGTTTGTTGTCAATGGTGAAGACCAAGAGCTGCACAAACATCGTCTAAGAGAAACTAGTCAACAGTTGCACATATACAATGAGAAGGATATGTTTCTGGACTTGCTCCAGGACCATGTATATCCTCGAAAGCATCCTTCCCATGTTATATTTATTGACGGGATCTGCTAGTTTATGGGAATATGGTACATAATTTTCTTTTGTTCTTACTGCCTACTCTGTAGCCATATTTCCCTATAGTGGTATCAAAACCAACACCAATTGATTATATTATGGGATAATTTATATGATTGGGTTTTAGTTTTATCATTCTATTATTACATGTGATGCAAATAATATTTGTCCAATCAAATACCACGATAATCTCAAACACACGCATATATATATATGCAATTTACATGCGTCACCTTAAAAGCGGTTTTGATGGTGTATGTGTAGCATGGTTATGGTCAATAACTCCTATTATTTATGCATGGTTGTGTGGTTGGTTAATCCTTTTATCTTGGTTTGTGTACCAAGCATCTATCTTATCTTTTGAATGTAAAGTTAATTCTTTCCTACCCTTTCTCCTCTCAAATATAACTCGAGGTTTCTCAATAATCATGTAATGGTATGATAGTTTACTTTCCTATTATGATGAAGAAGGAGGACATTCTTACAAGGCCAACTGACTGTCTTGATGGCGAGCCAACCGGCTGTAGGACCAATGCGGATTAGAAGGACAAGCTGAACTGATCGGTCGGTGGACCCAAATGATCAACTGGAGGAGCCAGCAGATGGTGGATCAAAGGACCAGACGACTAATGAGATGACCAAATGACTAGCCAGGAGGTGAGTCAATCGGTTCAAGGGTTGAACCTTATCAACCCGCATTGGTAAGCACAAATCTTCATCAATAACATGTTTCTGCATGTGATGTAAACCTAAATGTGGTAATTTCTTATGGCTCTAAGGAATTACATTAGGCTGGACATAATCATCATGTTCATTTATTACATGTTTTCATTGTGGGATATAGCATGAATATGATACATACTATATATGTGGTGATTGGATGAAGTATATCTATTTACAAATACAAACTCCCTCAAATAAAAATTATATTAAGTCTTAGATGCTTCCCAACAACAACCCAAATGAAAAGCTTGATCAACCAAGTGTAGGTTATGCCTTCGCGCGGTGCACCATCTATCTCGTGGAAGTGTGCTGGTAGATATGTAGGTTACTCCTTCTTAGGGTGCATATATATTGTGTCAGTTGTTGGGTCAGGCATAAACTGGTGGTTCTTATAACGTCTAAGCCCAGAAGCATGTAGATGAGTATGGAAAGTATTTGCACATATCATCTATCTAAAATTGCATATGATGCAGTTGGCAAAGTTGCCTACCTTAGTAATTGACTGTTCTGCGGTGTTGATTAGGCCACATTTGAATTATCTTGGATCTGTGCCACTAGAATATTATACACTATAATATTCCAAATTTATATGTCAGGGATATCAATTTGAAATAAAATAGTGGGAGCAACAATAATTAAAGAACTAATTAATATCATCAAAATTTTCATATCAAATCAAAAGTTTTTGACAAATGCAAATTTTCTCTTGTAGAATCAAATGACGAACAAATCTGAATTGCGATTGGTCCTTAAGAAGGACAAACTTGACGGGACAAATTTCTACATCTAGTTTTAGACTTTGAGATGGGTTCTCAATGAAGAGTGCAAGCTCTACGTCCTTGATAAACCAATGCCAGAAATACCTGCTCCTGATTCACCTAGGGCACATGTAGACGCTTACTGGAAGCATGCCAATTATGCCTTAGAGATAAAGTACCTTATTCTTAGCTGCATGAACTATGAGTTGCATGAGCAGTGTGAGGACATGAGTGTTCTTGATATGGTAACACTTCTTAAGAAAGTGACATGTGGCCTTACAAAGCAAGAAAGGGACGATATCCTAAAGTTGCAACTTGAGTCTAAGATGACTGAGGGAACCTCAGTAGAAGAACATGTGCTCAATATGATTCCACATGTGTATCATCTTGAAGAACTTGGATTCACCTTGAGCCAAGAGTTGGCCATGAACGTGATTCTAAAGTCAATGCTAGAATCATATAGATGTTGTATTGCATGTTATCATGTAAATAATATGGTTGGACAGATGTCAGACTTTCTTTCCATGTTGATTCATGTTGAACCAAAATTGAAGAAGGACAAGTTTGTGATGGTGATCAGTGGAGCTAAATCCAAGGATCAAATCAAGACTGAGAAGAGTTCTAAGGTCAAGCTGAAATCCAAGTCTTCAACACTCAAGATAAGGAGAAAGAAAAGTACAAGAGGTACTCATCCTTTATACATGAAGGCTTTTAGGAAGAAGAAGATGGGGATGGTGATCTCCACTTTAGTTATATACGTGATTGAGATAAATGTAATGCCCGGGCCCACTACCCAAGGCTCTAGTAGAGTTTTAGGAATGACGATTGGCCCCACAGACCACCACTAGCCTTAACTGCATGCTTTGTCCACACTCATGCACAAGCTGGGGTCAACTTTCCGACTGGTCATCCATCCTAGTACTACTCTAAGCTGAGCATGCTTAACTATGGAGTTCTTTAGTGATGGGCTCCCAGAAAAGGAGGAGCACCTTGGTGATATGGGTAGTCCAATCATTCCTTTTAAGATCATGTTATCTAAGGCCTCAAATCTTGGGATGTTACAATCTCCCCCACTTAGGCTCTTGATGTCCTCATCAAGGCTCAACTATAAGGCCTCATAATCTCTTCCCCATTTCAGTGTAGACCCACAATGGCCCATGGACACCCAGCTCCCGATCACGGAATACCAGCGCAAGGGTGGCTACGTCAACCATGGACAACCCTTTCCTACATGCCCAGACCGCACAACTCAAGACTGGCATGCCATGTCCATGTGGGCCCCATCTACTGGAGGGGTTATGGCTCTGATACCATTTGTAATGCCCGGGCCCACTGCCCAAGGCTCTAGTAGAGTTTCAGGAATGACGAATGGCCCCACAGACTACCACTAGCCTTAACTGCACGTTTTGTCCTCACTCACGCACAAGCCGGGGTCAACTTCCCAACTGGTCACCCATCCTAGTACTACTCCAAGCTAAGCATGCTTAACTATGGAGTTCTTTAGCGATGGGCTCCTAGAAAAGAAGGTGCACCTTGATGATATGGGTATTCCAATCATTCCTTTTAAGATCATGTTATCCGAGGCCTCAAATCCTGGATAAACCTATCTACTTCTTCATCATGGGTATTAGATATTGGATGTGGATCTCACATATGTTCTCATGTGCAAGATCTGAAAGAAAGTAGGCCTTTGGGAAAAGGCGAGGTAGAACCGTGAGTTGCTAATGGTGCAAGAGTTGTGGCCAACACAGTTGGACCCTATAGTATATCTATATCCACAGGGCTTGTGATAGAGTTAAAGAATTGCTATTATGTACTTTCTATAAATAGAAACATCATTTTTGTATCTTGTATGGATTAGGATGCATTTGAAGTCCGTATTAAAAATGGTCGATGCTCTATTTCAAAAGATGGGTTCTTTTATGACAGTTCCCCAATGTCTTGTAGTCTTTACTTGTTAGATCTAAATACAGATGTTTATAATGTTAACATCAAAAGACTAAAACTCAACAACTCAAATAAAACATACTTTTGGCATTTTCATCTAAGGCACATAAATGAGAATTACATATCTAGAATCCATAAGGATGGTTATCTAGACTCTTTTGATCTACAATCAATATAGATATGTGAATCTTGTTTGTCGGGCAAGATGGATAAGACCCCTTTCACTGGAAACAATGAGAGGGCTAGTTATCTATTAGGACTCATACATATTGACTTGTGTAGACCTTTTAGAACAACTACTAGAGGTGAGTATTAGTACTTCATTGCCTTCACTGATGACTTCAGTAGGTATGACTATGTTTATTTAGTGAAATATATGTCAGAAACTCTTGAAAAGTTCAAGCAGTTTATGAATGAAGTACATAACCAACTTGGTAAAAATATTAAGGCACTTCATTCTAATTGAGGTGGAGAATACTTAATTCAAGAGTTTGAGAACCTTCTTAGAGACCATGGGATTATATCCCAGTGGACTTCACCTGGAACACCTCAACATAATAGTGTTTCAGATTGAAGGAATTACACATTTCTAGATATGGTGCGATCAATGATGAGTTTAATTGAGATTTTGACTACCTTCTGGGGGTACGCTCTTGAAACTGATGTGTTTACACTAAACTGAGTACCATCTAAATTTGTTCAAAAGATACCATATGAGATATGGCAAGGGAAATGTCCCAAAGTGTCTTTTATGAGGATTTGGGGATGTGAGGCTTATGTTAAAAGAATGTTTTCTGATAAGCTCAGTCATAAATCTGATAAATTTTATTTTGTTGGATATCCTAAAGAAATAAGAGGATACTACTTTTATTCCCAATCTTTCAGCAAATTGTTTGTTGTCAGGGATGCTACATTCCTTGAGACGGATTTCATTTCTAAAGCCACATATTGAAGAGGGTTCATGAGGCACCAACCTTCCATAACATGTTCATGAGACATGGCCTAATTATTAGTTCTTATTCTCATCTAATCTTATCTTATCTCACTTGGGGTTTTCACCCATAATTGTATTACTTAAACATGAAGAGGTATAATTTATAACTGATATGATCTTACATATAAACATGTACGCAATAAATCTTAACAAGATGTGCATGTAATAAATTCCTCTTACATTAATTTTTTTCACATGATATCATGTATAATATAATATTTAAACATGATATGCAAGAAAATTGATAATGTAATATATTGAAACCCAACACATGGACCACTTACCTTTGTTGTAGAAACCAAGTTTAGTTCATGAACCTTTAAGTCAAGATCCTAATTCTTGAAAATATTCTGAAAAAATCATGAATACCCATCAAAACCAAAACCCATTATTCTTAGGTCTAATTAGGGTTCCCATACCACCTTAGATGTGTAGGAAAATTATCAAATATCACACTACCTATACATAGTTACTGAGCTAAGAGGCTATAATCATATTTCATATGTCCAAGTAACCTAACAGTAATGTTTAGGGCATTGAATTATCATCATGTCATTTTCTCAAAATAGATTAGGGTTACTACCCCTAATCAGACATTCAAGCACAAAATATGAAGTATTTCATCATGCATTATGATCAAATGTATTATTCAATTCCATACATCATTAGGGGTCTACAAAGTTTTTCTAAAATTTAGTGAACCATTACAACTATTTATTACAAATAATCCATTCTTATAAGCGTGCATCGCTTCTCAAGAAATATATGATTATTTCAATAACCAATCCTATTTAATCTAACATTTTTATAAACATCTAGACCTCAAGACCTTTAATTTGGTAGCTTGTATGGATATGGACTTAGGGTTCATCAGATTTGATTTAAACAAATTACTACCTTTTTGGGGTGACATAGCTTTCCATTCTTGATCCAACAACTGAGAGAAGTCTACACACTCCTCCTTTGTTTTACAAGGCTGCTTGATGGATAGGAATGACCCGCCTGAGGCACGGTCTTCTAGACCCATTCTACTCTCCCCTTATTTTTCCACAGGTTACACACTAGGAGTTGCAACTGCAAGTAGTACGATTGTGGCCTTTGATTTGGTTCTCCTCGACGTTTGTAAGGGACCAAGCACCTTGTATTTCCAGAATCGCCTACCCACCTACTCTTCTCCATGCTCAATCAAGGTGAGAACTAGGCACTGCTACACCCATCTACCCCAATGATCATTGGAACTGGAAAAAAAGGGTCATATTGGGTGAACACATCCGAGTAGTTGCTCATTCATAAAAGGTCCTTACTTCTATAGAAAAACCTCTATTAAATGTTTGTGTCTAAAAATGTGGGCGTCATGCCATCATGGCATATAGATATCTTATGGTTGATGGTCTTGTCAAGCCCTCCATAGCCCATGAGAGACCCTTCTCTTCACCCAAGGATCATGGAAGAAGGTCCTTTAGATCATAGTCCCTATCTAGGACATCTTTGGCTTTCAGGAATCATAACTAAGTGCAACACCTACCCTTTATGTACATTGTGCCACAACTGAGGGCCGTCATCTTTTTGTATCTCAACAAGACCTCTTGCTTGGTTTGCTTCCTCTATTCTCCTAAAACACAAATCATGACAACAATCATCACCTGGTACTGGAAGTTGTCCAGATCCCAACCATCACAGGACCTAAAAGACTACCTCCATCTCCATCATTTCCACACATCCTAGTCAGCCTTGTTGGAACCGATGTGACCCCTCTCAGGATGTGATCAGTTGGTTGTCGTCATAGCACCACCAGGGCTGCTAGAATCTAACATGTCCCCTACAGTCATGTCAGAGAGAAGCCTAGAACCTTGTGACCCTTTCCTCTCACTCAAAAGGGGATGAGGAATTTAGTTGGGACAGACGTTGATTTGCATCATTAGCAAAACTAGTAGGCGAGGATCTCCATCTCCCATACCCTAATTATCTATATGATTGATCAAGGAGATTCCTAGGGTAGAGGAGACCATATATAGAATTGTAAGGCGTAAATAGGTCCTTAAATCCTAGTCCTAAAAGGATAGAACTCTTGTGCATGTCATACTATACAAAAATGTGTTAAACATCCTCAATTTAAAAGTATTTATCTAATTCCTAGATAATTTTAAAGTAGCTAATTATTCTTCATTATGTATATCTCTTTGATGTTTGATCCTAATATCATGAAACATTGACCAATTTAAAGTCAGATCATTCAATCAATTGATTAAATTCCTCAAGGAATCTCATTTCAATGATGATATAAACATAAAATTATAGGTGTCATATGGTTGGTGAGACATCTGTCAAACACACAACCCATAGAGACATTAAATGTCTAAAAGGTCAACTCATAATGTTCTTAATGCATAGAATGATGAACAAATGTCTACTAGTAATTCTACTTGGTTAATAAAAAAATCATTCATGAACATAAACCCAACCAAAAGTCTCATAACCATAAATTATATTCTTCCATTACTTTTCAATCATAAATCATGTACCTAAGGCATGATATAATATTATTCTTTAGGGTATTATGGTTTCCATAAATTCATTGTGTCACTTCATCTAGGGTTTTCAAAGTACATAAATATTCTTGACTATACCTCAACTATGACTTCATATACAATGTTGTGTATTGTCCACTTAAACACTAATTGGATATGAAAACCCCAAAAGAACATGGATGTTACACTTCCCCTTAAAAGTGCACATGCCATTGAGGAACTTAGCATAAGAAGAGTTTTTCTTAATAGAATCTAATAGAGTAATATTGATCCACAATTTATTTAAGGTTTACATAATATCTTGAGTGAATTTTTTCTTTCGTTTGAAGGTGAATGGTTCTTCATGTGCATTGGGGAATGGAGTAAGTTGTGCACCCATCATGTCCACATAAAATGAATCATCAGAAAAAATCATAGGAATCACAATATCATCATTCAGTATCATGGTATACCTTGATCACCTATCACAATATCACTACCTTGTATCATAGTATCACCTCTAGCTTCATTCACAAAACCATCAATTTCCTAACTCTTTGGCTGCTCCAAGGTTTTTCCACTCAATAACTCAATTACAACCTTAAGATGATCAGGAGAAGAAGAAGAGGAAGCTTGTGGTGGTTGATGTGATCCTTGAGGTGGTGGCATTTGGTGTGGTGGGTTGGGGTTTTATATGATGTATTGTTATTGTAGATGTTGTTGTGGTGGTTGTTGTTGAGGTGGTTGATATTATGGTGGTGATGGATATTAATGTGGTGCTTAGTGTATTGGAATTTGTATGGAGGTTGTAGTGGTGGATAAGAATAGGGGTTAGGAGGCCCTTGTGACTTCTTCAAGGTGGGCACTTGCCCTAGTGGTGGGACATAGGTGCTTTTGAGGAGCACCCATGGATCCACCAACACTATTAGGATTCACCAAGGTTTAAGAGGGAAGCCGCCCCTCTTCATGAAGGACAAGTGATAGAGAAATTTGGTCAATTATTTGTTCCATTTCACTAATATTTTACCCTTGAGAGGACACATCCTTCTTCACATCATCAAGGCTTATCAATCTCCCAAGGACCTCCTTTTCAAACTTGGAACTATATTTTGATCCCTTGATGCTTCCTAGGCTGCCCTTGTCCTTCTTTTCCCTGCTTCCATGAGAAATTGGGATGATTCCTCCATTCCAGAGTATAGGAATTAGACCTTGTTGTGTCGACTACCATAAGATTGTAGGGCTTGTACTTCTTCACTCAAAGTTTTCATAGAATGGGTAGATTGACCAGAAGAGACTCCCACATGTGTCTTCATCAAATTCATCATATCATCCAAGATTTTTATCATTTGAGGGTTATTATCATCCTTGGGGTGATAAGGTTCAACTGCCATCATTCTATCACAATGGTTGTCCATATTAGAGGCACAATGTAATGAGTATTTAGCTAAGTGCTCAAATAGAGTCCAATATTGTTTAGGAGGTTTGTTCATGAAAGTACCACCACATGATGGGTCCACAACTATTTGACCCATCTCAGAAAGTCCATAGTAGAAGGATTGAACCAATTGCCATGTAGGTATCTCCTGATGGGGACAGTCTCTAGGAATCTTCTGAAACCTCTTCCATGTCTTGTGGAACTTCTCATTCTCTTCCTAACTAAAGGCAGTTGTAACATCCTAGGATTTGAGGTATTTGTAAAAATATATAGAATACAATTTCTTAATTGAAACCACATGAAAATTGCAACAAGGTCCTTTACATATATTCATTTCCACATGAATCATTATGTCATGTCTATAGTCACCGGAGTCACACTTGGATACAAAAAGAGTATGCCTATCATATACACAATGTAACATCCCAGTATTTGAGGGTTCAAATAAAATGGTCTTAAAAGGAATTGTTGGAATACCCATATCACCAAGGCACACCTACTTTTTAGGGAGCTCATCACTAAATAACTCTATGGTTAAATGTGCTCAACCCAGAGTAGTACTAGGATGGGAAACTAGTCGGGAAGTTTATTGTGGCTTGTGCATGACTGAGGAAAAAGTGTGTAGTTAATGCCAGTGGTACTCTATGGGGTCAGTCATCATCCTTGAGATTCTATTAGAGCCTTGGATAGTGGGACTGGCTGTTACAAATGGTATTAGAGTCATAACCCCTCTAGTTGGTGAGGCCCACATGGGCATGTGGCATGCCAGTTTTGAGTTGTGCGGTCCAGGCATGTTGGAAAGGGTTGTCCATAGTGATGTAGCCACCATTGTGTTGATATCCATGATCAGGAGCTTAGGTTCCATGGGACATTCTGGGTCTGCATTGAAATGGGGAAATATTATGAGGCTACATAATTGAGCCTTGACAAAGATGTCAAGAGTTTAAGTAAGGCAAATTATGACACTCTGAGATTTAAGGCCTCAGATAAAATGATCTTAGAAGGAATGATTGGACTACCCATATCACCTAGGTGCACCTCCTTTCCAGGGATCCCATTACTAAAGAACTTTGTGGTTAATCGTACCCAACCCAAAGTAGTACTCGAATGGGTGACCAGTCGGGAAGATGATACCGACTTGTGCGTGAGTGATGATAAAGCACACAATTAAGACTTGTGGTGGTATGTGGGGCCAGTTGTCATTCCTAAAACTCTACTAGATCCTTGGGCAGTGGGCTCGAGCATTACAACAGTGATGTACATCCTAATCCGTGTAAGCTTAGAAATATCACTCCTTTGGCTTGTCCTTGAGAGAGAAGGGGAAGAAGGTGAGACGAGTAGAATTATTAGTAGCTATAAGAGTCTTGAAAGTAGAGAAAGTCTCTAGAAAGGCATCTATGTGCTTGTACGAATATTCATTTTCAACTCCATAGAAGGTAGGGAAAAGTCCTAGAAGAGCCGATGGAATTGAGTATTGATGCATTGTAATTGATCAACTCTAGTAGTAATAGGTGAATTATACTTGACAGGCATGAAGTAGTCATGAAGCATCTTGTGGAGAGGTGGAGGAGGTGGTGGTGGATCATGTTAGTCCTGATGGTTCTATTCATCCCTGTTTGCCATCTCTTCCTCTAGATGCTAGTTTCACCCATTTTTCTGCATCCATCTTTCTATCTCAGGACCCACTAAGAAAGAGTCGATAGAAAGGGAACGACTTCCAAACATGCTATAAATGTCACCTACACAAGGCACAACCAATCAAAACAATACAAGTTAGTAAATAAGTTTTAAAAGTAACACAAAGAATAATGAATAGAAATGATGAGGGCAGTAGGAAAAGTCAAAGCTAAAGGAAGTAGCAAGGATGAGTGCATGTCTTCTTGAAAAATGCACCAGAAAGCTTGATGTGTTCACCACGGGTACGCTTGACCAATTGAATTTTGACTGGATGCACCTTACACTCACGACATGATTTTTTGAATATTTATAAACCTAATTTGAATACACTCTTAAACAAATGCACAAGCACACTGGGTCAAAAGTATTATAGAGTATGGCAATTCATGGTCAAATTGAAGGGAGAGAGGGGGCACTAAATCCTAGTTTATTTTGGCTAGGTTCCTAATGCAGAGTTTGGGGTTGAAGGGTTTAACTTTGGTTTTGAGTTACACTAAGTGGTCAAGCAATCTAGAAGAAAAACCTACTTTAACCCTAGACAAGTTGGTTCTAATTAACAAGAAAAAGGAATCTAATCAATCAAATACACTATAGCAAGAAAGAGCAAGTTACACTAGCACTAACTAACAAAGCAACTCTACTTAACAAACTATAGAGAGTTACTGACTAGATTAGGCAAGAAAGGAGCTATACTAGCAATTATAGAAGAAAGGGAACTAGGAGTCTAGATTGGAAATTAACTAGCTAGAACTAGCACAAGCAATCACAAAAGGACACTAACTAGACTAGTGAGGCCTATCTACCATGAAAATGTAATTGACTAACTAAGAAAGTAAAAAGACTAATTAATATAACACTAGTTAAACAAGAGATCAGTTATAGTTTAAATAAGCAATGGAAGTGTGGGTCGCTTGGGATAATGTGACTATCACCTAGGTTGGTGGTCATGACATGCAATTTTACTCATCAATTTATATTATCAAATCAAACTTCAAGTCAAATGCTAGAGAATTTCCCTAAACTACTATTTGACCATGGATGTAATAGGGTATGTGTAGGGGAACTACTCCCTATCACCTCCTATCCAACCTTGTGAGGCTCAATTGAACTATGGTTTAGGTGGAATTCAACTGGGATAGTGTATTTTTAGGTTTTTAGGATAGAATTCCTTAGGGAAGTTGGGGGTCAAGGGTAGTAATTGAATGTAAAATGAGGATTTTGCACCTCACATTACCTACCATCTAGCATTTAGGTAGATCCAAATCAATTACACTAAGTTCTTTTAAACTAACTACTTAGATATCACAATTTGGAGTAGGAGAGTGGGTATATATGTGGGAAAATGGGTAGCTAGCTAGGGATCCATTAGTAGGACCTAGGAGCGAATCTAAAAATAGCCACATATAGGCCATTTCCCCTAAAACCTAGATGGTTTCAAGAACAAATCACAAGATAATCCACGGGAAATGGGATAGATGTAGAAGATAATCATTGGAAAATGAATTTATAAAATTTACATATCACTTTCCCCCAAAATGGTATTAGTATTGCATTTAATACCCCAAACAACCCGCCTAAGGGGCTTACATACTCATAAAAAAAGAAATGGAGAAAGAAGAAGAAGTAGAGAAATAGATAGCCATAAATGCTTGGTGAAGAGACCTCCTTCTTCACATCCTATTGTAGAATAACACCCTTCTTACTCCTTGGTGGATGGATGGCATAGGATAATGGATGGAAGTAACCAAAACCCTATAAAACTAGGGTTCTGAGGTGGAAGATGGTGAAAATGGAGTGGAAGTAGGTGTTGTAGAATAAAGCCCTTCTTTATCCTTGGTGGATGGATGGTGTAGGATAATGGATAGAAGTAGACAAAACCCTAAAAAACTAGGGTGGTGGAAATGGAGTGGAAGTAGGCAAAAATGAGTGGGAAAGGAATAGGTGGCTCCTTCAATGCTTGGAGTGGCTAACCTATAGCTCCCAACCATCACAAATGTATATATAGTAGCTTGAGTAGTCTAGGTTTAAGTGGGGTGAATGAGTAAATTAATATCTAGAAAGTAGTAGGGTTTGGGTGGAAGCATGACCGTTCTGGGTAGAATGATCATGGTGGTGAAAAGGTGGAATGGGTGTGCTAGGAGAGAATGACCCTGGTGGTGAAGGACAAATGTCAGGTTTTTTTTCTAGTTGGTAACACGGTCGTACTGGGCAACATGACTGTCATGATGGCTAGGTAGAATGACGTGTTGGTTAGCACAATCATGGTGGAAGAGAAGTGGCATGACTGTGCTAGGTAGCATGACCTGCTGGATGGATTCAGCAAGGGTCATTTTGCTGAGCATGGGCATTGTTAGAGCCGGAAACATGACCATGTTGGCAGACATAGTCGTGCTGGGGTCTTTCTTGGAATGGTTGTGCTGGCCAACGCGACCATGCTAATGGACTTGCTGGAGCTACTTTTTAAATCCTCTAATTAATCAGTTGGGGCCGCCAGCTGCTCAATTTGACTCATCCTCCTTAGTCCTCCATCTGGTCGACTCGCCTTCAGACAGTCAGTTGGTCTGGTGTTGAGCATCTTCTTCATCATTGTAACAATAAATTAAACTCTCCTAATTTTATTACATATTACATATCCTCTCTCTCTCTCTTTATATATATATATATATTAATTGGGATCTTTTGTGGTGTTTATTAGATATGAACATTAATCATTTTATGTATTCACATCGCATGCAATAAGTAAACAATGAAAACTCAAAATCTTATCATATCGATTATCCTAAAACATAGTAGATTGATGTGGCTCTGATTCCACTGTAGGCAAATATGGAGACAGAACATGAAGTGGAAAAAAAAAATTTAACCGCCATATTCCTCTTAAAACCATGGAACACGTCAATAGCTACATAATGGGAATGATCGTTTTGAGTATATACATGGTCCTGGAGAAAGTCCAACAAAAATCTCCTCATCGTAGTCGTGTGCCCTTTCTTGAAGTCACACTCGAACTAATTCTATGTCAGCCTCCGTGTTGATCACCACGGACAACAAGTTGATGTTGTCCTATGAGCGGCAGGCAATGGCCTCCGCACCCCTATAGTAGTCCACATAAACCACCAAGAACTCTTCTCATTCTGGAAGATCGGACAAGAATGAGTTTTTGTAGGGAAATATGGTTATAGAATAGGCAACAGAAATAAAAAAATTATCTACGATATTCCCCATAAACAACAGATCACGTCAATTACTATAAGATGAGAAGGATGGTTTCAAGGATATACTGGTCCTAGAGCAAGTCCATGACATCTCCTTATTGTCGTAGATGTGCAACCATCTTCTAGTTGCACTGAGACTTGTCTAACTACTACACCTCCTGGTCTGCACCACAAATTGCGGCCTCGAATCTCATCTTCTGCAGTAGCTCCTCTTTCAATGGACTACTGGTTGGTGTTGTTCTCCTAGCGACAGACAATGACCTACCACCTTTAGAGAAGTCCTCACAGACCTTCTAGAACTCATGTCCTCTTATTAGAATAGACAGGAAGGATTTGTGCCTTTCGTTGGTGTACTAGTCACCAACTTTCTCTCCCAAAACAATGATCTTAGTTGTTCTCTCCCATAGTTGTCCCTCCGTTATCATGTAGGACTTGCTTGGACTCTCTCGGTTACCAAAACTAGATAGGACAACAATTGTCAGAGCAATTAATTCTCAATTGTCTGTGTTGTATTCTGGGAAGCCACAAGTACCCCTCTATTTATAGGCAGGGTTTGGGTCAGGGTTCCCAGTCTATGCGGGAGTGTAAGGGACCAAAAGATCTTGAATTTTTGCAACCTACAAACACTAAAATGATCATTTGGAAATCTAGATGGTCATATGGCATGTGAGACAGTTGTCTTATACTGTGAGACAGTCATTTCATAGTTTTTAAATCACATATGAAATTGGCAATTAATTTCCCATTAATATTGAACATTAATTCCTTGCACTCCAAGTAATGTGCAATCCAAACAAATATGGGCTAGTATCTAGAACCTTCCCTCGACCAAACTGGGTAGTCTCTCCCCTATCTTTCTCTTCGTCTGATGAGACGATCTAGGCTAATCGGTTTAACCCATAGCCCATTTCAACCTGAAACATCCCGACTCTCCAAATGCCCATCTCAACCCTTTAGAACACTGTTTGGCACTCCAGACGACCATCTCACCCTATGAGTCAATCATCTGGCAGTGTAGCTAGCTGATTTGTTGTGTGAATCAATTACCTAAATGGTTTAGTAATTGGTGTGATGATCATTCAAGATTAAACTCCTCTTCAAGGTCGAGACATGTGTGTGTGACCCTATAGGTACCATATTACATTGGCGGTGAATGTCCATAACAACTTATGATATCACAAGCAATGAGTGGTGCTTAGTCGTACATGAATGCTACCCAAGTAAATGGAAAGTTGGGGAACAACTTTAACCTACAATCTGTGTATGGTGATACAGTGCTTGTATAGTTCCTTTGTCACTGATATCCAGATTGAACTCGAGGCATGGAGTAGTCACCCTCTTCAACATTTAGTCTCATTTCTTGAACCAAAAGCAAATTGTCTGAGATATATGTAAGCTCAATATCACATATTGACTTATATGTGCATGACCATACATTTCTTAATCTCTCTTATCAAGAGGCCTAGGATATCATACTCCTGTAGGGGGGACAAATCCCATTTCTATCACTCGCATTCAGTCTTCATGTGTCACAATCACCCAATCATCACCATTATAGCAACCCATGTTCAGGACTGTGTTTGATGATGTCAAAGCATACCAAATAACATGTGATGAGTGCAATGATTTTAGGTCTAAGAACCACAACCACCACCATTACTATGAGAGATGAATATGACTTCCATGATGATGGCTTCCACATGTCAGTCTCATGGTGGGTCTGTCTGATACATTATTCTCTAACATGTATCTGTGTGCTTGGTTTGATATGGCCATATCATGACTAATGCGATTATTCCATCAACCAACTCACACGGACTTGAAGACATACATAATTGAGTAATATTATTCTCTAGACATTTATAATGTTATATCATTATCTCATAACTAAATTAAATAGAATAAATTGGAAGCTTGCCTTTATTTATTCATCAAATCAATTACAAGTTATTCCATTATAATAATCATATGATTGGTTCTCTGGGAATACATACCAACAGTTGTCCCTTCACATTGGTGTGCTAGTCACCAACTTGCTCTCCCTAAATTGTTCTCCCTTGCTATCCCTCCCTTTATCGGGTAGGACTTGCTTGGGTTCTCTCAGTTACCACAACCAGAGAATACAATTAATTGTCAGAAGCAATTGAGTTGTGTCTCAGGGAAGCCCCAGTACCCCTCTATTTATAGGAGGGTCAGGGTTCCCAAACTGTGCGGGAGTAGGAGGGACCAGAATTTCACAAATTTTCACAACATGCGAGCGATAAAACGATCAGTTTAGAGGTGAACAAATTAGTTGGTATGTGAGATGATCAGTTCACCCAGTGAACTGATCATTTCCTCATGTTTTCAATCACAATTGTATTAACAATTCTGATCCAATTAATACATAACATGACATCAACACTAATCCTTGATGCAACTAAATTGATCCATGAACCGGGCATCTCATGGAGTCGGTCTTCTGGTAACCCTGAGCTGATTAGTTCACTAAGTGAACCAGTTAGTTCATGCCCTGGTTCATCTAGAATTCAGCCAATGCAATTTCCAATCAACCTGACTTGAACCAGTCGGTTTAGAGTCCAGTCAGTCAATTGTTGTTTAAATGGAATACATAAACGCTTTAGTATTATTTTAATTATCATTCAAAATTAAACTCCTATTCCAAGTGAATCCTATGTGTGTGACCCTATATGTTCCATATTA
The DNA here is from genome assembly GCA_963693085.1 of Alisma plantago-aquatica. Classification (NCBI taxonomy): domain Eukaryota; kingdom Viridiplantae; phylum Streptophyta; class Magnoliopsida; order Alismatales; family Alismataceae; genus Alisma; species Alisma plantago-aquatica. The sequence goes on from OY856409.1 coordinate 1,883,170,227, forward strand.
CGTTGGCAATGAATGCCCATAACCAATTATGACATCATAAACAAAGAGAGACATCTAATAACACATAATTGCTAGCCAAGTAAATGGAAAATTGGAGATAACTTCAACCTACAATATGTGATTAGTATTATAGTGTTTGTATAGTTCCTTTGTCACTGATATACATATTGAACTTGAGGCATAGAATCATCATCCTCTTCAATCATTCTATCCATGTTTCTTGAACTAGAGTAGACTATTTGAGATATATGTAAGCTCGATATCACATATTGACTCACATGAGCATGGCCATGCATTTGTCAGTATTGCTAATCAAGTGTCTAGGATGTCATACTCTTGTAGGAGTTACAAATCCCATCTACATCACTCACAGTAATCCACATGTGTCACAGTGTACCCGAGCAACACTTTTATGGCAACCCTTTTTTAGAATCATAGTGGATGATGTCAAAGTATACCGAATGACATGTGATGAGTGTAGGGACTTTAGGTCTAAGAACCACAATCACCATAAACACTATAAGTGATGATTTTGACTACTAATTATGGTTTCTATGTATCACTCTTATGGTGGGTCTATCTGATACATTGTTCTCTAATAAGTATCTATGTGCTTGGTTTGATATCACATATCACGACTGATGAGATTCTATCATCAAGCAACAAACACTCTAGTCTTATGTGTTATTGTTGTCTATCAAACTTCGACAATAACATCAAACTAGGGACATAACAAGAATGTATATACTCTTCACATCTGTATGATCTCATTTTTTAGGCCATCAACCTGAAGACATATGTTATTGAGTAATATCATTCTCTAGACATTTATTATGTTACTTCATTATATCATAAATGAATAAAATAGAATAGATTGGAAGATTGCCTTTATTACTAATCAAATCATTTACATGTTATGTCATTATAATCATCATAAGATTGTCTCTCTAGGCATACATACCAATAGAAACCACTATCAATAAATCCTTTCACCCCACCTCCTCTACCACACCTGGTGCTTCCACCTCCATCCAAACCCCTCCATTTCCTCCTAAACCCGACCATGCCTCATTCGCAATGTCAAATGAAACCCTGATGGGATACATGATACACCATCATGCATACAACCTCCAGGCTTAGGCCCAATTCCATCAAGATCTAGTTCAAATCATGTCAAACATGAACTTATCCTACACCCATCCCTACCCCCCTACCAGCCCTACCCTAGTGCTGACTATGCCTCCTATGCATACACTCAGTTCTACTTGACCTCTCTACTTACTGCTTCCACTGATGGACCTACTCCTACTACCTCTCAGCCTCTTACACTTCCTGTTGGACCTGCTACTACCATCCTTTCTAGCTATGATAGGGTTTCTATACCCAATTATTAGAAAGAAAAGGCTATGCGTGAGTGTGCCATCTCATGGGCAGAGCAGAACAACATTTAACTCACTCCTTGTTCCTTTGTGCTTGATGAGGACACAAAAATGGTTGAAGAGGATGTTGTGGATGATGTTGGTGGTGATGATGATGAGGATGACAGTGAGAATGGTAGTGTTGGCTCAGATGATGATGGAGATGATGTTTAGGATAGCCCTGTTGCTCCTATTTCACCTTCAAATGAAGATGAGGATTACTAACCAGATGATGATGATGATGATGATGAGGTCGTTGACATAAATTCCATAACAAGTCTCCTTTCGTAGACTTGTTATACACTGCACATTTGGGCATTATATCTGAGGATTACTATTTTCATATGTCATTGTTTTCTTTTCCGCTTTGTAGTTTTTCATCTTGATAGGACCTATCTCTTGTTGTATTATTCTTATATGTACCTTAACTCTATGCTTGGTTACATCTCATGAGTTCTTGGTATGTGTTGGCATATTTTGATTATGACTAGAATGTTTGTTCTCTGTGGTTTGTTAGTTGATGCTCACATATGGTGGTTACTTGTGTCATTTGTGCCTATTGATAAGACCTATGTTCTTAGCTCTTCCGCCCCCTGCCTTTTTGAAATGAAAAAGGGGGAGAGAAATACAAGCTCATGTACTACATGTACTATAGGGGAGATATAAGCTCTCATACATATTGATTTGTGATCCTTTCTAGTTAGTTATCTGATATACCATGTGACTATGATAAAGGACTCAATATTATATATTTGTGCTATGGTTATGCTTTCTGGATAAACTAACCATATAGGTAAAGGAAAGGAGAAATTGATTCAAGCATGAATTGAGGGAGAGCAATTGCAATTGTTCATCCATGTATCCCAATTCACAAGGTAAAAGTTTAAAATTGTAATCTTTTTCAATATGTTAAGGAATGGTCTGTCATCTTCAAAAAGGAGGAGAATGTTGGCCTAAGAGTTATACATTGTCTGTATTTTGATGATGACTTAACCATTCCATTCATATGTATCTAATATGTCTATTTGAGATTGATTTTGGTATTAGGTTTAAGAACTCATCACACTAGGAGAGATTTCTCAAAACACAAAATATGATCAATCACTAATTAATCACATATCCATAAAAGAGGTAAATTAAAACCAATTAAACATTCCAAATATGTCCAAGAACATTTACAAAAAAACCCGACATCTTACTTGTATTCATATATGATGTCAAGAATCTTTTACAACTGCTCTATGGACTTTGCCACAACATATACATTCAAGGGAATGTTACCCACATATACTACATGTACAAGCATCAAAATGCTACTAAAATCACGATTCAATTGAAACATCATATACAAACTTTCCTGCCCAGATCTGAGAGTAAAAGGATGACTCTAAGACACACTAGACACCTAAACAACCATCTCTAAGGTCCACCATCATAGATCGTCCTCTCTACCATGGGTTTGTTGTCACTGTTGCTGATCACCTAAAAAGATGTGGTGATACACGAGGTGAGACCCATGTCCCAGCAAGAGATATAACTCTCAACACCACTTATTGATTACAACAGATCAAATAATTAAGCTATTTAAGCAGACCAAGTACATTAAATAGATTAGAATAATAACAGTCATGACTAATAAGTTATATAAGGGAACAAATAAAACTATCATCATTAGCCTGACTATCATCATATACATTGCTAATAGTATAAGAAGTCTAGCAACATAAACATATCTAACATCATAGGAAAGTATAGAAGCATACACATGTATATAGTATGTGCATATCTACAACATGATCATATCTACAACATAAGCATATATACTATTTCTTATTGCACTATACATCATCTCTATGTAAAGAGAGCAAACAAGGGTTATCATCCAATATAAAGCATTGTGTATAACCCTAACAAATATAGCAAACAAGGGTTATCATCCACTGACACTAGACCACCATCATAACCAACTAAAGACATATATGAGGAGTCTTCTTAACTCTTGGAAGGCTCAAAAAGCATACTCATCACAAAACATCAAGATCTTGGAACCATAGCCCAAGAAAACACACACTATAATAAGATACCCACTTTCTAGGATTTTGACAAATCCACATGCACCAAGTGGCATAAGATCCACTTGAAAGATGCACCCCAAAAGAAATAACATGAAGGGAAACACACTTCCAACAAAAACACAACACTATCTAGGGGTTATTAGAAAGGGGTTACCAATTATATCTTCATCATGCAAGTTACAAAATTTTATGTATCATTTTACCTTTTTCATTTGGGTTCCTTGCCATCAGCATATGAATTATGATAATTATCATATGTCATTGTTCTTTTCTCATTAATTGATCATCTTTATTGTGTATGTCCTCTTGTGTTATCATGTTTTTCAACCACTTATCAAGGGGAATATCATCATATTTCACATTTTCCTCATTAATTTCCTTTACATGACATGATAGTTTTACTTTAAAACTTTCTTAAATGTGTAGGTTGATATGAGATTAACTCAAATTCCACTTTATCCATATGTCATTATTCTTATTCATCTTCTCATATCACACTTATCTCATGACTTCTTTTCTTCTTATGTGGATTTTATACCTCTAATCATTCTATTAGAATAGATTTATCCATCTTTTACCTCATTATATTCTTGAATTATAGTTCTAAGAACTCCTCTTTTGCTTATTTGCATTCAGATTTAGTTTTCATGGTGTCATATCTTTCTCTTATAGTTACCAAACATTCAAGTTTTGATAGGTTACAGTGTGATTTTCATCTTTCTTTAGAGTAAGGCTAAGATATTTTCACCATGATTTCTTACTCATTATGCTCTTTAGATTATTTCAAACCAACTTTTTGATCAGAGTAATCAGAAAGATAACAATCTAAGAGTTCCACACTTACCTTTTCTTCAATAATTGAATACTTGGCCAGGGCATCCAAGTACTAATATTAGGCAGTATGCACCATGTTCACATGTTATGTTCCTTACTTGGTCATCATCCTAGTCCTAAATCCTAGTGTCCCTATAGACTCGGCAAACCTAGAGCTCTAATACCAACTTTTAATAACCCATAACACAAAATGAGATTACTCAAAATACAAAATACCATCGAACACTAATTAATCACATATCTAGAAAAGAGATAAATTAAAACTGATTAAACATTCCAAATATGTCCAAGTACATTAACATAAAATCCCAATATCTTATTTGTATTCATATATCATTTCAAGAATCTTGTATGACTACTTTGTGGCTTCTGCACGACATACACATTAAAGGGGCCTTTATCTACATGTACCACATGTACAAGCATCAAAATGCTACTAAAATCACGATTCGATCGAAACATCATATACAAACTTTCCTGCCCAAACCTGAGAGTACATGGATGACTCTAAGACACACTAAGAATCTAAACAACCATATCTAAAGTCCACCACCATTGTCACTCCTCACTGCCACGGGTCTGCAGTTGCTTCCACCGATCACCTTAAAAGATGTGGTGAGCCACAAGGTGAGACACATGTCCCAACGAGAGATATAACTCTCAACACTACTTATTGAATACAACAGATTAAATAATTAAACAGTTTAAGCATATCAAGTAGATTAAATAGATAAGAATTATAACATGCATGATTAACAAGTTATATAAGGGAACATATAAAACTATCATCATTAGCCTGACTATCATCATATGCATTGCTAACAATGTAAGCAGTTTAGTACGATAAGCATAACTAACATCATAAGCAAGTCTAAAAGCATAAGCATGTCTACAATATGTGCATATCTACAACATGAGCATATCTACAACATAAGCATATGTACTATATCTTATTGCACTATACATCATCTCTATGCAAAGAGAGCAAACAAGGGTTATCATCCTATATGAAGCGTTGTATATAACCCTAACAGATATGATGCACGACTGTACTACATCTTTTCTTACGCCCTGGGAGTTTGATTCGTACCACTCAAAGTTCAACTAACCACTACAAAGTTGAAATAAATTTCATATAGGATCTAGGAGATCCAACATGATAATATATCTTTCCCTCAGTTAGTATGAATAAACTATAATGACATATCAGTCAATCTACATGCAACATCATATAGTCAAACTTCTAACACCTAGTCTGGCCTTGGTACTGGTCATGTCACTGGACACCAAGGTGTATAAAGCCCTACCACCGGAGGTACAACCGTAGTTGTCCTCAATCACATCACATGTACAAATATCCAAGACACGACCACATCCATTCTCTATTTGAGGCATGACCATAGTCATCTTCCATAACATTGGGGTCAGGATGACAAGGACACACAGTCTCTTGCACCCCACATACTCAACAGTATGTGCTCCAAGTTTCCCTTAGGAATACTCATTTCACCATCTAGCAAGTTCTGACACTGAAAATGGTTCTACAACATAAGGCACTACATGATCTGGGTTTCAGTTGTTTTATTAATGCCAATTGGGTGAATTATGGATGCATCAAACAAGTGGACATACAAAACCCTAATTCATTTCTAGAAAGCATATATGTATAACCACTCTAGAAGATATAAAATGTATAAGAATACTTTCTCATCTCAATCATCACATGGTACTATTTCATTGCCACCCATGAGACTATGAGTGTCATCACATCATAACATGATATAAATCCTTATCACATTATTCCAGGGCACCAACCCTAGTCAAGATAAGAGGATTACACATCCGTAAGGGCTCAAGACATGCCTAAAGATCATTAAGACCATCATATCATTCCCTATAAGATCATCATCATCTTTCCATGCCCTATAACAAGGCTCAACAAACATCATCATACATGTGATAAAAAGGCTTAATATGATTTGCATTAAAGAGATGAAAGATGTTCACAGGATAACATAGTAGGTTTATCTTAGCATTAATAGTATCCTTTCATTATATCAACATACAAGAAGGCTAGGTATAATTGACCATCATCATATGTATAGTGTATAAGTTTAGCAAAAGAAAGCATCAATCATAAGGATATGATAAGCACTAGATAGAACCTTAGGGTTACAACAACATTAGGGAAAATATTTCATCATCATACTAATCATAAAAGGAAGGGTAGCATGATTAACCACAGTCATATATTTGCATTAGGTTTAGGTTCAACAAGACAAGTCATATTGAAGCTACAAATCAGCACTCAACAGAAACCCTAACACATGGCATCCCCATTAGATCATGAATGCATAAGGTAAAGCATTGCCCTCAAGTATAAATCCATGCATATCACAAGGTTTAACCATAAGATTGTATTAATACAAGGGAAAATGTAAGACTACAAAGTTAAGGCATTGAACCATCAGTTCTACATCATCAAAACCAAGCCATCAAATCATGGGCTTCACCCAAAACCATCAGATGTTGGGCATCAAACCAAACCATAGAATCGTGACCTTTACTTAATACCATCGGATGTGGGATAGATAAAATCATCAGTTTATATACAAGAAAAACCTTGAACCACATGTCTAATAAAACCATCGAATTGTCTAAAAGAGTCACTAACTAAACCTAGTCAAGCCATCATTTGTTACTCAAAGAACAACATCATTAGTTGACCCCGAAGAAAACATTGATTGTGGGCATGCGGCCCACCATCATTCGTGACACATTGGACCACCATTGGTTCATGTGGTCAGAAGGACCATTGATTGACACCATTGAGTGTTGAAATAGGGCAACCATCTTGTGATGACCATTGGTAAGAAAATCCATCGAATCTTAGAGTCAGAAAAAAACCATTGGTTGTTGACCATCAAATCAGAGAAGCCTTTGGTTGTTGGATAAGAAGAGCAATCAGTTGTGGAACCTAGTAGGACCATCGAGTTTGGTCAACAAGTGGTGAAACTAGCTTCAAACTCCAAGGTAAAACCATGCGATTATAGGGGAAGGAAGACCATCGAGTTCACCACTTGAAGGAGCACCAAAACCATCATTTGTTAGGCATAAGGGAGTCCAAAAAAGAATCTAAGTCATTACCATTGACCGAAACAAGAAAAGCAACCAAAATAGAACCAAGCACAAAACCATCAAGCTCCAAAACAAGAAGGAAGATAAGCATAAATCTCTAAAAGAAGACCATCATTTGAAGGGAACCAAACCATCATTTGAGGAGAGAAATTGTAAAAGAGTGAAATCATCCCTTCACTAAAATTTGAAGAATAAAACATCCATTCCAAACACACTCAAAAGGTATGCTAGAAAAGATGTAAAATTTTCAAATTTCAAATAATGGTATACTAAGACCAAAGAGTATAGCATGGAATAAAAGTAATGACTATTTTCAATTTTACAACAAGATTACAAAAGTACATCATAATCTCCCACACAAGGTTTACATATATGACACAACATAAGGATCTAGTAGAGGGAAATCTAAACCGTATCAACTTTGTCTCGAAGAATCAACTCCTTAAGCTAAATCCATGTTGGATGATATGCTCTCCTTTATATACACCTGGGGTTAGAAGCATACCCCATCAAGATGAGAAAAATAGATGACATCAACAAAAGTTGGTACGTGCATACTAACAAGAAATTGAGAAATATATGGAATACATGACGTAAAAATAAAATCCTTCCCATAGAAAAGTAAAGGACTACCCTATCAGGCATAAAAGAAAAGAATTACAACAAAAGAGATAAATAAGATCCAAGTATAAGAACCAAGGCATCTGTGTGTTTCACCTATGACAATACTAGACAATATAAACATGTAGGTAGGAAATATCACGTCTACCAAAAAAATGTGGGGTGAGTGGGAACTATATACATCTTCTCTAAATATGGATTGGGTAGTAACTGTATACATCTGCCCATAGTAGGAAATACACATCAACTCAAAATATTTTCATATGTAGGAATTTTTAATATCTACATTCATATGTGGGAATGTTCACATCTACATAAAATAACATGTAACATTATACTAGCACTCACCACATGGTGCATATCAAAAGAATAAGCAAGAATAAAAAAGAAAAAGAAAGATGAGAACATCCAACAAAATAAAGTGGGATCAGAAGATCCATGTCGTCACATAATGTGCCACATAAACATCCACTACAATGGTGGGCAAAGAAGCATGTATCACAAAAGAATGTTACACCATGAGCAAAGCATAAGAAAGGGACCTAGTGAATGTCCAAATATGATCACAAGATTAGTACCAAATAAAGTAGTTCACATGAACCATAATTTTCAAAAGAAAGAATATTGTGTAAGCTATTGTTTATAGGGGCAAGAGAATGATAAAAATAGGTGAATTGCTCCAGTCACCTCTTCATAGAAAAATATACAGTTTAGATTCTCTTTTGAATAATTCTAGGGTTTCTCTAACTAGGCTTCATAGATATCTTCATTGTGGCTTAGTTCAAGAAAACATTGAAAAAAACCAGAAAACATTATTTTTATATATAGAGTATTGTAAGGAAAATAATTTGATGCAAAAACTTTTGCGATAAAAAATTGAAATCAAGGCCCAAAATCAAACCGAGAACCAAGTCACAATATTTCCATAATATGATCTCCTATCCTACTAGTACATCATCATCATCATTTGATTCAATACTCAACTCAAACCTTATAGCATCCAAATATATATGTCAACATTAACCTATATAGTGGGGTAAAATCACCTAAAGCATCATCACATTAGGGTTTACTAATCATGATTCTAATGTGAAACTTATATCAACCTTTTGTCATTTTAAGAATAACATAGATCAATTTTAGGGTGAACATCTCACCTAGAGGGAAACTATGCAAGGTAAGGGTTTTAATGAGGGAGACAAAATTGAAATAGTCAGATTCCGTATACCATGGGATCTGATACCATTTTGTAAAAGAGTGAAATCACCCATTTACTAAAATTTAAAGAATAAAACATCCATTCCAAACACTCTCAAAAGGTATGCTGGGACATGGGTAAAATTTTCAAATATCAAATAATGGTATACAAAAGACCAATAAGTATAGAAGTGGAATAAAAGTAATGACTATTTCAATCTTACAATAAGATTACAAAATTAAATCATAATCACCCACATAGGGTTTACATGTATAATACAACATAAGGATCTTATAGAGGGAAACCTAAACCATATCAAGTTTGTCTCCAAGCATCAACTCCTTAGGATGAGTCCATGTTGGATGCCATGTTCTCCTTTACCTACACCTGGGGTTGGAAGCATAACCAGTAAGAGGAGAAACGTAGATGACATCAGCAAAAATTGGTACATGCATACTAACAATAAATTGAGCAATATATGGAATAAAGGACGTCAAAATAAAATACTTTCCATAGAAAAGTAAAGGACTACCCAATCGGGCATAAAAGAAAAGAATTACAATAAAAGAGATAAATAAGAGCCAAGTATAAGAACCAAGGCATCTATGTGTTTCACCTGTGACAATAATAGATAATATAAACATGTAGGTAAGAAATAGCACGTCTACCAAAAAAATATGGGGAGAGAGGGAACTGTATACAGTCGCTCTAAATATGGAGTGGGTAGGAACTGTATACATCTGCCCTGAGCAGGAAATACACATATACTCAAAATATTTTCATATGCAAGAATTGTTAGCATCTGCATTCATATGTGGAAATATTCACATTCACATAAAATAACATGTAACATTATACTAGAAGTCACCACATGGTGCATAACAAAAGAATAAACAAGTGTAAAAAAGAATAAGATAGACGAGAACATCCAAAAAATAAAGTGGGATCAGAAGATCCATGCCATCACATAATGTGCCATATGAACATCCACTTCAAAGGTGGGAAAAGAAGCATGTATCACAAAATAATGTTCCACCATGAGAAAAGCATAAGAAAGAGACCAAAATAATGTCCAAATATGATTACAAGATCAGTACCAAATAAAGTAGTTCACACGAACCATAATTTTCAAAAGAAAGAATATTGTGTAGACTATTGTCCATATGACCAAAAGAATGATAAAAATAGGTTAATTTCTCAAAAGAAATAATAGGGAATGCAAACATACCTTACATAGGAGTTCTAAAAGCACACTTCACCAATCTAGTTGTTTTCAAGACCACTATTTCTTGAGTTCCAATTACTCTTTGAAGAAGCAAGACACCAGGGAGAGGTTCGCAAACTCAAATCAAGAACCATGTTCGGTGGTGCATGAAATGATGATGCAAGGAAAATTTGAAACTAGAGGAGAGTCTTTAGGTGAGAATTTCATACGAGGGTAGGGTCCTATTTATATGAATTTGAGTTTCAAGGAGTGTGCGAGAAATTGCTTTGGAAGACTTGAGTAACACGTTTAGGTGTTTCTAGAATTTTCCAGTATAGGTCACGAGTAGGGTATATATGGATGTGAAATTAAATTTTCAATCCAATACAACTCATTTAACGAAGTTTCATTCAGAAACCAGGGTGTCTTGCCCAAAATACCAGACCTTGGTCCACATATACTATTCATGCGGGCGACAATGAATGTCATTTAATACAACTGTCCAACTTTGTTCTTTTAATGCATTTAATGTACAAAACTTTGTATAATTATTTGAGGGTACAAATGAAGTCCAAATAAATCCAATTTTGGTTGGTAGATAATTTTGGGATGACCAATCCAATTTTGGCATTATTCTATTTTTTAAGACTTCTAATATTTGATTCAATATTTTTAAATATTATCTCTAATTTTATCCCTTTAATGAGTTAGAGGCATCTAGAAACTTTCTAAAAATATGAAACTTGGTCTATTAGCAATATTAAACGTGAGGAACACAATTTTTCCATTAATATTTTTTCAACATATTGTTTAATACTTTTGTTCCTTAAATTATATTCTCTCTCCTAAATTAACTAAAACATTTAAGATTGTCCACATTAGTTGAAAATTTACCTATAGGCTTATTTTAGCATGTAGATTTTGAGTTTGAGATTTATTTTCTCTTTTAGAGTCATTTAATAATTTTATTTATGTATGTGACTCTCATTCTTATTTTCTTTCCTAGTTAAAATAAATTAGTTATTATTATGCAAATAATGTGAAGCTTCACCCTCAAGCAAACTAAAACATATGAAACACAAATTGGTCATTAATTTTATCTCTTGGTATTATTTAATATATTATTAAATATTTTGGACTTTTACATACTTTCTCTCTCCTAATCTACACATGTATATTAAAGATTATCCATATTACATGAAAATTCACTTAAGGGCTATCTTAATGTGTAGATTATGAATCTAAGATTATTTTCTACTTTTTTAAGTCATTAAATGATTTATATCATACTTTAAAGGAAAATCACCTTTTCTTTTCTAAATAAAATTGATATAATTATTATTATCCCAAATTTGTCAAACTTGGCCTTCAAGCCATATCATATCCAAAGAAAATGAATATGAAGTTATTCTTAACCAATTAGTCTTCCTTTTATCAATTTTATCCCACTATTCATTATTACCATTATTTCTCATATTAAATATTTCAATATCACATTATCTTGTTTAGGGAGTTATTCTTTATTTTTTTCTCATTTCTTGTTCCAAGAAAAACCATAGAAAATTCTAGATCAATGTTAATTTATCATTATTATTATCATTCTTCCAATTGTGTCCCTAATCTACAGATTACAACCAAAAGGATTATCTATTATATTTATCATTTATCTCATGTACATATTTTATGTATCCATTATTGGTCTTATGATTAATATGAGGGTATTATGTCATTTTTTTTATACATATATGTTAGGGTGATATATTCACACATTAACTATTATGATTACCATTAACTACCATTAGGTATATCCTCAACCTTGTTTGGCTAAACCTAAAGAACTAAGGTCTCTAACCTCTTAACCTTTGAATAGGATAAGGTTCTAGATTTCGGTATGCTATAGAAACATAACGATCAGTTATGTGCTCAAGATAAAACCCAAAACAATAGCTAATACATGACCATCAGTTGTCACATGAAGGTTACCAAGAACCAAACCATCATATTGCAAAAGAAGAAGACAAATTAGATTAAAAAAATTCATGACCATCATTTGAGAGCATAAACCATTGTTTGACCACATGCAAGCAAGGTCTAGAGCTTCCTCTACCAAGTAAGGTTCATGCACAAGGTTTAAGATTCATTCATGGTGATAAAACACTCAAGAAACATCATATAAACTTAAACCCTAGGAAAAGGTAGCATATTTATACTTAGGACTTCACTTTAGAGCAAGATCATGGGCATGCAAGCTAGTAGTAAGCAATAAATGTAAAAGAGAGAAATCACCCCTTTACTAAAATTTGAAGATTTGACATCCATTCCAAACACACTCAAAGGTATGATGAAATGGGCATAAATTTTCCAAATTTATTAAACAATTGGAAAGTAGTAGAATAAAGAATAACTAACTATGTTCAATTTCATAAAAGATTATACAAGATATTCATCATTCTCCCTTTAGGGTTTACATCAAGATACATAAGCAGGATCTAAATAGAGGAAAGTCTAACTACTACAATCTTGTCTCCAAAGTAACATCTCCATCAACCAAGTTCAAGTCAAAAGCTAAGATCTTCTTGTATTATCCATCACCTTGCTCAACACCTGGGTGGTTGGGAAGGAACCCAGTAAAAAGGGAAAAGGAAGAAAAAGTATGTGTCACAAAACTAGTCTAGGATAACAAGAAAAGTAAAGCTAGTAAAAATAGGATAGGGTTCATCATAAGATGAAGATAACAAGAATATGAGGCTACATTCAAAAGAAACTTGCCATTAACAATTAAATTAAAGGCATTTTGCATGTAAGATAATTATGTCTACCAAACTAAGTAGGGTTGGGGCACCTACTGGACCTCTAACCTTAGGTGAGGGGAGAATAAGAAATTCCCAATTACCTATAATAATATGGGGAGAATAAAACATTCCCCAGGGTGAATAAATACATGCCCTCTGTGGGTGGTTGTACATAAGCACCACTACTTTAAATTAAATAGAACATAAATCTACATGCTAGAAAAAGTAGTTATGGAAAGAATAATCACATGAATCAATAAGCATGGTAGTGGGGTTTAAAACCCAAAAAATAGGAAACTATGATCTAATTTGAGGCACAGGAAATTAGGGTTTCAAGAAAAGAGTTAGGTTCAATTAAGCCTCATTAGTGAATATTAGGTTAAGGCAAAAATATCCAAACTAAGATGTTAGATGCACATACCTCTTCCTTACAGCCCTAGAAACCACTTTCCAAAAACCTAAGCAAGATCAGAGTCCACTTGTCCTATTACAATAACCATGTTCATGTATTAGCATTATATACATTCATTAAAGACTTAAAACCATAAAATTAGCAACTTTTTCTACAAGCCATCGATTTAGGTCCTGAAACCATCAACACTACCTTAGTTAGGGTTTTCTGATCAAAATAACATATAATATTATGTATTTTGAAGATATGGACTTTTAAATGCATTTTTGGTGATTTTTAACTAATTAATCCATTTTCTAGAAAATCACCTTTGACAAAACTCGAAATCAACCTTTGCAAATATTTTTATTAGAAAGAGCACATTTTTTCGAGTTTAGGAACATATTTTATTTTTAATTTTGGACATACGAAAAATTAGTTATGATTTTATGAAAACCAACCAATCAGGGAATGCCACGTAGGCAAATCGGTTCAAAATAGAGAGAAAGTGAAAGAGAAGCCGGACCCGCCTGCTGACTTGGCCCAATAAGGTGCGGTCAAGTCACGCGGTCAAAGTCGGGTCAAACCTGCGGAAAAGAAAAGCAAAGGGGTAATTATGCCCCCGCGCAGAACATAGATGAAAAGAGGGAGGAGCGGCGGGGTAAAATGGTAATTTCACACGGGGGTTTCTTTCCTAACTTAAGCCGAGCCATGGTTGGTGAGTCGCAAGCTGCTGCTTGCATGAGTTTTGGGCAAAACATGAATTCTCGATGAAACTCGGTGTTTAGGTACCCAAAAGAAAGAGGAGAAGAAGTCGGATTTGAAGGTACCTGTAATTTCACTAGAGATGAAGAGAGGAGGGAGAGAGATCTACCACAAACCGCATGACTTCGGCTGCTCATCAGGGTTCGAAACGGTGACGAAACTTGCAATTGGAGGGTGCGTTGTGTTGCAAAGGCTCCCAAGAAGCCAAGGGTAGGGGTATTTATAGGTGAGGAGGTGTAGGTTTGGGTTTACATAGCTGGGGTGAGAGAGGAGCTTCATGTGATTTGGGGGTTCTTTGAATAATCATCAAAACACCAAAAAGTCAGGATAATTAGATGCAGAATAGCGAGAGGAGTCTAGAGAAAAAAAAATCATTCGATTTGGTTGTCCATAGAGAGAAATATTAGGATTTAAAAATTGAAAATCTATTCCCTATTTCCCACTCCTGACCGAGGTAGGAGACAAGCTCCCAGTCGTCTGATTCTAGATCCAATGGCCAATGATCAGCGCGAAATCACAATTGAATTTTTGATTCCCATTCAAATTCGACTAAAGTGACATGATATTAATTAATGATTTTCTCTTTCTTCTTTTAAGGGCACAAATAATTTCCATATTGGATAAAAATTGACACCTTGACTAATTTTGAGGTGTAGAATCCAAATATGGAATTAGTTTTGACTTTTGAGAACTTTAATGGGTTAAATAATTCAAAACTCATTTTCTCTTTCCTCCTTCATTTATGACTCTAATATTATCCAAATATGATGAGATTTTGCCCACTTGTCCCAATTAATGTCATAGATATGATTTTGCCATTAATTGATCATGTTTGTGCCATTTATTTAATTAATTCTTAAATTGAAGGTTCTACACACTTTCTCTCTCCTAAATTAACATGCATATTAAAGATTATCCAAATTACATGAAAATTCACCCAAATGCTATTTTTAATGTGTAGATCACGAATCTAAGATTAGTTTCCACTTTTGAAGTAATTTATTATTTTATTTAATATTGTGAGGAAAACTCATCTTTTCTTTTCAAAATAAAAGAGATATAATTATTATTGTCCTAAAATTATGAAACTTGGCCTACAAGCCAAACCAAATCCAAGGAAAATGAATCGTAGCTTATTTTTAACCAAGTAGTGTTCCTTTTATGAATTTTATCCCATTATCCAATATTACCAATATTTCTCATATTAATTAATTCCATATCACATTAACATGTTTAAAGTAACATCATTCATTCCTTTTTCTCTTCCTTGCTCCATAAGGCTAAGGAATGATCTAGAACAATTTTTTTTATCATTATCTCATATATGTGGTAAATTTTCATATTAGACCCTTGTTAAAATATCTACTGAGGTATTTATGCATAAACCCAAATGTTGGCATAAATGGTGATCAAAATCACCCCAAACCTCTAATAATTCCACAAATTGAATATAAAGGCCAAAAAGGATAGAAATGAAAGGAAAAGATGGGAAAGAGGGCCAAAAGGCAAAATGTACATGATTTAACATGTTACAATAAACATGAATAAAGTTATATAACTCGCCTCTAGGAAGAAGATGCAGCTCCAAATAGCAAGGAAGCTCGAGGAAAAAAATCCTAGCTTGTGCTCTCCACTTGTCCAAGCTACCTCCTTCTCCAAAGATGAAGCAAACCCTAGGTTAAGGGAGCAAGAAAGAGGTGTTATTTAAGCTCTAGTGAAAACTCTACCATGAAACACCATGGTTCCATCCAAGAAGAAGGAAGGAGGTAGTATAGTAAGAGAAATGAAGGCAAGATGGAAGAAATGACTTGCTTAGGTCAAGAACAAGCAAAGGAAGCTCCACAAGCACCAAGAGAGGGTAGATCTGAACCCTAGGTGCACATGCAAGGAGATCGGCCACCTTTTTCTTCCTTGGGCACCTTATTCTTCACTTAGACAAGGAGGGAAGAGATCTAGACATTAGGGAAGAAGAAAGGGAATCCAAAGGGTTCATTTGCATGCTAGAGGGAAGGTACAAGAAGTTATGGGTCAGAGGGGAGAGAAGGTTAAGGTGTCCTACTATGTTTACCATGTACCCATGGCCTAAAGGGTCACGTACATGCAAAGAAGTAGTTCCATCGGTTGTGGGAGTCTACAGGTCCATCATATGTTGGCTTCCTTGGGTGGCCATCAAGTTTCAAAGCATGGTGACCATTGGTTTTGGAACCCTAGGTCATAAGGGTGAAAACCATCGTTAATCACCTCTCTAGGTGAATCACCGACCCAAGGATCCTCAAGAGGGTAAACGATCAACCCTCACACCTCAAAAAACAACCAAGGACCCACCATAGGATCTTAACTCCATTAGATCTTAACCACCCATGAGGACCATCGAGTTATGGCCTCCAAGGTAGCTCATCCATGAGAGCAAAACCTTAACTCAATCCTAGATGGATATCACCATCGAACCAAGGTGCATCTAGGAACCCCAAGGAACAACAAGCTCAATCATGATAAGAAAACATGTAAGGAACAACAAAATTGTGAAAAATTGCAAAAAAATCTCAGATATGGGTAAATTGTAGAAAAGCCCAAAATAAACATATAATTGCATAACTTGCACAAACGGTATCCAAACTGGAGCATACTTGAAACTTAACCTTAACACATGATATCATAGCACATATTATGGTTATTTAACATTTTAAGCATCCAATTAAGGTAAGAAAGCATGTTGAATCAAAAATTAAAGTCAGGGGTCTCACATTAGGTACATGAAAAGGATCAATTCAATCAAGCCATAGCTTGATCAAGTTCAAGTCAAAACAATGCAAATGCACTCTTGTGGAAAAATGCCCTAAATAACTTAGGACAATTTTTGTAATCATTTTTATTGATGTTATGAATTGTAACTAAGCTGAAGAATAATTAGGAGTGCTTAATTTGAACATTTAATCACTTCAATGACATTTTCCAAAATGCATCACAGGTTGTTTGATCATTTGAGTTTCCCACTTAGAAACTCGACCGACACCTAGGATGGGTCTTGGAAAATGTCTAGGTTTGGAAAAGTTTACCTCAAGATAAACTTGACCGAAGCCCAACACTAGCAAACTGATTTTAAGCCATCGATCGAGTATCATCTAGGATAAACTTGACTGACAACTCAAAATTAGCTTGTCGCATAGTGCAATCCCCAAGTTACCTTTATGGAAACTCGACCGACTGCACTTTATAGAATGTGCAAAAAAAGTGATTCTAACTAGTGGAGTGTTGTAAAACTCAAAATTATATCCATTGCAACACCCAAAATGGCTAAAAAGCATTATTTAGTGCTTCTAGTGGCTAGTGGACATCCCCAACTATAAATAGGACCCCTTGGGCTTCATCACAAGTTTTCTCCTTCATGCTATTCAAACTCCTAGATATAGTTGAGTGAATTTTGTTAACTACAGCCCCTTTCTATCTCTTGCTTACACTTCAAAATGTCCATATGAGTGAGATTGGCTATGCGTGAGAGAGCTACTCTAGTGTACTCTTGTAAAGATCTCAAAGCTTCCTTTTTCCAACCCATTTCTCAAGAGAAAAGTTGGTGAAAAGCTTCTACAAGGTGAAGGAGAAGGTGAAAATCTTCTCTAAGGTGAAGGAGAAGGTGAAGAATGGAGATCCCTGAGAAGAGTAGGTAATGATTTCAAGGTGGAAGACTTTTTTCTAGAAGTGGAGCTCCTTGGTGAAGGTGTCCAACTCCTTGAAAAAAGTGGGTAAGCCCTTGTAGAGGTTGAAGACTCTTACTCAAAGGACAGGTAAGACCTTGTAAGGTTTATTGACTCTGTTTGGTCCTTAAACAAGAAGGCTATGTATCCTTGCCCTACAAAAGGAAGGTCTTATTGTATGTCTTATAATGGAATATATGTGTGCAATGGTTGCAAAATCCTAGAGCTTGACCTCTCTAGGTAGTGGACCAAATTTCTCCTAAATTGGAAATTGAAATCACTCTACATATATTATTCTTGATCTTATTCAATCTCTCTCATCTTGCTATGTATGTTTAGTTGCACTTCAAATTACATATTTGCAATCCTATATCTTGAAGTAATTTGAAGATATAAAGAACCTTGTGAAAGTGTTTTTAGTTTTATTCACCCCTAGAGCCCATTGATCGTAAAATAATGACTTTCCCCAATTTTCATCCAGGGACAGACCCCTTTGGTGATTGGATTCACTTGGCCATGCCTATATAAGGCACAATAGTTCCACCTAGAAATGGTGCAAGACCCCTTGGATCTAGGATAGGGCCTTCACGTCTCCAATTCCTTAGTGAAACTCTGCTCTTCTCTTCTTTTCTCCTCCTTGTTCTTCACAAGCAGTTCAAAACACCATCCTCCCAGCCCTAACATCCTCCATTCAATTGAAGACTGCCAGTGATTTCAATGGAGCCCAACGAAAGTGGGTGCACCATCACATGGCTCTTTGATGCCTTAGAGCTCAAAGTCAATAGTTAAGTTGATCACCCAAGCATGACACAGCTTGGCCGTGAGGTTAATATGAAAACCACATGAATGACCTCTTTGCTCCTGAGGTTAACAAAGAAAGTTAAAGGAAACTTCATCATTTCGTTCTATGTTCTACCTCAAAATCATTGGATCCAGTTCCTGAGATGGCCACATGCCATTGTCCAGTCCGTACCCGCATGGAAAATGCATATGATCCAATTATGTTTACATGGAAGCCCCCCATTGGTCTCGAGGTAAATTTCTTGAACATAATATTGAAAGTGATTGGTAGCTCAGATCATTACAAACCATCAATGAAAATTGATCAGGAGAAAAGAGAGGAACATATATAAAAATATAGTTGAGACCTAATTTTGATCCCAATTCCAAAAGTAGTGCTATTATGGATTAGAGTGATGAATAATACATGGAAACCCTAGATTTGGATATTAAAGGGTTGAAAATGTTAAAAACCTTTCTTTTGTGTTATTATCTAAGATTGTTACATATAACGATAAAAGAGATAATGATGATAATGATGACATGATAAATAGGGTTTCTATATTGGATAATCATATATATATAATGATTAGGGTTTTTAAAACTAAGATCATAACTTGTGAATAATCTTAATGAAGTTAATTTGATCTAGATGTTCATAATGAAAGGATATAATGGATATAATAATCAGAGTTTCACATAATGATTAATATGTGACAGAACTAGGGTTTGTACCCTTATTCTTTATCCAAACCAAGACAACTCTAAACTCTATATTAGGACTTGAGTAGGGTTTAATCTGATTAATATGATGGTGACACTTTAGGATTACATACATGCAAATTAAATGTCAAGTTGTTTGGATTCCTTTTTGCTTGCTTGATTGGATGATATGCTAAAAGTACTTGAAGTATGATTGCATAATCTGCATGGTTCTACATTGAGGTACGTGGTTACACTTATGACTTCTCGCAATATTGATTGTTGAGGTTTGTCAAGGATTTATCAAGGATTGCTAAAATAAACTTTGGATGTTAATTTACATTCTACTCAATCATAATGATAGTATGAGTATCACATAAAAAATTAGAACATGTGAACAAAATTCCAATTCTTGTTTGCAAGTAATTGATCAATTATATGATGTTATTTTAGTTGCAAACTTTTGCATGCACCCACACACAAAGTATAGAAATATACTAATCCGCATTTTTTTTCACACCATTTTAGGTAAATACAAAATATGAAGATATCAAGACTTGATGAGTCAGATGAAATCCACCAAAAAATTAAATCTAAGTAAATGAGGATTAGTTAGACACTTCTTCTCAATATGTATTAGTTTTATGTTGGAAATTCATGTATTTCCTTAGAGGAGCATCATTGTATAACTTGTAAACAATATTTTTGAATTAATGAGAATCATTTACTATTATTTGTTATTTTGTTAAATCTATATCTTGGGAATTTTAGGCCATGGCTCTCAACTTTGAGGTCTTTCCTTAATTGGAGGATGCTGAAAACTGAGGTCGTTACATTTGGTATCAGAGCCCCAGATTTTATAAATAATATTTAATAATTTATAATTTCAAGTAATTCATATAAATCTAAGGAGAACTATTAAGGCATTACCTGATGGAAATGGTGTCTAGAATGGATCATGGTTTTGGAGGCTGGCAATATTTTCCTCTACACCATTAAGTTGGTATGTGAGGACTCCCTTAGGAAATGATACCGGCTTGGCCAGAACCTAGGGTTTGCTTGAAGTAATGTTTCGTATAAGTCTTCTCATCTCTAATTTCATCCACTTCTCATCTTCTTGCTTACTAAACCCTAATTGACACTTCCCTCCTCATCTCAAGTTAGGGTTTTTGAGAAGAAGTAGGATTGAGGCATCCTCCACCAATTAATGTACATGTATATGGAAATAATGATAAAGTAAAATGTTTTGTGGGTTTTTCTTTATAGAAATAAACCCTAGATGGAGCTAGGGTTGCTCTAGGAAAACCCTTGGTGGGTCAAGGGCATCATAAAACCCTAAGGTGCAGGGGGTAGTCCCTAATCAGAACCCTAAACCCTAATCTAGGGGAATGAGAGTAGTGTGGGTGATATAGTAAACCTACACATATAAACCCAAATTAGGATAAAAGGACTAAGACAAATCCAAAGGAGTTTAGGTGACCAATATTTTCATGCATGCCTATGTGTGGAGGATCTTGACACAATTCGTTGGGGGGGGGCAAAAATATCCCATTTATTAAGTTTAGGTCTATTAAGACTAGATACGGTACAATTTATATCTTACCTTGAGTATCAATTTTTTCCATAAAAAAGGAATGCCAATAAAATTATTTTGCTTTTACAAACATTGTATATTTTTATAATTAATTAGGCATACAAAAATAAAATCAACTTAAATAAAAAAATCAAATATAAACCGTTATCTACTTTTAAAATTAGCATATACTTATCAATTTCTAAAAGTACATCATTTGTTTCTTTATAATTTTGTAGTAATCATTAGTATATTCATTTTCAAATACTTCCCTAGAATATCATAGTAATTTTGTTTTTACGTAGTGCATGGTAATATAGTATTAAAAATCCAAAATTTGGGGGGGGGGGTGCCCCCCCAACCCTACTAAAGATCTGCTACTAATGTGGAGAAATTCATTCATGATTCATGAGTAGGGTTTTTAGAAACATAAGTAACCTATGAGTAACACATAATATAAATATAACTTTCTCATCACCATAATGCTATATTTGGAGAAATGGATGACTAGAGAATACCCCCCAGCGAGTGGGTATGCTACCCCAACAAGTGGGTATGCTATTGAAACTACCCTAGTGAATGGGTATGTTATTGAAACTACCACCAAATGAGTGGGTATCCTATTGAGACTACCCATAGTGAGTGGGTATGTTATTGAGAATACCCCAGTGAATGGGTATGCTACACCTAATGAGTGGGTAAGATATTGAATCTACTCCTAGAGAGTGGGTATGTTATTGAGATTACCCCCAATGAGTGGATATGCTACCCTTAACGAGTGGGTATGCTATTGGAACTACCACCAATGAGTGGGTATGTTACTAAAAGGGTCCCCCAGTGAGTGGGTACATCATGATGATTACCCCCATCGAGTGGGTACACCATAGAGATTGAGCACATATGAATTGAGAAGTTATAATAGAAATGCATGCTTGACATATTTTGGTTACATAAAAATGAAAATATGAAACCCTCGAATCAACTTTTAGGGTGGGTGTTACAACCTGGGGTGGGTCAACCCAAGAATGGCAAAAGAACCCATGGGGGAGGCAAAACCCTAAACCTGTGGGGTCGGGTTGTGGCTAGAGAGCCTAACCTCATCCTGTGAGTAAAAAAGACACCCTAGGTTAGGACCCTCCTTAGAAGGGTGATTTCACAAATTAGTTTAAGAACTGAGGCAACCTTGAATCTCACCTAATGCTTGAAAGAAAAAACAAGTATATGAAACATGAAAGTACATATGTTGAGTACAATTCCTTGAACCCAAGTATGCCATCTCTAAGGAACATGAGGAGAAGTCTCTATGGAAGTGGATGACAATATGGGACCAAGCCCAAAAGGGAAGGTCTCCATGAACCCAATTCATGGACATAAGGTAAATAATGTATACTCCAAGAGATGAAGAAAATCTAGGTTAAAGAATTACATAAGAATATAATGTGATAAAAATGGTTAAAGTTGTGATATCTCAATAAACCCTAGGAAGGGTAGAGCCTTGAATCAATCCTAAGGTCAAATAGGGAGGATTAAAGGTACATAAGACCCATGAGGTTAGGAGGTGACCATGTCCTAAGTGCATAGGAGCATGGGTTCAGGAGATAGCCAACCATGTTGCCTGAAGTCCATGGGTCAGGAGATTGGCCACCTTCATGAGTTCATGAGGCCCGAGGAGTAAATATGAGAGGTACTCCACAAGTGTATAAGGCTAACGAGGTCAAGAGATGATCACTCTGAAGGTACATGTTCCCCTAGAGACCGTAAGGAAGTGAGTAAGGCTAATGAGACATGAGGTGTAAATATAAAAGATACAAGAAGTCATATAGTAATGAAATGGTCCACAAACTCAAGACTAAGAAAGGCACTTGACTTTATGAAATATAAGAATATTGTGGATTTAAAAGAAAGTATGGTTTGGAGTCATTGTCCAAGTGATTCAACCTAAAAAAATTGAAATTTAAAGATAATGTGTGGGTACACCATCTCCACTCTTGGAATGGGATGAACTTTGTTTTTGCGTTGTAGTCAAATGCTTATTTGATCTCATTATGAGTGAAAGAGATTGCATAGACACATGTTATGATTAATATTGACATTTGAGGATGAATATCTTAAGTTGAGTTCTAATGACATGATCTAGGATTTGAGGTATTACCACACCTTTATGTGGAAATAAATGGATAATAGGTTGGAAACCTAGGTGAAAAGGAAGTCAGCAAGTGAAATTGAAATCATAAATAAAAATGTAATCTTCATGAGATGATATAATGTAAATACTAAGGATGTGTATATACCTTGAATCAAATTTAAGTACCAATCATAGTAATAATGTGAGGAATTTGCATATCAATAAAGGATTTTGAAGATATCGAAGTAGGGCTGCTAACCCTAAGATTTGAAACTGAGGTGACTTCACTAGTACAATAATGGTTTGTAGGGTTGGTTTTTTTAAGCCTGTAGCATCACATTTTAACTGATGCCTAAGTGGTCGTCGCTATAGAATTTTCTCTATAGGGTCGGTTTTTCAAAACAAAGAAAACCGACCTTATTGGGTAGCATCAGGTTGGCACAAACTAAAACTCGAGGCAATGGCTGCACTGTTGCGTCACTTATATCAAAATAAAATTGACCCAAGAGAGGTACAAAAACTGACCTACCCCGATGTCTCTAAGGTCGGTTAAATGTAGAAAACTGACCCAGAAGTGGGTACAAACCTAGTAACAGTAGAGGTCTAAGGTCGGTTATATATAAAAAACAGACCATATTGGTCTATAAGAACCGACCTGAAGAAACTATTATTTAAAAACTGATCCAATAGACCCAATAGACCCAGTAGACCCAAAAAAAATGATCCTAGAGGATATAAGGTCGATTATTTAAAAACTAACCCAATAGAACTGGTAGACCCAAACAAACTGATCCTAGAGGCTATAAGGTCGGTTATTTATTAAAAAAACCCGACCCTAGAGATATTCAAGGTCGGTCAAATGAAGAAAAACTGACCCAACAATGGTACAAAGTAATTTGCTGAAGCTGTTAGGTTGGTTATTTTGAAAAACTGACCCTAGAGGTCTCTAAGGTCAGACTCATTTAAAAACTGACCCAATAGACCCAGTAGACCCAAAAAAACTAATCCTAGAGGCTATAAGGTCGGTTATTTATAAAAAATTGACCCTAGAGGTATTCAAGGTTAGTCAAATGAAGAAAAACTAACCCAACAATGGTACAAAGTAATTTGCTAAAGCTGTTAGGTTGGTTATTTTGAAAAACCGACCCTAGAGGTCTGTAAGGTCGGGCATATGCAAAAATTGACCCAATAGACCTCGTAGTTTTTTATCTTGGAGTCTATGAGGTCGGGTATTTCTAAAAAATCGACCCTAGAGATCTACAAGGTCGGTTATATGAAGAAAACTGACCCAATATGGTACAAAAACCTGAAGAAATTTGCATTGAGGCTTTTAGGTCAGTTATTTTAAAAAACCGACCCAGTAGGTCTATAAGGTCCGTTATTTTAAAAATCTGACCCTAGAATTTTCATTTTTTTTTTAAAGAAAAATTTTGCAGAATAGAAATTTTCATAATAGAAACCTGCATAACAAAAATCTGCTTTACAAAGTTCAAAACCTGTAATAGAAAGTAGACTTGCAAATGCAATGATGTAAGCTAGAAATTCATTCCAAAGCCATTTTCTAGCTTTTATGTCCAATCCTTTTTGAATTGATGTATCAATTTCCAAACCACACAATTCATAACAACAGTAATTCACATATTCAGTTGAGACATATTCATACACATAGAACAGACTAACATTCACAAAATGATAGATTGCAAGTATAAGATGATATTAAAATCATGTCAGATACAAAAGTAAATTTAAAAGAGTTTCAAAACTGCATACATAAATGAAGCTATGCATTCAATCCAATGCAATAGTGACTTCATTTAGAAAAGCATCTGACCACTCTTCTCAGAATTCATTTAAATCATCAGGTGTGTAAGGCTGAGTTGTAAAGATCTACAACAAAAAATGCACATGCTAATATTTTATAAAATGACTACATCTCACTTGTAAATTTATGATGTTATTCTTTATTACCTGATCTATAGTCTGAATGTCATGTGATGCTCTTTTGACAATATCTTGCATATATTTCATTACATAGTAGCTACAAGCCCAATCATTATTCTGTATAGGACACTACAAATAAAGAATTATACTTAATATTAGTAAACTAATATAAATAGAGTTGAGATAAGACTATAAGAGTTGACATTAATACATTTTTTTTGGATAAGGTAAAATATTACTAGATCATCAAAAGAGCATATAGGGGTAAACCACCCCGTATACTATACAAGGTCACTTAAGACCCCACCTCAAAATGACCTCAAGATTAACCTTCAACAGGCACCCCGGGTTCGCTTTACAATTCCAAGCCAACCTATTTACAAAAGCATCAAACACATGGTATTTATCACTCCCACTCTTACTGTGAGTTCTAATGTTCCTCTCATACCATATATGGAACATGAGGCCGGTCCACACCAGGTCGGCAAACCTCCTATGATGTATGTCCCCTCTGTACCTACTAAGCATCCAAGTCAAGATGTTATTGATACCCGTGGGGGGTTGCCACCCCCACATGATCTTGAGAGAGGACCGGGTCCAAAGATACTTGGTGAAGTCACACTAAAAAAAGAGGTGTTGCTGCATTTCGTCGACCTGATGGCACAATGGGAAAGCGCTCATGCTGCCATTGAACCATCTGCTGGTTATGTCACTGGTGGAAAGCCTCCCCAAAATCACCCTGTAAGCACAGAAGCTCCATTTGGGGCAGTGGAAGCTCCCCCAAAGCAGCTGGTACCAAGGAACTTGAGGTTGATTGTGGTTGATTTTCCAAGGCATCCCACCAGCAATCACTCTCCAGTTCCCGTGCATCTCAACATAATTCATCTTGCAAAACATCCACTCATCACACATTCTCCTCCAAGCTCTAGAAGAACCACCAATGTCAGCTCCAGTATCAAGGCAGCCACCATAACGATCTCTCATCCATACACTCTCGGTAGAACTAGGATTAACAAGGAAATCATGGACCCTTCTCGCAGTAGCTTCCAACATGATATCTGAGGGTTCGACCAAACCCAACCCTCCTCCCTGTCTCGGTTGGGCAACCTCCGCCCACGCAACCGCACGATGCATCCCACTCCACAAAAAACCACACAAAATCGATCTCATTTTCCCCAAGACGAACTCGGGTATCACTGTGAGTCTACACCAGTAGCGGATCATACTAGTCAGAACAGAATTGATCAGCACCGCCCTCCCGTCTAAGGAAACCTTCAAACCACTCCACGTCTCAACCCTTGCACGCAACCCATCCAGGAAAGCCTGATAATCAGCCCCTTTCCCAACACCACCCGACAAAGGAACACCCAGGTATTTGGTCAGAAAACACCCGATCTCCAATTGGATGGCCTCTTTTAATCTTCCTCTCCTCAAATCACAAGATTTTGATAGAAACACCTATGATTTAATATCACTGATATGTAAGCAAGTAAGCTCAACAAACTTCTCAAAAATATGTCTCACTCCACGGAACACCTTAGCATGGGCCACCACAAAGAACATGAGGTCATCTGCAAATATCAAGTGTGACATGACTTTAGTGCCTTGGACTTTGTACGTCTTTATAGAACAATCTTCTTTAGCTTTGACCATGAGATGAGATAAGTTCTCCATAATCAGAGTGAACAGTAGGGGTGACAGAGGATCACCCTACCTCAATCCATTCGAGGCTTGGAACATTCCTTTTGGGACCCCATTTACCAGAATTGAGAAGGAAGTTGTTTGTATGCATTGCTTAATGATGTTGATAAATCTCTCAGAGAAACTGAGAGCCTCCATCCTACTCCACAAACCATGCCAAGAGACATGATCAAAAGCTTTAGCTATATCCACTTTGATACATGTCTTCTTGGATCTCCCCTTGACTTGGAAATCTCTCAAGAATTCCGAAGCCAGTAGAACATTATCAGCGATAACACGCCCTTTCACAAACATCATTTGGTTGGGTGAAATAATATCAGGCAGAATACTCTTCAACCTTCCTGCCAGCAACTTTGCAATAATCTTGTAGACAACCAAATAACAAGCAATAGGGAAGAAGTCACTCATGACAGACGTGCCAACTTTTTTAGGAATAAGCCTAATAAAAGCGTGGTTTACCTGTCGGACCATCCTCCCCCTACAAGGAACCACCTCACCGCATTACACACTTCCCTTCCAACTATATTCCAACAGCTATGGAAGAACTTCACATTGAACCCATCGGGGCTCGGTGCTTTGGAAGCACCAATGGAGAAAGCCACGTGTTTAATCTCTGTGTCAGTAGCTAACTTCAGCAGCCCGATATTCATACTATCATTGACTTTTCTTTCAAGACCAGAAACATGCCTTTCACTATTTCTATCCTCACTATTGTACAGCTAGGTGAAGAAATTCACAGCCATCTCTTCAACCTTAGCTTCCTCATCAACAAGCTCTCCCTTGTCATTCATCAGATTATGTATATGGTCCTTCATGTTATTTCTTTTGATAGCCGCATGGTAGGTTTTAGAATTGTTGTCACCATATTTAAGCCATTTGATCCTGCTTCTTTGCCACCCATAGATTTCATAGGCCTTTTCCAGCTATCCCAATCTAATGCAAGCATTAGTATCCTCCTTCATGATTGTGTGATCATTCAGTTGCATTCTTAACTTCTCAGCAGCAATGTTATATCTCTCCTTGGCCTCTTTTATGAGGTTAGGAAGGTCAATAAGACTTTTGGACCAAGCCTTTAGAGCCACCTTTACCTTCTTCAGTTTTTCAGCCACCACAAAGAGAGGATTACCAATAACCCTCACATTCCAAGCCTCACTAATCACCCCCTCAAAGGAAGACCAATTAAGCCAATGGTTAAGAAATTTGAACGGTCGTTTCGTGATCTTTTTTTCACTAAGATGAACTTCTAACCAAGCATGGTCACTATTAGGATGAGCACCCAGTCTGAGAGAGGCCTCCGGAAAAACCTCAAGCCACGCTTCATTGACCAAGCCTCGATCAAGGTTACTTGAGATCCTTCTTGTCGGTGATCTTTTATCATGCCACGTGATTAAGCCACCACTCATGTTTAGTTCAAAAAGCCCCACCGCATCCACAACCTCATTGAATCTCCTGAGAATCGATTCGGGGATGGGCAGCCCACCCCATTTCTCTCTAGCTTTTCTGACCTGGTTAAAATCACCCACAACAATATGCGGTAGAGCCTGTTGCGTGGATTCCACCATAAAATCCCAGAGCTTCCTTCTTTCTACCTCCGAGTTGGAGCCATACACAGCAGAGAGCACACAATGGAAACCACCAGTATTAATGCAACTCAATGTGACTAACTGGTCACTTTCAAAGATCATTTGGACATCCAAAATCAAAGGATTCCAACCTACCACGATCTTCCCACCTTCAATGTTGTTCAGATTAGAGCAACAATTCCAACCACCAGGAAACAACCCATTAACTCTATCAGCAACTTGTCTCCGGATTCTCATCTCCAGGCACACCACTAAAGAGGATTGCCTCTCTGTGATGATATTTCTGAGGGTCCTTTGCTTACCCAGAAGGGAAGCACCCCTCACATTCCACACAAGGACA
Organism: Alisma plantago-aquatica; assembly: GCA_963693085.1. Lineage (NCBI taxonomy): Eukaryota > Viridiplantae > Streptophyta > Magnoliopsida > Alismatales > Alismataceae > Alisma > Alisma plantago-aquatica. The sequence continues at coordinate 1,883,199,100 of OY856409.1, forward strand.
TTCATTGAGAAGGTATGACCCCCTCCCCTATCACAGGGAAGTGCTCATGCCCACCTTTCCTGCCTCTCCCTCTTCCTCTAGGTGTCCTGTCTACACCATTTTTGTTGCGGGTACTCACCCTTCTGTTGGACTGAACCACCACTTCATCATGCTCCTGGTCAACAAGAATCTGGAAAGGGTTCAATGAGCTTTCACAAGCCTCCCGAACCTGTTTGACATCATCAGCAACATCCACATCTGTTGGGCCTTCTGCAACCGGGTTCATCACAGACTTATCAGCATCCACGATCAACTGAGTACCAGAATCTGCATCACAAGGAGCCTCATGCGGAGCCTCAAGCGGCCTGTCGTTCTCCAAAACATCAGTAATCACAATGTTAATTGTGGAAGTCTCCTCAGCAGTAACAGCAGCCACTATCGTCATCTGCTCCAGGTTAGTCATCGCAGCAGTCCGAGGAGCAGAGAAGACCTGGTTATTGGTGCCTCTCTTCTTGTTGTTCCTCTTAGGGGGTCGGGATTTTGATCTACCCCTGATCACCAGAGGTTCCGCAAAGGCCTCCCTCGCACCCGAGCATCTCTTGGGCAGATGCCCCAATACCTTGCAGGTGTGGCAATGGTCTGGCAAGGAATCGTATATGATCTTTATCTCCAGTTCTTCGCCATTAGGCATCTCCAACATAACCACCGGGGAAGGCACTCGATCAGCCGCGATCTTGATGCAGAGATGAGGAGCGCCCTCCTATCTCCCCTCCATCCAGAAGTCCACGACTTTGGGTATTACCATAGCATACCCGATGATGGTAAGGGCTCTTCTCGTCCAGTGTCGCCCCAGGTCCAGAAGCGTGATCCAAATCGGGGCGGTGGTGAGCGCCGCACGCCTGACGTCCGCCTCCAGAGTCGACTTCCTCGTCAAAACTAACTTGTTGAGGAAGAACCAGGGGCATTAATACATTACTATAAGAGGTACATATAAGACTAAGACCTCAAAGTAGCTACCTTGACATTTTTCAAACTCACTATCTTTAATTTTATAGGTATTCGTCCTCCACCTTCACAAAAAGCCTTTATAGCCCTATCAATTAAAATGATTATGATATTTGTCAAAATAGAAATTCTAAGTAGAAATATCATGTTGAAGCATAACAATTGATGTGGTAGAGACTAAATTTATGCTTACTCCATAGTTGGCAATTTCAGTTTGTGGCCCCTTTTTGTTTTTCCCATTGGATCAAGATAATAAAAAGTCATCATCTTGGGACAACCACCACTAATTCCCAATGTCTAGATCTGAGCAAGAATAAAACAACCATTAAAATAAAGAAATTTAGTCAATATTTAAATTATATTGAATAATAATACTTACTAGATGTTAAAAGGAATTAGAATAATTTCCTTCCCACACTAGCAAAATATTTGAATGCAGTAGATAAGTACTCATTCACATCCTCAATATGTGTCTCCACGTGACTAGTGACTAAAGTAACTAAGAATCTAACATTCTTTATATCAAAGTTTATGGCCTCAATATATAAATGGCTATAAAACATTTGTAACCATTTCATATATAGAAATAAGTCAAAAATGTGTATTGGAATTTTCTATATTGATGGATCCTTACCTTATACATACTTCTAATATCGAAGTATTTAGCCAATCGTACCGGAACAACTCTATAATATCATCAAGAAAAATTTGTGTGGGTTTGTGTGTGTGTATGTATATATATATCCCTCAATCAAACATATTAAGTCTAAGATGCTTTCCATTAGCAACACCCATGAAAAGATTGATTGATTATGCGTGGGCATGCCAAGCATGGTGCACTATCCATCTCGTGGAAGTGTGATGGTACTTTTTTGGGCTTTCCAAGCGGGGTGCATTTGTATCTTGTTGGCTCTTGGGTCAGACTTAACTAAGTGATCTTAAAGAGATTAATCACTTAGAGGCATGCAGATGACTATGGCAAAGAGTTGCACATACCATCTATCCAAGAGTTCCATAAGATGCAATTAGAAAAAAATGTATACCTTAATGATTGATTATGGACGTTGGCATTGGCCAAGTAATAAATCAATTATTTTGGATATTGGCTCACTAGAAGCTTGTGCGCTGCAATGTTCACAATTGATAAGTGAAGGCTGTCAATTTGAAACAAAATAATGAGAGTGATAATTAATTAAATACCTAATTAAACATCATCAATTTTGAATTAAATCAAATCAAAATTTTGTGAAAAAAATTGCAAATTTCTCTTATAGAATCAAATGGAAACAAACAAAACTTTTTCTCAATGACCAGTCCTTTAGAATGGCACGTTAAATGGGAATAACTTCCACGATTGGTTCAGGATGTTGAGAATTGTTCTCATATACGAGTGCAAGTTCTATGTCCTGGAGACACCAGAGCCACATGAACCTGCTCCCACTGCACTAAAGGATGACATGGATGCTTGCAAGAAGCTTAATGAAGATGTTGTTGATATCAAATGCCTAATGATGTACTACATGAACTATGAGTTGCAAAGACAACTTGAGAACATGGATGTTATTGAGATGGTAACAGATCTTAAGAACATGTTCCAAAATCATGTAAGACATGAGAGATATGAAGTCTCCAAGGCACTATTCAAATGTAACATGGAAGAAGGAGATCCAATAGGTCCTCATGTGCTCAAGCTCATTGGGTATGTGGAGAACCTTTCTAGACTGAGATTTCCCTTGGGTCAAGAGTTGGTAACTGATGTGTTACTGCTAGAGTCATATAGTCAATTTGTCATGAACTACAACATGAATGACTTTGACAATCCGTTGATAGAGTTATTTTGTATGTTGAGAACAGATGAGGAACAAATGAAGAAAGACAAGCCCAAGTCTATTTCAAAATAATAGTTAATGTTCTATTTCAAAATATATGATCTTTTATGGCAAGTACCACATATATCTTATGATATTTTTAGGATCCAAAGATAAATATTTGTAACATAAATACCAAAAGATTAATACTTGATAACTCAAACAATCTATAGCTATAGTATTGTCATCAAGAGTACATAAATGAGAAAAGCATTTCTAGAATCCATGATGATGTTTATCTAGACTCTTTGGTAATTGAACCAATAGAGACATGCAAATCTTATCTAGTGAGAAACATAACAAAATCACCTTTCACTAGATGTAGTGGGGAGTGAATATTCTATTGGGACTTGTACATATTGATGTATTAGACCTTTCAAAAGAAATACTAAAGGTACCTGCTGGTACCTCATTATGTCTTCTAATGACATCAATAGATATGGTAATTTGTATTTAGTGAAATACAAGTATGAATCTCTTGAAGTGTTCAAGAAGATCATGAATGAAGTGCGTAACAACCTTGTAAAAGTATTAAGACACTTTGATATGATCAATATTGAAACATTTTACACCAAGAGTTTGAGGACCTTCTAGAGACTTTGATAGTGTATCACAAATGAACTCTAACTGAAACCTAGTGATGTATTAGAAAGAAGGAATCACACCCTAACAAGTCATAGTGTGATTATCAATGAATATAACTTATCTTCTAATTTCCTTTTGGGCACATGTTTTACAGTAAAACAAGGTACCGCCTAAAATGGTTTGAAAGGCACCATATAAGATATGGCTTGCGACATGTCCTGATATGTCTTTTAATAAGATTAGTATTAAAACTTATACAAGAAAATAGTTTCTTGACTAGCTTTATCTAAAAATCACATAAATGTTAGTTTGTTGAATATTACTTTCATACCAAACCAACAAAAAAGGTGTTTGTTGAAAGGATGGCTAAGTTCCAAACAGATCAGTGGGAGTAAAGTAGAACTCAAAGAGTTGAAGATCAACAATAGAAAATTGAACCTAAGGAGGTACAATGGGAACTAGGAGAATCAAAAATTATTGTAGAATCTCAAGTTCCTTATGTAATACAAGACTCATAAATCTAGTAGAAAACATCATGAGCTTAAAATATTATGATATATTATGAACTCATATATGTTGTAAGTTGGTCATTAGATGATGAGCCAACAACCTATCTAGAATCTAGTGAGGGTCCAGAATCTGAGAAATGACATGAAGCTATTATAACCAAAATGGAGTCCATGTACACCAATAAGGAATGACCTTAGTGGTACCACCTAAAGGGGTAAAAAACCATAGGGTGTAGTTGGGTTTTCAAGAGGAATACCAACATGGATGACCTAAAAGAGAAGATTGGTTATGAAGGCTTTCAAACAAGTTCAAGGTGTTGAACATGATGAAATCCCTTTACCAACTATTATGGTTATGTCCATTAGGATCATTCTTGCCATTGTAGCTTGTTAAGACTATGATATTTGGCATATGGATATTAAAATTGCATTCATTAATAGGAACATTTGGAGATGTGTATGTAACACGGCCTAAAGGTTTTACAACTCCATTAATGTAAATAAAGTCTTTAAGCTACAAAGAGAAATCTAGAGATTGAATCAAGAATATCAGAGCTGGAATCTTTGATTTGACAGGATAGTCAAAGAGTTTGATTTTGGTCAAAATAAAGATGAAATCTATGATTACAAAAGATTTAGTGGGAGCATATTCATATTCATATTTTGTTCCACATATTGATGAGAAATAAGATTCTAATATTATAAGTTAAAAAATCTGGCATGGAAAGCACCTTGTATTTGAAGCATTTAGGTGAAGCATCCTATGTAATAGGAGTTGAGATTCATAGAGATAAATCTGGAAAGCTTTTTGACCTAAGTACAAGCACATATATTGGCGAGATACTGAAAGGGTTCAACATGAAGGATTCAATGAGAAAAAATCTATCCATGATACATGGGATTAGTCTCTCAAGAACCATGTATTCCAGTTACTATGAAGAATGGGAAGACATGAGTTAGATTAATATGCACTAGCAATTAGATCTATCATGTATGCAATGTACTCATCCCACTTATCTTGTATGTATTAGACATGATGATGATATTATTCAGATTCCATTGAATGCCATTGGAATGCCATAAAGAACATCCATTGGTACTTGAGAAGCACTAAGGATCAATTGCTAGATTATGGTGATAAGGAAGAGTTGTACGTAAAGAGTTACACTGATGCAAGCTTCCAAATTGATAATTAATGATCACAATTTAAAATGTGTGTTTAACCTTCAAAAAAGAACTGTAACCTGGAAAAGTTCTGAGTGATAGATAGTTATTTAATTCTATAATATTAGATGAGTATCCTAGTATTATGAACATAGTAGAGAATATTGTATGGATCTAGAAGTTCATATAGATGAACTTATTGGACATTCCAACCATTAATGACACAGTAGAAATACTATGAAAACAATGGAGCCACTGGTTAGGCAATGAACATCAGATAGAAGACTACAACAATTCCATCTCATATGAGATGTCATATAGTGAAGAAATGAGAAACATGCAATATACTGACTTGAAGAAGAATGTTGCTAACCTACTGGATTAGCACTTACATAGTAGAAACATGGTGGACATATTTAAATATTACTTAGAATAAGATTCATGGGTGATTGGCTCTATGTGCAAGTGGGAGTATGTTGGTATGTATGGATAGAGAGCTAATCATATTATGATTGTGATGGCATATCTTATAAATGATTTGACTAATAATAAAGGCAATCTTCCAATTTATTCTCTTTCCCTTAGTTATGATATATTGATGAAATATAATGAATCTAAAGAGTGACATTACTCAAGGATGTATGTCTTTAGGTTGATGACCTGAGCAATGAGATCATACAGACGTCAAGAGTATGTACGTTCTTATTATGTCCCTAGTCAGATGTTATTGTGGAAGGTTGATAGACAACAATGACACATAAGACTAGAGTGTGTTTTGGTTGATTACAAAATATCGACATGTGATATCAAACCAAACACATAGATACTTGTTAGAGAATAGTTTATCGAACATACCCACCTTGGGAGTGACACATGGAAACCATGCCATCTCTCATAGTGATGGTGGTGATTGTGGTTCTTAGACCTGAAGTCACTACATTCATCACATGTTGTTCAATGTACTTTGACATCATCCATCATGACTTTCAAGAGCGATTTCCATAAAGGTGATGATTGGGTGCATTATGACACATGGGAATGACTGTGACTGATGGGTTGACTCACCCAGGCATAAGGCAGCTTGGTCATGAGGTTGAAGATGAAACCCCTAGGAATGACCTCTTTGCCCCTGAGGTTAACAAAGTAAGGTAAGGCAAATTCATCATTTTGTTCTCTGTTCCACCTCAGAAGCATCATAGCGGGTAGTTGAGATGACCACGGGACATTGGCCAGACCATGTAGGGAAATATTGCATTATAATAGGAAGTAGAATTGAAAAAAATAATGGTCATATTCCCCTTGATAGACGATCACATCAATAGCTATGTAATGGGAAGGATGGTTTTGAGGTAATACTTGGTACTGGAGCAAGTCCAGTGATAATTCCCTCGATGTAGCATGCGTCTTTCTTCAAGTGGCACCCGAACAACGTGTGTAGTATTTCCTAGTTGATCACCACTGAAAGCAGCTTAACCTTGTCCTCCTAGTAGTAGGAAACAACCTCCTCACCTCTATAGTAGTCCACATAGACCACCGGGAACTCTTGTCATTCTAGAAGAACATACAAGAAGAGTCTTCACTTCTAGTTGGTGTACCAGCACCAGCTTGATCTCCCATAATGTTTCTCCGTTGCTATCCCTCCCTTTATCAGGTAGGACTTGCTCGGGTTCTCTTGGTTACCATAACCAAAGAAGACAACAATTGTCAGAGCTAATTGGTGTGTCTCAAAAGCCCCCAATACCCCTCTATTTATAGGGGAGTCAGGGTCAGGATTCCCAGACAATGTGGGAGTCGAAGGGTACGTGATTTCATGAATTTTTGCATCATGTGAGTGGGAAAGCAATCGGTTCATAGGTGAACTGATTGGCTGGCATGTGAGTCGATCAGTTCAACCCTTGAACCAATCGTTTCATCATGTTTCCAATCACAATTATATTATCAAGTTATATCTAATTTAATGCACAACATGACGTCAACACTAATCCTTGAATCAATTGAATTGATCTATCAAATGGTCGGTTCATAACCTAAACTAGTTGATTCATGGACCTGAGCCGATCGATTCACTTCCTAAACTAGTCAGTTCATGGACCAGATTGCCAATATTGGTTCAATTGACATGGTACTCTAAAATGATCAGTTCAACACACGAACTGGTCTATTCATAGTCCAGTCAGTTAATATTCGACCAATGTTGCTTAAATTGAATATCTAACTCTTTAATAATCAATTTTAAACTATATTCATGAAAGAACTCCTATTCTAAGTGTATCCTATGTGTGTGACCCTATAGGTTCCAATTTACGTTGGCAGTGAATGTCCATAACTAATTTATGACATCACAAGCAATGAGTGGTATCTAGCAACACATCATTTCTACCCAAGTAATTTAGAAAGTTGGAGAACAACTTCAAATTACAATATATGATTGGTGTTATAGTGATTGTCTAATTCCTTTGTCACATATATATGAATTGAACTCAAGGCATGGAATTATCATCCTCTCAAGGTTCAATCCATGTTTCTTGAATTAGAGGAGACTGTCTGAGATATATGTGACCTCAATATCATATATTTATTCACATGTGCATGTGCATGCTTTTCTTAGTCTCACTTATCAAGTGGCATGGATATCAAACTCTGATAGGAGGGACAAATCCAATCTACATCAGTCACACCTCAACCGGGCTCCACTAAACTCAATTGTTGTCTTTGATTGACCAGAGTAGGTTAGGGTTGAGAGGACGGTGACTCAACTTGTAGCGGAGCGCATGGAGAATAAAAGAAGAGAGGAGTAGAGTTTTGGTAAGGAATTGGAGGCGTGGAGGGCCTCTTTTAGATCCAAGGGGTCTAGCACCATCACTAGGTGGAACTATGGTGCCTTATATAGGAATGGCCAAGCGAAGCCAACCGCCAAAGGGGTCTGTCCCTCAACAGTAATTGGGGAAAGTCATTATGGCTTCCCAAAGGGGGTGAAACTTGGGATGGGCAGACTCAGGATCCCTTTCTCTGTTCAACAGGAAAGGTTTTAGGCATCCATATTGATCAGGGAGGGAGAGAACTATAAGAGGAGAGATCGTGATCTCTATAGATGATTTCCCAAACTGGCCAAAGGTTAGAGTTGATCTTGTGATCATCGATCGGTGATCAAAGGGTCAGGAAGCCACACACCATCTAAGAGGGACCAGTCCTGGATTCCCAGTCTGAATTAAAATGTGACAAATCACATTTGTTTCGATCATTCTTTGCACTTTGGGGAAATGACATAAATGCATATATATCTCCTCCTTTATCCAAATAACTTTGAATTTCAAAGGCAACCTTTTCACAACTAAATCTTGGCTTGGGAATGATTTGGTGCCAAAATACGAAAGTTAAAAGCACTTTTCTTTATTTCTAAGTGCGGGGGTGGTTCTCTCGCAAATAAAAAAAACTATTTAAGGGTTCAAATAACCCCTTTTCTCACCCAAACTTGGCTAAAATTCTTATTTCAATATATTTTCTCATTAAGTACAAGATTGGGTCGAATATAACTTATTAGTTTCCTTCAACTTGTTATTTCTAGAATTTTGCAAACAATCCCTTATTTTTTTACCAATTATTCATTACTTTTGTAAATCCTTTTACTATTGAATTATCCACTCTTTCCTTAGCCAACAACTATTAATGGATTATTGCAAACCACAAAATACACAAAATCCCTTAATTGTCTAAAACATCCCATATCTTATTTTCTTTTGGAAACTTGCATGCTATCTCATATATTGATTAGCTAATAAACCATAAGGCCATTATCCTTTATTTATGCATGAATCCCTTTTATTTCTTTAACATGTGCCACAAGGACTTACTTGCAAAGAAAATAGTCTTGTGGGCCTCACTTGGGCATGGGTTGCACCCATTCCACAAAGTAGATACCATTATTATCATTAGGCAATTTGCTTATTAATTCAATTCTTATATTTATATAATTCAAATTCATCAAATTTGAGGATATTACATTCACCCCCCTTTAAAAGAAATTTTGTCCCCAAAATTCACACCTAGTAAGATTACTACATTTTTGGCCAATAACATCACTGTTGAAAGCATCACTTTTACTAGCAAAACCGACTTAATAAGCTATTGCGTCATTTCTTTTAAAAAAATGAAGCAATAAAACACTAGGAAAAAATCTGGGTTCCGGTTGAGGTACAAGGTCGGTTATACTAAAGATAATCGATGCTACAAAAGACCCACGAAATCAAAATTTTGCTCACACACATAAACATAGCATCGGTTTTATCAGAAAACTAACCCAACATGTTTCGCGCGGCTAAAATTGGCTCCATTTTGCCTTCGCGCGTCCATAAGTAACAAGATATAGAGTCGGTTTTTTTCAAATAACCGACCTAACATGATTAACCAATCTCGCATCCCTCACTTATACCTTCATATCCCATCCTTAGACACCATGTTCTAATCATTTCTTACAAACCAAACATGTCGTTATAGTCTTTTATATAAGTGCTAGGATTTATGGCTGTCATGAATTACTTGGGTTTTAGGGTGGCTTCAAGACCTATAAATGGGCGTCATTGCAGCCTTATACCCATAATTGATGTATGTTTCACAAAAATTTGATGGGAGATATCCCATGGGAGATATCATATACTTGATGGCTTTGGCTTTGACGTCATTGCAACCGTTTACCCATAAACGATGTATTTTTTAAGCCTATTCAACACATTTTATACGGCGTCATTGCAGTCATATACCTACATATACTGAACCCTCACCTCTTCAATTGTAGGTCTTTAACTGATCAACATGGCAATCCAACAACCAGCCATCCTCTTGCTCACAGAAGATCCAGTGCTCAGTGCGTGGTCATCCTCTTGCTCTTTGCCACCTGTGCACCTTCCACTTCCCACGGTCTTCTCTCATTTTCATCTTGGCGGCTTAGGTCAGTTACATTATTTTTTCATTTTATTTGACTAGTAACCCAATCAATAATAAAAACATGTATTCTTTCATATCTATATTTTATTATCAGTCACATATGTAATCATTGTATACATTTTTGAAATATGAGGGTAGACATTGTGTAGTCTAGATTGACACTTTAGGGTTTATAGATGAGATCATCAATGTATGCTGTTTAACTTAATATATAAATATGACAATAATACATTTATATATTAACTTTGAAACACGTTCAAAATTTACTCATTAGGTGTAAATTTTGGATAGTCCCCGGTCTGGGACTGTTTTTGGATATTTAATCTCACTTAGGATGTAATTGTATTTGTATGTTTAGTTTTGAAGAAAATTTTTAGTAGTATTTGCTCATTTGTTCTCTGGGTATATATGTGGGTAGTTATTTGCCATTTACATCGATGTACTTGGAGAACTTAGGGGAAATGCTACTGAAATTTTCTTAAAAACTAAACATACATTATACAGTTACTAGTGAGGTTAAATATTCAAAAATGGGATAGGTTGTACACTTTAGTGTGAAAGTAATTAACTTCATATTAATAAAAACTTATAACTTATAGTATCAATATTAAATTCTCAATTTTATAATTAATTTAAATGTGATATATAAAATGGATTGAAGTTGGATGTTTATCAAGAACCGTTGCAGTCCAGAGTTTGCCAAAGGTCTTGATGAATTTATTAGATTTGCTGAGGAACATAGGAAACTGCCTACAAATAGGTTCTATTGTCCATGTAGAAATTTTGGTAACAATTTGAAAGTTGATACTGTTGAGGAAATTAAGAATCATGTCATATGCAATACGATCATACAAGGTTATAATGAATGGTATCGACATGGAGAGAAATTTAATTATGGATCAGAAAATGTCGATACTAATAGTTGTGGCATAGAAGATATAGATAATGATGATAATGTCAATGATGAACCGATTCAGGATGATATGGTTGATGAGATGCTACGTAGTTGTCAGGACAATGTCATTGATCCACATTCTTTATTTGCAAACATTGTCCATGATGTTGAAAGACAGTTATATAAGAGTTGTACTAAGTTCATGAGGTTGAGTGCTATGATGCAATTATATACTATTAAAGCTCAAAACTGGTGGAGCGATAAGAGTTTCACTTCACTATTATCTTTGTTAAAGGAAATTCTTCCTAAAGGCAACGAGCTTCCAATTTCAACATATCAAGTAAAGAAAATAATGTGCCCAATGGGAATGGAGGCTAAGAAGATTCATGCATGTCCAAATGATTATGTGTTAGTTTAGAAAGACTATAGTAATTTGATAAATTTTCCAAAGTGTGGTGTGTCAAGGTACAAGACCACAAATTCAGGTAAGGCTAAGAATGGCTCTCCTGCCAAGGTGATGTGGTATCTACCAATAATACCACAATTTCAACACTTATTTGCTAATACCAAAGATGTGTGAAATTTGTCTTGGCATGGGGAGTTAAAGGCCAATGATGATGGCATCCTACGACACACATCCGATTCACCATAATGGAAGAAAATTGATTTATTATACCCTCAATTTGGTAAAGAAACAAGGAACTTAAGACTTGAACTTTGTGCAGATGGAATGAATCCTTATGGTACATTAAATGGCCAACATAGCACTTGGCTTGTTATGATTGTTATATACAATCTTTATCCTTGGTTGTGTATGAAAAATAAGTATGTCATGTTATCAATATTGATATCAGGGCCCAAGCAACCTGGAAATGACATTGATGTTTACCTTGAACCTCTAATTGATGACCTAATGAAACTATGGGAAGAATGTGTTATGACATATGATGCTTCACGTGAAGAGATCTTTAGTTTGCATGCTATGTTGTTTTACATGATTAATGACTTTCCAGCTTATGGAAATTTGTCTAGATATAGCATAAAAGGATACAAAACATGTCCTATTTGTGAGGAAAATATTGATTCCATCCGACTAAAACATGGTGGTAAAATCGTATATCTTGGTCATCAGAGATTTCTCCCACAAGTGCATCCTTATCGAAGGCAACATAAAACCTTTAATAGATCAACTAAGGAATAGAGTGCTCCTAAACCTATACCAGGAAATGTTGTATATGATAGGGTGAAAGATATTGTTAATGAATTTGGAAAGAGATCAAGTAGTCGTACTCTCACATGTGAAAAATCTTTATACAAGAAGAGGTCAATATTCTGGGATCTTCCTTATTGGAGATTCTTGTCAATTAGACACTGCATTGATGTCATGCATGTTGAAAAAAAATGTTTGTGATAGCATCATTGGTACGCTATTGAATATACCAGGTAAGACTAAAGACGACGTCAAATCTAGAAAAGATTTAGAATTAATGGGTATAAGAAAAGAATTATCAGTGGATATTAGGGGTCACTACACATATTTACCACTATCTTGTTACACTTTGTTAAAGTAGGAGAAAAATACTTTCTGTGAGTGCTTGTATTATATTAAGGTTCCACAAAGATACTCTTCTAATATTCGTAGATTGGTATCAAAGAAGGATCTAAAGTTGATAGGTCTCAAATCTCATGATTGTCACACCTTAGTGCAACAAATTTTACCTGTGGCTATTTGATCTATATTGCCAAAGCATGTAAGGTTTGCAATCACACAACTCTATTTCTTTTTCAATGAAATATGCAACAAAGTGATACATCCTGAAACTCTCAAAAAATTACAAAAAGATGTAATTGTTACCATGTGTAAGCTTGAAATGTACTTTCCTCCTTCATTTTTTGATATCATGGTTCATCTTGTAGTACATATAACAAGGGAGGTGAAGATGTTGGGTCCAATTTTCTTACATTGGATGTATCCATTTGAATGCTACATGAGTGTTTTTAAAGGTAATGTTTGGAATCGTTATCGTCCTGAAGGAAGTATTGTTGAGGGTTATGTGGCTAGGGATGTGATGGACTTTTGCAACAATTTTTTGAATTGCAATGAAACTTCTAGCGATCTAAAAAATTCCCATCACACTGAATCTTATTGTGGTAAAGGAACTCTGGGAGCACGAGTGAAAGGAATTAGTCATGAGTTATGGGAACAAGCACATTTGTATATTTTACACAACATCGATGAAGTTAGTAGCTACATCACAGAACACAATGATCTTATCACGAGAAATCATATGCGATCCAGTTCAATGTGGCTTGTAAGAGAGCATAATCGAACATTAATTAGGTGGTTTGAAGAGAAAGTCTTTAATCAACTATCTGAATCACTGAATAATGTTGCTGACAACATAAAATGGCTCGCCTTTAAGCAAAAAATGGATGTCATGTCATATGAAGGATATGACATAAACATAATTTCATACTACACAAAGTGTCAAGATTGAAGTAGTGTAGTTCAAAAGAGTGGGGTCACTGTTCAAGCTTGTTCATTGTATTTTTCTAGTGCCAAAGATAAAAGACCACGAGAAGTTGAGATGTTGTATTAAGGCGTCATTGAGGACATATGGGAATTGGACTATACAAATTTCAGAGTTCCTATCTTTAGGTGTAATTGGGTTGATAACAACAAAGGCATTTTAGTGGATGAGTTGGGTTTCACATTGGTGAATTTTGAAAAGATTGGTGAGAAAGATGAGTCATTCATCACGGCAGACCAAGCAAAACAAGTATTCTATATTGATGACCCGACAAATAAAAATTGGTTTGACATTCTTCATGGAAAAAGGTAGATTATTGTAGATCCTATAAATGAAGAAGAATACTACAAAAAGTATGATGATTATAGCCCATTATCAGTTGGTTTGCTAAGTGTAAATGTTTAACACCGATGAATACTATAAACGTCAAGACCATGTTGAAGGAATTTTTCTTGACTAACAACTCAACCAATACTAGAGGCATGTATTCTTTGAATTATTTATTTTATTATCATTCAAGCACGTAATCTTTTAAATATACATCATATCACCACTTGTGCTTTTATTATCACTTATGTTTCTTTTATCATCTATACTTGTAGGTTGTTCTAAAATGGCAAGTGAAGATGAACATTCTGAGCATGAGCTACCAGAGGATGGTAGTGGTGATGCTAAGAAATGTAGAGGTCCCACATTGATGCGTAGGTTGCAGGAGCTCGGGGCCAAAGGGGAGAAATTGCCAATCCAGTTTGATGTCACAGGAGAACCTATTGGGGAACATGCTAGTGCTTTCAAGCATTATGTAGGGGTGATCGCGCACAATAAGGTGGCAATAGATATAGAAAATTGGCATGATGTTTCTAATGCCTTAAAAGACCTCTTATGGAAAGATATATCTGTGAGTTGAAGTGATATTATTTTAATATGTTTTTTGTTTATTGATTCTAATTTAGTTTGCTTGGAAAGACATATCCTTTTTAAAATAGCATTATTTCTTCTTTTGTATGTATAGGGTGTTTTTCATCTAAATAAAAAAAGATCACAAGAAAAAAGTGCTACAACGTTATGATGTACGATGGAAGGCTTTTAAGACCTATCTCAAAAGGGATTATATAGATAATCCTAATCAAAATAAGAAAGCAACATATCAATATATTTTTATAGATCTTGAGGTGTGGGAAAGATTTGTTGCATCTAGGAAATCGGAAGAGTTTCAGGTAATAAAGATTGTGATGTATTGTATGAATCTTTTTATACAATAAAGGAGGTTAATCTTTTAATATATGTTTGCCAAGTCTAAATTGCAATACCTCATTTTAAATGATCAGGCTATTCACGAGGCCCAAAAGGAAAGATGGGCCAAAAATGTACATGACCATCGCTTGGGGCCTAGTGGTTATGCCTTCCACCATCAACCACAAGAGAAGCAACTCTCTTCTAGAGAAGAGTCTAGTAAAACTCAAGTTGAGCGTCCACCCCGACACTTGCAGTGGATTGATGATAGAAAAAATTGAGCAGGTGAAATTGTCAACCCTACAACTAAGTAGGTGGCATAAAGGATGGTAGGTTCATCCCAACTAAGTAAAGAGTAACTCACACAAACTTTGATTTATTTATATCTAATTCATTATCATTTAATATTTTTATTAACTATGAATAGATTGATCCCCATGAGCAAAGGAAGGAAGGAAAGTTCATCCCAACTGGTTGTATGGATGAACTATCAATTGCTCTTGGTACAAAGGAGCATCATGTCCATGTTAGGGGATTAGGAGCTGGCATAGGATTCAAGTCTTATTTTGGCTCTTCACAATCTAAAAGAGGTCGTACAAGAGGTCTTACACAAGAAGAAGTTGAAGCATTAGTAGCACAGAAAGTAAAAGAAGTAATGTCTTCATTTCAGCCTAGTCAACCTTCTCAACCTATTCAAACTGTGTGTCTCTCAGATGATGAGGTACAAGCCCATGCTCTAGTTGTAGAAGGTCGTGGGAGCACTCCCAATGACCCACCACTACAATCTGCAGTAAGTTTGTTCTATATGTTATGTTATTAGTATGATATATATATATAAATATAGTTGTAGTAGGTATCTGATTTACTGCTTCGTATATAACCTTATATTATTTCAATTCTAGGTTGGTATGAACTGTAAACTTGCAGTGGAGGTTCCAAAATATAATTTTGTGGCAGCGGGCAAGGTATACAACCTCAGTGGTACATTGCATTGCCAACCAATTACTGATGACATTTGTCATGTGTCCATCCATCTTGTGTATGACGGAACGGGGGACAAACCACTACCCATATATAATCCTGAATATAGTATAGTTGAAGAAGAAGAGGGTGTTATGGTGGGTTGGCCTAGACACTTGGTTATCAATGACAAGGTATACCTGAATTCTACCATGTTTTTTATATTTGACTACATATATGAACTCGTGTAATATAAGTATGTAATTTAATTAACAAGTTTGTAAACCAAAAAGTAAAAATTCTACTAGTCGTCCTCTTATTCCCAAGCCATATTTTATTCCAAAATCCACATTTGATGAGTTGGGAAGTAAATATAAATGTTTATGTCAATACTTAGCCAACCAAAGCTCGGGATCACATATGTTGGTCAATTTAATAGAAGATGCAACTCAGAGGGACTTTGAGAATATATATATATATATATATATATATACTTTGGAGAGAGAGAGAGAGAGTTAGACTAAAATACACTTGAGTGTATAGATCGCATGAATACACTCAAGTGTGTTTGTATATCAAGACTATTTTTTGCAAAATGTAAACTATTGACCTTCACCATCATACTATAACTAGGCTACATATATATTTTGAGCCCATTTGGATGAGTGTAAGTCACTCATCCAAGGGCAACAAAATCAACGCGCGAAACTAATTTGAAATGTATAATTTTTGTGGTCTTTATAACTTGACCTATAAATGTCCAAATGGGCTCAATTTTTATATATGAGTTATTCACAACATCTTTAAGAAGATCAATGGATTATATTTTGAAAAAAAGTTATTGCATCATGGAAAACTACTTGAGTGTATTCTACTCTAGATACACTCAAGTGTATTCTAGCCTGACTCTCTCTCTCTCTCTCTCTCTCTCTCTCTCTATATATATATATATATATATATATATATATATCCAATCACCACATACTTATAGTATGTATCATATACATGCTATATCCCATAAATGAAAACATGCAATTAAAATGAAATTAATGGTTATGGCCATACTATCGTAGTTTCTTGGAGCCTCAAGGAATTACTACCACCTAAGGTCTACATCATATGTAACATCCTGTTGTTGGTGAAGATCTATGCATGAACCATTCAGGGGTCAGCCCTTGAACCGATCGGCTCGCCTCCTGGTTAGTCGGTTGGGCCTTGGAATGATGGTTTGGCCTCTAATCTATGTGATGTCTGGACACCTCCAAATGATCAGTTACACCACCAACTGTTAGGTTTGTCTCCTCCTATCGTCTGTCCTCTAGCCGATCAACTTGTCTTCTAAAATGATGGATTCATCTGGTGTTGAGCGTCTTCTTTGTAGTAACAAGAAATTAAAATATAATAATTCTACTAAACTTATTACATTGTAATACAAAAACATTGACTTACATTTGATGGGAGCATAGGAAGGAGATAATAATACTTTTGCATGTTGGAAGAAGAAAATAGAGGCTCAGTATGAAAAATTGAGATATAAAAAAGAATAAACAACCAAAACCATGCACATACATACCTAGGGTTATTGTCCATAACCATGCTATACATCAACCATCAAAACCAATTTTAGGGTAACACACATACATTGCATATATATATATATATATATATATATATATATATATATATAAAGGATTGTATGTGGATATTAATCATATATGCACATTAATTATTTAAATATTCACATAGTATGCCATCAATAAAAGGAAAAAACCAAAATCTGATCATATCGACTAAATCTCAAAACATAGTAGATTGATGTGGCTCTAATACCACTATAGGGAGATATGGCATCAGAATAGACATTAGAAAAAAAATAATTGCCATACTCCCCTTGATAGATGATCGCGTGAATAACTATGTAATGGGAAGGATGATTTCAAGGTAATACCTGGTCTTGGAGTGATTCCCGCACATTTCCCTCAGTGTAATGTGCACCTTTCTTCAAGTTGCACCTAGACAACGTCTGCAACAGTTTCTGGTTGATCACTACATATAGAAGCTTGACCTTGTCCTCCTAGTGGTAGGCAAAAACCTCCTCGCCTCTGTAGTAGTCTACATAGACCACCAAGAACTTCTATCATTCTAGAAGAACAGACAAGAAGGATTCACTCCTTCTAGTTTGTGTACTAGCACCAACTTGCTCTCCCACAATTGTTATCCCTTGATATCTCTCCCATTATCGGGTAGGACTTACTCGGGTTCTCTTAGTTACCACAACTAGGGAAGAAAACAATTTTTAGAGCTAATTGATTTGTATGAGAAGCCCCCAATACCCCTCTATTTATAGGAGAATCAGGGTCAGGGTTCCCAGTATATGCGGGAGTCAAAGGGTATGAGATTTCATGAATTTTTGAACGGTCAGTTCACTGGTGAACTGATTGATTGGCATGTGAGTTGATCAGTTCAACCATTGAACCATCATTTCATCATGTTTCCCAATTGCAATTGTATTGAAAATTTATATCCAATATAATGCACAACATGACGTTAGCACTAATCATTGAATCAATCAAATTGATCCACCAAGCGGTCAGTTCCTAACTTGAACTGGTCGGCTCATGGACCTAAGATGATTGGTTCACTTCCTAAACGGGTCGTTTCATGGAACATATTGCCAATATTGGTTCAATTGACCTAACACTCTGAAATGATTAGTTCAACACTTGAACCAGTCGGTTTACAATCCAATCAGTTAATATTTGACCAATGTTGTTTAAATTGAATACCTAACTCTTTAGCAATAAAGTTTAAACTATATTCATGAAAGAACTCATATTCCAAGTGTTTCCTATGCGTAGCCCTATAGGTTCCAATTTACGTTGGCAATAAATGTTCATAACTAATTTATGACATCACAAAGTATTGAGCGATATCTAGAAACACATCATTGCTACCCAAGTAATTTGAAAAGTTGGAGAACAACTTCAACCTACAATTTGTAATTGGTGTTACAATTATTGTCTAATTCCTTTGACACTGATATCCAAATTGAACTCAAGGCATAGAATTGTCATCCTCTCAATGTTCAATCTATGTTTCTTGAACTAGAGAAGACTGACTGGGATATTTGTGGCCTCAATATCATATACTAACTCACATGTGCATGCACATGCTTTTATCAGTCTCGCTTATCAAGTAGCCTAGAAACAAATCCCATCTACATCACTCACAATCATCCTGATGTCTCAGAATGCACTCAATCATCACATTTATGGCAACCCTTATTCTAAGTCATCGTGGATGATGTCAAAGTACATCGAACGACATGTGATGAGTGTAGTGACTTAAGGTGCAAGAACCAAAATCACCATCACTATGAGAAATGATTTTGATTACCAATTGTGATTTCCATGTGTCACTCTCAAGGTGGGTCTATCTAATACACTGTTCTCTAACAAGTATCTATGTGTTTGGTTTGATATCACATATCATGACTGATGAGATTATGTCATCAACCAACACACACTCTAGTTTTATGTGCCATTTATGGCTATCAGCCTTCCACAATAACATCTAAATAGGGAAATAACAAGAATGTACATACTCTTGACATACGTATGATCTCATTTTTTAGGTCATTAAACCCAAGACATACATCACTAAGTAATGTCACTCTTTAGATATTCATTATGTTTCATCCTTATCTCAAAACTAAATGAAACAGAATAAATCCGAAGATTGCCTTTATTATTAGTCAAATCATTTATAAGATATGCCATCACAATCATCATATGATTGGGTTTCTAGGCATACATACCAACAGACTGGACAAGCGTCGTAAAGGCATAAGATCCAATTACGCTGACATGGCAGCCCCCCATTGATCCGAAGGTAATGATCTTGAAAATAATATAGAAAATGATTGGTAGCTTCGATCATGACAAATGATATATGAAAGTTGATCAAGAAAATGAAAGGAACACAAATAAAATATAGTTGAGACCTATTTATGATCCCAATTACAAAAGTAGTGCTATTATGTATTCAAGTGGTGAGGAAGAGTCGCCGCAATCAGTGGACCAAAGAACGATCACCGAAAGCCAAAGACACAATCACGAGAACAATTAAACGGAGAGGAGGGTTGCAATGTAAACAATGATGATTGGTATGTGGATATTTATAGTTGAAGAGGTGAGAAGTAGGGAGGAGGGAAGTGGTCACCAAAGATTGGAGCCCAAGATATGGGGTTTCCTAATCTCTTGACAAAACCATGAAAATAATGGATCAAATTGCGTAGAATCCTATTGGGAAACTAATGGTGAAGAAATCATGTGATTTCATTGAGAAACGACCGAAATGCAAATCGAAAATCCAAACTTTGTGGCATCACTATTCATATCCGACTCCACAGAGAGACGACACACAGGCCATTGGATCATGATCCAAAGGTCTTAGTTACATGTGCATCTGTGGCCTCTGTGTGACATTTAATGTCTTGCCAATTTCATTTCCGACTAAAGTGGGTTTTTTTAAATATAATCATTTTCTCTTTCCTCAATTGAGGGTGAAACCAACCTCCAAATTAATTGAAACTTGAAACATAGCCTATTTCTAACATGTAAAATTTGAATGTGAAATTAGATTTCCCTTTTGAAGACTTTTCGTTCATTTTTTAATAAATCTTATTTTCTCTTTCCTCATGAATTAATGACTCTAGGATTCTCCAAATTTGATGAAACTTCACCCACAAATCAAATTAAATATAATGTATACGAATTTTCCATTAATTTTTCATGTTGGGGCCTTTTGTAAAAGTATATAATATCTTTGTACAAGTATATAATATCTGAACGACCAAAACAATATAAAATGTTGAAGGTTCTACATACTTTCTCTCTCCTAACTTCACCTTTTCATCAAAGATTCTCCAAATTAATTGAAAATTCACCCAAAGGCATATTTTAATGTTTAGACCACGAATTTGGCATTAGTTGTTACTTTTGGAGTGATTAATGGTTTTATTTTATACTTTGAGATATTTCCTATTATCCAATGTAATTGACGTAATTATTATTACTAATTTCCCAAAATTGTGGAACTTGTCTCTTAAGTAAATTTTAACTCAAAGAAAATGAATTTGGACATAGAATTATCTTTTGAGTTCCTCTTTTATGATTTTCAGGCAATTTACTCATATTTCCACTATTTGTCAAATCAATTCATCCAATGTCACATTTTCATTGATTTAGGATTTCCTTTTTCTTTTTCTTATTCCATAAGACCATGGAAACTTCTAGTACAAATTTATTTAACATTATCCCACTTAAGTGGATACTTTACATTTAATATCCCTTATATAGACTTTCATTCAGGTATTTTTGAATAAACCCTTTTATTGGTATTAATAGGTAACAAATGTACACCAAAACTTTATAATTTCTACTAATTCATCATTGAGGACAATAAGGATAGAAATGAAAGGAAAAGCTTAGGAAAAATGCAAATACATAGATTTCAGTTCTCTACATATATCTTTTAGCAAACCTAAACATTTCATGTGTTGTACATATTTAAAATTAATATGTCCAAGTCTATTGTACCACATATCAAACGAGTCAACGATATAAGTAGAAGAGGAAATTTCATTAGCAAAAGAGTTCGGTACATTCAAAAGAAAGAGGCCATTTGAACAATACCCCATACCAAGGTAGTTTCAAGACTGAGAGAGAATGACCTTGTTTGATCCAAAGGACACCCTGAACCCAAACTTAACAAGTTGAGAGACTGAAATCAAATTAACCCTAATGTCTGGAACATACAACACATCTTTGATTAGTAGAATTTTTTCAGAAGTCATCTTGATCGTGACATTGCCCTTTTCGGTCATAGGAGAAGCACATGAGTTACCATGACAACTTGATGCTCATCATGTCCTACTTTCGAGTAGGTCAAGAAAGCATCTATGTTTCCACTAATGTGGTGACTAGCCCCGAAGTCGATGATCCAATCATACTGTTGAAATGATCTCATGCTGACCAGGTTGATGGATGACACAAACACGTCCTCAGTGACAAGATAGATTGTTGTTTCCTTATAATCCTAAACTGCTTGCTTCTTCCTATTCCTGCATTTAGGGGAAGTATGACCAGGTTTGCAACAAACATAGCAAAAAACATTCTTTTTCTCAATGTCTTTGTTGTCTTTATTTTTATTTTTATTTATTTTCCCTTTCTTATTATTCCAGTTACTTGTAGACTGATCAGAAAAATTATTATTTTGTTTAACTTCATTGTTAATAAAGTTATCAATACATGACAACTCTTTATTCAAAATCAGATTTTTTCTTTAGTACGATTTTGATCTTCAACTCGAATATGTATTATTATATCATCTAGTGACATAGTCTTTTCTTGTGCTTTAAGTTGATCTTGTAATATTTCCAAGAACCAAGCAAGTTTTCAATTAATGACACCACAACGAAAGACTCAGGAAGATCAAATTTTTCCTTTTTCAAGTCATCTAGTAATATTTGAAAATCATGAATTTGAGTTGTTATTTCTTTATCTTCAATCATACAAAAACTTAGAAAATTTGTTTGGGTGTAGAGGGAGTTTCAAAACCTTCAATATGCATACCCATAAGATTACAAAGTTTGAAAGATTGTACCAAACCAAGACGACGTTGAGGCGTGCATATGCACTATTAAAGGATTTTTGTGCATGTGTAGCACATGTCCTCTTTTTTTCGTCAATTATCCTAAGAACAAGAATCCATATAAAAGGATGAGGGAAGTCTACGAAACAACCAATATGCAACTAAACACTTCCTTTTGTATTTTGAAATACATGTTTTCTACAACATGCAATCCTCGACGTTCATGAAAATCATTGCCACCCTATCCTTGGTCACCACCCTCCTCATCCCCATTGTATGACCCCTCTTACATCGCCGTCATTACCACCCACCAGTCCGGTGAAAGTCCCCGTCATCAGCAATCTCCACAGGTTCCACGTCTCAATTACACTGACCAATCTCCCGCTTCACTAGCCCCAACTTCTATACACCACTAATTATACAGTGGCCCTAGTACCTTTGGAGTCATGTTGAATCCCAAGAAAGCTTGGAGTGTAGATGGTGCTAAGCTCCAACTGTTCTGTGGGTTGTACATGTACAAATCTTGGAATACCCCACAAAGCCTGGAATGTCAGCATTCAACAACCTAGCAGAAAAACCACTTATATTTTTTTGATAAAATACTCCATGCATTAAGAAATGAGATGTTTATAAACAGAACACTTATAAACATGGGATAACAAGTTGTTCCACCATGGAGGAAACTTATGAAGATGTTTTCCATAGTCTGATGTAGATGAAATGGAGCAAAAATAGACCTAATGTATCAGAGTTTTTGGGGGGAGGCACCCCTTAACAATGGGCCTCAACATAGATGAAAAAGATTGATAAGACTGAAAATAAAATCCCCTTCCAGTTGCAGCTCTGGTGGTCTGGTTTAGAAGCATGTGTCATCATCTATGATATTTTCTAGTATATAACATCCTTCACCATTATGATCTCCAAAGATGTTATCCTGGTCGTCATATGCTCCCAGCACATGTGTAGATGTGGAAGTCAGTCTTGCAATGCAAGTTAATGTATAAGGAATGTTTAATATTAATCAGTATTTGGTGTTTTGGATGGTTAGAGTTGTTATATTTTCTCTTATTTCTTTCTAAGCAAATATGCCAGAGAGTGTTTATAATCAGCTCTGCTGTAGGTAGGTGTTGATTAAGTGGTTTTAACCAAGTGATTTAGTTTGGCAGGAGAAGGTTTTTAGTGATAGTGTGAGGTGGGAAGTATTTATAGAGGAATTGTAATGTGAATGGGAAGTTTGTGAAGAGGTGATGTGTAGTTTCTTCTTGAGATATACATAGATAGCATCTAGTAGGTCCGTTAAAGCCTCTACTTTTGATGAAATGGTATGTGGGGATCTTATTATTTGAAATGAGCTAGAAGAATATTTTGTATTTTTGTGGTCATTTCATTTTCCAAATGGTTTTCATACCAGATATGTGTGCTCTGTAAGTTAGGTGTAGGTAAGCTTTATTTGGTGTGTATGTAGGCTCCCATTTCTAGGAGATGTAGTTAGTTGTGTTGTATTTGAGATCATCAATGATGTCCTACATAGTATCCTAGTTGAGGCTGTTATAGAGGAAGAGCTTTAAGGAGCTTTGTCGATTGCTGGTAAGAAGTTTCAACGCTCTGGCAGTATTCAAAATTTTCAATGATGGTGGTATGTGAATGTGGCATTTCATATTTTGGATGGAGTTGTTTTGAAACCATGGGTCCCTCTAGAAGTTTATGTTCAAATAAGCATGTGGGGGGAGAGTGGATGAGGTTTGTGATGATGTCAACATGTTTATTGATGTACTTCCAAAGTGGTGATGATATGCACTTGATGGTTTTGTGCCAAGGGGAGGTATGTTTACAATATTTTTCTAGGATGAGAGTTTTCCATATCTTATCCAATTTTATGGTAAGGGTATTAATGATCTTGGTGATGAGGCAGAAGGAATGGATCTTAATGTTAATGATGCCCAGCCACCATATTCAATAGGAGCTTGTATAATATTCCAGTTGACCAGGTGTAGTATGTATCTCTTGTGTTCTTTATTGTAATGGTTCCATACAAACTATTTTCTAATGGAACCAATTTTGTTGGAGGTTTTTCCGAGCATGGGGATGCAGCTGAGATAGTGTGTGGTTATAGGAGTAATGACACTGTTGAGAAGGGTGAGACGCCCATTAGGTTAAAGAAGTGGTTGGTCCAAGAGTGTATTTTATGTTTGATCTTGTCAATGATGGGGTTCCATAGGCTGTGTGTGATGGAGTGTGGAGAGATGGGAAGGCCAAGGTAAGTGATTGGGAATTGTTCAATCTTACATTTGAGTAAAGTGTCATATCTATTGACAATATCATGTGGGGTGTAAACTCCAATGATGGAGGATTTTGTAAGGTTAATTTTGAGGCCAGAGATGTATGAGAAGATGCCTATGATGCGGATCATGTTGATAAAAGTGGTGTTTTCTAGCTTGACCAGGATCATGGTATCATCTGCAAATTGGATGATATTTGCATAACATTCTATAGGTGAAGAAATGAGGCCCTGTGCGGTGCCTAGCTTGATAATTTTGGTAAGGATAGAGGTAACAATGATGAATAAGTATGGGGAAAGGGTGTCTCCTTGTCTAAGACTGTTAGTGTTGTGGAAGTGTCCAAAAGGAGAGCCATTGATGATAGTGGAGAAGTAATTTTTGGAGATGCAAGCATGTATCCAGTTGTTCCATTTGTTTGGAAAACCATATCTAGACATGGTGTGGAGAAGGCAGTTCTAGTTAATGTAATTAAAGGCTTTCTCAAAGTCTAGCTTGATAGCTATGATCGGAGTTTTGTTTTTGTAGCAAAGGTGGAGTGTTATATTGACCATGATGAAGGAATCATTAATGTTGTGGTGTTTGAGGAAGGAATTTTAGTTGTGGGAGATGATTTCTTCAAGCTGTGGTTTGATGCAATTACAGTGGATTTTGGCAATAATTTCATAGGATATGTTGATAAGGCTAATGGGTCGAAACTGTGTGATTTGATCATGGTGATTAACCTTTTTGCTGAGAGCTATGTTGGTATGATTGAGAGTTTTGATATGTTGGTGGACATTTATGTTTTCTTGGAAAGCTATAAGTAGTTTCATAAAGTCACCTTTGATATGGTTCCAGTTGGCAAGGTATAATTCAGTGTTAATACCATCTGATCCAGGTAATTTATTTCTACCAAGAGAGGTTATGGCATCATCTAGTTCCTTGATGCTAAATTCCATGATGGTGTTTAGTGGAGATGGAATGGTATTATTGCACATGTATATCCATTTGATAGAGTTGAGAAAGGAGGGTGTATCTAGTGTTGAAAATGTGTTCAAAGTGTTAACCAACATGGATGGTGGTCATGTGCTTATTGGAGTTAATGTTGTCATTGACGCAAAGTCTAGCAATGATGTTTTTACAAGAATTGTTGTTGCAGGTTTTGTGGAAGAATTTTGTATTTTTGTCTCCCTCAGTGGCTCGTCTAATTTTAGCATGTTGTTTCCATATGGTGTCAATGCAATTTTGAATGTGTTCCGTCTCATCTTTGATAGTGACAGTGAGGGAAAGAACAACTCTAGGGTCACTATCAACATACATATGTTGTTGTTCTAAGTCAACCAGTTTATGTTTGATATTTTTGAGATTCTGTTTTTGCCAAGATTCAAGAATAGTTCTGATTTTATTGGTGTTGTTGTGAATATGGTAACATGGTTCTTTTGTGTGTATATCAAAAGTGATCAGTGTTTTTTTTTCATAGCTCCAGACAGTTGGGGTCAGAAAGTCAAAAGTTTTCAAAACAAAAGGGTTTATGGCCCCATAATAATGGTTTTGTGTCAATGATGATAGGGAAGTGATCTGAGATAGGTCGGTGTGAAATAGAAACAAATGAGTAGGGGTAAATGTCTTCCCAATGAGTAGTACAAATGAAGTGATCTAACCTAGCCCAAGATTGTTTTTGGTGCCAGGTGAAATGTGCATTTGCTGGAGGTATTGTGATCAGTTTATGTTGGGTAATAAGCTGCCTGAAGATTTTATCAGCTGAGTGCATGTGGCCCTATCGTAGGAAGTGGTTCATTCTATCAAATGAGTTAGTAATGAGGTTGAAGTTTCCTCCAAGGAGACAAGGTTTATCGGCATACTTGTGGAAAATTCATCTCATCTCAGTAATGTATTCTGTTTTGTTAGTACTAGGTTCACCATATACCCTAGTAAAAAACCATTAAAGGGCATCAGTTGTGTTGGTCATGTGAAGAGTAATGGACTAGTTCAGGATCTTGACTTGTGTGATAGTGAAAAGGCTATTATTAATACCTATAGCTAGAACACATTTGAATCCCACTGGGTTAATGGGGTGCCAAGTGTTTATGTGTTTTCTAGTTGTGGTTTTTAGGGTGAATGGTGTGGGGGTGGTTTTTGTTTCTTGAATGGTGATGATATTAATGTTATTTTTGTAAATGTGCCTCCTAATTTCTTTTATCCTGTCGTAACTGGATGCACAATAGATGTTCCAAGAAGTGATCTTCATCATGGGTGAGTGTAAATGACCGATGGAAAAGGTGATCTAGAGTCATTGTAAATGTAGGTTTCCATGGTAGTGTACGTGTCATGGATGTTTCTATGATTTCTCCAGTGCATGAATTTTTCTATATCATTTAAGGCACTATGTGCAACTATTTAATTATCAAAAGTAATTCCTAGCTTATTGCCAAATTTTGTAAAGGATTGTATATCAGTCCAAGAGGCTATATCCTTAATATTATCAATCTAGTTTTCATAGTCTGATTTATTAGTTATATCAGATAGTAATAGACGAGTACTGTGTTGGGAGTTATGTGAATGTTCTAATGATGTACCTGGTTCTTACGTAGTGAAGAAGTTTCTTCTAGTTTGCCCTTATGGTGTAGCAGGTAGCGGGTTGAGAGTTGGGATTTTTGTGAGCACTTTCCCTTTATTCTTCTATTTTGGACTTTGTGACGATCGGATTTCATCAATGAATGGTAGATTTCAGCTTCTGAACTGTGTCAGAATCAAGGCTAGTTGTGGTGTATGTGCTATTGTTGTGGAACAGGAAGGGTTTGAAGGAATTATGGAGGGTATTGTTGCTTTTATCTATTGATGGAGATGAGATCCTAGGTCTCTTGTTGTTTGAGGAAAGGTTGGTGTCATCTTGATAAATGGTTTTGGAGTTCTTTCTCTCCAAGACCATCTTCCTCTCGTTTAGTTTTCTAGTTGTTGTGAAGGTTTTCTTGGAGTTGGCAGGACAGAACCAAGATGGTGGGTGTGAGTTGATGTCCATGAAGGTAGTAGAGACAGCAATAGGGTTTTTAAATGTAAGTTTTATTTTGTAGATTTTTTCTCCTAGTCTGATTTTAATGGAAGCAGGAAGGGTGATGGCTTGTTTGACTGATAAGACACAAAAGGCGTTGATGTATTGGGTGGGATGTAGGGTGTCATGACTAACGAACTGGAGAGTAGCACTGATAGTGTGTGTGATGGCTCTAAAGACCTCCACCTCCCATAGGTGTGATGGGAGACTAGTGATAGCAACCCAACCTGAGCCTTCAGAACCAACCAGTGAAGACCCTTGCTTAGGAGTCCATTTGGTGATGTTGGCTTGGACGAAGCTTGAGCCACATGGTATGGTCGTGACTTGTCCGAATAAGTGTTCCAGTTTGGTTCATTCGGGGATGGAGTAAAAGAATTGCGATAGTGATAAGATCTTTGGTTTGAGGACAATGTGCCCAAGAAGTAGGAGGGCAATGACTCTGGTGACATCAAGGATATTAATTGTGTTGTTGTCGATATTATTGGTAACAGTTATGAGTATACTGTGACTGGTGAACACTTTTAGAAGTCGCATGGAGTTGGCCGGTAAATCGATAGGGAATTCTCAGTCCAGATGTGTAGTTGGAGCCATGGTGAAGGGAGATCTGTAATTGGCCAAAGGGGGGTTGGAGCGAGTGAACAAGGGAGTAAATGGTAGTATGGGTTTTTAGATGGTGATTTTATAGATGGTTTAGGTGCAACATATGGGGTTTGGTTCCAGTGTGGTTGACGTGATCATGTGAAGGGGGCATAATGCATCATCTCAGTCAGGAATGTGAAGACAGGCGAAAGGTTAGGGGAGGCAATTGAGTTATCATTGGTCTTAGGAAGTGGATCAGATTTGATAAATCTACTGGTGAGGAGAGATCTATCGATAAACAATGGTTTTGCATGAAAAGTTTCTTTTTGCTGTAATAGGCTTTGTGACCGCCTAGGAAATGACCAAGACGTTGTAGGCATCTGTAAGAGAGGTGTCCAGGGAGGTTGCAGATGAAGCATCACGACGGTGAGGTCCATCGAGACTTAGAGTATCCCCTGTTGTATCTGGTACATCTCAGAGCCTGAAACTGAGGTTTGTAAGTGACAAGAGTCCACCCTTTTGGGTAGACGTCGCTCGTGAAGGTGGCTAAGGTGAGGTCGATAGCTGATATCTTTTGGAGAGGGAGGAAATTGATTTAGTAGTCGGTCCATGAGTCAAGGTTTGTGGATACATGGTGTGGATAGGATGATTTTTTTGAAGAAGATGTTGTTGTAATCGGAAACTGAAAAAAAAACTAGAGGGGGGTGAATAGAGTTTTTAAATAATTTTAACAATTTATTGAACTCAAACAACCACAATTGAAATTAGAAGAAGGAGACAGGTGTTTAAAGTGGTTCCAACTTTAGCAACTACTAAAGTTGTCAGTCCACTACCCGGTTGCTTACCCAACCGGGATTTTGAAAGTATTTATTTTATTACCTTCCCAAGGATTTATACAAAATACAATACTTTCCTTTACACCCTTTGAACAACCTTCACTTGAAGTAGGTGCACCAACTTTGAGGTAGCCTTCTTGAAGTAACTCCAAGCTCCCCCTTGAAGTAGCCTTCCTCTCTAGAAGTAACCTCCCGTTGCACCAGCCTTCTGAAGTAGCTCAAAGTCACCTTCTTTACCAAGAAGAACTCCGCCCTCTCCAATCAGCAGCCTCCAACCTAGGAGTAGCAAGGAGAGTACAAACGGTAAAAGAGAACAAGAAAGAAAAAGGAAATTACAACTTATCCTTTGTAGCCCAAGGCTTAATTTGCCTAGATCAAGCGTATAGATCTCCTAACCAAGTGTGTGGACTTGTGATTGCAGTGGGTAGGAGATACTAGCCTATAGGACACGAATTATGAGCTAAGGAATGAAATGGCCAATTGTCACAATGCTCAAATTGCTCACAAACAGATTGCTCAAAGTATGCTCAAGGATTTCTCAAGTGTAGCAAGTGTATTTGAGTGTCCTATGGCTTGTCCTATTTATAGGAATGGCCTAAGGATGCTTAAGGACGTTCTAGACAACTTCTAGGGGTTTCTAAGTGCTTAACTAGCCGTTAGGTACAAAGTTGTTGCTTTAACAACGGCTAATTAATTAATTCTGCAGTTGTTGTCAGAGACCATCTCGGTCGAGGAATGGTCGACCGAGACACCTACTCGGTCGAACAATTGTCGACCGACAGGCACTCTGGAACAAGTGATTTGCAACGTCTTTCTCCAACTGCCAACTAACTTGTCTGTTGTGTCTAACGGCTACTTTGGATCTTTCTCGGTCGAGAAGATTGTCGACCGAGAGTGTCTCGGTCGAGGAGTTTGTCGACCGAGATTGATCCTGTTTCAATGTTTCAATTTAGGCACTAACTATATGTATGAGTGTGCAAATGTGATCCTTTTTGAAGGGAATGACTTATCTAAATGTGGTGTTTAGCTAGGGAGAATCTAACGCTTGATTTACATGCAATCTAAGTACTTGTACATTATATATTTGTACAAGTTTTTACAAAGCGATTATATTGCATGAAAACATAAACATATAAGCATATGGATTTCCCTAGTTGCTTTGTCATCCACCTTTAATCCTGCACACTCAAGTAGCTCGTTAGATTAATAAGAATGAAATGTTTGTCATAATCAAAACGAAGGGATTTATAGATGTCCATTTAGCCAACAATCTCCCCCTTTTTGAAGATGACAAACATTTCCAAAAATATAAATAAAGGAAATATGAACCATATGAGTTTCGTACCTTTAGATTACCTTTTGTAGCTTTTCCTCTTGCTTATAAAATGTGTGCTTATTATTCCCCTTGAATTTTGGAACATGAAATCCAATTCACTAGGGAATATAGCAACTTTCAATGTAAAGCCAAGAGTTTATTTATGAAACTCATTGATTGAGTGTTTCTAAGTTTTATATTTATTTCTCCCCCTTTGTCATTTCAAAAAGATATCCGTTTAGAAATAAAAACTCCCCCTTAATTAGATGTCCCATCAAATCTAATGAAAAAGATGTCCATTTAAAAGCCTAAATATCATGATGCAATTTAGAGTTTTTGTTTAAGTAGCACAAATATCAAAGAAAACATCTTCCAAAGGAGTGATAAGCAGTTGCTTCCTAATTTTGTTAAATTGATCTAGTGGAAGCGGTTTTGTAAAAATATCAGCCAATTGATCTTCCGTATCAACATGATGAAGGGAGACATGATTCTTGGAGATATGATCCCTTAAAAAGTGATGACGGATTTCAATATGTTTAGCTCGGCTGTGTAAAATAGGATTGTGTGCTAAGTTTATGGCGCTCGTGTTGTCAAAAAAAATAGGCATAGATGAAAGAGTAAAACCATAATCGTTCAATACTTGTTGCATATAAAGCACTTGAGCACAACAAGACCCAGCTGCCATATATTCAGCTTCAGTTGTAGATAGGGCAATCGTATTTTGTTTCTTGCTAAATGAAGATACAAAGGCTCTCCCTAACAAGAAACAACCACCACTAGTACTCTTGCGATCAAGGCGACAACCAGCATAATCCGCATCAGTATAAGCTTTAAAATCCAAGGATTGTCCTTTTGGATACCATAAACCAAAACAAGTAGTGCCGGCTAGGTAACGGAGAATTCGTTTAACTGCTAGAAAATGAGAGTGCATAGGTTGTGATTGAAATCGAGCACAAAGACCAACGGGAAACATAATGTCCGGTCTAGAAGCAGTTAAGTAAAGCAAACTACCAATCATGGCTCTATATAAAGAATCATCAATAGGTTCCCCATTTTCATCCTTATCAATTTTAATAGAAGTAGCCATAGGAGTAGTAGCATGTTTGCACTGATCCATACCAAAACGTTTTAAGAGTTCTTTAGTATATTTTTCTTGGCTTATGAATATTCCGGCAGGTGTTTGCTTAATTTGAAAACCAAGAAAGAAAGTTAGTTCACCCATGAGGCTCATTTCAAATTCTTTTTGCATAATATCACTAAATTGTGTGCACAATGAATCATTAGAATCTCCAAAAATAATGTCATCAACATATATTTGCACAACTAGAAAATCAGATGTATATGTTTTGAAAAATAAAGTAGAATCTGAATTTCCAATAGAAAAACCATTATCAAAAAGATATGTCTTGAGCCTTTCATACCAATTTCTTGGTGCTTGTTTTAAACCATAAAGTGCTTTCTTAAGTTTATAAACATAGTCACCTTTTTCCGGTATTTCAAAACCAGGTGGTTGGGCAACATATACTTCTTCTTGAATGATGCCATTTAGAAATGCACTTTTTACATCCATTTGGTAGAGTTTAATGTTTTTATGTGCAGCAATAGCTAGTAACATTCTAATAGCTTCAAGTCTAGCTACTGGTGCATACGTTTCATCAAAATCTATTCCTTCTTGTTGATTATATCCTTGTGCTACTAACCGAGCTTTATTCCTTATTACTTCTCCTGCCTCATTTAGCTTGTTTCTAAAAACCCATTTAGTTCCTATTATGGTTTTATCTTGTGGTTTAGGAACTAAATCCCATACATCATTTTTAGTGAATTGATTCAATTCTTCTTGCATGGCTATTATCCAATAATCATCTTTAAGAGATTCAGATATCTTTTTAGGTTCAATGATAGAAACAAAAGCCATGTTTGCAACATCTTTGAAGGAAGACCGAGTTTTAACTTTATCATTAGGATCTCCAATAATTAATTCTTGAGGATGATCTTTAATAAGCCTAGGTGTAGGTTGTGGTTCAACTTGGTGATTATTTGTAGTACTTTTCTCACTATCATTTGGTATGTTTAAATTTTCGAATTGATTTGTGAGATCTATGATTTCTAGATTTTCAGATTTGGACTCTTCATGAAAAGAAACATGAATAGATTCCTCAACTTTTCTATATATAGTGTTATATACTCTAAAAGCTTTGCTAGAAGTGGAATATCCCAAAAAGAATGCTTTGTGTGATTTTGAGTCAAACTTATCTCTATCATCTTTGGTATTTAAGATATAGCATGTGGAGCCAAAGGTATGAAAATAGTCAACTCTAGGTTTCTTAAAATGTATTAGTTCATATGGAGTTTTCTTTAAATGAGAGTGAACAGTTACTCTATTTAGCACATATCATCCAGTGTTTACAGCTTCAGCCCAAAAGGTTTTGGGTGTGTTATGTTCAAGCATCATAGTTCTAGCCATTTCTTGTAGTGATCGA
This sequence comes from Alisma plantago-aquatica, assembly GCA_963693085.1. NCBI lineage: Eukaryota > Viridiplantae > Streptophyta > Magnoliopsida > Alismatales > Alismataceae > Alisma > Alisma plantago-aquatica. The sequence continues at coordinate 1,883,231,941 of OY856409.1, forward strand.
TTTTTCCTTTCAACTATACCATTTTGTTGTGGGGTGCGTGGAGCAAAAAAATTATGAGTGTACCCTTGAGATATACAAAACTCTTCAAATGTATGATTTTCAAATTCTCCACCATGATCACTTCTAATGGTACATATTTTGCTTTGTAATAGATTTTCAATTTTGGAACAAAATTGTATAAAAACATGAATAGTATCATCTTTAGTTGCAATAAAGTGTACCCATGTGTATCTACTATAATCATCAACAATAACAAAACAGTATCTTTTACCGCCAATAGATTGTGTCCTCATGGGTCCAAATAAATCTATATGAATTAATTCTAAGGACCTACTGGTGCTAAGTACATGTTTTGGTTTAAAAGAGGTTTTGGTTTGCTTTCCCATTGTGCATGGTTCACAGTTTTCAACTTGATCAAAAGATAAAGTAGGCAATCCACGAACAAGATCATATTTCACTAACTTTTTAATAACATGTGAACTAGCATGTACTAGCTTTTTATGCCATACTTGTAAGGTATTTTCATTTGCAAGCAAGCATTTTCCCACTACTGATTTTATAGAGTTAGGTTTAAGAATATAAAGATTTCCAACTCTATTTCCTTCATAAATAACATTTGTAGTGTTTTCTATCAATAACTTGCAGCAAGTTTTGTTAAATAACACATCATAACCACTATCACATAATTGACTAACACTTATCAAATTATGGTGTAAACCATCAACGAGTAGAACATTCTTTATTTCGAGGTTTGTACCAACATTACCTATTCCAATGATTTTGCCCTTACCATTGTCTCCAAAGGTGACTATTCCACTTTTCTTTTCTTCAAAGGTTTGGAATGCATCTTTGTTTCCGGTCATATGTTTGGGACATCCACTGTCAACCACCCATTCCTCTTGAGAGTTTTCATCATCTTCTCTTGCCATTAGACAATCCACGGTTTCTTCTCCGCTTTCACTATCACTTGACTCGTCCCATGCAGCTTTATAGGCTTTTTCTCCCTTCTTCTTGTGAGAGCTTTTCTTTCCTTTCTTTGCTTTAGGACATTCATTTTTGAAATGCCCTTTCTTCCCACATTCAAAGCACCTAGGAGGGGTAGAAGAAGAGCTGGAAATTTTGTTAGATTTAAATCTTTTGTATTTCTTACCATTTACTATCAAGGCTTCTTCTCCCTCTTCTTCACTTGACTCCTCACTTTCTTGTGTGACAGCCTTTGAAGCTTTTAGAGCCACATCCTTCTTCTTTCCTTGCTAAAGTTCACGTGCTCTTCTTTCTTCCTCTTCTAGGGTTGCTTCATGAGCTTCTATGTTGCCAATAAGTTGCTCCATTTTCAGTCGAGTGAGGTCGTTTGCTTCTTCAATGGCTGTCACCTTTGGCTTATATTTCGGAGGAAGTGAACGAAGGATCTTTGATACCTGATCTTCTTCAGGGATAGGTTTTCCTAGAGCACTTAAACCATTAACAATAGTAGAGAATTTTGCAAACATTTCACTAATTGATTCATTTGAATCCATACGAAAGTGTTCAAATTTTTGTTTAAACATGCTAATTTTGGAATTTTTGACTTGGACTGTACCTTCATAGGTTATGGACAGTCTATGCCAAATATCATAGGCTGTGTCACAATTAGATATTCTATTAAATTCTCCTACCGAAATAGAACAATATAAAATGCTTACAGCTTTTGCATTCATTTGGGCCAATTTTACCGTATTTGCATCCCATTCTGCAAATTGAGTTTGAGGGAGCTCATATGGGGTTGACACCATTCTCCATAAGTCCCAATTGATGCCTTGGAAGTAGAACTGCATCCTTCTCTTCCAATATTGGTAGTTTGTTCCATCGAACGCTAGAGGCCTAGCAACAAGTGTTCCTTCAAGGTTAAGGTTGTTGAGCACTCCATCACCCATTTCTTCAAGACCTTGTTAGGGTTCCTTGAAGCCTGCTCTGATACCAATTGAAAAAAAAACTAGAGGGGGGTGAATAGAGTTTTTAAATAATTTTAACAATTTATTGAACTCAAACAACCACAATTGAAATTAGAAGAAGGAGACAGGTGTTTAGAGTGGTTCCAACTTTAGCAACTACTAAAGTTGTCAGTCCACTACCTGGTTGCTTACCCAACCGGGATTTTGAAAGTATTTATTTTATTACCTTCCCAAGGATTTATACAAAATACAATACTTTCCTTTACACCCTTTGAACAACCTTCACTTGAAGTAGGTGCACCAACTTTGAGGTAGCCTTCTTGAAGTAACTCCAAGCTCCCCCTTGAAGTAGCCTTCCTCTCTAGAAGTAACCTCCCGTTGCACCAGCCTTCTGAAGTAGCTCAAAGTCACCTTCTTCACCAAGAAGAACTCCGCCCTCTCCAATCAGCAGCCTCCAACCTAGGAGTAGCAAGGAGAGTACAAACGGTAAAAGAGAACAAGAAAGAAAAAGGAAATTACAACTTATCCTTTGTAGCCCAAGGCTTGATTTGCCTAGATCAAGCGTATAGATCTCCTAACCAAGTGTGTGGACTTGTGATTGCAGTGGGTAGGAGATACTAGCCTATAGGACACGAATTATGAGCTAAGGAATGAAATGGCCAATTGTCACAATGCTCAAATTGCTCACAAACAGATTGCTCAAAGTATGCTCAAGGATTTCTCAAGTGTAGCAAGTGTATTTGAGTGTCCTATGGCTTGTCCTATTTATAGGAATGGCCTAAGGATGCTTAAGGACGTTCTAGACAACTTCTAGGGGTTTCTAAGTGCTTAACTAGCCGTTAGGTACAAAGTTGTTGCTTTAACAACGACTAATTAATTAATTCTGTAGTTGTTGTCAGAGACCATCTCGGTCGAGGAATGGTCGACCGAGACACCTACTCGGTCGAACAATTGTCGACCGACAGGCACTCTGGAACAAGTGATTTGCAACGTCTTTCTCCAACTGCCAACTAACTTGTCTGTTGTGTCTAACGGCTACTTTGGATCTTTCTCGGTCGAGAAGATTGTCGACCGAGAGTGTCTCGGTCGAGGAGTTTGTCGACCGAGATTGATCCTGTTTCAATGTTTCAATTTAGGCACTAACTATATGTATGAGTGTGCAAATGTGATCCTATTTGAAGGGAATGACTTATCTAAATGTGGTGTTTATCTAGGGAGAATCTAACGCTTGATTTACATGCAATCTAAGTACTTGTACATTATATATTTGTACAAGTTTTTACAAAGCGATTACATTGCATGAAAACATAAACATATAAGCATATGGATTTCCCTAGTTGCTTTGTCATCCACCTTTAATCCTGCACACTCAAGTAGCTCGTTAGATTAATAAGAATGAAATGTTTGTCATAATCAAAACGAAGGGATTTATAGATGTCCATTTAGCCAACAGAAACAAGGTGGATGAATTTTTGTTTTCATACTTGTCTGTTATGGAAATTTGGCGCTATACACTAATGTAGAAGTAGTTTCCCCATCCGAGTGTGTTGGAGATGTTAGTGTAGAGATGATCTCTATGGGGTTAACACTCGACCCAATCTTGGCTTGGTGTTTCTCATGGACAAAAAGCTAGTCCACGGAATTAGTGCTCATAGAAACTATATCTTTGGATGTGTAGAAGAGTGAGTATAGATCCACCAAAGTTTCATAGTTGAAGTCCAAGACCCATGCCATTAGGGTTCATTCTACATTTGGACAGAGGAAGATGGTCTATTTTCTTTTGAGTTGAAGCGAAGTGATCATCTCTGCCCATCCATGTTCAATGTTGATGTGGATTTTCTATCGTAGTCGACGAGTACATCAAAGTATTTATGTCCCATCTTCACCTTGTTACCACCCAGTGGAAGGTAGAACTTGTGGCATTTCCACACCCTAGGAAGCTGCACGGTGATGTGGTTGGATAGATCCTCTAGTGGATAGTTCATGAAAGGGAATTGGTGTGGTCATATTTGGGTAGTTTATGGAGAGGTTGTTTGATCTTTTAATGGTTAACCGTTTGGTACCAGTCTTACTCTTATAAGCTTAGCTCAGATGCAGTGGTGTGTTGCTTCTGTTAGTCATGAGCAGTGAGCAGCTTGTCGATCAGGGTGGCGCTAAGATGCCCACCTGTTTTCATTTTGGGAGGTAGAAAGTTGGCTGGTTTGTTATGTTACCTTCAATTTATTGTGAGGGGAAAAGTTTTCTATAGTGATGGTAGTGGATGCACACTTCTTTGCTTGAATGATTTAAAGCATCTAGTGTAGTGTAGTATCCAGGTGTGACCATCATACAGATACAGGTAATATTATGTGGCGTAGGAGAATGTCAAAGTTGTTGTATCGGATGTTGGGTTGGCAATGCAGGATGATATGTTACAGGTTCTACCGGATGTACAACTAATTGTTGTTGCCCTACGTGTTGTCTTCAATGTGGTTGGAGTATGGTTGGCGGAGCTGTGCGAGACCGGAGATGCGTAGTTGGGGGGGGGGGGGGGGGGGGGGGGGGGGGGGGTGGGGTGTTGTTAGAGAGAAGTTAGAGCTTTCTTTAAACCTGAAGGTCGGCTCTTCTTCTTTTCCGTGAGCGTTGAAATCCCCTATTGCACATGCAGTGAAATCCAGCTTTTTTTACAACAAGCGAGGAACAAAGATCGATAGAAGGAAAATGGCGGTGAAATCCCCTATTGCACATGCAGTTAAAAAGGATTAAGAAACCAAAAACCTGGACAATAGTTAATCATCAGTAAAAAAAGCTCAAATCCTCGTGATGGAAATCAAACTTCAGAAAGAGGCTGATGATCTATCAAAACTTGTATCCTGATTGGCCGTGTTAATATACCAATTACCGAAGGTAAAGTGAAGAAGATCGTAGGTGGAGCGGTTCCCTTTAACAACAAAGAGAGGCAGTCAGGACAAAAAGAAGGAAAGAGGTAGCTGTCGTGATCAGGCATGCGAGGAAATGAAAGAACAAGGAATGCAACCTTCACACAACTTCTGATCTGCTTGGCAAGTTGGCATCCTCAGCGGCGGACAAAACCAGGGAAGGGATGCCGAGTGTAGCCATTAATCGAGGTTCTTTGTCTCGGTAGAATACTCTTCTTTGTCTCTCTTTCTCACTCTCAGCGAACGAACTCACACCTTGTGTTCTGGCCAATCCTTATGTGTGCCGGCGTGGTTTGATGAAGGCCAAATAATCTAGTCCATCTTCCTGCTGCAGGTAGTGCTAAGTGCCATCGTCATGTTGTTAATATTTATTATTTTGGTTCATGCAACATCGACACACAGGTGCAATGTAATTAACAATTCAGTCAGATCCAAAATAAGAAACGAAGACCAAACCAAGCAAGAGAATAGAAATAAAGAGTTAGATTCGCAAACCAGATAGTTCCTTTAGAAACGATCAACGAACGTGATACTTAAAGAAATCAGTGTCCGGCAATCCTCGCGGATAGGCATCATTCTCTCAGTCTCGATCCAGCACGAACTTGGAACTTATACGTCTCGCTCGCGCTCGACGTAGCTTCGTTGCACTGCTACCAGTACAGCACAGCAACCGCAGGAACCACCGCAGAAGACTTCACGAAGCGACTCCGGGACGACAGTTCTCGCACTCTGGATTAGGGCTCACAAAACACACGACGGCAGAAGACTGGTTTTTGGTGTGTTTAACCCTAATGACCGGAGTCGTATATATAGCCACGCACGTCCCTAATCTTATTCCCAGTAAGACGCAAACACTCGGTTGCTCTTGTACATAACACGGAATAATCCGCAAACGAGAAACACTTTCCAGTTAGGATTAATAAATCCAAATAGGAAAGAAACAATTAATTACACGAGTAATTAATTACTTAGTCGTATCCTAGTGCAAAAAGAAGACGAAAGACATTCTCCACAATCCACAATCCACAAGCCCGAGCCCGAGCCCGAGCCCGGCCCAGCCAGGCCAGGCATGGCGCGTGCGTGCATTGTGATGTGGTAACCCCACCCACCAAGGAGGTGAGCATACTTCCCTCCTAAGACTCCTTTGGACACTAGTGCCCCATGTGATCCTATATATGAGGACCACAAAAGTTCTAGGAGTGAGCAATATGGGATAAAACTTCTTTGCCATTTGCACTAGAAACAACACTACATTCTCACATGTACTTGCTGCACTAGATTGGGCTTAACCCATGCTAAATAAGTGATTACTACAGTAACATCGCTACAGTAACGAGCTGCTACAATAACTAATAGCTACAGTAATCATTTATCTAACAATCCCCCACAAAGTCCAATGTGCAGTGTGCTCTACCATTCAGTCCTCCATACTGTACTTTCAGCAGATACCTTTCGGTTTGAATCTACCTGAGTTATCCAACTGTGACCCGCGTAGGAACTAGGTGAACAAAAGTCTTGAACCTGAACCTTGGGTACAAGAGTATAGGTTGGTAACAACACAATAAAGACATGGTAGTAAAGAAAACAATGCATTAAGGCCATGCATACAAAAAATTTATATCATGATTGATAATAGAGAACAACCCAATTCTCCTGTTGCGGCCTACACAACATCAATCACTTAGGTGGAGTCTCCAAGGATGTACTGCTAACATCCTGTCCTAAGACTTGACACCATTAAGAGACTACTTTCTTACTAACTTGCAGTCATGACACTAACAGGTTTCCAGGAGATAGACACACAGATGCTAGAAGCATCAAACAAGAATACACAGTGTCATCCGATTTACCCGACAGCTTGTTATTACCACATTGAACCCAATTTGTGGGATCTCCACTCTTTTGGGTTGGGTTGCTACTGCCTACAAATCTATAGGGGTTTCAGTCCCATCCCCAACCTGGATTTTTCCACTAAAACCGAGGTAAGACCTTTAATGAAAGGATCAGCTGTATTATCTTTGGTACCGACGTAGTCCACAACCACGACCCCATTAGACACTAACTCCCTTACAGATTTCAATCTGACTTGGATGTGTCTACGCTGTTTTTGATTGTACTTGGAACTCTTTATCTTAGCAATGGTTGTAGTGCTATCACAGTGAACTGAAATTGCAGGAAGTGGCTTCATTACCATATGTAAACTAGACATAAGTCCATGTAGCCATTCAGCTTCCAATCCAGTTTCATCTAAAGCACACAACTCTGCTTCAAAAGTAGACTGAGACAATATGGTATGTTTCTTTGACCTCCAGGAAACAGCTCCTCCTCCCAACAGGAATACATATCCTGAGATACCATTACTCCCAGAATTCACGGCAATCCAGCTTGCATCACTATATCCTTCGACTACGGAAGGATGTTTACCATAATGCAACCCAAGGGAATGTGTTCCCTTTATATACCTCAGAACTCTATCAAGATCTTCCCAATGGGTCTTGTCGGGACAACTGGTGTATCTACTTAACTTATTCACGACAAACACAATGTTTGGACGTGTACATTTCATAAGATACATCAAACTTCTGATAATCTGAGAGTATCGTAATTGAGACACTGGAACCCCAGTCTCATTCTTGAACAAGGGCTTGGATGAATCATATGGAGTCTTAACAGGTTTACGTAATGTGTACTCAAACCTCTCCAGAATCTTCTCAACATAGTGAGACTGAGAGAGAATTATACCATCAGTAGACCTTATGATTTTAAGCCCTAAAATCACATCAGCGACACCCATATCCTTCATCTCAAACTTTCTACACAAGAATGACTTTGTCTCATTTACTACTTTCATATTGGAACCAAAAAACAAGATATCATCGACGTATAAGCATAACAAAATGAATCCATTATTGACAATCTTGCAGTAGAAACACTTATCAAATTCATTAGAAACAAAGCCAAACGATGATATCACAGAATCAAACTTCTCATGCCATTGCTTAGGGGCTTGTTTCAAGCCATATAATGACTTAACAAGTTTACACACTTTGGACTCATTCCCACGACCCACAAATCCCTCAGGTTGTTCCATATATATCTCTTCTTGAAGATCACCGTGTAAGAATGTGGTCTTCACATCCATCTAGTGGATATAGAAATTATAAATGGAAGCCAATGCTATAAGCACTCGGATTGTGGTCATACGGGAAACAGGTGAATATGTATCAAAATAATATGTTCCTTCCCTTTGTGTGTAACCCTTAGCAACTAACCTAGCCTTATACTTATTGATTGTCCCGTCTGCATTAAGTTTCTTTTTAAAAATCCATTTGCAACCAACTACAGAACAACCAGGAGGCAAATCCACCAATTCCCAAGTTCCATTCGAGAGAATTGATTGGATTTCATCATTAATAGCTTCTTTCCAAAACTTAGCTTCTGGAGATTCCATAGCTTGTTTGAAAGTAACAAGATCATCCTCAACATTGTAAGTAAGAAACTCACTTTCAAAGTCTTTGGATGTCCTAGGCCATTTACTTCTCCTTGGTTCAACTATATCTTCAGAATCAACCGATTCAGAAATAGCTTGTTCTGAGTTGCCCCCCACATTTGTCATCCTTTCCACGTGCTCGGGAATGGAACATGTGGTGAATGAATCTTCTTGAGATACTTCATTGGGCACACCAGTTTTCATAGGAAACACATCCTCAAAGAACGTAGCATCACATAATTCCACAATTGTATTGACCTCAATGCCAAAGATATCTGATTTTACAATCAAGAATCTGTAAGCATAGCTTGTCTCTACATAACCCAAAAATATGGCATCAACCGTTTTCGGTCCCAATTTCTTCCTTTTGTGTTCAGGGACAAGTACCTTTGCAAGGCACCCCCACACTCGAAGATATTTAAGACTCGGTTTCCTTCCTCTCCATAACTCAAATGGACTACTTTCTGAATGTTTATGGGGAACTCTATTCAGATTATGGCAAGTCGTATTCAAAGCTTCCCCCCACATAAAGTTGGGTAATCCAGATATTTAGAGTAGGGTATTTACCATATCTATTAAGGTTCGGTTTTTACGTTCAACTATCCCATTTGATTGTGGTGAATAAGGAGCAGTGACCTCATGAACTATACCATGTAATTGGCAAAATTCCAAAAACAAGTTCGAGGTGTATTCTCCTCCCCTACCAGACCTTAATCGCTTAAGTACTTTACCGGTTTGAGTTTCGGCTTCTTTCTTATAAATTTGAAATTTATCCAATGCCTCATCTTTACTGCTAAGTAAAAAGACATAACAGTATCTACTCGCATCGTCAATAAAAGTTATAAAATAACACTTTTGATCTCTCGTAGCAACACCATTAAATTCAAAGATATATGTATGAAAAATCCAAAATTTCTGAATTTGTATTCACATAATGAAAAGGCTTCCTAGGCAATTTATCTTGTACACAGATTTCACATTTATTGTTGCTAATTTCAGATTTAGGGATCAAATCTAGATTCATCATACGCTTCATTGAGGCAACATTAACATGTCCCAAACATGAATGCCATACATCGAATGAAACAAGATTCATGCAAACAGAACTATAATCATTCAAATTTAAAACAGAATTTGAAACAGGTTCAACATGAATCTTAAACAAGTTCTCCACATCACATAAGTACCCCTTGCCAAAAAACAAAGAATCACGAAGGCATGTAATAATAGCCTTATTACATTTACAGTCTACTCTATAACCTTCTCTAACTAATATGACGCCACTAAGGATATTGCGTCGAATGATTGGAACATGTCTGACCCTGTTAAGAGTCAAAACCTTCCCCGAAGGGAACTTCAAGTCCACCCGTCCTTCGCCTTTGACTTCCGCAAAGTTGGAATCGCCCAAAGTCACGGACCGACCTCGAGAGGCCTGATAAGACACAAACATGGATTTATCAGCACACACATGTACATTAGCCCCAGTGTCAATTATCCAATAAAGTGGTTCAAAAATAGAAAGGATTTCAAGTTTAATAAACACGTACCCATCATTGAGGTTCAAGGATGTAGTCATCATGTTGACCACATCCTCCTCAGTTGCAGATGCGGCATCTTTCTTTGCCTTCTTAGTAGGACAATCCTTGTTCCAATGGCCAACCTGTCTACAAGTCCAAAAAGGTTTGTTCTTTGGTTTCTTTTGGATCTTTGCCTTGGGTTTATGTGTATTTTTAGATTTCTTATCTTTGGTGTTTTTCGTAGAAGTAAGATTAACAATTGGATTTGCATCAGTAGGCACCTTGACCCCTTTCTCCTTTAAGTGTTCTTCTTGTATATTAATATCCATCATTAGTTCATCCATTGTGTGTGTCCCTTTGCGATGCTTCAGAGACATACCAAACGACTCCCAAGACTTAGGGAATTTTTCTATGATAGACATAACAACAAACTTCTCAGGAAACACCATATTGGCATCTGAGAGTTCATGAACTAGGAGTTGTAGATCATGTGTTTGATCAGAAACTGATTTACCCTCAACCATCTGAAACTTAAGAAATTTAGACACGCAGTATTTTTCAACACCTTGATTTTCAGCGCTGAAATTCTTAATTAACAATTCCCATAAAACCTTGGATGTAGTGACAGGCGGCTTTGAGTAAGAATCATACAGTTTGTTATTTAAACCAAACAGAATCAAACCGTGACACGTTTTATCACCCTTCTTCCAATTAGCAATTATATTTGCATTATCAGGAATTGTTTCATCAGATACAGGTTCAGTTTCAACTAAATACTGATCATAACCCGCAATATTCAACCAAATTTCCATCCGACTTTTCCAACGGGCAAAGTTGGTACCAGTAAATTTTTTAGGCATATTGGTTGTATGAATTTTACATCCTGAACTACCCTGAATGGCCATTGTTAATTAACGACAGAAAGATGATTTCTTTATGAGTGTTGTTAATATTTATTATTGTCGTTCATGCAACAGTGATAGGTGCAATGTAATTAACAATTCAGGCAGATCCAAAAAAAGAAACAAAGATCAAACCAAGCAGGAGAATAGAAATAAAGGAGTTAGATTCGCAAACCAGATCGTTCGTTGAGAAATGAACGCAATACTTAAAGAAATCAGTGCCCGGCAATCCTTGCGGATAGGCAACGTTCTCTCAATCTCGATCCGACACGAACCTGGAACTTGTACGTCTCGCTCGTGCTCGACGTAGCTTCGTTGCACTACTACCGGTGCAGCACAGCAACCGCAGGAACCACCACCTGACAGTTGCATCTCAGTGACAGGAAGAAGAAGTCGTGCTTCACACAGGAGAACGACTCCACGAAGCGACTCCGGGACGACAGCTCTCGCACTCTGGATTAGGGCTCACAAAACACATGACGGCAGAAGACTGGTTTTTGGTGTGTTTAACCCTAATGACCAAAGTCGTATATATAGCCACGCACGTCCCTAATCCTATTCCCAGTAAGACGCAAACACTCGGTTTCTCTTATACATAACACGGAATAATCCACAAATGAGAAACACTTTCCAGTTAGGATTAATAAATCAAAATAGGAAAGAAACAATTAATTACATGAGTAATTAATTACTTAGTCGTATCCTAGTGCAAAAAGAAGACGGAAGACGGAAGACGGAAGACATTCTCTACAATCCAAAATCCACAAGACACAAGCCACAAGCCTGAGCCCGGCCCGGCCCAGCCAGGGCGTTGTGATGTGGTAACCCCACCCACCAAGGAGGTGAGTATACCTCCCTCCTAGGACTCCTTTGGACACTAGGGCCCCATGTGATCCTACATATGAGGACCACAAAAGTTCTAGGAGTGAGCAATACGGGATAAAACTTCTTTACCATTTGCACTAGAAACAACACTACATTCTCACATGTACTTGTTGTACTACATTGGGCTTAACCCATGCTAAATAAGTGATTACTACAGTAACATCGCTACAGTAACTAATAGCTACAGTAATCATTTATCTAACACGCCAGCATTCACCCTACAACCGCCACTGCGGATGCAGACAATGATAAACAACAAGAAGGCGACGGAAGATGGACTAGATTAGGGGGGCTGAGTTTAGATGTCTAAGTATTAACTATAGTAGGGGGCTGAGTGAAAATGAGTTGGACAAAAATATATTCTAGTGAGATTCAAACTAAAATTCATTATCTACAAATAGCATCCTAGAACCAACTCAGTTACCAATTTACATGTGATTATATTATTAGAAAACAATCTATATATACAATATTTGTATATGCTATAGATATATAAATACATCTATTATTTGAGAGGGAGGGCTTAAACCCCGGTTGCCTCTGCCTAGATCCGCCCATGCGGTGTGGAAATAATAATGACCACATCATTTCCAAACAAGTTGTCTAGCTTCTTTGTATTCATAGAGATGGAAATTTATACAGTAATCGATTGGGTGAAAATGATAACATACGTCACATATGTAAGTACAATATAAACATTATCACTATACAAGAAACCAAAACGTCACTGACCCCATTTGCTCTAAAATCTATAGGGAGTAAACATATCAATGATTGATATCAAATGCCATCTCATGATTTCAAGGGTGGTATGGTCATAGGAATAAACAAAAAAGCAACATCTCTCAACCTATCTTCCGTGACTTCAACATCACTTTACATATCACTAACATTCACAACTTCCACGACTGGTGTTTCACTGGAGTATATGGAGAATCTAGCTCTGATAAACATAGTTACATCAATGAAATCACGAACATATTCCAGAACTACTATGACAAACCTTGGCTCATAGTCAGCGACTTCAACCTTATTACTCGAAATTTGGACAAACTAAACTCACATAGTCGCCTTGGGACACTAACTAGATTTGATAAAATATTCAGAAATTATATTATTAAAAATCATATGATAAACATCATTCCATCAAATGCAAACTTCACATGAAATTGAAACAATTCATGGGAAAGAATAGACCATTTTATACTCCCCTAGTTGGGAAGACCACTACCCACACTCCTGTGTCTCGATTGCAACCAGACCCATGCCTAACCATTTTCCTATTATTTTAGACACCATAAATCATCGATGGGTTTACAAGCCATTTCACATTGAAAATTATTGGCTGTTAGACCCTTCATTCTTACATATTTGTGGAAGATATTGGAACAAATATCAGCAGACTACAAAAGAACCAGGATGCCACATTCAAAACAACACGAAGAAAACTAGATCATCTCTAAAAACTTGGCAAAAACAAAAATATGGCAACATTAAGAAAAAACTAGCTGATCGTGAACAACAACACTTCTTTGTGGAAAGTGACCCTAGTGATGACCCAACAATTGCTCTAACTATCAAATCAGAGATGGAACACATCCAAAACTGCATTGATATTATATGGAAACAAAGAGTCAAAATCAAATAGGTGACAGAAGGTGACAATAATACCAAATATTTCTACAAATGTTGTAATAATAATGCCAGAATAAATATCATCTCTAGTCTTACCATCAACAGGACTAGTACGTCCAACAAAAACATCATCATAAACCACATTGTCACATACTTTAATAACATCTTCAACACTGGGCACAAACCTACCTTTCTACCATCTATTGACTGGAAACACATATGCCAAAAAATAGAGACTCCCCACAAAATAGTATTGCAACCTTCACCATAGAAGAACTCAAAATGCCATTTTTAATCTAGAAAAAGATAAATCCCTGGGACTAGATGGATGAAATATTGAATTCTACTGCACTATGCGGAACCACATCAAAGATGACTTCATGCACCTCCTTAATATGATCCATGTATACGAACATATTCACAAACACATAAAGGGCCTCAACCATACCAACATAGCCTTGATAATAAAAGTTGAACTACCTAACAAAATGCAAGAATTCAGACCTATCGGCCTCATCAACACATCATACAAATTCTAGAAAAAAATACTTAGCAACCGAATAAAACCATACTTAGAAAACATCACAGACAAAAATCAAAATTCCTTCTTTAAGAACAAAGACATGCACGATGCATATATTATGGTTAATGAAACTCAACACTTATGCCATAAAAATAAAACTCATGCTCTTTCTTTAAAACTAGATTTTAAAAAAGCCTTTGATAATTTGAACTAGAATTGCCTTATACAAACCATGCATGGTTATAAATTCCCAAAAACTTGAGTCAACTGGATACACACTTGCATATCGACAAGCACTTTCTCCACCATCATTAATGGATCACCATTTGGTCACTTTCACAATAGTAACAGACTCAGACAAGGCAGTCTTTTATCTCCTTACCTCTTCATTATGATCACTTCACTTCTCACAAATGTGATCAAAATTGGGACCACCTAGGGCCTTATCCAATCACCTAATGAATATTTTAAAAACATTAACCAATATGCAGATGACATCATGATTTTGGTTAAACCATAAGATGACACTATTCTCAACACTATCTGCATCATTGATTTATTCTCATATATTTTAGGACTCAAGATAAACCTTGGAAAATAATCTATTACAGGCATAAATACCCCATCAGAAACTATTCACAAATACTAAACACTTCTTCAATGTGAAATTAAACATTTCTTGGTCATGTACCTGGGATGATCCATTACACCATACCCCATTCAACACCATATATGGAAACCTATAGTAGACTAAATCAACAAAAAACTATCCTCCTAGACAAAGAACTTCCTTAGTATGGCGGGTAGACTTACCCTTCTCAACAACATCATCACCTCCATAACCACACACTATCTAAGTTGCAGCCCATTAACTGGGAAATCACTTAAATTGATTGACTCCCTCAGGAGGAGATTCTTATGGAATCATTTCATTAATAACACACATAAACCAAAGTTACACTTAGTAAATTAGAAAACCATATATGCACCAAAAAGATATGGGGTAGGGTATCATAAACCTGAATACACATGCTATCTGCCTTATAGCAAAAATCGTAGATACACTTTCCACTTACACCACAGATATTTGGAAACCTTTCATTATAAACAAACACTATCAAAATATAATTCCCTGGTGGAATACAAAGAAAAGAATATCATCCCTGCTGTGGAAATACATCAACAAGCACATAAACACTATCATTCATACGATCAACACACCACCACACATAACCAAACACATCAACTTCTGTGTTGATCCATGGTTCCATAACACAATGATTACAAATTTGGGATTACGCTTCTGCATACCACAAATCATAAAACATGTCAATACTACAAAAGCCTAAAAACTCCTCACCAGCAATAGAAGAAATGCCATCAAACTACTTCTCACCCAAAACTCCACAAATGAGACCATTATAGACATTATACACACTCTTGAACTAAACACCACAAACCACATCTCGTGGAAATGGGGAAATTGGTACACACCAAATAAAGCCTATCATTTTCTCACATATAGAGGTGTCACCACAAATCTTTTTGACTGCTAGAAGATAAAATGACCATTAAAAATTAAGATCTTCTATTGACTTATCATCCACAACAAAATATTGACTGATCAAAACTTTAGGAAAAGAGGATTCAATGGTCCATTCAGATGTTACATGTGCCTCTCTCATGAGGAAACCATAGAACATTTGTTTATCTATTGCACAATCACATCACAGATCATCAAACATTTCTATCATACACATTTTATTGAACACTACATTGATATCCCTTCTCTGATAAAAAAAACCTTACAACCATAAATACACAACGCGAGCCAGGAATCCTGATGGTGGCTATTTTATGGAAAATTTGGGGAGAGAAACACTAGAAAACATGACAACATCGATCACAATTTGAGACACTTGATCAAAAAAATTAATACACACACACTCTTTTTTAGCATTGTACAAAATCCCACAATGTACACCCTAGAGAAGAGAGATGGCGACACTCAGATGGCTATATTTGGCAACAACAGTAGCTAGGATTGACGTTTCACCTTGTAAGACATCTTGGCCAAGGAGGCATGCTTCTAGTTATTTATCACCATTACTAGTTTATCTAGAACATCTTTTGGACTATATTTTATGATGTTGAGGCCTATTGTTTAAGGGGTGCCTCCCTTGAACATTTTTACAACTATTTTTCTTTCTTGATCATGCATCCACAATTTTACGTTTAGTTTGGTTATGTGACAATTCTCTATAACACACTGCTGGTGTCATTTTAGAAGGGATCGAGTATGTACTACTTTAGTTTGTAGATGGTTTATGCTTGCAAAATTTTATCCATATACATGGACTTTATATTAAAAAAATGATAACAATGGTGGCCGCAGAGGGCTCTTGGGTAGGAATGGGAAGACTTGATGATGGATTACACCCATCCCAAATTGTTCATTTAAGAATGAATCCTCGCCTTGATCTGCACAAAAAGTAGAAACCACAAAATTTTAGGGTGGGAAAGTGTATGATGGGGTCGAGTTCGGGTGGGTCAGGCATTTTTTCCAGGCCTAATAGGAAATATGATGGGGTGAACTCTACAGAGAGTATGAATCCAAATAGAAGAAGGTAATAGGACCTAAACTCTAATATATGTAAATTTTGTGATATGTCAAATATGAGATATGTGCTATGTGGGTCCTAATATAGACAATTTATGAGTATTCAAGTTGAGTGAACTAGTGTGTCTTCATGTAATATAGTTGAACCATGGACTTCTTGTAAGAGGAATTAACTCTAGTGCAAGATACAACTAAATATATTTAAAACTCTATTCGGATGAGGGAGAGTCACAAAATCCTCAAGGAAGTATATGATATGTGATCTTCATGAATGACACTCATACTCAAGTTAGTGGTTCCATGTAAATGAATTCTAGTAATTGTATCCACAAGCGATGGGTGGGTAAAAATTTATGACATGGGTAAAAATCATGTGGTTAGAAATCCATTCCTTGACGTAGACCAATATTATCTTGAGTTGCTTGAGTTTGTGGATCTAATCTTTAGCTACTAATGAAATAATTATAAAACATTGTTAGATATGTGATGCATGAATACACTCACTTTGAGATAAAAATGTGTTATATGTGTGATAAGTCACTCAAATGATCTTGACCTAATATATATGTACCCATACATATTTGCAATATATAAGTTTACACATCAGTTTTGATTCGTAGTGAGATTTAGATCATAGATTACTTGATCATAATATATATAGTTTTAATTCCAAACCTAATTAAAGATGATGAGTATATGTTAAAACTTATTGATGATAACTTTGGGTGCATAACCTTTGTGATTTCTTTAAACCCTTTATATATCTTAAATGAAAATTAGCCTTTACGATTTTTAGCATGTGAAACATTAGGCAGTTGGCCTAACTAAGTTAATAGTGACCCTTAGAATCATCCAATGTTGAGTTGGCTAAAGCCTCAAGGATATAATCCCTTTCAGAGGTGGGGTGCATGTAATATCTTGATTTTTAGGGTCTTTCTCTCAAGATAATTTTGCTTTTCTATATAATCAATCATGGAAAATAAAATTATTAAATAGTGGTTAGATGCCCTTTTTGATTGGTTAATGAATAATAAGCAATGTCAATCATTTAAAATATTTTGAGGAATACGTTTTAGAGGAACCAAGTTATATGAATTTATTATGTGGATTTATTGAGTCATTTGTGCCTTGTGACTAGCTTAATATTTCTATAAATACTAATTAATGTCATATGTGGCTGAGAGGTATTTTAGAATCATTGTGCTATTTGGGGGATCTTTAAATAAGTTTTGCTAATTACTTTGTGATTAATGAGTTTGGAAATATACCTATTTGGTACAGCTGATTAGACTCCCAAACCTCGTCATTTTCATGTCATTCGTGGTAAGAGTGGAGGTAGAATGTAAGGGAACTATGGGTAAAAGTTTATGGGTTTTGGATAAGTGATTTGCAAGATATAGATTTTTTTATGTGGATGAGTTGTATTTAAAAAAACATTAGATTGGAGTGTTGATCTCAGATCATTAATTTGCTTGTCATTTAGTGGGTCCAATATTTTGCTAACATCCTAGTTTGAAACTTAACCATGGTTATTGTTTTGAGTTCCTTTGGGGCATCATGTGTATTTTTTAGAAGGCACATGGGCTTCTAGATGGCCATCTAATGGCCACATGGTCATCTTCTAGATCTAGAAGTTCAGTAGGGACAAATGCTTGGATAATTCATTTTAATTTTATATCCAAAAATACCTACTTTCTTTGGAATTCCCTCAAGCTCAGTTAGAATCTAATATGTATCACTCCTTACATAATTTATGAAGAAAAGAGAGATTTATAAATCCAACTCTCCTTTCTCTCTCCATTTTACTTACAACATGAAATCAAGAAAGGGGATGGGTTGTAGGTAGATAGAAAGGGAGTGAGAGAGACCATTTTTATATGAGGAAAATGGATGCCTTAGAGTTTTGATGATGGATATACACTGAGACCCTGCTATCATGGTGGTGTTAGGACTGATGAATCCAACACTTGTTAGAGCAAGGGGCAGGCTTAGCATGGAGTGCTCAAGCTTTCACATTGCAGTATACAACCTTTGGTTTTTTTGGGCTAGGACGATTCTTCCAGAGGCTTACCTAGGATAAACTTGGGAACAATAGGGTTTTCCCCTTTCTGTGCGGCCATGACATGGGTCAATGTCGGCCAACTCTGGAGTAGAGGCCTTGACGATGGAAGAAACATCTTATCCATAGTTTAGTTGCTTTACAGAATTACAAATCTTAAGGAAACATCATAGATGGAAGAGGAGGAGGAGTGGCTCCTCACTCAAAGAAACTCCTTACTCACAACATGTGTGCTTTGTGGTAACTTTTCATCTAGGACTTGATCATCACATGACCGTGAACATGGTGGGGGGAGGAGACCATTTCCCAAATCCCTATGGATATGGACCATCTCTAGGAGATGGCTAGGGCCTAATTTTTTGGGAGCTTAGGTACCCCGTGACTAGGGTTCCCCTTGGCCATGCCATTTTTTTACAGTCAACCTCCTCTAGCTTAGGTATTGGTCACAAAAAATAGTTATCTTGTCAAAAACATATAATTCAATAGGATGGTCTAAATGTTACAAACCATTTAACAATTCTAATCAAGAAAATGTGATCTTTAACTCTATGGCCTTGGATTTGTTATATGAATGTGTTAAAGAAATGATGTTTAAGAATCATAATGCACATCTTGTAGTAGGTTGGATAATGATAATAAGAATCATAATGTACATCTTGTAATAGGTTGGACAATGGTAATCTTTTGCATAACTTAGAGATTTAACATCATAATGACCTTTTAGACCAGAATATGTTCACAATATGTATGATGTATCTTATCTTGATACTTTGACAAATCAGCATATAATACATCTACAAGCCTTATATTTTGATAAAATTCTAGATTGACTATGTCACATTATGTACTAAAAATCAAGGGTTAAGGGTTTGAGTTAGGATGACTGTAATCATATATGAACACTACTTATGTCATAAAACATTATAGATCTGAATCTTATATATATTGTGACTATGTTTTTGACTAGGTTGATTGGGTAATTCCAAATTGGTAGGGATTTGAACCAAGGTTTGTGGGACTAACTCATCTTGATATGTGTTGGGGCCCCGCTCTGGTCAAGTGCATGTTATATGATTTTGTTGATTGGATGCTTCTAATCTAAATACTTGATTGTGCCTGACATATGATGGATGACTTATAGATGTATATCATTTCTTTAAACCTTGAATTATATATTGTAATGTATTGTTCTTTCATGATTTGAGAAATAAAAACATAATGAAAGAATAAAGTTTACTATATTGTACTTGTTGTATATTCCTTGGAGGAGGCTAGGAAGAATACTCTAGTACCACCCTCTAAGTCTCTCAATGGCATTATGTTTTCACTAAATCTAGTAGCTCCAAGTTGAGTGGGTTCCAACATATTGGGTCGGTATTACCACACTCTTATATTATAGTAAACTAGTACATGATAAAGATAAAGTTTTATAAGTTAATAATATAATGGTGTGGGTTTGTGTCTTTCCCTCGAAATATATGATCTTAAAATCAATTTGATTACATCATAGAATTATTGTGGCAATTATTTCATCACATACTCAACGTATTTGTCCTAACATTTCCCTATTTTAATTCTTTTATATTTAGATATAGTATTGATATAATTCTAGTGATGTGTGTGGTGTGAACAAGTGTTAGGTGGAAAACTATTGTAGATCCTAAAGTTATGTGTTTGTTTAGTAAAATTTACCTTCAGTGTGTAATTCAATTTTTTTTAATGAAGACATGCAACTCTTCTAGATCTATGCATAGTATATTGTTTTTTTGTTCGTGTGATTGTGTGAAAATGGCTTCTATTGTGTGCACTTGTGATGCTTAAGTGGAAATAACATGTTTATGCTGAAAACCATGTGTAGTAGACCAATAATACTAATTATGTTAATAGTAATATTAGTAATAATAATAATAATGATAATAGTGGCGATGATGATGATAATTATTGTTTTCTTTTTTGTTTTCATCCTAGCCTATATCCCAACCATATTGGATTGATATGGATCTTTGTTTTTCAATCAGCTATGTTATGCGCCATATTTAGGTCATGAAGTATAGATTCAAAAACTATTTTATAATCTCTTTACAAGTTAATTTAGTCTTTTTTCTTCTTCTTTGAACTATGCTTGACTCTATAACATCACTTTGAATTTGCACATTTGTCAATTTGTGATGCACACGTGCATACTATCTCTAATGGCCCTAATAGAACTTGTCCCAATACTCATAACTCACACTTTGTTCCTATATAGTCATTTCTGAAGTGATATTCCTTGTCTTACAACACATCCATATTAGGATAATTTTAGCCACATTCATCTTTTTGAGACCTTGTTTCTTCACATCGTAATATTCAATCATATGTAGGATGGCCTCTTTTTTTGGAATTATGGGAGAACCTTCCCCAACTAGGTCCATTTTGGACCTAACTGTCAACCCCCTCAGCTACCCTTACACTAGAGTGTATGTTTAAATCATGGTGGTCTGACCTATGAAATATGATAAATCATTCCAAAGGGCTCAACTAAGATTTGACTCCAACTCCATTCATTGGAGTTACCCCAATGCTACCATAAGAGATAATCCTAGTCAGATCTCGTGTAGAATGAATGATTATATAATTTCTCTATAAAAATCATTTTTTAATCGGAGAGGGGTCTTTTGATCAACTAATTAAGTTTCTTTGCTCCATTTTAACAATCATCTTGTAATTCCATGAATAGTATCATCTTGAACATTGTTGTCCATTTGTAAAATGGAAATCAAGGAACTAAAATTATGACATTTTTACATCCTTTACATGCAACTTGGTCCAACATTTACAATTGTAGCCTAGGTATGTTTGCAATACATTCGCTCTATGACATCCCCAGATTTTCTAAAACTTAATCTGATGTGTGACGTCCAAATTGAAACCTCATCTCAATGAGAATCCCAATTAAATACCACAGACTAGGCTAAGAAGAAGAAAATCAGAGGAAGTCAGAAGGAAACAATAATAGCACATGCAAATTAACAATAAACAAGCCATACAACACATGTCCACAATTCAACATATAATTACATAATGAATTGTTACAACATTTGATAATACATATTGAACATCAAACTTTTACATATGCATGCAATGCCCCTAAACAAAAGGATCTTAAGACAACAGGTTCACCTGTACACCAACTCACTACACAACTCTCAACTAACCTGGTTCTTCAAGAGCATATGTCCACAACCTAAACAAAAGATTACATGTGGTATACGTCAGCATGTCTTTTTATTTAGGTCTCATTAATAATACTTGGCAATAAGATAAAACTAATACTTGGCAGTTATAAAGAAATATAACAAAAGGAATATACTTGAACAAAGATGTTTACTAACAAAAGTGAACACATATTTTAAGCACATTTCCATCATATATCTCATGCATCTTCCACCAAAGGGATAGATGATTTTAGGCCTTACGATCTCCTACCCAAGATTTATATCATATATACAATGTGATCTCCTACCAAAGAGTTAGACCACTTCACTACATTGTACTACCAAAGATTTTAGTGTTATCATATGATGGATCAGACATCTTATGTTTGCATGTGTTCATAGCCATAAATATGGAAAATAAAGCAAGATATCATAAAAGAACAATCATTTCATCCAATACCAGATGCCAAGCATTTTACTACACATATAACACAAGCATATTGTATAATGAGCCAAGTAAGAGGTATGGCGTACCTTGATCACTGATATTCTAATAATAACATATTCCTCTTGTCAACTACCTCATTGGTCAAACCCCTAATTAAGACATGATCATGTACTATCATTAGATTCTCATCAACATCATAATCCTAGTTATGTCCATTAGGGTTTCACTTAGTTCATAGGATATGAGCATCATTATTTGTCTTATATTCTTATTCTTATCTTACTAATCTTATTTTCTAGTTATTTGTTGGATAAGTATAGATCATTTGTATATTATGTTTCATATAAATAGGTGCTCATATTAACCCAAGATTACATGTATTAATCTAGTTAGGGTTGGAGAAGATTAATTATGAGTCATCATTATATAATCATAAATTATGTGCATAATATTAATATGTTAGTTTCACAATGTGTTCCATATAATGTTATGAATATATTCTGGAGTTTTCAAGATTTATTGAACATACTTGTAATTATTGCATATTAATTAGGGTTATCAACCCTAATTAGCCATATGGAGAAAATGACATGATTTCATGCATCAACATCATTATCATTGACCTTAAATAGATTATACACGTGAATATGGATTTACTGACTTATTATCATAATTTTAGACCATCGATTAATATTTATTATCCATGAAGTAAGCATTTCACAACTTACATGATATCACTGAGATCAGTGCATCAAAAGCCTGATATAATGCTTTCATGTTGTTCTACTCTTTTTTTTTAGAATTGTAGTATATTACTTGTAATTTTCTGATAATTGTACTAATTACTATGATTTATCTAAGATATACATATTCTGCAAATTTCTTATCTTTTCCAGTCCATGAGGTGTCACCATGTAGCCCTATTTGGGCAGGGCTCCTTCTACTAATTCTACTAACAGACCCTCATTGGTTCAGTACTGAGTCAGCCAGTTCATGTTGGGAATTGGTTGGTTCTTGCAGGTGGACCTGGTATGGCCTTCTCTCCACTTTGATGCAAGTTGAACTCCTTCTCACGTTCTCAATTCACGCAATCACGCATGCTTCCACGAGGTTCACATGGCCACCGCCAGGGTGACCTCCGATGAGCAATGCCAGTAGCTTTGTGTCCCCTCTCAAACGCTAAGTCCTCTATCAGCTTCGCATCAGACCTCCAGACTCCCATGATAGCTCACGTCCTAGGGTTTGGTTGTGGATCTCATCCTATGTAAAGGTATTATTGCCTAGTACTGGTTTGGCGGACCAGAAGAGGCATAATGCCTCCACTTCACTTCACTAAATGTCTGCCTAAAGCCCCTAATAGCACCTCTACGTCTCCCTCACCTCAATTGAGGCTCCAGAACTCGATGGGAAATCCATTGCATCCCTTCTCGAACTGGGTCTTCATCTTCACCAAGTTGGAGCTTGGTAGCCTATAGAACCTCCTCTAGCTTACGATCAGACCATCAAATAGCTTCACCTGAGTATGGGGATCATTATCCATTATTAACTTCCCTAAAACTCACCCTCTACCTCTATTCCCTCATTCTGGTTCGGACCTGGTCACTATAATGGAGGGTTGCGATGAAGGGGGAGCTTGTTCTCCCTCGATTTGACTCCAACTAAGGCAAATGAGGGGTCAGGATTATTGTCTCGAAAAGACGATATCAAAATACTAGTTTGTTTCTCCTTACACCCCATGTTCTAAAATTGTGGTGGTGTGGATTCCCGTGTGCCACATTATCCATGACTCCTCTGAGCAGTTCTAAGGTAGGGGATAAATCTTGACCCTTTGATCCGTCCATCCAAGGGATTGAGTTGGACTCTGCTCCAAGCTGATCTGTGGCTCACAAATGCCACAGGTCACGACCACTTAACCAAAAGTGTGTGTAACACATATGTTCACAACTTAGGGTTGGAAAGATATTAGACCTTGGTACATCGTACATAAAAAAGCACATTATTTCACTATATTGAAGCCTAGATATCTCCTTCTAGGGACCTCCAATCTTCATGAAATTTTAACCATAGGTTTTGTATTCTTCAAGTTACAATCTATGAGTATCATATGTACCATATCAATATTCCCTCTTTAGTCTAGGGTTCTCAGGTCTACCTCATTGGTACCAGTGACCAACTTCATAAACTCTAGCCACATAAGCACAAACCAAAACATGATATGACATTCTCTTCATAGGTTCGCTACCCATGAGATAATATTGCCCATCACTCTCTTATATAAACATCTACTAGATTCCTACACAGAACGACCAACCCCAAGCTTGAGGCTTTATAGAAACTAACACATTTACCTACTCCAGAGTCTTGGGACTCTCTCCCCCTCACTGAGATGGTAGGTTCTCATATTCATATTCACATGCACATATATAACTAGCATCTCTCTGTCTCTAGGATTTGGTCCTCCTAAGGATATCTAGGGTTCAACAAGACTATAGGAATCATGCAGAGAGAAACTAAACTCGTTCAATTAGGAGTAGTCTAGTTTTAGACATATCATAACACACATTTCTCATAATTTTCATATTTTAGAGTTTAGGTTCCCTAACCTTCTCCCTGTGGGTCTCACTCTCTCCAGAGTTAACCCAAAAATTGGTCCTAACACTAGATGTCCTTCATCATAAAAGAGTTTGAGGCTCTTGTTGATTCAAATCTTATCTTAACTTGCTTATTTTATCATAGAAAAGCACACATACTTGCATCGTCAAGACTTATTACAAATCCTCAAATTTCAACTTTCCTCAAAGGCAAACCTTTATCATTATAAACCAACTTATATTACTATATCAAACTTAGATCATATCATCTATACTCATATTATCTTTTCCATCTATCACATATTCTAACAAGGTTCTAGACATCTAGTCTAGAACTAATCTTTCTTCTAGACTGATGTCATTCACTTTCATTTAGTAATAATGAACAAATGTCATGATTTGCTATTGTTCATGCTCTGATACCACCTGTGACGTCCCCAGATTTTCTAAAACTTAATCAGATGTGTGATGTCCAAATTAAAGCCTCACCTCAACCAGAATCCCAATTTAAATACCACACACTAGGATAAGAAGAAGAAAATCAGAGGAAGTCAAAAGGAAACAATAGTAGCCCATGCACATGAACAATAAACAAAGCATACAACACATGTTCACCATTCAACATATAATTACATAATGAATTGTTACAACATTTGATATTACATATTGAACAACAAACTTTTACATATGCATGCACTACCACTAAACAACATGTCCACATGTACATCAGCTCACCACACAACTCTCAACTAACCTGGTTCATCAAGAGCATATGTCCACAACCTAAACAAAATATTACATGTGGTATACGTCAGTACAATATTCAAGAATATTGACTGAGTATGCCTACGTGTATATTTATTTACATCTCATTACTAAAACTTGGCAATAAGATAGAATTAATACTTGGTAGTTATAAATAAATATGACAAAAGGCATACACTTGAACAAAGATGTTTATTAACAAAAATGAACACATATTTTAAGCACATTTCCATCATATATCTTGTGCATCTGTCACCAATGGGATAGATGCTTTTAGGCCTTATGATCTCCTACCAAAGAGTTAGATCATATATGCAATGTGATCTCCTACCAAAGAATTAGACCACTTCACTGCACTATACTACCAAAGAGTTTAGTGCTATCATATATTGGATCAGACATATTATGTTTGCATGTTTTCATATCCATAAATATGGAAAATCAAGCAAGAGAACATACAAGAAATATCATTTCATCCAATGCCATATGCCACGCATTTTACTACACATACAACACAAGAATATTATATAATAAGACAAGTAAGAGGTATGGCATACCTTGATCATAGATATTCTAATCATCACATATTCCTCATGTCAACTACCACCTTGGTCAAACCCCTGATTAATACAAGATCAAGTACTATCATCAAATTCTCATCATCGTCATAACCCTAGTTATGTCCATTAGGGTTTCACTTAGTTCATAGGATATGAGCATCATTATTTGTCTTAAATTCTTAGGATTATCTGACTAATATTATTTTCCAGTTATTTGTTGGATCAACATAGATTATTTGTATATTATGTTTCATATAAATAGGTGTTCATATTAACCCAAGATTACATGTATTAGTTCACTTAAGGTTATAAACCATTAATTATGAGTTATAACCATATAATCATGAATTATGTGCATAATATTGATATGTTAGTTTCACATTGTGTTCCAAATAATGTTATGAACATGTTTTGGAGTTTTCAAGATTTATTGAGCATACTTGTAATTATTGCATATTAATTAGGGTTATTATCCCTAATTAGCCATATCGATAAAATTACATGATTTCATGCATCAACATCATAATCATTTACCTTAAATAGATTATAAACATGAATATGGATTTACTGACATATTATCATAATTTTATGCCATCGTTTGATATTTATTATAAATGAAATAAGCATTTCACAACTTACATGATATCAATGATATTCGTGCTTCAAAATCCTGATATTATGCTTTCATGTTGTTCTACTCATTTTTTCTAAGAATTTTGGTATATTACTTGTAATTTCTTGATAAATTTACTAATTACTATGATTTATCTAAGATATACATATTCTGCAAAATTCTTACCTTTTTCGACCTATGAGGTGTCACCATGTAGCCCTATTTGGGTGTGGCTCCTTCAACTAATTCCGCTCGCGGACCCTCCTTGGTTCAGTACCGAGCCGGTCGGTTCATGTTGGGAATTGGTTGGTTCTTGCCGGTGGATTCAGTTTGGCCTTCTATCCACTTTGACACAAGTCGGACTCCTCTCATTCTCAAACCATGCAATCACACCCACTGTCGTGAGGTTTGTGTGGCCACTACCACCAGGGTGACATTCGATAAGCAATGCCAGCAACTTTGTGTCCTCTCATAAGACGCTAAGGCCTCTATCAACTTTACATTAGACCTCCAAACTCCCACGGTAGCTCACATCCTAGGGTTTGGTTGTGGATCTCATCCTCTGCAAAGGCACCGCTGCCTAGCATTGGTTTGGCATAGGAGAAGAGGCATAATGCCTCTGCTCCACTAAATGTCAGCCTAAAGCCCCTAATAGCACTGCCAAGTCTCCCTGGCCTCAATTGAGGCACTAGAACTCGATGGGAAACCCAATGCATCCCTTCACAAACTGGGTCTTCATCTCCACCAAGCTGGAACTCGGTAGCCTACAGAACCTCCTCTGGCTTATGTTCAGACCATCGACTAGCTTCACCCAACTATGGGGATCATTATCCCTTCTTAACTTCTCTAAAACTCCTCCTCTATCTCTATTCCCTCATTCTGGTTTGGACCTGCTCACTGTAATGGAGAGTTGAGAGGAAGGGGGTCTTGTTCTCCCTCGATTTGACTCCAAGTAATGCAAATGAGGGGTCGAGATTATTGTCTCGATGAGATGAGATCAAACTACCGATTTGTTTCTCCTTACACCCCACGTTCTAAAATTGTGGTGGAATGGATGCCCGCACGCCACATTGTCCATGACTCCTCCGAGCGGTTCCAAGGCAGGGGATAAAATCTTGACCCTTCAATCCATCCATCCAAGGGACTGAGTTGGACTCTGCTCCAAGTCAATCTGTGGCTCGCTAATGCCACAAGTTACGACCACTTAACCAAAAGTGTGTGTGACACATATGTTCACAACTTAGGGCTGGAAAGATATTTGACCTTGGTACATCGTACATAGAAAAGCACATTTTTCACCATATTCAAGCCTAGATATCTCCTCCTAGGGACCTCCAATCTTCATGAAAATTTAATCATAGGTTTACTATTCTTCAAGCTACAATCTATTTAAAATTGGTACCAAAACTCAACTATTTGGTATGTCAACTAAATACCTCTAAAAGGCATGAACATAGGGATTTAAATAGTGGTATCAACATACATCACCATCCAAAGTTTACTAAAGCAATTTTAACTCTCAAGATACTCAAAATTCATGAATTCACTTATATCATTAATTATTCAAGGATTCCAAAAGCCCACTCCATCACACACTCTATATTGCTTCTACTGGTATTAAATCGATTAGATTCAAACAAATTTCTTCAGTATTCAATTTCTTCATCCAATATTTCTTCAGTTCATAAATCATTACATATCATCATTTAGCCTTTCCTTAGTGTCATAAATCATCACATTTCTTCAATTTATAACATGCACTAAGAAACATCATCCTAAACATCTTTTATAGCATCATCCATAACAAGAAAAAGTATATATGAGCTTAGTTCTAGTCTTTGAGGTTCCCTAACAATGATAAAAAATCTTGGGTTTATCTTTCCTCCAACAATCCCAACACTTGCATTGGGATATTATACTTGTCATTACTCAAGTCGATATATTGGATTGACGCAAGAATTTTCTCTAAAACTTAAATCACCACTTCCCTAGATACTTTGCATAAGACTTTATGAATTAATTAAACCATGTAAATTTTGGGTGTCACTTATATTAAATTAATTTAAATATGACTATTAGGCATGGTTATATGGTGTTATGAGACAAATCAAAATCATGATCCAAGGTTTTTGATAGAAATTTAAACAGAAGTGCAAAATCAGATTATGTTTAGGCCAATAAACTCAGCATTCACACATCAAATCATGAGAAATATTAGTGACGATACTTTTAAATGATATTTAATTAGACATTTACATTGTTGCAAAAACCATATAATGATTTTAAATAAGGTTTTATATACATTCTTTTACTAAAACATGGAATGTCCCAAAACCCCAAAACATGAACTTCTATAGACACATGATAATTAGGCATGCTTTACTTAAAAATGAAGTCATGTGGGTATTTATTAGGCTGATTTATATTTATGACTTAAATAAATTATTGTTTTCAAACATTTTTTAAGTGAGAAGGTAAAATGTAATAACATCAACAAAATTCCATCTTCTTTTAGTCCATTAGATAAAATAGATTTCAAGATGAGAAATGTACATGATGATGCTTGATTCCAAAAATGTACATGGCGGTAGTAGGAATTAAATATGACTAAAGAATGAAATAATTAAGTGACCACCATGAACAAGATAGGTTTTGTCATATTCATTTATTACCTAAAAAATACTTTATTTTTATCTATCTAAGTAGAATTTTCCAGTTTTCACACATGCACAACTCGCAATCCATACCTTAGGGTTTACCTGATCACCCTAAGACAAACTGTCATGGTCTAGGCCTATCGTAGGTCTAGGTAGGAGCCTATAGCAACTCTACCTTAGTACGAGTCTTAGTTGTACCTTATATCATATTTCATATGCTATATCACATCATATTTGAACTCCACCTATGTTTTCATACATTTTGTTCAAATATAGATGGACTCAAGCCTGGGTAAAGGAGGAGGGTTGGTGGTAGGTTGACAACCAGCCATAAAAACTTTGTCACTCTTTCTATGACATGGATCCTTACAAAAATTATGTTGGAGAATCCCTACCTATAAACACGTTGCATTGGCACCCAGGTGCAGTGATAGATATGCAAGGCGTTTCGACACAATGATGCCCGGTTGTGTTGAAGAACAGACAAAGGTTTCTACATCTTGGACGAGTGTGGGTAAAGAAGTTAGTCTTGCTGCATCATCGCCTGAATGTATAAAAAATGTGCAAGAGTTTCCACATCTTGGATGGGTGTGGGTAAAGAATCTAGTCCTGACACATCTTTGCCTGAATGTAGCAAAATTTTTGCAAGGGCAACATTTCTGAAGAAGGTGGGTAAAGAAGCAAGTTCAACAAAAAAGGATTAGAGTTGGATCTTGGAATATTGGCTCTATGATAGGGAAATCATTGGAGATAGTGGATACCATGATGATAATAAAAGTCAATATAGCTTGCTTGAAGGAAACCAAGTGGATAGGGGAACATTATAGAAAGATTGGAGATACATGATACAAAATTTGGTATACATGTATTGATAAACATAGAAATGTCATAGGTATTATTGTTGATAAGATGTTGAAGGATGATGTTGTAAATATCACAAGGATGGGTGATAGAATCATATCTTTCAAGGTTGTTCTTGGGGGAAATATTTTTAACATTATTAGCGCTTATCCCCCCCCAAGTTGGCCGTAGCGAGGAGGCTAAGAAGGATTTTTTGGATAACATGGATGAATTGATGTAGGGAATACTGACAAAGGAGAAGATTATTATTGGGAGTGATTTAAATGGCCATGTGGAGAACAACAATGATGTATACCAGAGAGATCATGGTGGTTTTGGATATGGAAGCATAAATTGAGAAGGAGAGAGGATTTTAGATTTTGTAGTTGCATACGATATGATTTTCGCAAACACCCATTTCGAGAAAAGAGAATCTCATAAGATTACTTTCAAGAGTGGTCACAATTGTAGCCAAAATTATTATCTCCTTAATAGGTGGGTGGATTATAGTATATGCAAGGATTGTAAAGTGATTCCTGGTGAAGAACTCGCAACTTAACATAGGTTGGTGGTTTTAGATATTAACATAAAGATCAATAAAGACAAGCATAACAGAAACCAAGATAGCAGGATCAAGTGGTGGAATCTTAACGGAGAAAAGAAATTGACTTTTCATGATAAACTCGACAAGGAGGGAACTTGGAACTTGAGGTCTGATTTTAACACTATGTGGCATAACATGAGCTCCTGCATAACAAAAATTTCCAAAGAGGTTTTAGGGGAGTCCAGAGGTTGTGGGCCTCCACAGAAAGAGACTTTATGGTGGAATGACGAAGTACAAAAGGTTATTAAACTAAAAAGGGACATATATAGGAGCTTGCCCAAATCTCGAGATGATGCAACATTCCAAAGATACAAGTAGGCAAAAAAAGAAGCTAAAAAGGTTGTTCATGAGGCAAGGTCTAGATACTGTGATGATATTTATAAGAAGATGGACACAAGAGAAGGGTAAAAAGAGATATATATATAAAAAGGTGTGTATAAGAGAAAGGAAAGGAAGAGACCTAAGTGAAGTGAAATGCATCAAAAATGAAGATGGCAGGGTGTTGATGAAGGGCGATGATATCAAGAACTAGTGGAGAAATTACTTCCATAAGCTTTTCAATGGAGACACTACAAATAATGTTAGAGACTCGTGTGACATGAATACAAGAGATATCATTTACACACGATGAGTTTCACCATTTGAGGTGAAGAATGCTTTGAAGAAGATGCAAATGAGAAGGGCATGCGAACCAGACAGTATTCCCATTGATGTATGGAAGATTATGGGGGATGAAGGAGTTATGTGGTTAACAAAGTTCTTTAACAAGATCATGAAAACCAAGAAGATGCTAGATGAGTGGAGAAATAGTATCGTATTCCCCATCTACAAGAACAAAGGTGATGTTCAGAGTTTCATAAACTATAGAGGTATCAAGTTAATGTGTCACACAATGAAGCTTTAGGAGAGAATTATTGAGCAAAGGCTAAGATCTATAACGCGAATATCAAACAACCAATGTGGTTTTATGCCTAGAAGATGAACAACATATGTTATTTTTTTATTAAGGAGGCTTATGGAGAAGTATAGAGAAAGTAAAAGAGATCTTCATATGGTGTTTATTGATTTAGAAAAGTCTTATGATCGAGTACCCAGAGAAGTCTTGTAGATGAGTTTGAAGAAAAAGGATGTGTCGATCCAATACATTGATATGATCAAAGACATGTATGAAAACTCTACTACAAGTGTGAGGAATCCTCTAGGAGAGACACCAACTATTCCCATAACTTTTGGGGTACACCAAGGATCCACACTTAGCCCATATATATTCATTCTTGTTATGGATGAGCTGACAAAGAATTTTCAAGATGATATTACTTGGTGTATGTTATTTGTTGATGATATTGTTTTGGTTCATTAAACTAAAGATGGATTAAATGATAAAGTTGAACGGTGGAGAGTGACATTGGAATCAAATGGATTGATGATTATCAGGAGCAAAATTGAGTATATGAATTACAATTTCAGCCAATCCCACAGTGTGAATGATGGAGCCAAGTTGGACAGAGTGGATATACCAAAATATGATAAATTTCATCACTTGGTTCTATTTTTCAAATAGATGGGGATTCCCAAAATGATGTTTGTCACATGATCACTGTAGGATGGTTGAAATGGAGTAGTTCAACTGGAGTATTATGTGATCGAAAGATCCCTTTCAGGTTAAAAAGTAAGTTTTGTAGAATAGCTATACGACTAGCCATGCTCTATGGGAGTGAATGTTGGGCAGTGAAGAAACAAGGTTTCAACAATATGAGCATGGATGAAATGTGTATGCTGACATGCATGTGTGGGAAGACCAGAAAAGATCGCTTGAGAAATGATTATATCAAGAATGAAGTGGGAGTGGTGAGCATTGAGGACAAGTTTTGCGAGGGTCGACTTAGATGGTATGGACATGTGCAATGCAGACCGACTAATGTGCCCATACAAAGCAATTCTATTGAGTCAAGAACTATAAATACAAGAAGAGCAAGACTTAAATTAACATGGGATGAGCTTAGGAAGAGAGATTTTGAATCTCTACATCTCAACCAAAATATGGCCCATGACAGAGTTGAATGCAAACGAAGGATCCATGTAGCTGACCCCAACATAGTTCAAACTAAGGCTTAGATGATGATGACGATGATGATATTACATCATATTTTGTTCTATATTGACATTTCCTTGGGTTGGTGTATCACTTACTTGTTTCGTTCTTAATTATGTTAATGGATTTGGGCCTCACTCCCAACTATGTGCCCCCTAGCCTTCCTTCAATTATTTCTTATGATCTTATCAACTCTTATGTATTCTTCTCATAGATGTAATACACAACAAGAAAGACACATTATCCTTTCCCAACAAGGATTACAGGGAAGATTTGTGGTGCTCATGTGCTTAATTTGGTGATATTAGGTTTTCACTATATATACTAGATATATCACTTGTTTTAATCAAATCAAATCATCCCATTTCATTATATCTAGTCCATATGAATCGACATTAGTAGGAGCCTTAGGATACAGATGTTTCATCTTCTTCTTCCCTAGCTTTTGATTCCCTTAAGGCTGTAAAGATAGATTCCCTATTCATTTATCTAGCAAGGCATTATACAGAGACAACACAATAATGTAACATGTGACAATTAAGCAATGTCAAGATAAACATTATTCTAGACCTCTCTCCATGCATATATATTCAATAATGAATTTTCTTTTCACAATTCATCTTGTTTCTTATGAAATCATAAATTGTATGTATTTCCGAACAATTACCATCAATGTAGGAAAAATAGACAATTTAGCATGTCAAGAAGACAAATATGTACACAAAGAATAATTTAATCTACTTCCAGATACTTAGTTCCATACAAAATAGTGAAATTTATAACGTATTTGATTCCTTGTAGATATCTTTGAATCCCTGTTGTAGAAAAAGCTATCACTTTCCATGAATTAGTCTACAATAAGGTGAATTTGGGCTTAACTACTTATAAATATGTATAAAAAATCCCCTTAATAGGACATTTTAAAAAAAATTGCTCCCTCCCCTAAGATCAACAAAGGTTCCCAAATGTACCAACTTGACGTACATTCTACATCTAGATATCCTAGCTTGAATAAGAAATAGGATGGGTGTAAAAAAGAGAGTTCATGAACATTCAGGTCAACTGAGGAAGGAATTTACCAAATGTGAAATTCTCTAGGGATGAAATTCCTATATTTTACCTAATTCAAGTGTATGACAATCCCACACACAAACACACAGACATTATCATGGTATACTTTTGTATGGAACCCAAAGGATCACATATCTAAGAATAGTGTGATCAAAGTAACCGAGAAAGAACTAATATTTACTAGATATGATGGATTTGATTTGTTACACTGAGATTGCAATATCATAATATTGGATTAACATTAAAGCTAATAAATGATGAAAAAACCAGGGTGGATTGATTTCACCACAACTACCTATTTTTTTGCTCTAACCATATTGTTAATAAGCATGAACATGTAAACATTAAGGTCGGCTAAATTGAATCCTCTTAGAGTGAGGATTACACCTAGATAGATATCACTATAATCTTGAAATAACATTACTAAAAGTTGCATATGCATCACCTCGATAAACACTTATCTAGAGTTCCCATCAAGGGTCTAATATGAAACAAGCAATATTCTATATCTTAAATTCAAATTTATTACATATAAAATATGATAAACATGTTTATATGTTAGCTAAATAGATAAGGCAATAAATGTTTGATTCAAAACATAGAGAAGTTCACACAACATAGATGTGAAAAAATATTTACAAAATGTTACTCCCCACACCCTTGGTGAGAGGACTACCTACTTTTCATGGCAGTAACAAGTTTAGTAGGAAGAGAGAGAGAGAGAGAGAGAGAGGAGATAAAGTCATTGTCACAATAGAATATGGAGATGCATTCCTAGTGTGTGGTTGCAATATATTCAAGATTAGAGATGAGGATAGTCAATGAATAAAAAAGGGTACACCCTTTAACGCTCATTGGAAGTGAACTTATTCTTCATTGATCTCCTTCTTCATGGACAAGGCTTGTCCTTGTGAGGGTGGAGGATTAATGGAAGGAAACTACTATTAATGGAAATCAGATGTCATCATCCTAGCATCTTTCGAATTCAGGGACTCATATCTTGGTAGAAGTAGAGTCATCATCGATCCATGGAGTCGATCAACCGATAAAAATGGTCAATGTAAACTAGAGGTGAATTTTAAGGGTGGAGTTTGGTAGAGATTTTGCATAGCAAGGATACCTTATCATGGAGACAAGGGCTAGTACCTATAGATGGCTACTAAGGATTTACAACTCACCAACCGCCTCTAGTGATGTTTTTGATGTCAATGAATTTACTAGAAATGACATGAACAAGACAAGGAGATGTGACAACAAATAGAATCTCCATCAAGGGCTAGTACCATTCGTGTGTGTGATCATCGGATGGGAGCCTCAATGGTAAAGCATCAATAGGCAAACTACCTTACTCAATAAGAAAATTGTTAGGAAAAAGTCTCATTAGTTTATTGTGGGTAGGAACCTTGTCAGTTCACGCATCATCAGTTAACACATCATGAATATGCATGATTCTCGTCAGTTGACACAGATGTAAACCGATGACACTACAAATTAGTGACACTGCAAACTAATGAAATTGTAGACTGATATAAACACACATTGGTAATAATGCAAACCAACATGATTGTAGATTGATGACAATGCAAACATAGGGGAATGTAGATTGATGGGAATGCATATTGATGTGGATCTAGGGGATGGAGTCGGTGTGTATGATGTCAGGCCCCCATTTTGGGTTGTTGAGAAATCTGAGGAGGTCAATGAAGCACCACATAAAAAAACTCAAACATTGATAAAAAAATTGCTTTGGGACCACAGTCCTATTATGGTGTGTAGAGATCAAAAATCAAATCTACTATAAAATATATGAATTATGTCAAAATACTAATAAAATGGCATAATATTAATGAAAACTAAAGGGAAGTTAATTCCAAGAAAATGGGCTATCTAAATGCAATATTATTCTAAAAATGTGACTAAAACTAGGATAAATATGCATTCATTACCAACTTAAGAGTATGATGATTATGAGACTAGAAGTAATGATAAATAGGAATAAGAGAAGAACTAACCGAGAATTGGTGTGTGTTTCCAGCCCCAAACAATCCTATAAATGGTCTTGAGTTGAAAAATCACAAGAAAAATTGAATTCCTCATTGAATCCTTCTTTTAGGTTAAAATTTTTGGGAGACGATTAGGTTCAGTAAAAAGTGGTGTAGTAAGGGATTTGAGTTGGTTATGCATTTACCGTTCATTTTTGTTTAGTTTGTATTTTATATTTTTGTACTAACAAAAGAATAGCGGTCTAACTTTTTGGGTAGTTAGTCTGAATTTTAGGGTGTTGTAATGGAATTCGATCATTGTCAGTGTTACCATAAACACATGTTGACCAGACTTGTAAATAGTTAATCTAAATATTGGGCCTTACCAATCAACAAGTCCATTGACTTGTTGATGATGATTACAACAATAGTCCCAAAGGTCGGTTAGAACTTTCCATAATTTTGCTAAGTTCTTGGCCTAATTTTGCAAGGTAATACCCAACCTCTTATAACACTATGATATGTCCCATAAATTGTAATATAATTCTCAATTCATGTACTTTCACTAAATCTCCAAATTACCCTATTTCCCATTCTTTAAAGGTTTAAAAGTGATTTCTATAGTCATTTTTTCTTTAACCTAAATACAAACTCAAGTTCATAAGCTTCATTTTTTATTCAATATTAATTTCAACCAATCAAATCACGTTACAAATTAGTGTTTCATTAACACCCATATCATTATAAATTCAATAAAAATTGAGATAGGATATAAAAACAATTAATCATTATAACAAGGTTTAAACAAACAAAGTTTGTTTATCTAAACATATTTACACATACACCATTACACTAAATTAGGGTTTATGATTTCTAAAGAAATGATAGATTATAACATAAACATAAAACTAAGCTAGGATTTCATCAAATCTATGAATAGGATGTTATAGTGAAGATCGTCTTTTTTTAGTAATTATAAACAAGTTTACTTATTAAAAATAGCATGTGCATGAATCATCTTGGAATGAAACTAGTTGCATGATATATGTTTTATAGATCTCATACTTTTCTCAATGATCATCTCATAAAGATTTGTAGTTAGAATTTTCAACTTGATACTTCTACAATTTATTCAACTTTGAGTATCTCCTTTGTCTTGGAGTTGTGGACTATCGCATTGTATCTGCACACATCCAAAATTTATTGGTAATAATTATTTGAAAAGATCTAGAGGGGGGTGAATGGATATTTTTAAAATATTTTGACAAACAAAAGTAATAAGGAAGAAACCAAAGATGAGAGAGGATTTAGAGTGGTTCTGTCTATGATGTCAGTCACATATCCAGTTGTTTTCAACTAAAATTTGAAACAAACAACTTTATTAATTTTTCTATTACGATAAATTATAAAATATTTTTTTGCAAATTAATCCTCTTCTTTATCGACCATGGAAGAGAACCAACCAAACTTCTTCTTTTATTTACTCTCAAAGAACCAACGGATGAGAAGAGCACCATATTTCCACCTCTTATTTTACGGATTCCCAAGGCACCGATAGATGGGGAAGAGCACTAGCTTGTAGAATCCTAGACAACCTTCTCCTCTTGAAGTAGTCTATTTGTAGTTACAAAAAGAATTGACAAGGGAGAAAAGAATACACCAAGTAAGCTTAACAATGTTCTTAGGAACCAAGAAATGAACCAAAAACGAAGGGTATATTAAGTTTGAGTGGTGGTAGGCTAAGCTAAGGCAAGGAAACGAAAATGACTATTGTGAATGATTGCAAGTATGGTGCTACATCTCTATTTTCTCAATATGTAATGATTCCAAGTATGCAATTTGTATATTGGGTGTCAATAGACCATTCCTATTTATAGGAATGGTTTACAAGTGGCTAAGATAACTTTAGAGAGTGTCTATAGGGTTCTTAGTGGTCAACTAGCCATTTGGACAAAGTTAATTTAGGTGTAATGACTAGTTTAATCATAATTAATTTTCATTCCAGAAAGTTCCTCGATCGATAAGTTTCTCAATCAAAAGTGTCTCAGTCAACTAATTTCTCGAACGAGCACGTGTTGAGTGTGCAAAAACTCCAATGACTATATGTTAGTCTAACTTCTTGGTCAAAGCATCCCAATGGCTCTTTTCCGGTCGACAAAGTCTTCGACTAAATGTGTTTCGGTCCACAAAGACTTTGATCGATATTCACTCAGTTCTTAATGTAAATTTTTAGTTTCATGAGTCCTCGACCAAGTAGTGTCTCGATTGGCAGTATTCTGCATTGAGTAGATCTCGATCCACAAGTTCTTCGACTGATGAAAATCCCTATAAATGGATGTGTGAATAATGGAAGATCCTATCTAAAGATTTTTCTAATGTGACATGTCTATCCAAGACACTTGGTATTGGAATATGAAAGAGCTTGAGATAGGTGGTGTTGGTTCATAGCATGATTTTATATTAATACTAAAAATATATACATTGTAATACAAATAAGCACAAATGAACAATAATTTAATCATTTGATGTTCCATTCTTGATTTTCCCAAAATGTGCTTGGTTCCTAAAACACTTTGAGTAGCATGTTAAATCTATAAATAAGAAATATTTGTCATCATCAAAAGAAAAGACAATAATGTTCAGTTTAATCAACAATCTCCCTCTTTTGAAGATGGCAAACATTTCAAATTATAAGTAGAAAATCAAAATGAAATATTCATACCTTAGTGAAGTTTTCCTTGAGTATCTTCAAAATTTGTGCATATTACATTTGAGTGGTATGGAACATATCATCCATCTCTCAAAGTAAAGTGCAACAATTCTAGCAGAGTGTCTCTTAGAGTATAAATGTGAAAGCTCAATTGACAATCTCAAGGAAGTAAGTTTTTGCTTAAAAATATTTCTCCCCCTTTGTCATCTCAAAAAGGTAAACACTTTGAAGAGAAGATGAATTCCCTAAGTGGGATACTCCCCCTTAATATGATCCCCAAAAAATGTCAAATTTAGTCAAAAATGATTTATCTATCGTTTAAGGGATGTTAATCCCAGAAATGAGTAGAGATTCCATAAAGAACAAAAAAAGTGTTTTAGCAAGAGAATCTCTATACCAAATATAAGAGATTTGAAGCCCATATTGGTTTCATAGAAGGCATGAAGCACCATAAAATCATTTCAAAAAATCTCACAATCAGATGTCAAAGGATTTATTTCGTAAGATGGCTATAAAATCTTAAACTTCCCAATAAATCATTTATGTTAGATGTAAAAGAAAGAAATAATTATTATTCTGAAAAGATATCAAAATACACATTCCCAAGAGGAACAATGTATAATTTGTCTTGTATAACTCAAAATTATTCCAAAGGAAGAGGTTTTGTAAAAATATAAGCTAATCAATTTTCAATATCAATGTGATGCAGACAAATGTTAATCTTAGCAATATGATCGTAGAGAAAATGATGTCAAGTTTCAATGAGTTTGGCATGACTATGTAAAATAGGATTATGTGCTAAATTTATGGCACTATTATTATTGCAAAAAATATATTTGATGATAAAATAAAATCCATAGTCATTTATCACTTGTTGTATCCATCAGACTTGTGCACAATAAGGCCAGGTGCCATGTATTCGGCCTCGGTGGTAGATAAACCAACGATATTTTGTTTCTTACTAAACAAGATACAAGTGATTTTTAGAGCAAGAAACAACCACCACTAGTACCTTGCGATCAAGATGGAAACCATCATAATGAGTGTCAGTATAGCTTTAAGGTCAAATGATTGATCTTTTGGGTACCAAATACCATAGTCAAGTGTACCAGCTAGATATTTCAATGTTCTTTTAACAAGAACTAGGTGAGAGTTCATAGGATTGGATTAAAAATGAGCACAAAAATCAACAATGAATATAATATCTAGTCTAGATGCATTTAAATAAAATAAGCTACCAATCATACCTCTATATAAGGAAATGTTAGTAGGCTCACCATTTTATCCTTATCAATTTTGGCTGAAGTATCCATAAGAGTGGATGCATATTTGTAATTTTCCATATTAAAGCTTTTTAAGAGTTTTTTATATATTTT
Organism: Alisma plantago-aquatica; assembly: GCA_963693085.1. Taxonomy (NCBI): domain Eukaryota; kingdom Viridiplantae; phylum Streptophyta; class Magnoliopsida; order Alismatales; family Alismataceae; genus Alisma; species Alisma plantago-aquatica. The sequence continues at coordinate 1,883,271,927 of OY856409.1, forward strand.
TCTTGGTTGAGGAAAATACCACAAGGATTTTGTTTTATCTGAAAACCCTAGAAAATTTTAACTCACCCATGAGACCTAAGAAAATGTTAACTCACCCATGAGACTCATTTCAAACTCGTTTTTCATAATATCATTCAATTGTGTACAAAGTAATTCATTTTAAGCACTGTTGATAATATCATTGACTTAGATAATAAGAAAATCCAATCCATACCTTTCAATAAATAGTTTAGGATCTAATTTGCCCATAGAAAATTATTTTTGAAAAGATAATTTTGAGACATTCATACCAATTTCTACAGGCTTGTTTTTCTTTAACTTATATACATGGTCGATATGTTTTGGATCCTCAAAATGGAGAGGTTGATAAACATAAACTTCTTCTTGAATTATTCCATTTAAAAATGCACTTTTAACATCCATTTGAAAGAGTTTAATGTTTTTCTATGTAGCTAGAGATAATAGCATTCAAATTGATTCAAGTCTAGCTACTGGAGCATATGTTTCATCAAAATAAATTCCTTCTTGTTGATTGTACCCTTGAGAAACCAGTCCTTCTTTATTCCTAACAACTTCCCTGGATTCATTTAGTTTATTATGAAATACCCATTTAATTCCAATAATGGTTTTATCTTTTGGTCTAGGAACTAAATCCCATACATTATTCTTAGTGAATTGATTAAATTCTTCTAGCATAGAAATTATCCAATAATCATCATTTAGAGCTTCACCAACCTTTTTGGGTTCAATCATGGGTACAAAGGCGATATTAGTTGTATCTTTAAAATAGGATCTAGTTTTTAGTTTATCAAAAGGATCACCAATAATAAGATCTTGTGGATGGTATTTAATTATTCTTAGAATAGGTTGATGTCATTCTTCATTTTAATCTTGACTTTGTTCATTTTCGTCATTTTCATCATCTTTAGGTGATATAGTTAATTCTTCAATTATTGGTGGAAGATCTTTTTCTATTTCATTGTTTTTTGGATTTTCATGAAATGTTACATGACTTGATTCTTGTACTTTCTTAGAAGTAGTATTAAAGATTCTATAGGCCTTACTTGAGGTTGAGTAACCTAAGAAGAACCCTTTTTGTGATTTAGGATCAAATTTGTCTCTATCATCTTTGGTGTTTAAAAATATAGCATGGTGTTCTAGAGATATGAAAATAATCCACTCCTGATTTCTTAGAAAAGAGTATTTCATAAGGAGTCTTTTTAAGTTGGGTATGAATTTGAGATTCTATTTTGAACATAACATGCGGAATTAATAGGTTCAGTGCAAAAAGTCTTAGGTGTATTATGTTCTAAAAGCATACTTCTAGGTGTTTCTTATAAAGAATGGTTTTTCCTTTCAACTATAATTTTTTTTTGGAGTGTGAGGAGTAGAAAAATTGTGAGTGTACCCTTTAGGTGAGAAAAAAACTTCAAAAGCATGATTTTCAAGTTCTCCCCCATGATCACTCCTAATGGTGCAAATTTTATTTTGAAGTTGATTTTCATTTTCTGAGCAAAACTTAATAAATATTCCAATAGTATCATCTTTGCTAGAAACAAAATGTACCCAAATATATCTATTGTAGTCATTAACAATAACAAAACAATATTTCTTTCCACCTATAAATTGTGTTCTCATAGGTACAAGCAAGTCCATATGTATAAGTTAAAGGGGTCTAGATGTACTAAGGATTTGTTTTTCTTTAAAAGAAGTTTTAACTTGTTTTTCTGAAGTACAAGGTTCACAATTCTTTGGATTTTCAAAATATATTTTAGGAAAACTACAAACTAGATCATGTTTAATTAATTTTCTAATAGCATCAGTACTAGCATGTCCTAATATTCTATGGCATAAATTTTGAGCATCATCATTTGCAATAAGACATTTACCAACAATTGATTTCGTAGATTTAGGCCTAAGAATATAAGTATTTCTTACTCTTTTTCCTTCATATACTATATTATTTGTGTCTTGTTCAAGTAATTTGCACCAAGTTTTATTAAAAAAACACATCATAACCATTGTCACATTATTGACTACCACTTAGTAAATTATGGTGAAAATCATCTACTAATAATACATTTCTAGTTGTGAGATTTGTTCTGATATTACCTATTCTAGTGATGGTTCCTTTGTTGTTGTCTCCACATGTGATTGATCCTCTCTTTTTCTTTTTGAGTGAATTGAAAGTATTTTTGTTTCCAGTCATATCAACCACCCAATCCTGCAATTTTTGAGAATGTTTTTTCTACCCAAGTGGAGTCCATGATGGTTAAAGTAGAAATTCATGGTACTTATATTTATCGAGCCAGAAACATTTCCATAGGTATGATTTGAAAGTAATCAAATAAAAAATTTCCATTCGGTTAGTTTTTCAATGAAAAGTTTTCTCGGTCAAAGCTTTTGTCGATCGAGAGCAATTCCAAACTTTTCTATTTTGATAATTTTTATAAGATATAAAATGAATCTTTGTTTCACTAAAGGATATGCAAATGACTATCAAATTGGGCTGAGATAACTTAAAAATTTATCAAATTAAGAATAGGACAAATCTCAACATGTGCCTTTCATTCTAAGTTGGGGTTTTAGGGACCTATACCATGTCAACTTCTCTTCTTTATATATTAACATGAAAAGGAGTAATGACCAAAACATTGACAATAATGACATGTGATACAAGATTTTACATTTCTCTTTTGTACAACATTACTTTTAGGCACATACATTGTTCTAGTCTTGGGAGCATATGTCTTTTTTAATTTAGTCATATGTGAGGATTGATTATTTGGCACATATCCTAAACCTCTTCTTCATGTTTGTTTAGAGGTATTAACTAATATGTAATCAAGATTTTTATTTCCTTCCATTAATCTAGAAAGTTGTTTTTGCAACTCAACATTTTCAGCTATCTTTTTAGTTACATCTAAGATTACTTGAGCAAGATTTGAAAGTAAAGTATCTCTTTCTTTTATCAAGTCATCATTATTTACATTATTACATAAAATAGGTTGAGTTTGATAATCATTTAGTTTAGCAAACATATCAATCTTTTCTTGAGAGAGAAGACTATCATTATTTTCAAGAATAGGAATTTTAGCCTTATAACTTTCAACAGATTCCTTTAATGCATTATTTAAATAATTTATCGTATCATTTTCAAAACTAAGATTGGTTAAGTCAATTTTGAGTTCATTTATGGTTTTGGCAAGTTTCGTTTTTTTGTTTCTTGCCATAAATATATAGCATGAATTTCATCAAGACTACAAACTAATTCTTCTTTTGATAATTCAAAAACATCTACCTCATTGGTTTCTTCTTTGTCTTCTTTTTCCATAAAACATTCTACCTCTTCTTATTTATTGCATCCATTTTCATCGCTTGATTCGTCTCAAGCATCTTTGTAGGATTTTTCCTCATTATCTTTCTTCTTAGATGGGGACTTCTTCTTTTTAAATTTTAGGCACTAAATTTAGTGGCTCTTCTTTCCTCACTCAAAACAATTGGGAGAATGAAATGTTTATATTTCTTATCATTTACAATTAGAGCATTTTCTTCATCGTCGATGCTTATGTCACTGCTTTCTTGAGAAATATTTCTTTATGATGCCTTGGAGATAGCGTTAAGCGTGATGTCTTTCTTCTTTCCCCTTTGTTGTTCAACCTCGATCTTTTCTTCTTCTTCTAGATTAACTTCATGTGTTTCTGGATTTCCAATGAGTTGTTCCATCTTAAGTGTTGTAAGATCGTTGGATTCTTTAGTAGAAATAACATTAGACTTGTATCTTATAGGTAATGAACTAAGTATCTTGTATACTTGATATTTCTCACTTATATTCTTCACCAAGACACTTAGGTTGTTTATAATGTTAGAAAATCTAGCATATATTTCTACAAAACTTTCATTAAGTTGGAAATGAAATAATTCAAACTTGTATTTTAACAAACCAATCTTAGTACCCTTCACTTGTGTAGTACCCTCATAAGTTATTGACAGTTTATTCCATATTTCATAAGAGGTATTGCAAGTAAATATGTGATTAAATTTTCATAAGGATAAAGAACAATAAAGTATGCTTACAACCATTGCATTCAATGTCACTTGTTTTACCATTTTTGCATCCCATTGTTCCAATTTGGTAGTTGGAAGTTTGTAGGATCAGGAGATTATTTTTTAAAGATCAAAATTTAATCCTTAAAAATAGAATTACATCCTCCTCTTTCAGTAGGTGTAGATGGACCCGTCAAATATCAGTTGTATGTTCACGTGTGTGCCTTCCATATTGAGGTTTTCAAGTATGTCTAATACCATTCTTCAAGACCTATAACGACTCCTTGAAGACCTACTCTGATACCAAATTAAAATATTTAGAGGGAGGTGAATAGAGCTTTATAAAATATTTTGACAAATAAAAGTGATAAGCAAGCAATCAAAGATGAGACATAATTTAGAGTGGTTCTGTCTACGAAGTCAGTCTACTACACAGTTGTTTCCAACTAGGATTTGCAACAAATAATATTATTAATCTATCTATTAGGATAAACTACATAATAGTTGTTGCAACTAAACCCTTTTTTTACTGGTCACAGAAGAGCACCAACCAAACATCTTCTTTTACGGACTCCCAAAGCATCGACGGACGGGAAAGAGTACCACATTTCTAAGACTCCCAAAGCATGGATAGATGGGGAAGAGAACCGGCTTGTATAATCTTGGACAACCTTCTCCTCTTGAAGTAGTCCAACTATACTTACAAAAAATAGAATTAAGATGGGAGAAAAGAATACACCAAGTAAGCTCAACAATGTTGTTATGAATCAAGCTTATAGACCAAACCACAAAAGATGTATCAAATTTGAGTGGTGGTAAGTCAAGCTAAGGCAAGGACAAAAAAAATGTTGTGAATGAGTGTATGGTGCTACAACTCTATTTGTTCAAGATGTAATGTTTTCAAGTATTCAAGTTGTGTATTGGGTATCCCTAGACCACTACTGTTTATAGGAATGGATTACAAGTGGCTAGGATAAGTTTGGGGAGTGTCTAGAGGGTTCTTAGTGGTCAACTAGCTATTTCGTCGAAGTTAATTTAGGTGCAATGGCTAGTTTGAGCGTAATTAATTTACATTCTTGAAAGTTCCTTAGTCGATAAGTTTTTTGACCAAAAGTGTCTCGATTGACTAATTTTTTGACCGAGCATGTGTTGAGTGTGCAAAACCTTCAATGGTTATATGTTAGTCTAACTTATTGATCAAAGTACCACAACGGCTCTTTGTCATTGACAAAGTCTTCGATCGAATGTGTTTTGGTCCAAAAGGACTTCAACTGAGATTCTTACATCTCAAGATTTGAGGCCTCAGATATAATGATCTTAAAAGGAATGATTGGACTACCTATATCACCAAGGTGCACCTCCTTTTCTAGGAGCCCATCACTAAAGAACTCCATATATAAGTGTGCTCAGTTTGGAGTTGTACTAGGATGGGTGACCAAACAGGAAGTTGACCCCGGCTTGCACATGAGTGAGGAAAAAGTGCACAGTTAAGGCTAGTGGTGATCTGTGGGGCCAGTCGTCATTTCTGAAACTCTACTAGAGCCTTGGGCAAGGGGCCTGGGTGTTACAAATGGTATCAGATCCATAAATCCTCCAGTAGGTGGGGCCCACATGGGCATGTGGCATGCCAGTCTTGAGCCATACAGTCCAGGCATGTAGGAAAGGACTATCCATGGTGATGTAGCCACCCTTGTGCTGGTATTCTATGATCGGGAGCTGGGTGTTCATGGGCCATGTTGGGTCTGCACTGAAATGGGGAAATATTATGAGGCCACATAGTTGAGCCTCGATGAGGATGTTAAAAGTCTAAGTGGGGGAGATTGTAATATCCCAGGATTTGAGGCCTCAGATATAATGATTTTAAAAGGAATGATTGGACTATCCATATCACCAAGGTGCACCTCCTTTTTCAGGATTCCATCACTAAAGAACTCCATAGTTAAGTGTGCTCAGCTTGGAGTAGTACTAGGATGGGTGACCAGTCGGGAAGTTGACCCCGGCTTGCGCATGAGTGAGGAAAAAGTGCATAGTTAAGGCTAGTGGTCATCTGTGTGGCCATTCTTCATTCTTGAAACTCTACTAGAGCCTTGGGCAAGGGGCCTGGGTGTTACAGAGATTGAATCAGTTCTTAATGTAAATTTTTGGTTGTCTAAGTCATCAACCGAGCAGTATCATGATCGGAAATATTCTCGACCGAGTGAATCTCGGTCCACAAGTTCTTTGACCGGTGAAAAATCCTGTAAATAAATATGTGGATAACGGAATATTGTATCTAAAGAATTTATAGTGTGGCCTTCCTATCCAATACACTTGGTATTGACATAAGAAAGGGTTTGGGATAGGTGGTGTTGGTCAATATCTTAATTTTATATGAGTTCTAAAAATGTGTACATTTGTAATACAAATAAGCGCATATGAGTAATAATTTAATCATTTGATGTTCCAATCTTGATTTTCCCAAGATGTACTTGGTTCATGAAACACTTGAGTAGCATGTTAAATTTAAAATAAGAAATGCTTGGTATCATCAAAAGAAAATTCAAGTTGATGTTCAATTTAGTCAACAGTATTGAACAAAGTTAACAACCATATATCTTCTTAATCCCCCTTACTCTTTAATACATCATAAGGAATTTTGTCTAGCCTGATGTCTTTCCCATTTTTGTCTTTTTAGAGCATTCTTGAATCCACAAAATGAAACTCATCATGTGAAAGTGATTTCTTTTATATTCATATAGCATGATTCTTTTACATGATTGAAAGTATCTTCATTGAAAAGCTTAATAAAGTAGATTTTGTATTGCTTTTTAATATCAACATACTTTACCAACACTCCATCAAATTCATTCTTGATGAACTTTTCTTGACATAAGTATATTCATTTTCATTTGTATTATATGAGTCAATATATAAAAGCATTTCTACACTTCTTATTTGTCCATGTACATATACATATATATATATATATATATACATTGTCTTGAAATCATGAGCAAGTTCCTATAAATATACCTTTTGAGTTTAGTATCTTTTTGTACTTCATCATTCCACCGTCAAGTCTCTTTTTATGAAAGTTTGCACCCTTTGGCCTCCCCGAAAACCACTTAACCATTGTTGTTATGCAGGATCCCATATTATGCCACATAGTGTTAGCAACATAATCAGAGTTCCAAGTACCAACATTGATGCATTAATCTAAAATGACATTTTTTTCTCCTTTAAGATTTCAACATGTAATTCTTCTATCATGGTTTTTACTGTTCTTACCTATTGTTGGACTTCATGGTAATATCCAAAACCACCAGCCCATACTGAGTGGTGAGTTCTTTATTATAGATGACTTTACATTGTATGTTTTTCATTCACCCATGTTATAATAAATAATCAATCTCTCTTCAACTATGGCAAGTAATCAAATAGGAATCTTTTTTTGTGAAATTTATGTTTTCCAAATTGATCATAGACTACAAAAAAATCAAATATCACTTATTCTTCTCCATTTGTACTACCATATCCAAAACCATGATGAGCTCTCTCATAACAAGCAATGTTAAATTTTCTCCAGGAGATACGTGTGTGACTAAGCCATTATGGGGTTGTACTAGAACCCTTACTCGACTCTTTTTTATTAACTTAGACCGTTGTCCTCTTTAGGTGGATAAAATTAGTTTTCCTCATTTTTCTAATGTTAAAAAGATGAAGAGGAACCTCACACATTCTTTTTGTGTATTTCATCCATCCATTCTGTTAAATTATATTTGATTTTCCAGACATCAGAACTATCTTTAGTGTTGTATCCACATTTGGGAATGGGTAGGAAAATGTCATATCCCTTTGCCCCAAATAACTTACCAATACTGAAAAAGAACAAATAAGATTACGTAAAATGGAATTTGTACCCTACCTTTCTCTCTCTCACTACATGATTAGATATGTAATTGTGCCTTATACAAAGCCATTGTATAACATCCAAAACAATAAACATTGGTGGAGCATTGATCTATATCAGCGATCTTGGTTCACAGTTGGTAGACAAACATATATATTATGCATTGACTACTATTAGTAGATGGACATCAAAAACAAAAGATAGTATATTCTAGTCTCTTTAAATCTTAATAGTTTAGTACGTTAGATCTAATATTCTAAGATTTTATATATTCTTGAACCAATGCTTTGTATATAGAACAAGTTGAGCAACATAATACATTGATCGTCCATACATAAAAGTCTTGTAGGCATAATTGTAGCATCCACACAAAAATGCACCAGATTTGAGACATTTTTAATGATTGCTAAGGGACTTTTTTGTCTTTTTTCATATGGCGGTGGAACCACTCTCAAGGAAGAATCACATCTATGACCCCAACTCAACACTATAAACCCTCAACCCCTCCCAGTTACCTGCACAATGAAGGGAGTAGTTAAACTCGCACAATGGATTTGTGTGATTGGTTAATCTTCATTTTAAGGTGCACAATCGAGAGTTTAATCTCATTTCCCTTCATTGGGGAGCATGTTTGTTCACAACCCGAGCTACTACCTCATTGTCTAAGGATATTCTTTATGAAAAAGAAGTGGTGGTGGAAAAGCAATGAGATATTTGATGGTGTAATTGATGCTTTCAATTATGTTGTTTAGCTTGACATATCATACTAAAAATTAGGTTCTAAACCATATTTTTTAGCACATTAAAACCTAAATTGTAATGTTTGATTTTTTATTTTCTAAGGTTTTACTTAATTTAGATAATTCGAAAGAAACTTAACATCAAGAGAACCAAAACAAATTCACTAGTTTACATAACATCACAATATACCACTAATGAGATGTTAATAGACTAGTCAGTATCAAATGATAACTTTTTTATCATTTGTTGAGGATAAATATGTCTAGTTTCATTTGCTAAGATTCAAATTGTACTTTTGAGCTATTAAGTTGTATGTGATAACATCAATTTTTATGAATATGTTACACTTATTTTTCCTAGAAATAAATCTAGATATGCACATAATACTCATAAATCCATTCATTATAGGGAACAATTTCCAATTCACTATGTTGATCAATAGAGACTTGAAATTCAAATAAATCAACTCAAAAATCACTACCCAATCAATTCTGATCAACCTTTTAGGTCAACCAAACTCCACAAGGCTATCGAGCAAAAAAGTAAGAGCCAATCAAGCTTTAAGACCAATCATTAAAGGATCTCAAGCAAGACCTCCCGAGCTAATGCATAAAGATGAGTCAATTAACCTTGAGGACACACATAATCAAGAGGATGTAATTGAGCTCCAAGATTGAGCACACAATCAACTTGAGCAATCACAACCGATCTTCAAGCAAGACTACAACTCGATCAAGCTCAAGTAAGTCTAAGTACCAATTGACCAATCTGATCGAGTTTGAGGACCGATACACTCAACAATCATATCCAGTACTAGATTTCGATAGACAAGAAAGGTCAAAAAAACACAAGTATCATACTTGACGATTGAGAAAAATGCATTGAGCAATGATGATCAGGCCATTAGCTCAATAGCCAAGGGTCAAGGTCCAATTTACACATGGACCAGTTAGCGGTCGATACAAGCCAAGTCGTACCCTATAAATAGTACACCCCAACCTCATTTTTGAGACATTTTATCTTTTATAAATAGTCTAAGTGTTTTTGTAAGAGTCAAAGACCAATGACAAAATGATCGATCACGAGAGTGATCGATCTGCCTTTCTTTGCCACTCAGCCATTCATTTAGCTCGATCAATTTTCCTCTAGAGAGGACTTGCCCAAGTGCCTTCAACAAGAGTAAAGATGATCTACCTTACAAGTTTGATCGATCAGCTAAGTAGACCTCACAACTCGATTGAACTCAAGATTTGATTCCCCAACCAAAAGGTGGGTAAATATGAGGATCTACCCCGATAATTGACCTCCTTCTTTCCTTCTATGATTTTATTGTTTATCTTTGAAAGAGATGGCCAATTCAACTTAGAATTTGTTGTTGTCTAGCATCATGAGTGGCTAAACTCCATAGAATGGGTTTTGAGTAGCCTTTAGGATCTCCCAACAATGTAATATTTCTTCTTCTATTATATTTATATATATATATATATACATATATATACACACACACACACATATATATATATTCTTGTAGTTTTTTTCCTTACTCTTGTTTTATTGCATCCTTTGTTTAGCTACCTTCGTGTGATGTTTGATCTAAACAAATTCAAAAGAAATAAACTAGGAAGATCTAGAGTTTGGACTAGTGGGGAGCCATGATAGTGGGGAATCACTATAGCAATAGTCATTTATTTGTTCTTGATCTTTTGGTTGCCATCTCAATAGAGAAGCACCATTTTGATAGAAATCTACCCAGAGCTCAAGAGAAGGAAGGTCCTAGATACCTTTAGTGACTTCTTACAAAAGTATGTTGAGAATATATAAAATAGAAGAGATAGAGTTGCATGATTCATGATTAGCTTGACTGGTGAAACGTAGCCCAAATTTCCTTTTATCATAATCACTATTATCTTTGTTTGAGTTTCATAAAGTAGTTTTCCTATTTAGGTATTTTACTTTGTTCCTTATTGGAACACCTAAACTCAAACTTTTGTTTCAACAAAGCTAAGCTAAGCATCTACGGTGAGAATCTCGAAAGCAACTGTAGAAGTTTATGGGATGATATATGAAATGATGCACAAAGTGAGATACCTTGGCTGGTGTTAGGGGATTTCAACAACGTCAGTAGAGCACGAGAGAAACATGGGGGTCTTCCTATTCCAAAGAGAGTGATGACAGCATTTAATGATACTATGGATGTTGCTAAGCTCTTAGAGATGTTGTCTCTGGGTGGGAAAACAACCTGTTCTAATAAATAAGGAATTGGTCAAGGAATCGGTAGTCAGCTTGATTGCAGACTTGTGAATGATCAATGGTTGAAGATCTTCCCCAAAACCATGATTAGGATGGGTTCTATCCCATTCAGCGATCATGTCTAGATGAGACTAGAGCTCACTTCCACTAAAAAATATCCTAGACCATTTAGATTCCTTAATCTATGGTGTGGTTGGACGGGGTTCAGAAATATCATAGAAGAAAGTTGGAGAGTGGAAATTGTGGGAAATCCGTTGTTCATGGTACTCAAAAAGCTACAACACAAGAAGATGGCACTAAAGAAATGGGCCAAAGAAAAGGTCAATCTACCGAACCTCACCAGAGAAGCCATGGATAACTACAAAAGAACAGCCAACAGGTTGAGGATGCAGTCTCTTGATGTGGAGGCCATCGAGGAGGAAGGGAAAGTCAAAATCTAGATTTGGCCACTTGAAAAGTGAATGAACTCTTTTACTAGTAAAGAAGTTGACTTAGATGGATTACTGATGGTGACCGTAATTCAAAGGTGTATCATTCAGCTATGCGGAGGAAGGAGATGCTTGACACTATACACAAACTTATTGATGACAAAGTATAGGTTGTTGGTGGACGGACTGAGGTCACCTATGAAGCAATTACTTTCTTCCAAAACCTTTACAACCAGGGACATAGTGGTAGCATCTTTAATGAAGACATATTGTCGAATGTCAGGGTCACAACGCCATGAACATTGAATTGTGAAAGCCAGCTACAATTGAGGAGATTAGAGTTGTTATATTATCCATCCATTACTCTAAGGTTCCAGGACCCGATGGCTTCAACAGTAAGTTCTTTCAGGAGATGTGGGGTATAATCCATACTGATGTTTGTAGAGCCATTAAATGGTTTCTGAATGCGGGCCGCATGGTGAGAGTGGTGAATCATGCATTTATAAAGTTAATTCCTAAGTCTAAGAAAGATACAAGCATCCATGACTACAAGACAATAGCGTGCTGCTCAGTTCTCTACAATGTTATTTCCAAACTTCTTGCTTGTAGGTTGAAAAAAGTGTTGCTGACCATTATTTCACCTGAACAGAATGTGTTTATTGAAGGGAGACACATTGATGACTGTGCCTTACTAGCTGCTAAATTCTTGATTGATTTTAAGAAACAAAGATCAGTCCCCAAAGACTGTGTCAAAATTGACATCACCAAAGTGTACGATTTTGTGAAGTGGTCTTCCATATCGGCAGTGATGAAGTCTTTGGGTTTTTCTGATGTGTGGATATCATGGATGAAGGAGTGTGTTGGAACCACATCCTTATCAATTCTAATTAATGGCACCCCCGCTGGGCTCTTCCATGCCTCTAATGGTTTAAGGAAGGGCAATCCATTTCATCTCTGCTCTATACCATTGTCATGGAAGCTTTGAAAAACTTTATTAAACTGGAAAAAGTAGAGGCAAAGTCAAGACTTTTAATGTTAATGGTGTTAAATCCATGCCACACCTTATTTTTGTTGATGATGTACTTCTATTCTCAATGGGTCATGCTAGCAGGTTGAAGGAATACAAAAAGGTGTTGACCAGCTTCGGGAGGTGCACGGGATTCTACATTGGTGCTATAAAATCACACATCTTTACTTCCAAGTCCTGCGATGCGAGAAGAGGAAGGTTCAAAGTGTCTATGGGGGTTAGGAGACAGACTTGGTCGGCCAAGTACCTTGGAGTTCCCATTGTTTGTGGGAAAGGCACAGTGAAGGAGTTCAACATGCCAGTCGATAAGGTAAAGGATAAAATTGACAAATGGTCAGGGATTAATATTTCCATGGTTGGCTGGATGGTGCTTCTCAGATCTGTCATCCAAAGTATAATCTATTATTGTGGTGAGATATGTGAGATTCCTTTGGCCTACTTGAACAGTATTAGATCAATCTATGCTGCCTTCATGTGGGTGCACTGTTGCCCAGCCGTTCAGTAAAGGTGGACTGTAAATAACTGATGGCCAAGCCATCATGGAGAATTGCACTGAGAAGAGGATTCAAAAATTTGTACCCAGCCTGAGAATGTGTGGTTTAAGTTGATGAGGATTCATTATGGGGTCTCCCTTACTGTTAGGGATCATGCAAATCCTTTTAGGATTTGAAGAAAGATGTGTGACCTTAATGTGCAGTTAGGAAACTTGTATAGTGTTGATTCTGTGGGTTATAACAGACATATGTTATTACCTAATATCAACACCTCTACAATTCTTGATGTGTCGTGGAAGCATGTGATGTGGGGGCAGTTTCATTATCCCAAGTGGAGCACAATGCTATACATGGCATTGTTGAATAGACTACCCACCAAAACACATTTGGCGAGCTAGGGGGTTCCTATAGATGTTGTTTGCTACTTATGTAAGGAGGAGAACGAGATAGGAGGGCACCAATTCTTTGAATGTCCTTTTTCCAAGAACATCTGTAGGATCACGTGCCTTAGAAATGGATGGGGATCGTTGACTCCAAATAACATCCCTAATGTGATTCAATGGATCCAAATCAAGTATAACAGAGCTGATGAGAAAAGCTTCGGTGGATTATTCCTTGCTTATGTTTGCTACCACATATGGAGGGAAAGAAATAGGAGAATTAACAACAACGGTGACAATGATTAGAATTGTATTTTGAGGTGTATCAACAAGGACATGCTTTGGAATGTTAACGCTAAGCCTGATATGGATTCTTTGATTAGCACAAGATCCAAATTGTATTGGGGTTTTTGTAGATAATACCCTTGTTTGTAACTGCTACTGTCTTGGCAGTTTTTTTTGTAAGTGTATAGCTTGCTATATTTTCTTTTGGCAATACATATTTACCTATTTCCAAAAAAAAAAAAGATTTCTAGTTACTTACATAGTTAATAACCTTATCCATGTGTTTGTTCTCACTTTACTACAATAGACTCCATATTGAGTTGCATATGTCCCTTGAAGTCAACTATAAATTTAAAAAAAATCTGATCCTTTCAAACATGAAATTTGTTTTCACTTTTGACCCACATTTAAGGGTGATCAATATTATGTCCTATTATACTAAAAATGTTGGCTTTGTTGCATATTACATTCATTTTCCCTCTCTTACATTCATTCCCTCTCATGTTTCATTCAACTTCTACTTGAATTCCAATTCATGAAATTATAGATTTGAATCGGTTCAAGAAAATTAAACCTTTTAATCATGCATCAATGTCATATTATCCCCCCACAAATTATTCCTTGTAGACTGCACTCAAAGTTGGGTATTCAAATATTTACCAAACTAAAAATATTTTAAATGACCATAATTCACATCTAGCCCCCTAATATGCCAAAATGATTGCGGTAATTATTGCTTAGAATACATATAAGGAAGATCGATGAAGTAAGGTTCCGATAAGCTCCAATATATATAAGAGCAACATTCCTATAATTCAATGATTTCCAACACCTTTTTCTTAGAATATATCAAAGGAAGGTTGTTGAAGTAGTGTTCTTATTTGCTCTGGTACGGAGAGTGGCTAGTGAATGATTTACTATTACAACACCAGTGGTCTAGTGGTAGAATAGTACCCTACCACAGTATACATTCAGATTCCATTCTCGACTGAAGCAGTCATTTTTATTTGTGTAGATAAATAAGGTGTGAACCTACTAAATGCTTGGCCAACAAATTAAGGCTAGGTTGTCAGAGCAACATGAGGTAGAGCTTTGTAGGTCTCATGTTGGATGTGTACCAGCGGAACACCATGGCGGTCAAGAGTCCATCATGGCCACTCCACCACAGTAGTATGAAATCCTTGATGGGACTGCATGCCCAAGAGACTAGAGATGGGCCATAATCTAGTCTAACATCAAGATAACCTACATTGAAAATGTTAGGTCAACATTATGTCACAACACCAAGAAGGCAACTTCCAGTTGCAGATGAAAGATCAAGAGCTAGGAGGGTGGATAGCCCTCCAGTATCGGTGAGTCTAGTGAGGACTGGCATTAAGGTGGGGTTTGTAATGTACATGGATTCTCTCTAAGCCATAGAGGAAAGACCAGACCAGGGCATTGACCATTTGCCTATACATCTAGTGAATGAAGATACAATCCACCATCACAAAGAAACATGATTAATAAGGAGCCCCTCTGTAGTTGTCATCATTCCTAGTCCTAAACAATTGAGGATCTAGATAGGAATTAAGGAAAATAACCTAGGAGAGATTTTGAGGTTTTCTAAGAAATGGATACTTTAATTGTTTGGAATTCTATAGGGATATTTAATGAGAGAACAGAAGACAGGCTTAAGAAATTAGCAAGAGAAAAGGGTTTATTCTTATTTGGGATCCTAGAATCATTCATTAGGGAGAAAAAGGCACCTAAACGACTATCTAAGCTAGGTTTAACATAGTTTACAAAGAATGGGTGAGATGGGGAAATATTTAGGTTTTCACACTAGCCTACTTAATGTAGTACTGATAACTTCTACCGTGAAACAAATCATTGTATAATTAAGCCTGAGTCCAACTATTTTTGCTTCACCATAGTCTATGCTTGCTTCTCAATATTTAATCACAAGAGACTATAGGAAAAATAACTAGTTCTAAAGGAGAGTGGAGAGAACACACCATGGATGCTATCAGGAGACTTTAACACATATCAAATAGAGGGTGAGAAGTTCGGAGGTGAATCTATTTGTCATAGATCAATGAGAAAATTCAATGAGTAGATTTTTGTGAAGGGGGTCTGAGAAATAACATATGAAGGATGTAACTGCACATAGGTAGATAAATAAGAAGGGGTGATAGACAAATGGGGAGGACTAGATAAAGGTTTCATCAACAATGGCTGACTAGAGTACATCAATGTCATAGAAAAAAAAAACCTAGTCTGAACCAAGGGGTCTGGCCATTTTCATTAACTATATACACTTGACAGAGGCACTCATCTAGGTGTACCTATGTGGTTCAAGATTTGAAAATGTGGCTTAGACATGAAGGCATTAAGGACATAATCAAATTTAATTGGACCTTACACTCCTGGGGAGACCCATCCTACATGATTTTTGGGAAACAATAAAACCTTAAGAATGCTTTGAAAGCATGGAACAAAGAAGTAGTACTAGTAACATATTTAATAGGTTTAGGGTGTACGAGAGACTGGTTGAAGAATTACAAAAATATATTGTCATGCATAATGAATTACATGACCAAACTGAACAACTACATATATAAGAAACTCGATTGGAGGAGATGCTTAGGTGGGAAGAGTGCTATTGTAAAGACAGATCAGGTATCAGATCATTCAATGAGGGGACAAAATATAATTTTTTTATGCTTACATCGAAGCCATAAGGAGACGACTGAATATAAGAAAGATCTTGAAGGAGGATGGGGTTTCAGTTACTAGTAAGGAGGAGTTTATGAATGAGGCTATCAACTATTATACCAAACTCTTTGCAGTGAATCATCTTGAAGAGGTATAGGATTAAACTAGTATCATTGAAAGGGACATACAAGATGAAGAGAAAGGATGCATCCTGAAAGATACAAAGGAAGAAGAAGTTAAGGGAATATTCTTGATAATGGATGAGAGTATTTCCACAGGGCAAGATAGTTTTGCCATGACATTCTACAAGTTCACCCAGGATATAGTAAACGAAGATGTAATAAGCTTGATTAACCTCTACCTTAGAGGAGAACATAATCATAAAGGCCTTAAAGGCATTTGCCTTATTCTTATTACCAAAATAGAGAAACCAGTTAGAATGAATGACTTTAGACCTATCAATTGGGAATGTAAACATGCACATTGTAATGTCCCAAGATTTAAGGCCTCTGATATAATAATCTTAAAAGGAATGATTGGACTACCCATATCGCCAAGGTGCACATACTTTCCAAGGATCCCATCTTAAAAGAGCGTTGTGGTCAAGTGTGCTCAGCCTAGAGTAGTACTAGGTTGGGCGACCAGTCAGGGATTTTATTATGGCTTGTGTGTGAATGAGGACAAAGCATGCAATTAAGGCTGATGGTGGTCTTTGGGGCCAATTTTCATTCCTACAACTCTACTAGAGCCTTGGGAAGTGGGCGTGGGTATTACAAATGGTATCAGAGACATAACCCCTCTAGTAGGTGGGGCCCACATGGACATGTGGCATGCCAGTCTTGATCCATGCGGTCCAAGCATGTTGGTAAGGGTTATCCATGGTGATGTAGCCACCCTTGCACTAGTATTCTGTGATCGGGAGTTGGGTGTCCATGGGTCATTTTGGGTCTGCACTAAAATGGAAAAATATTATGAGTCCATATAGTTGAGCCTTGATGAGGACATCAAGAGTCTAAGTGGGGGAGATTGTAATGTCTCGTGAATTGAGGCCTCAGATATAATGATCTTAAAAGGAATGATTGGACTACCCATATCACCAAGGTGCACCTCCTTTTCAGGGAACTCGTCTCTAAAGAATTTTGTGGTTAGGTGTGCTTAGCCAGATAGTACTAGGATGGGTGACCTTTTGGGAAGTTTATCATGGCTTCTGTGTGACTAAGGACAAAGCATACAGTTAAGGTTGGTGGTGATATGTGGGACCAATCGTCATTCCTAAAATTCTACTAGAGCCTTGGGCAGTGGGCTCAAGCATTATCATTGAAAGTGACATACAAGATGAAGAGAAAGGATGCATCCTGAAAGATACAGAGGAAAAAGTTAGTTAAGGGAATAGTCTTGACAATGGATGAGAGTAATTCCACAGGGCTAGATAGCTTTACCATGACATTCTACAAGTTCACCCAGGATATAGTAAAAGAGGATGTAATAGGCTTGGTTAACCTCTACCTTAGAGGAGAATAGAATCATAAAGGCCTCAAAGGCATTTACCTTGTTCTTATTACCAAACTAGAGAAACCAATTAGAATGAATGACTTTAGACCTATTGATTGGGAATCTAAACATGTGCATAGTATCTAGGGTGGCCCTTTCTAGACTTTCTGTATACCTATCCAAAATGATATCCTTAGAACAATCGACCTTCATCAAAGAAAGAGAGACATAGGGAACAATGCCAGACTCGCCCGAGAGCTTATGCACAACCCAAACATATGAGGTCCATAGGAAGAAAATGTCATTTACAAGGTGGACATCTCTAAAGCCTTTGATCGAGTGGAATTTAACTTCATAGAGAAAGTCATTGCAGCATACATGTTCTTATCATGTGTTATCCTATGTATTATGAACCTTATGGGAGGGGAATGGTTCTCTATTGCGATTAATGGATGAGTAGAAGGTATTTTCCCTGTATCAAGGGGACTTAGGAAGGGGGATCCAGTCCCTTCCATCATTTTCATCCTTGATAAAGAAGTTTTGGGGAAACACATCCAACTAGACACACAACTAGGTCGACTGAAGAGAATTAGGACCAGAGGACCCAGTCTAGCACCTCCATGTTTCATGCTCATCAATGACCTCATAGTCTTTCTAAACCTAAGAGGAACGACCATACCAAGAGTTGAGGAGCTTCTTAGAGTCTATGAATGATCATGAGGGTAGAGGGTCAACATGACCAAATCGACCATTATCCTAGGTAACATCACATCATGAGTGTGAATTGAACCAGAGAAAAATCATAGGCACATGGATATGAGTGTAAATTGAAATTGTTACTTTACCTAGGAGTGCCTTTAATACTAAGAAGAATCATGATTATACACTATAATAATGTGGTTGAGAGAATCACAGTGCGCCTCACATCTTGACATGGTAAGATCCTTTTCTTTTATGGTAGGATGATGTTGATCCAATCATTCCTATCTGTAATTCTCCTACACATTATGACGGCATGTGATGTTCCCCTATCTGCCCTCAAAAACATTGAGAGGAGAATGGCCAACTTTTATGGGCATCCAGGGAAGGATACAAGATAAGACATTGGGTTAGATAGGTTGACCCAATATCAATCAAAGGGGGTCTAGGGATATACAAGCTTAAAGATAGAGTTTGAGTTCTCATAATGATAGAAACACAAAATATTCTGGCAAGAGACTCTATCTGGGACAAATTCTATTGGTAGAATTAGCAAGAAAGCATTGAACTTAGGCACGGATCACCCTTGGTTCCTAAAAAATGTAATAGAGGCACTCTGTAACAGACTAAAATTTACAATGATAGAAATAAGTCCATAAAATGAAATAATTTTGTGAACTTATTTTAGGTTCAAACATAATGTAGAAGTTAATAAATGAAAAAGATATGATAATATGTTTGATTGATTTTTATATGGTTGTACTCTAACACATACATGGTTCAATATGGAATAATTAACAACACATGAACGAGTTGGCTAAGAAGAATAAATATGAATTTTCGGCCCTAAGAGAAATAATTAAGTTAAAATAAAACCGTTGAAAATCACTTATATATAAAACTAGAATTTTAATCAATGTTCATGTTAATAATCATTTTAATAAAATATATGAATCAACTTTAATGCTATGATGTATTTATTGTACACTAACAAAGTAAGTTGGTATAGATGTGTTCCTATAGAAAAGAAGACAATGAAAGAACAGATTCAGCAAGAAATTAATTGGCCAATAATTTATTATAAAAATTTGATGAACTTACATCCTACTAAAAACAAAAAATGAGATATAGCAACTGAGATTGTTAGTTCAACATAATTTTCATTTCCTCTTTTCCTCAATAGAAGGCATAGGTATTAACTAGCATATAATATTTGGAAAAAAATTTATAATCTTAGTTGTAGGTTGACTGAGAATGAAAAGGATAGAATTAGAAAATTATAGGTACCATATTTATGTCACACCACATCGTGGAATAAGAATGAATATAAAATAATTTATAAACAAAGGTCTTTTTTGGGGGGATTGACAAAGGTCAATGAGTGGTAATTTGGCACTAAAATTAAATACATACCATTTGGTCCCATAGTATATTAGAGTATATACATTCATTAATTCTATGCTTCCATCAAATCATAAAGATAGATAATTATATGTCATGTCATTTTTTTAATTCTGATGATGATTATTGACGAGCATATTTGAAGATGTAATCATTAACACAACCAAGACGTCATATGTGGAAAGTATTCTAAGTTCTAGTATATGAGCATTCTTTGTAACACCTTGGTCAAGCTAATGAGAAGACAAAGTGAAACTTTAATACAAAAATATGCATACAATATATTCATATGTTACATGTGTCCTCAATCCTACTTACTCTTAGACTCTTCCAATCAACCTCTTAGTCCCTTATTAGAACCTCATTTGTTAATTTTTTTTTTACTCTTTTAGTATATTGACATCATTTTAGAAATACTTGAAATTTGTATTTTTAACTTGTTTGGACTTTACAATTTCCTAGTAATCCCCTTTTAAAAATTATCAACTTTTGAATCATTCAAAAGAAAAATAAATCATTACACTGAGTAGTTAATGGAGACATAATATTCAAATATGTTATATTGCCATTTTGGAGAACTAATATTTTCATAATTTTTGTTGAATAAAATTACGCATGTATTTAAGTTTTTATAGCGTATTGACTTTACATTTAGAAGATCTAAAATCTTGAATGAGAGCCATAATAACTGATTAAGTTAATAAAATGGAATGTTAATTGACATGAACTTATTTGACTGTTTCCTTTATTTAATTACCTTATTGAATCTAGGGAATGCCCCTTATGGAAGAAACCACATGGTTCCTTCATTCCTACATGAGCTTATGCCAATTATAGAGGAAGGACACACTCCCTCTACTAATTCTAGACACACCATCAACTATATAATTGCTTGAATCCCAACCATCGACGGGCATCAGAGACCAGAATCAATAGGTGCTCACTCTACCTATAATCTTTCCCACCAATCGTTGTTTCTACATGAATATAAATAATCTCCATGCCCTCTCCTATCTCTTGCCATGCACATTTTTGCTTCTCGACCTACCCCAAGAATGTTAACTAGAGTGGTAATACCAACGATCATTGAAATCTTGTTGCAGTCACACCTTGGCCACTACTTGTGGTGTAGATACAGAAGCTAGGTGCCTTGGTGCTAGATATAGAATCCAAAAAGAAATCAATTATGACTATCAAATGATATGAAAACTAGAAGTGCATCTCGTGAATTGTGTCTACAAGTCAATTTTAAGAAATCCATCACAGAGACGAGATCATCACTAGACATGTTGTTCAGTTCTAATTTACATTTCTATTACCATAATATATATTAACATGCCAGTTTGTTAACCTATTAAGAACAATATACCAGATAAATTTCTACAGAATTCATGAGTATATTACCTAATGAAATAGTCTAATACATAATGTATGCATGTCTTATATTAGTATATAATTAGATAAAGGTAATACTTTATCCCTTTACTTAATTGGATAAATATATTATATTGGTATAGGTAGACTACACATATTTAGTTTTTGTAAGTTGTACTAGTAAGTCTTTTACACATGTCGAGAAGACTAGATTGTTGAAGCTTACCCCCTCTTAACATATAATATCTAGGTTACTGTGACGACCTCAATTTCTATATACTTTCCTTAGTGACATTCCCAGATATGTGTGCACTCATATCTAAAGATGTCAAAAGGGAAAATATAAGAGATTGTGGTAGTCAACTAAATTATGAAGAGGAGCCAGATCATTGTTTACAAACATCATTATATATCCACACAAAACAACATTCATTGATAATAAAAGTCATACATAATATTCAGGAAAAGGAAGAAATAGTTCTTATGGAATGAAAATACATAGGATATGGAGAATCCTATACCACATCTAGTAGAAAAAGCAACTATCTAACTGAAAAAGAGATAAGAAGCAGCAATCTAGCTAACTATCCTCCATGAACAATTACTTAGTAGCTTTCGGTACTTTGAGATGCATTATTTGTTTCTTATACCTAGAAAATACAAGAAACAAAAATCATCAACACAAGGTTGGTACATGGTTAAAAGTACAATAGTATGATTGCATATTTGAAATACTTGAAGAAAGAAGAAAAAAAGAAAACCATTACTTAAGGTAGAAAATCAGGTAAACATATCTTTTAGACATATCATTGGATTCAGTTGTACTACAATTTCTATTAGCACTTATCATACATCCAGTATGGGAAAATTACTTTATCATACATCTAGCATGGGAAATGCATCATACATCCATACTAGGAAATATATCATACATCCATACTGGGCCATTTGTGCTCTAGTAGCTACAACTCATCAAAAAGTTCTTTTATGTTCTGTTAAGTTTTGGCGAAGCGTATAGTACTAGTAATCATCCCACAGGGTATAAGCAAATAAATTCACCCAAGGTACATCATATCTTATGCAACCATGGAAAACTAGTCTTATACTTAATAAAGACCACGTAACTATTTTGATTAGATCTAGAATCCAAGAGTCTAGAGGAACAGTAAATAGATCACCTTGAAAGGAAATAAATACCTAATGTCATTATGTGTTGTCAACACCTCATATTAGGGTTTTTGACTCACTAGGGTTTCCTTTTAGTTTCATTGGCTCATATCAGAGTATTTGGAGGGTTTGAGAGTTAATTAGGTATATTAGATAATTGGTTCTTCCCTTACTCATCATTATTAATGGAGAGAGAAGATAAGGGTCATTCATGTGATATTAATGTGAACCCATTATTGATCATCATTTTAGGGTTTTGAGTCAAGGGAATTAGGTTCAGATCTGATATTTCAAGATCTTACAAAATATATTGTCATTTATTTTCGTATTTATTTTCAACAAATTAAAGTTAAAAAGAACATAAAACAAAGTCATAAAAAGGATACATTGATATAGAGTTGGATTTAGGTACAAGTGATAATTTATATAGGTTCTCCTCATTTTTTTGAGAACATGGGTATTTTGTGGGAATTTTTCAGATATGGGAGCTATTTATAATGGGTTTTACAAGAGTGACCAATCAGGAACATTTCTAGAAGAATAAAATGAAAATAAAAATAAAAAAGAGAAAAGGGTGGTCGAAGCCTCATGGACCAGAGGAGAGATCTGGCTCTACGGATCCTCCTCTTAACCCGTGAGCCAACCTCATCTAACAGAGTCAAGCCTAGGGGTGCTAAGGACACAGTTGCCCTTGGGATTCTGATAATTTCCCGTAACTAGGCATGGTCAAATTTGGGTTTCTCTTTGTTTGATTGTTTGTTGCTCGTGCCATGGCAATAGCTTGTGATGGACGAGGAGGGGTGATGGCTAGAAGTTGAGAGGAGGGTGTTGGGTTCATGTCGAGGGCTTGGTTGACCTTATGAGGTCAAGCCGAGCTTGACTGGCCTAGAGGGAATGTCGAAGGTTGACTAGAGGTTATTTTGTGATCACTACAGGTGAAGAAGATGAAATAGGGATCGACAGTTTAACATGCCCTCGGGTTGGAGTGAGGGGTCAAGAAGCCCCACATGGGGTTCGTGATGCTATGTGATCGCTCCTTGTGGCTCAAACATGTCCCAACCTCGGCGGCAATGCAGCTCTGGAGCTTGGTTGTAGGGGCTAGTCGACCCGGGCCTTTGGACGTTTTTGGATCCAATGAGAGGTATTGATCACCTCGTTGAGGTCCCAGGAAGGTGTGACCTTGGTCGATTGGAAGGTGGAGTCTTCTAGAGTGAAGGGGGGTTTGGGGCCAGGCGAGTTGAGGGTGGCTCGAGGTCTGGGATGAAGGGGTGACCTTCGATACAATTGAGGATAGGGGATGAATAAAGGAAGGTTGAAGAAGTTAGTGGCAGGTTTATATAAAAGTAGGGAGGTGTAGATGGGAAAGCCCTAATATGAGATCCACTGCCAGTCAGAGCAGTGAGGGAGTCAGGACTCGTTCACCCTGATCTGCGGGAGAAAGGCAACGTGGTTGGGGTCGTTGGGTTCAGTTTGATGAGGGGAAATATCCCTCCAGTTTCATGAGAGGGTGATTGGGTAGGGCGGGGGAAGAGGTCTCGATCATCGGGTTGTTGGGGGATAGGGGCCAAGATAGGTGGGAGGTTAGGGGTGAAATCCCTACCGTCAGCCCCCATCTAATCCACGATCGGTCAGATCGGGTGGTTGGGATGGGAGATCACCTAATTGGTTCAAGCCCACACATGTATAAAGGTTGCATGACACATAAATGTCACACTTAATGACAAATTAGGTCTTGGCTTCAAAAGGGTTAAAATAATGTGTGTTAATTTCAAATGTTGATAACTACTAAGTGGGTAATCCAATTAGAGTGAAATTTTAAACAAAGCTTAGTGATGCTATTATCTAGCCATGGAATAAAATTGAGGTTAAAATTCAAAGATTAACTACATCAATTGTATATGTTCCACTTTGTATATAATGTATAGGGAACTAGGGATGACACTATATGAAATTGATAAGTCATTTAGTCAAATTAGTGAGGGAGATGGTTGAGGGTATTATTGGATTTAACAAAAGTATAAGATAGAGAAATATATGTAAAAACTCACTCTGTCACAATTACTATACATAATAGAATGCATTAAATATATTAGTAGGATGATCTATTTTCATAATCTTCCTTAATATGAGACTAGTGTACAATATGATATATATATATATATGTACAATAAGAACATTCAACAAATATCATAACTTGATTTACACAAGGGATCTTAGAGTATGTGATATCTTGAATAGTGAGAAAAGGTTACCTTGTTAAACATGAAATGTATTATATATATATATATATATATATATATATATATATATATATATATATATATATATATATATATATAATCTTATGTATTCATACTTGATAAATTATATGTGTATGTATAAAGTATTATGAATCCTATTTAATGACTTAGCCATACGCCCAAAAAGATATTTGATATAATAACATCATGATATTATGATCACCATAGCTAATATTCTTGGAATAACTACAATATAAAAATAATTTAGTAACACCCTAATTGAGGAAATTTCTCATTGATAATATAATTAAAATTATAAAAAATGAATGATCAGAAGCCAATAATAATTGATTTCTCATTGATAATATAATTGAAATTATAAAAAATGAATGATTAGAAGCCAATAATATAATAAAAATTATAAAAAATTATCGTAGACTAGTAGTCAATGAACCATGGAGCTTGATAGTTAAATATTGAACATTCTTGTCTTTGAAATTGAGGTATGAAATTTCTATAGAGAATGAAAATGTACCAACTAAAGTTTCCATTATACTGAGGGATCCTATGTCCTTTAGCTATGCATAGAATGAAAGTCTAGTTCCACTAAATTAATAGGCACAAACTTGTCCATTTTGGATATATAAATAGTATACAACTTTTTTGAGAAATAATTATTGGTTCCCTTTTAAAAAATACTAAAATTTTAAAAATAATTTATTGCAACCAACCTATCTGCTATGCATGCTTTCAAGATGGTATTCAACTTTCTAAAAGTAATAAAAATCTCATACCTCAATTTCAAAGAAAGATATATTCAATATGAAAGTATCAAGTTCAAGGTTCACTGACAACTGATCTACAATGTAGTGACAAATAAATCACTATTGGCTTATAATTATTTCATTTTTATATTTTAATTTATTATTAATGAAGAGTTTCCTTAGTTCTGGTGTTATTAATCCATTTTCTTATTCTATTTATTCCTATACTATTTTCTATGGTGAAATAATCTCATGATTCTAGTATTTTACATGTCTTTATGGTCATATGTATGATTCATTAGATTGAGTTCAACATACTTTATATATATGCATATAATTTCTCAAATATAGTTACATAAGATAATTATATGTATAAGATGCATTTTGTGTTTGACATGATGTGCCTCTTCTCACAATCTAAGATTCCACATAATCTAAAGTCCCTTCAGTGAATCTAGTTATGTTACTTCTAAAATGTTCTTATTATACATATGTATATCACCTTCTGTATTACTCATATATTAAGGGAGATTCTAAAAATAGATCATCCTATTAATATGTTTAATGCATTCTATTATGATTAGTTGCCTACATACTAGCATGTTAAGGGGGTGAGTTTCAACAATCTAGTTTGAACAATCTACATAATTTAGAAATACTACATGTGTGTGGCCTACTTGTGCCAATACAATATATTTATACAATTAACCACAAAGATACAATATTTTTATATAATCATATACTATTATAAGGAAAGCATACATGATGTATAGATTATTTCATTAGGTAATATGCTCACAGATTATGTAGGATTTTATCTAGTATTATGTTCATCATAAATTTTTAGAACAAATAAAATAACATGGATTGGTAAGATTTTTATTATGTTGTTCCTACTACTAGTATCACAAAATGGCATGTTAATATGTATTTTGATAATAAAAATATAAAATAAACATGAATAACGGGTATAATGATGATCTCTCTTTGTGATTGATTTCTTTTTAAATTGACATGTAGATACATTTCATAAGAAGGATCAATTCTAGTTTCCAGATCATTAAATAATCATAGTTGACTTTGTCTTGGATTGTGTATCTTGCACCCAAGGAACCTAGTTTTAGGATCTATATAATAGGTAATGGCCCAAGGTGCAAATTCAACATTATTCCAATGACCATCAGGGTTACCACCCTAGTTAACAATCTCAATGTAGGTTGAGAAGGGAAATTGTGTAGGGTAAGAGATAGGGGAATATGGCCCGAATAATATTTGTCTTGGGGTAGATGTAATGATTAACGTAAATGATTATAGGTAAGTAGCACACTTATTTTTTTTGGTCTTTGATGCTCATTAGTTGTTTGAGTTCATGCTGGTTAACGTTTCATCTTATTATCTTAATAGGTTATTATGAACCACATTCAAGATTTTATAGATTATAAATGGTAAGTCAACATGCTGCTAAACTTTAAGTATTTTCTTAATTTTGTTCAACAAATTCTAAAAAATATTACTTCCCCAAAATGACAATACACCATATTTGACTATTCTGTCTCCATTAATGACTTAGTATAATGGTTTATTACTTTTAATGATCCAAGAGTCAATAATGTTTAAAAGGAGGTTACTAGGAAATTGTAAATTTTAATGAGTTAAAGATACAAACTTTAAGTATTTCTAAAATAATGTAAGTATATTCAAAGAGTAACAAAATGTGCCAAATAAGGTTCAACTAAGGGAATGATAGGTTGATTGGAAGAGTCTATGAGTAAGACAGTATTGGGAAAGAAGGTAACATATGGATGCAGTATATGGATATTTTGCACTAATATTTTCAGTTTATCATCTTATTCGGTTGACCAAGGTGGCATACAATGATTGATAATATTCTAGCACTTAGAATACTTTCTACATGTCATGTTGTGGTTGAGTTAATGCTAATGTCTTCAAATATACTCATCAATAATTTTCGTTAGAAGAAAAAAAAGTAGGACATCTAAGTATATATTAGTACGATTCATCCACATCAGGGAATTAACTGATGTATAGATACCAAGAGAATATGGGAAGATATGGATTGTATTTAATTTTAGCATCAAATGAGCATTGAAAGACCTTTGTCTCTAAACTATTTCTTATTAGTTCTTATTTAGTAACATAGTGTGATTAGAAATATGGTTCCTCTATTTTTTTAATACTATCATTTTTGTTCTCAGTCAGGATCACAACCACAATCATAGTAATTCCCAAAAATTAATTACTAGTTAACACTACACTCTCTATTACGAGGAAGATGAAAAGACAACTATGTTGTATTAGATATTCTGGTTGCTATATCTTATCTTGTTGTTGTTGTAGGTTGTAAATGTATAGGCTTTTCATAATAAATTATTTGTTAATTAATTTCTAAATGAATCTGTTGTTTCATCTTCTTCTTTTCTATAGAAAAACATCTATACCAACTTACTATGTCCATGTACAGTAAAGTCATCATAGCATTAAAGTTCATTCCTATATTTTGTTAAAATGAATGTTAACATGAACGTCCTTTAGTCTTCTAGTTTTATGTATAAGTGATTTTCAATCAGTTTTATTTTAACTTAATTATTTCTCTTAGGGCCAACATTCCATATTTATTCTTCTTATCCAACTCATTCATGACATTATTAATTATTCAATATTCAGCCATGTATATGTCAATGTACAACCATATGAAATTAAACATGTAATCATGTCAAGTATTAATTCCTATATTATTATTGAACCTAAAACAAGTTCACAAAATTATTTTATTTTACTTTCTGGACTTATTTCTATTATAATAAATTTCATTAAGTTACATTTTCAATCATATATATATATAGAGTGAGAGAGTCAGGCTAGAATACACTCGAGTGTACAGATTGCACGAATACACTCAAGTGTGTTTGCATATCAAGACTACTTTTTGTAAAATGTAAACCATTGATTTTCACCATCATACTATAAGGGCAAAAAAAAATGACGTGCGAAACTAATTTGAAATGCATATTTTTTGCGGTCTTTATAACATGACCTATAAATGTCCAAATGTGCTCAAATTTTGCATATGAGCTATTCACAAGATGTTTAAGAAGATCAATAGATTATATTTTTGAAAAAAATATTGCATCATAAACAACTACTTGAGTGTGTTCTGGCATCGGGCGCAGCCCTACGGTGCTCCTGGGTCATCAAATATATATATATATATATATATATATATATATATATATATATATATATATATATATATCCCAGGTGATGGAGTATACTAGATGGTCTATAGAAGTAGGTGATATACCTTTCTTGTCAATGAGATGGGAAAATAACCATATGATTACTCATAGGCAGAGCAATATCATTATGGACCCCAACTTATTGATTAAAGGTATGAAGCTGGAACATTGTCACAATAGAGCTACTATTGGAGGGTGCACAACTGCATATGTAGGAACACATTAGGGAAAGGGCTAGCACGGATAGGGTACCCCATCTGGTGCCTAGAGGATAAGGGAACATTCACGTTGAGATCAGCCCATATAGTATTGAGTGTCAACTGAATAGGGAACTGAGACAATAAATGGCTATGAATTAGCCCCTTTCAGCTAAAATATTGGCATTAGGGGGAAGCTTAGAGTTAAAAGTGATTCCCACGGGTACAAGAATTAAATCTTATAGGATCCTCATGGAATTGGGATGTGAATGTTGGATAGAGAGAGATGAGGAGACCACTTATCAACTATTCCTCTTTGGCAACATTGCACACAAGGTTTGAGTGAAGGTGGAAGAATGTATCTACACCAACATCTCAGATTACCTCTCCTTAGGGTTGCACTCGGAAGGGTTTATGCAGTATCAAATTGTAAATGTTGGCTAGGGTTTGTGAGAAAAATTACTCCCTTTGGTTGTGCTCTGGAACCTTTGGAGTGAGAGATTTGTAAGTAGGTATGATGGAAAGAAGATGGATGCTGAAAGAATTTGAGAAAAAACAAAGACAACATTCATATCAACAATAAAATTCATATCCTTTGTTGGGTTTGAGATCCCTTAGGAGTTACAAGACAAATGGATATGATGGTCTCTTGAAAGAATAAGCTTATATAAATTTTCCTATAAAGAATTTAGATGGAAAAAACCTGAGGATGGACAAATCAAGCTAAACATAGGGGTGATTGGATGGAGAATTCCTGGACTAGGTCTAAAAGACATGGCTATGGGAGGCATTCTAAGCAACTATGATAGTTTATTATAGGTGGATTCATAGGCCCTTGCCAAGCCTATGAATATTTCAACTATAATTTAGAGGTGATATAGGCATGAACCAAGATTGCAGAAGGGGGTTAGGGGCAATGATATCATCTTATTAGAGACTGACTACCTGAGATTACTTGAGGTCCTAGACATCGACCACCCTCTGCAGGCACATAAATTACATCTGTAATACTAACCTCCTTTTGAGTAATATGCCATGTTTGTCGCAAGGCATTCTTAGACACTTTTGGGGAGCAAGCGGTTCATTCCAAGAAGCTCCCAAGTTTCAAGTATAGGCATGATCTTATTAGGGATGTTCTTTATGATGTACTTCGACGTGAAGGAGTGACTGCTAAGAAAGAGGGACCTGTGAATTTTTGATAGATCCACTTGAGGGGAGATCGACATTGAGACCAGTAGATGTCATGATTTTTGGTTGGGCTGGGGGTAAGCATGCATGCGTAGATCTAATAAGGGTTTCCCCATTAATGGGGTTTGTTGCATCCCTATTTTAGGTCTCCATTTTGCGTCTTTTTGCATCTTAATCACATCTAAATAAGTTAGATTGCAAGATGATTCCCTCAGTATGCATATTTCTATCAAATGCACTTATGGACGTTCTTTATATATTTTTTAGGTACTTGGACCACGCCTTGGATGGACGAGAGAGAAAGAAGTTATTCTAGGGTTCCTCCACCCATGGACGGGTCCAAAGAAGATCCAAAAACTCCCTCAATCTATCCTTAATGGACAAGAGTCAACTCAAGCAAAGTGTCCATGGATCTCAAAGAATGAAGTGCAAAGTGCAACTGAAGACACCAGAACGGCCATGGTGACACGGAACGACAATGCTGGTAGAGAAAAAATTATAGTAAAACCACAGGCATGAGAAATCTATAGCAACCTTGACAACACAGTCATGCTGGCCAGCACGATCGTGCCAAGAAGAACCCATCATGGGCATATGAGCCAAAATAGATGTGCTTCTTAGGAGCAGAACAAGCCTTCTGAGCAGAATGACCAAGTCCCCAACTCACCCACCACAGCCGAGCTACCCAACACGACCGTTCTACCCAGCCCCCATCACAATACTGCTACCCAACATGGATGTGCTACCCAACACGACCGTGCTACTAACCTCCATTTCCCACATCCATACTTTAACTTTTCCTCCACCCAGCACATCCATTCCCTACCACCATGATTGTTCTACACCTCACCCACCACTGCCATTATGCCACCCAAAACTCTACTTTTTCTACATTACTTTCCCCATTTTTCCCTCACTTATCCTAGTGCTTCCCTAACAACTATGTAAACTAGAATGGCGGCCATAGCACAAAGGTTAGATTTTATTGCAACCTTTCTTAACCATTCAAGATCGCTCACCTTCCTTCATCCACCCCCTACTCCATTTCCATCTTCCACTACCCAAAACCCTATTTCTAGTGTTTCCACCATAAAACCTCACATTTCCATGTCATCTACCCACCTTGGAGGAAGGAGCTTAAGCTATAGCAACTAGGAGGTGAAGAAGGAGTCTTCACCATGTTCTATGGCCCCACACTCCTTTACTCCTTCTTTTTCTTCTTTTTTGTATTTTATGTCTAGTTAAGCCCCCTTGGTGGGTTGCTTGGGGGTAAAATGATACTTTGATACCATGTTGGGGGAAATTATCTTGTAAACCTCTATATTTTCATTTTATGATGATTGATTTCTACTTCTATCTTATTTCCCATTGATTCTACATGTGGTTTGTGCTTAAAATATGAATTGCTTGTGATTTTATGCTTGAAATCACCTAAGTCTAGGAGAAGATAACATATGTGAGGCTATTTTGGGATTTGCTCCGAGGTCCAACTAGTGGATCCCTAGCTAGCATCCCATCTTCCCATACATATATCCCTTCTCCTACTCCTAGGTGTGAGATCTAAGTAGCTAGTATATGATTGTTTAGTGTAGTTGACTAGGAGTTTGCTAAAAGCTAGATGGTAAGTAATGTGAGGTGAAATACCCCTACTTCTACTCCTCATTCCTACCTTTGGCTCCCAATTACACTAAACATTCCTCTCCTAGAACCCTAGATTACTCAAATCCACTTGAAATCCCACGTAACCTTGGTCCAATTGAGCCTCGTAAGGTTAGATAGGGTGTACAAGGGTGTAGTTCCCCTTCCCACACTCTATTCTATCCATGGCCAACCAATAGTCTAGGGTGATTCCATTGCATTTGACTAATTGTTTGGTTCAACAATATAGAATGAATGGTTAGATTTTGCATGATAAGTTCTTCCCAACTAATATCTTAGTATCATTCTCCAAATGACTCACTCTTCCCATAACTTGCTTAAAACCCATCTTGCTTTCTTGCTATTTCATGCTTGCTTAATTGCTTAATTTAATTGCTTCTTAGATTAATTGCTTAATCACGATAGTCAATCTTGCTAAGGCAGTTAGTGCACCTTTGTGTTTGCTTAATCTAGCTAGTTGTAATTTTGGTTTCTAATTGCCTTAGTGTCTTAACTGCTAGTCTAGTATAGTCGTGTGCTCTTAGTAGTTACTTTCCTTGTTAATTAGAATTGCTTGTTTAGGGTTAAAGTAGGATTTTTACTTGTCTTATTTCCTTTCTTGTTCAATTGCTTGCATCGTAGTGTAATCAACCCAAATCAAGGTTAAACCCTAAAAACCAATCTCCGCTTTAGGAACGTAACCCACACTAACTAAGCTCTAGTGCCCCTCTCTTCCTACGAATCGACCTTTTTCTTGCCACTTGGCTATACTAGAGCACGACCTCGTGCACTTACTAGTGAAGTATTATTGGTCTAAGTGAGTGTGTTAGACTAGGTATCCATTATAAAATTGAAAGACTTCAAGTGTGTGAGGACACACCAGGGCTGAAAGATGGAGATTTTATTGCATGACAGACTGCCTTAAAAACTACCTCAGCCAAAGTGGTCAAGCATGAGAAAGTATGTATCGACAATCAACATGTTTGTATACCTTTCGAGTTTGACATTTTTGGGTTCTTGGCACCCAAGGTTGTAGATCTGCTCAAGAGGATCCAGAAAATTATGCATAGAAATGTTATGACCCCAAGGTCTATAGATGTCGTGTTTCGCAAGATTGGCTTTGCCTTAGAAAAAAGACTGGCGGTGCAACTTGTTGCCCGTATGTCTTCCATCTCATTGTAACTGTATTTATCATTTTTCTGATCAAGTTTATAAATCAAGTAGTTGAATAATCGATTTAGTTACACCCTACATGTTATATGCTTATTGTTATCTTGTACTTGGATAAATTCTTTCAATGTCAAGAATATCAATGGATAGCAATAGCATTTGCAAGTCAATGTACAGGAAGCTAATAAACTGGCATGTAGAACAGCGGAATATGGAACTAGTCTATCTAAAATATATACTTTATGTCAGCTTTTCGCAATGCCTCCACCAGCTAGAGGTGGCTTTAGGCTAGAAAATTGGGAGTTGGCCTACATGAGGAAAGTCAAAACGCTAGCTGACATAGATACGAAGATACAAAGACACTAAGGCCTAGTTTGGCCGCCGATTTTTTTAATTCCGGTATTTAATACTTGAATTTTGTGGAGCGTGGTGATTGGACTCCTTGATTAGATACTCCTACTCAGCGTTGCCATGTCCCAACTCGTCCGGTGAGACTCGTCCCCCGAGAGAAACGTGGTGATCAAAAAAGTTGTCCGTTTTGACATGCTTTATAAATGCAACGTTTAGCTCCTAAATCTGAACAGTGTGGTTGTTATGATTACCACCGAATAATCATGATACTGTATGCTCTATACATAAATGTTGCGTTTTCAAGTTTTTCTCCCAAACTAGGCCTAAGTAATCTTCCTAGACAGGAATAGATTAGGCTGCTCGGGCCCTCCATTTTAGTAGAGTTCAGAGCCCACAACATTTAGCTGGGTTATTTTTGGATTTTTCATTTTTGTAAAATTTGGGACCCAAAATCATATATGCTTTTTATTGCCTAGTGGGAATGAAATGAATAGAATTCACCGTGGTTCCCAAAAAACATTGTTACCAAATAAGGGGTGTTGATTGGTTCTCGGACCCCAATTTCTTGTATGACTAGAATCGGACATGTTTGATCCGCTTAACACAATACAACAACACCCACCGGGCATAATTTCATTTTTGGTCAAATCCCTAAACCAGCAATCACCGTCCCCAAAGCAGTCCCTACTCCCGGGATCGAAGGCGAAGAAATGGCGAGTTCAGCTAGCGATCTCTTCCCGGGTAAAACTAAATTCCCAACTTCCTTCCTCTCCACATCACTTGCTCTCGACGGCGTAGCCAAGGAATGGCATCTTTCGCTCACCCTTCACTATTTCTCTGACAGGCGACGCCACCAGTGACTCCGACTCCGACGGTGTTCCGGGCGACGGTGCAGTGGAATACTACCGCCCCGTATCCACCGCAGCGGATGACTCGGACGACTCCGACCACGACATCAGTGAAGCACCGGCTCCAGCCGCTCCCGCATCTAGCAACGGCGTTTCCACACACCACTTGAATGGCGGCTGTGGTGCCGGATCGAACCAGTGCCGCACGATTCCCAACGGCATCATCGGCACCAACGGCGGCATCCACATCAGCTCCTTGTTTTACGGGGCGCCACAGAACGGCATCTCGGCCCTGCATCTGAGTGACGACGAGGAAGAAGAGGAGAAGGAACAGGAGAGGGAGGCGGAGATCCGGCGGGCGTTCCGGGAGGACGAGATGCGCCGCGCCGCGCCGTTGACACCAGAGAACGCCTCTAGGGTCATGGAGGCCATGCGTGGCATACCGTTCGTGGGCGTGCCTCCGGATTGGGCAGCTAGGGTTGGGGAGGAGTCGTGGACTGGGCAACTGAGGAGGATCAGAGGTGGCAGCGACCGTGAAGGGGATGCTTAGTATCGCGCCTAGCACTAAACTTTATTCTCAGTGGGGCTTAAGGCAGCCTAATGTCAAGCTCGAAGGACTTGCAGTCCATTCTTTGGCATTGAAATTTGCTTGATCATGTCTTGATAATTTTCTGCCTTTTGGTGGCGATTGAATCGTGAAAACCAAGGCCCCTACGAAACAATTTCATATTTCGCATTTATGTAACGAACAATTTCAATTTATCTACGCCATTAATCGGAATGACTGAGATATCTTTGAAAAAGCTGTCTTAATGAAAGCATCTATTTTCGCAAGCAGCTTAGCTTGAGAATGCCGAACTGGAACGATCCACGAGACCTACTGTATTTGTTGCTTGTTTCTTCATGCCTTTCATCTATATGACAGCGGGAATAACATCAAAGTGGCCGGTTGCCAAGTAGCCGAAGATGGGATTCTCGGATTTCATCAATTTATACCAAATGCTTGTTCTAGAAAAATAGCTAATCCTAGAATGCAAAAATTACTAAACAGGAATCTTTTCCATCGTTCAAAAGCATTTAATTACAGAAAAAGGTAAATAATATCTGATATGAGTTCATCAACCCATTGGCGGCTGGGGCTGTTTTTTTAGGATTTTGCTACCGGAACAAGAAATGGGAATTTTTTTGTCACCACACATGCATAACAGCAAAATAGAGTAAGGAAGTAAGTTACTTGTCTCATCTATTTTGTAGTTATGCATGTGTGGAGACAAAAAAAATTCATTTCAGGTCTCATTTCTTGTCCATGTAGCATTTTTTTATGGTGGGGTTTTCGGTCCCTTTCTATTAAAGTAGGAGAGGAACAGCCAATCAAACCACAAAGGGTCTTATTTCCTTTCTGTAGTGTCCCAATGAGATTCGGTCCTACATCTTGTGCTTCACAAATAGCATGCTTAACATGTCGAGTTAGCTGGCAACTACAAAGCTCAGTGTGATAAAGGATGGGGCTAGTATGACATAAGGATGTGATGTGGGACAGAGCTCATTTGGGAATATGGCTAAAAATATTAAAGAAATCCAAGACTATCTTTTTTGTGCTGATATAGAGCCTTCCAAGACTATCTTTTTTGTGCTGATATAGAGCCTTCCATTGACCCTACCCGATTATAAGCCTCGAGAGCTCAGTGTGAATCCTTAGTACCTATAATTCCATGATGTGAAAATAACGTGCCGAGATCATATGGATACAAGATATGGAAAAAATCATTAAATTTTTCCATGCTATTTGCAACCAACATAAAAGAAATTCTCTCATCTATAACCTTTTGTATAGATGGGATACACACCACCAACAAATATCATATAATCCTGGCCTTTAGGAACACATAGATAGATATGGATTTATCATGTATGTAATCATCCCATTACCTTGTATGTATTGGATATGACAAGAAAATATGCATTCATCATCTTGTATGTATTGGACATGACAATATGATATGCTCATACTATTAACTCGTGTGACGAGTGGATGTATGTCTACGTCTAGTGAGGGTCATGTTGGCTAAATGGACATCTATAAATCCCTTTGTTTTGATTATGACAAACATTTCATTCTTATTGATCTAATGAGCTACTTGAGTGTGCAGGAACAAGGTGGATGACAAAGTACTAGGGAAATCCATATGCTTACATATTTATATTTTCATGAAATGTAATCGCTTTGTAAAAACTTGTACAAATATATAATGTACAAGTACTTAGATTTCATGTAAATCAAGCGTTAGATCTTCCCTAGCTAAACACCACATTTAGATAAGTCATCCCCTTTAAATAGGATCACATATGCACACTCATACATATAATTAGTGCCTAAATTGAAACATTGAAACAGGATCAATCTCGGTCGACCAACTCCTCGACCGAGACACTCTCGGTCGACAATCTTCTCGATCGAGAAAGATCCAAAGTAGCCGTTAGACACAACTGACAAGGTAGTTGGCAGTTGGAGATAAACGTTGCAAAACACTTGATTCAGAGAGCCTGTCGGTCGACAAGAGTTCGACCGAGTAGGTGTCTCGGTCGACCATTCCTCGACCGAGATAAACTCTGACAGCAACTGCAGAGTAAATTAATTAGCCGTTGCTAAAGCAACAAACTTGTACCTAACGGCTAGTTAAGCACTTAGAAACCCCTAGAAGTTGTCTAGAACGTCCTTAAGCATCCTTAGGCCATTCCTATAAATAGGACAAGCCATAGGACACTCAAACTCACTTGTTACACTTGAGAAATCCTTGAGCATACTTTGAGCAATCTGTTTGTGAGCAAATTGAGCATTGTGACAATTGGCTACTTCCTTCCTTAGCTCATAATTCGTGTCCTATAGGCTAGCATCTCCTATCCACTGCAATTACAATTCCATACACTTTGGTTAGGAGATCTATACGCTTGATCTAGGCAAATCAAGCCTTGTGCTACAAAAGGATAAGTTGTAATTTCCTTTTCCTTTCTTGTTCTCTATTATTGTTTGTACTCTCCTTGCTACTCCTAGGTTGGAGGCTGCGGATTGGAGAGGGTGGAGATCTTCTTGGTGAAGAAGGAGACCTTGAGCTACTTCAAGAAGGCTGGTGCAACGGGAGGTTACTTCTAGAGAGGAAGGCTACTTCAAGGGGGAGCTTGGAGTTACTTCAAGAAGGCTACCTCAAGTTGGTGCATCTACTTCGAGTGAAGGTTGTTCAAGGGGTGTAAAGGAAAGTATTGTATTTTGTATAAATCCTTGTGAAGGTAATAAAATATATACTTTCAAAATCCCGGTTGGGTAAGCAACCGGGTAGTGGACTGACAACTTTAGTATTTGCTAAAGTTGGAACCACTCTAAACACCTGTCTCCTTCTTCCAATTTCAATTGTGGTTGTTTGAGTTCAATAATTGTTAAAATTGTTTTAAAACTCTATTCACCCCCCTCTAGTATTTTTCAATTGGTATCAGAGAAGGCTTCAAGGAACCCTGACAAGGTCTTGAAGAATGGGTGACGGAGTGCTCAACAACCTTAACCTTGAAGGGACACTTGTTGCTAGACCTCCAGCGTTCGATGGAACAAACTACCAATATTGGAAGAGAAGAATGCAGTTCTACTTCCAAGGCATCAATTGGGACCTATGGAGGATGGTGTCAACCCCATATGAGCTTCCTCAAACTCAATTTGTGGAATGGGATGCAAATACTGTAAAGATGGCTCAAATGAATGCTAAAGTTGTAAGCATTTTATATTGTTCAATTTCAGTAGGAGAATTTAATAGGATATCTAACTGTGACACAGCCTATGATATTTGGCATAGACTGTCCATAACTTATGAAGGTACAGTCCAAGTAAAAAAATCCAAAATTAGCATGCTTAAACAAAAGTTTGAACACTTTCGTATGGATCCTAATGAATCTATTAGTGAAATGTTTGCAAAATTCTCTTCTATTGTTAATGGTTTAAATGCCCTAGGAAAACCTGTTCTTGAAGAAGATCAGGTATCAAAAATCCTTCGATCACTTCCTCCTAAATATAAGCCAAAGGTGACAGCCATTGAAGAAGCTAATGATCTCACTCGACTGAAAATGGAGCAACTTATTGGCAACTTAGAAGCTCATGAAGCAACCCTAGAAGAGGAAGAAAGAATAGCACGTGAACATCAGCAAGGAAAGAAGAAGGATGTGGCTCTAAAAGCTTCAAAGATCGTCACACCAGAAAGTGAGGAGTCAAGTGAAGAAGAAGGAGAAGAAGCCTTGATTGTCAACGGTAAGAAATACAAAAGGTTTAAATCTAACAAAATTTCTAGTTCTTCTTCTTCTCTTCCTAGGTGCTTTGAATGTGGGAAGAAAGGACATCTCAAAAATGAATGTCCTAAAGCAAAGAAAGGAAATAAAAGCTCACACAAGAAGAAGGGAGAAAAAGCCTATAAAGCTGCATGGGACGAGTCAAGTGACAGTGAAAGCGGAGAAGAAAAGGTGGAATGTCTAATGGCAAGGGAAGATGATGAAGACTCTCAAGAGGTAAGCCTACTTGATCTTCCTAAAGAAGAGTTAATTGCTAGTCTACAAGAAACTCATGATAAGTATGTTGATGTCAAGAAGAAAATAAAGAAGGTTATCAAATCAAACGATGAGCTATGTGCTAAATTAGATAATCTTTCTTCTGAAAAGAACAACATTGATCTTGAGAATTTGTCTTTAAAAACATCTTTAGATGATTGCACTAGAAAGCTACTCACTTTAGAAACAAATGTTGATCTTATTTCTAAAGAAAAGACTGAATTGTTAGCTAAATTAAAAGATTTTCAGACTCAACCTATTATGTGTAACCATCTAGACTATGACAATGTTGCAAAAGAAAGAGATTCATTATTATCTGATTTAGATCAAGCAAGAAAAGATTTACACAAGAAGATGAATGACATTGCTAAGCTACAAAGAGAACTTTATGAGTTAAGAAGAAAATATATTCTTGATAACATTCTAAGCGTTGGTACTGTTTTCAATGGAAGAAAAGGTTTGGGATATGCTCCAAAGAGAAATCAACCCAGAAGAACTCAGACTATGTTTGTACCTAAGAACACAATGGCTAGAAAGAGAAATGAAGTTGATTCTATTACTTGTCATTTTTGTCTACGTCTTGGACACTATTCATTTTCATGCCCTTATAAGACTAAGGATTCCGACTTAGTTTGGGTCCCAAAACCCCAAACTTAGTAGAGTCAAATGCAATTTAGTTGAGATATGATTAAATGCTCCATTTTGCAATTTATATTGTCTTATCTCAACTTAACAAAAGGTTTTATGCATATTGTTAATTTTTTGAACTGTTGTACTGAAACAGACACTTAGTCGGTCGAAGTATTGTCAACCGAACAATCAATCGGTTGAACTTTTGTCGACCGACTGGATGTCTGTAACAAATCAAAATCTACAGTAACTAAACAGCAACTATTTCGGTCGAAAATTGGTCAACCGAGCTGAATTTCTGTGTTTCTTTGTAATACAGTAACCTTCTCGATCGACAATTAGTCGACCGAGAAAGATGTCGGTCGAACAATTGTCGACCGACTGGACTTCTGAAATAGAATCTTTATACAATCTATACTTAAATGGTTCTAACCATATCAGACCATCACATGGGTACCAAAATCTACATTTTCATGCAGGAATGGGTGGTTGACAGTGGATGTTCCAAACATATGACCGGGAACAAGGATGCATTTCAAACCTTTGAAGAAAAGAAAAGTGGCACAGTCACCTTTGGAGACAATGGTAAAGGCAAAATCGTTGGAATAGGTAATGTTGGTACAAACCTCGAAATAAAGAATGTTCTACTTGTAGATGGTTTGCACCATAATTTGATAAGTGTTATTCAATTATGTGATAGTGGTTATGATGTTTTATTTAACAAAACCTGTTGCAAGTTATTAATAGAAAACACTACAAATGTTGTTTATGAAGGAAATAGAGTTGGAAATCTTTATATTCTTAAACCTAACTCTATGAAATCTGTAGTGGGAAAATGCTTGCTTGCAAATGAAAATACCTTACAACTATGGCATAAAAAGCTAGGACATGCTAGTTCACATGTTATTAAAAAGTTAGTGAAATATGATCTTGTTCGTGGATTGCCTGCTTTATCTTTTGATCAAGTTGAAAATTGTGAACCATGTACAATGGGAAAGAAAACAAAAACCTCTTTTAAACCTAAACATGTACTTAGCACAAGTAGATCTTTAGAATTAATTCATATGGATTTATTTGGACCCATGAGGACACAATCTATTGGTGGCAAAAGATATTGTTTTGTTATCGTTGATTATTATAGTAGATATACATGGGTACATTTTATTGCAAACAAAGATGATACTATTCATGTTTTTATACAATTTTGTTCCAAGATTGAAAATCTATTACAAAGCAAAATATGTACCATTAGAAGTGATCATGGTGGAGAATTTAGAAATCATATATTTGAGGAATTCTGTACATCTCAAGGGTACACTCACAATTTTTCTGCTCCACGCACTCCACAACAAAATGGTATAGTTGAAAGGAAAAATCGATCACTACAAGAAATGGCTAGAACTATGATGCTCGAACACAACACACCCAAAACCTTTTGGGCTGAAGCTGTAAACACTGCATGCTATGTATTAAATAGAGTAACTGTTCACTCTCATTTGAAGAAAACTCCATATGAAATAATACATTCTAAGAAACCTAGAGTTGACTATTTTCATACCTTTGGTTCCACATGCTATATCTTAAATACCAAAGATGATAGAGATAAGTTTGACTCTAAATCACACAAAGCATTCTTTTTGGGATATTCCACTTCTAGCAAAGCATTTAGAGTATATAACACTATCTCTAGAAAAGTTGAGGAATCTATTCATGTTTCTTTTCATGAAGAGTCAAAATCTGAAAATCTAGAAATCATAGATCTCACTAATCAATTCGAAAATTTAAACATACCAAATGATAGTGAGAAAGTTACTACAACCAATCACCAAGCTGAACCACAACCTACACCTAGGCTTATTAAGGATCATCCTCAAGAACTAATTATTGGAAATCCTAATGATAAAGTCAAAACTCGGTCTTCCTTCAAAGATGTTGCAAACATGGCCTTTGTTTCTATCATTGAACCTAAGAAGATATCTGAAGCTCTTAAAGATGATTATTGGATAATAGACATGCAAGAAGAGTTGAATCAATTCACTAAAAATGATGTATGGGATTTAGTTCCTAAACCACAAGATAAAACCGTCATTGGAACTAAATGGGTTTTTAGGAATAAGTTAAATGAGGCAGGAGAAGTAATAAGGAATAAAGCTCGGTTAGTAGCACAAGGATATAATCAACAAGAAGGAATAGATTTTGATGAAACATATGCACCAGTAGCTAGACTTGAAGCTATTAGAATGTTACTAGCTATTACTGCACATAAAAACATCAAACTCTACCAAATGGATGTAAAAAGTGCATTTCTAAATGGCATCATTCAAGAAGAAGTATATGTTGCCCAACCACCCGGATTTGAAATACCGGAAAAAGGTGACTATGTTTATAAACTTAAGAAAGCACTTTATGGTTTAAAACAAGCACCTAGGAATTGGTATGAAAGGCTCAAGACATATCTTTTTGATAATGGTTTTTCTATTGGAAGTTCAAATTCTACTTTATTTTTCAAAACATATACATCTGATTTCCTAGTTGTACAAATATATGTTGATGACATTATTTTTGGAGCCTCTAATGATTCATTGTGCACACAATTCAGTGACATTATGCAAAAAGAATTTGAAATGAGCCTCATGGGTGAACTAACTTTCTTTCTTGGTTTCCAAATTAAGCAAACACCTACCGGAATCTTTATAAGCCAAGAAAAGTATACTAAAGAACTTTTAAAATGCTTTGGGATGGATCAGTGCAAACATGCTACTACTCCTATGGCTACTTCTATTAAAATTGATAAGGATGAAAATGGGGAACCTATTGATGATTCCTTATATAGAGCCATGATTGGTAGTTTGCTTTACTTAACTGCTTCTAGACCGGACATTATGTTTTCCGTTGGTCTTTGTGCTCGATTTCAATCACAACCTATGCACTCTCATTTTCTAGCAGTTAAACGAATTCTTCGTTACTTAGCCGGCACTACCTATTTTGGTTTATGGTATCCAAAAGGACAATCCTTGGATTTTAAAGCTTATACTGATGTGGATTATGCTGGTTGTCGACTTGATCGCAAGAGTACTAGTGGTGGTTGTTTCTTGATAGGAAGAGCTTTAGTATCCTGGTTTAGCAAGAAACAAAATACGGTTGCCCTATCTACAACTGAAGCTGAATATATGGCAGCCGGATCTTGTTGTGCTCAAGTGCTTTATATGAAACAAGTTTTAAACGATTATGGTTTTACTCTCTCATCTACGACTATTTTTTGTGACAACACGAGCGCTATAAACTTAGCACACAATCCTATTTTACACAGCCGAGCTAAACATATTGAAATTCGTCATCACTTTTTGAGGGATCATATCTCCAAGAATCATGTTTCCCTTCATCATGTTGATACGGAAGATCAATTGGCTGATATTTTTACAAAACCGCTTCCACTAGACCAATTTAACAAAATTAGGAAGCAATTGCTTATCACTCCTTTGGAAGATGTTTTCTTTGATATTTGTGCTTCTTAAACAAAAACTTTTACTTGCATCTTTTTCATTGGATTTGATGGGACATCTAATTAAGGGGGAGTTTTTCTTAAACGGATATCTTTTTGAAATGACAAAGGGGGAGAAATAAATATAAAACTTAGTATTTATGCAAAACTCAATCAATGAGTTTCATAAACAAACTCTTGGCTTTACATTGAAAGTTGCTATATTCCCTAGAGAATTGGATTTCATGTTCCATAATTCATGGGGAATAATAAGCACACATTTTATAAGCAAGAGAAAAAGCTACAAAAGGTAATCTTAAGGTATGAAACTCATATTTTTTATATTTCCTTCATTTATATTTTGGAAATGTTTGTCATCTTCAAAAAGGGGGAGATTGTTGGCTAAATGGACATCTATAAATCCCTTTGTTTTGATTATGACAAACATTTCATTCTTATTGATCTAACGAGCTACTTGAGTGTGCAGGAACAAGGTGGATGACAAAGTACTAGGGAAATCCATATGCTTACATATTTATATTTTCATGAAATGTAATCGCTTTGTAAAAACTTGTACAAATATATAATGTACAAGTACTTAGATTTCATGTAAATCAAGCGTTAGATCTTCCCTAGCTAAACACCACATTTAGATAAGTCATCCCCTTCAAATAGGATCACATATGCACACTCATACATATAATTAGTACCTAAATTGAAACATTGAAACAGGATCAATCTCGGTCGACCAACTCCTCGACCGAGACACTCTCGGTCGACAATCTTCTCGACCGAGAAAGATCCAAAGTAGCCGTTAGACACAACTGACAAGGTAGTTGGCAGTTGGAGATAAACGTTGCAAAACACTTGATTCAGAGAGCCTGTCGGTCGACAAGAGTTCGACCGAGTAGGTGTCTCGGTCGACCATTCCTCGACCGAGATAAACTCTGACAGCAACTGCAGAGTAAATTAATTAGCCGTTGCTAAAGCAACAAACTTGTACCTAACGGCTAGTTAAGCACTTAGAAACCCCTAGAAGTTGTCTAGAATGTCCTTAAGCATCCTTAGGCCATTCCTATAAATAGGACAAGCCATAGGACACTCAAACTCACTTGTTACACTTGAGAAATCCTTGAGCATACTTTGAGCAATCTGTTTGTGAGCAAATTGAGCATTGTGACAATTGGCTACTTCCTTCCTTAGCTCATAATTCGTGTCCTATAGGCTAGCATCTCCTATCCACTGCAATTACAATTCCATACACTTTGGTTAGGAGATCTATACGCTTGATCTAGGCAAATCAAGCCTTGTTCTACAAAAGGATAAGTTGTAATTTCCTTTTCCTTTCTTGTTCTCTATTACTGTTTGTACTCTCCTTGCTACTCCTAGGTTGGAGGTTGCGGATTGGAGAGGGTGGAGATCTTCTTGGTGAAGAAGGAGACCTTGAGCTACTTCAAGAAGGCTGGTGCAACGGGAGGTTACTTCTAGAGAGGAAGGCTACTTCAAGGGGGAGCTTGGAGTTACTTCAAGAAGGCTACCTCAAGTTGGTGC
Source organism: Alisma plantago-aquatica (assembly GCA_963693085.1). Classification (NCBI taxonomy): domain Eukaryota; kingdom Viridiplantae; phylum Streptophyta; class Magnoliopsida; order Alismatales; family Alismataceae; genus Alisma; species Alisma plantago-aquatica. The sequence goes on from OY856409.1 coordinate 1,883,316,193, forward strand.
ATCTACTTCGAGTGAAGGCTGTTCAAGGGGTGTAAAGGAAAGTATTGTATTTTGTATAAATCCTTGTGAAGGTAATAAAATATATACTTTCAAAATCCCAGTTGGGTAAGCAACCGGGTAGTGGACTGACAACTTTAGTATTTGCTAAAGTTGGAACCACTCTAAACACCTGTCTCCTTCTTCCAATTTCAATTGTGGTTGTTTGAGTTCAATAATTGTTAAAATTGTTTTAAAACTCTATTCACCCCCCCTCTAGTGTTTTTCAGGTCACTGGAATACCATTAAGAACTTGTTTGGTACTTATGAAGTACTAGTTCTATGGTAATGAAAGGAAGAGTTGAGTGTAAAGAGTTACAGTGATGCAAGCTTCCGAAATGACAAAAAATGACCGCAAAATATAAAATACAAAGGTGAAAATGAGTTGATAAATGGAAATGTTCCGATTGAAAAGTTGTTCAATTCTAAAAGGGAATGTTGAGTATCCTTGTGTTATGAACAACAGAGGATACTATATGGATCTAGAAGTTCATAGAGATGAACTTATAGATATTCCAACCATTAATGACAAGTAGTAATATTGAGTCAAACAATGGAGCTAAATGTTAGGAAAGGAATATCAGATCGCATATTACAGAAACTCCATCTCATATGATATGTTGTACATCGAAGAGATGTGAAACATGCAGCATACCGGCTAAAGCAAAGTGTTGCTAACTCACTGTGTTAGCACTGGAGCAGTAAAAACAAGTGGGACATGTTTGGAGATCACTAAGAATATGATTCAAAGGTGATTGGCTCACAGTACAAGTGGGAGTCTGTTGGTATGTGTGCCCTGAGAGCCAATCATAGGATGATTGGATTGGGATACATTAAGATTGATTTGATAAATATCAAAGGCAAGCTTCCAATTTGTTCTGGTTCAATCAGTTTTGAGATAATGATAGAGCAGAATGAATGTCTAGAGAATGACAGTACTCAATGGCGTATGTCTTCAGGTTAAGGACCTGAAGAATGAGATCATACGGATACTAAGAGTTTGTACATTCATACTGTGTCCCTAGTCAGACGTCATTATGGAAGGTTGATAGACAACAATGACACAGTAAGACTAAATATTTTCAACCATGGCAAAACTCTCTGTCTGGTTCCTTTTGGACTAGAATATACAATGTCCTAATAAGATTAGGACATTGGATTAGTCATGTTTGCATGGAACTTGAGATTAAGATGGCTATTCATCTCTTGGAGATAATAAATCTCCTACCACAGATGGTATAAGTCTACCATCACGTCTGGGATCACGCCAAAACCTCTTTCCATCACCTTTTCCAATACATACACTCTCACGATGACATCACACCACAAATTAGACCCCTCCACTAAATCTACATTGCCCTGATTAAGAAGTTCGAACAACCAACCCTTGTCAGTCAATTCTGATTTATCAGCTTGATTACATGTCCTATAAGATTGTCACCAAAGCCCTTAGTTTACGTATGAAACACACCCTCTTGGATCTCATCAAAACACAACAATGTGCTTTCATTCATGGTATAAGTATACATGATATTACTTGATGGTGACTGAAACAATGTATATCTGCAAAACTTGAAAGATACACTGAAACTAGACTTCAAAAATGATATTGACAACATCAGTTGGAGTTTTCTCCTTGAATTTCTTCAAGGATGCAATTTTCTCAATGGATGGAATCATTGGGTCAAATCATGTACTAGCTCTTATCATTTATCTACTCTCATCAATTGATTAGCTCTTGGATACTTCACCGGCTCTGATGAGATTAGATAAGGAGACATGCATTCACCCTACCTATTTAGCATCAGTACCCCATCCTTGCTTGCATGATCTCCATAGCTTCGACAACCAACCTCATTGAGGGTCCTTTAACCAGGAATGAACATATTATACAATATGTAGATGATACCATCCTCTTCCTCAAACCTGTTGGCATGCAAATCATCAACATCATCCATATTCTTGGCTTATTGTCACATATGTCGGGACTCAAGATCAGTCTCCACAAATCTTTGATTATGGGCATGTACATGAGTGAGGGACAGTTGGACATATATATGCATTTGCTCCAATCCCAGAAGGAGAGTTTCCCCATCAAGTATCTTATACTACCTCTCTCCTTGTCATCTACCTATAAGAAGGTCATCACAAACATAGAGAAAAAACTCAGTTATGGGAAAAACACCATCTCAGTCTTGCTGGCTAACTCACATTGTTGAACAGATCCCTCACCCCGCTCGTCACTTACTATTTCAGTTGCATACTTTACCATCTAAAGTCCTCTAGCAAATAGATACAATTAGATGTAGATTTCTTTGTGGGAGCACTACCGAATGACATAAAACACATCTTATCAAGTGGAAACACATATGTAGACTGAACACCAATGTGTAGCATTATAGATTTGAAACTTCATGCTCTCAACCTGATACATAAAAGCAAAACCAACTATGTGATAAAAAAACATACGGTGTGGAGAAAAGATGTCACTCAGAAACAATTCTCACGAAAAAAAACCTATAGCAAATATCCATAAGAGAAAAATCTCACCACTTTGGAAACATCTTAATGACTTGATATACATCATATATAACTTTATCACTACCCCTCCCTACTACGCACATTAGATTTCCTTTTGGTTTGAAGAATGGAACAAATTTGACACAATTTTTAACATGAGGATTGTCCTAGATATCCCACATAATAGCCTTCTTACCACTACAGATTGGGCTTTCATCCTTATCCAATCACATAGAGTAAATTACTTCAACTAATTTATAGATGATCACTTTACCTATGAAAAGGTGATCAAATTAACCTCTCCCTAATACATGATACCAGAAACAAAGTGGTATGGAAACCAGATAAAAAGTTCCCCCCCATATCCATATAATCTTTCTTTAGTGACACCGGTCTTCACCGTCCCTATTATCCAATATAGAACCTAAAATGCCCTTCTAAATACACCACATTTGGCTCATAGGACATAATAAAATCCTATCTGGTCAGAATTGACGAAAGAAAGGTTTCCACATATATAGAGAATGACGTGGTTTTTACTGCACTAACAAATTCACTTAGAGCTGAAATCTCTAAGTTTTTACCAAAACCTTATGCAATAGTACCACCCGCAAACGATCGAGCCTTATCGCAGTATAGTTAAAGATCGAATCCCAAGGGACAACATTTTTAAGAATCTTGCTAGTTGTATCTAGTTTAATCAAGACTAATATTTAGAACCAAGAGTTGATTTCGGTTTAATTAAATTAATAGCAAGGAAAGTAAAAGAGTGGGATTAAAATTGAGTTTAGATTAATGATGGGGATCATTGGGGTGGAATCGGGTTTTACCACCACTACACATGCAAACACATCTAGGCAAGATACAATTATCCAAATGGAGTAAGAAAACCATCTGCTAGGAAAAAGAGTTTGTGTAAGCATCTCCGTAGGCTCGATGTCCCATTACCCACATATCACACACTTACTACTTCGGAGATATCCCTTCAGAAGTTCTTATCCAGACATCAGCCATGTTAATCGCTATTCAAATCCTAAGTATTGAAGTTCTTGTAATAAAAGAATGTAATAGATCATGCAAGGCAGGTGATCAATCCACAAATCATGCATTAAACGATTAACAACAAAATGGAAAGTTATATACACGCCATGGAATGTTATAAGATGAACATGTAAGAACAAGCATAGGGGCTAGTCCTCACACCCTAGTGAAATAGATTACTCACTCCTCATGATAGAAACAAAAAGAACAAGAGAGAGAGAGAGAAAATTCTACCATGGCCATGGTGAAGAAGATGGTTGCGGTTTGGTGGAGAAATAGTCTTCTACATGATAGCGGGCAGATCAAGATGAGGAGGGGAAGAACACCAAGATGGACAAGGATGATCTTCTCTCTCCTTCTTCCTTCTCTTCTCTTCTCATGCTCTTACTCACAGGAGATGGAGCAGTGGATGACTGATGGCAGAGGGTGCTATAAATCTAAACTCCCACCACTCTCATGGCTAGAAGATAGATCTGGATGAGTAGCAAGGACATCATAGAGGTAGTCTTTGGCAGAGTTTGATCATCTTCTTTGGTTGGGAACAAAGCAGTAGCCTCTTCGTGTCATGGAGCAGAAGTGATACCTCAAATGAAGGAGGGGGTCGTCTATTTATAGGTGTAGATCTGGCGAGCATTGACTTAGTTGATGTGGTCACGACCTTCAGTAGTGGTCACTACGGTACTCCTTGGCACGACCGTGTGGAGGTGTGCCTGACTATATCAGGGTGTCACGGTCACAGAAAGTTTCATGGTCAAGGCATCTGTCGTGATCATGGGGTTTTGTAGCGGTCGTGATTGCTGTATCGGTTGCGACCCTTGTAACGGTCGAGATGAGTGCAGTGGTCGCTACACCTTGGCCTCGGCCCGATCGTGTTGGGTTGGGCCCATCCATGCTAAGTTTTACAACCACGACAATGTCTAGGTCTCGGTCGTGACATCCTTTTGTGTTGCGGTCGCAGACCTTTGCTGTTGCAGTTGCAGCCCTTTTGGAATAAACCACTCCCATCGGGGGGTATTTCTATGGGTCAATGGGCCTGCCTCGATGAATCCTCTAACTAATGAGGATGCTTTCTAATAAAGGAACTAGCCATTGAAAATAGGATCCAAATTATTGAAAGTATCTTGGGCCTACTAGTCAGTTAGCAGTACCACCGTCTCCTAAGCTGGTGGACATAGTGTGATGCTTAATCTTGCAATAAAGATGAATAGATTTGATCAAAACTATAAATAATCATTTGAAATTAAGGAAAATTATATATGAGCATATTGAGGGGGTATATCAGAAATTCCAGTGCAAATCTGGGCCAAAAATGGTGACTCAAACTAAGATGAATATGCATTCATCAAAACACCCCAAACTTAGAGGTTTCTCTTCCTTGAGTAACACAAAAATTTGAAACTGTCACCAATTGAATACTTTCAACCCTTGTGATCGCCTCATCTTCACATCATGTTTGTTTCTTTTCTTCTTTGTATGGTTGAGCATCTCAAATTTCTGAGATCACTGGACACATCTTACAATATCTTCATTCTCAATTTCATTTCCTAAAAGTACTTTCTCCAACATCAAGCACGTCTAAGAGCTTCGTAAGAGTCTAGAGATACCCGCAGAACAATAAGTGTGTACCTGATCTGACACTGGTGTTTTTTAAGAGAGTGGCAAGAAAGAGGCATTCATTGTGCCTGTAGGTGGAAAAGGGAGTGAAGGGCTATGGAAGGAAGTAGTAAATCTCTCCTCTATTCGACTCGAGATTTTTATTATATGAGTGCAACTCTTTTTTTTTATATGAATCTCTCCTCTATTTGACTCGAGATTGCATTCTTTTTCTTGTGTGTACGTTGGCATCTTTTCTTTTTTCATTTTGGTGATACTCCCCTATTACATAGAGAGGAGTATAAAAGAAGCAGATAAAGAAAGGAGTGGTGTGCGACCCCAAACTTAGGGTTTATCACATTTTTATGGCTTTTTTTCTTTTTTTATGGATGGAGGGGTATGAAGATGGTAGAAGAAGTGTAGAAGAGAGTTCAGATCATAGTGCAACTTCATTTACAATTTAGAGCGTTGAGTTGTTCTCCTTGTCATACTATGCTCAAATAATGACTTGATTGGGATCTAGTGGAGATTCCATGCTAATGTTCCACTAGTCAGTTAGGAAGCACGATGTGTTTTATCCCTCTTAGTTTGACATATACTTGCCATTTTTACTTAAGGGTCATGATGTTAGGGTTTATAAGCTTCACATGGTGATTCTAACCATTGGATAGTTTTAGAAATTGTTCCTCTTAAGGCTTTTCTTTGAATAAGGAGGGTATAATATTTCAAAATTGCATGGAAAAATAACTAGATGGCTAGATAAAGGCTTTGATTGAAATAAAAGCATAAAAACTTCATCAAGTTTCTATACAAAACTACTTTGAAAACTTAAAATTTTTGAAAATTTTGATCAAAATTGCTTCAAAATTGTAATGATGGAAACTTAAGTCTGAAACAAATAGGTGTGGGTGTAAAGTAAAGTATGTACCACCCACCCTCCACCCCAAACTTAGAAATTTGCTCGTCTCAAAAACTCTAAATCTGAGATAGAGGGGAAAAACCGTTCTGGTTGGATCACCAGATGTGGTTGTGTTCCTCTCAACAACATGTCCTCCATCTAAAATCTAATAATTGAATGCTATCATAACTTAAGATTGCATCTTGCGATGTATTATCTACTAAGTGCAAAATTTTCTAATTCAAAATTAAAAGTAAAATCTAAGGTAAAGATTGGGTTGCCTCTCGACAAGTGCCTTTGTTTTATGTCGTTGGCTCGACATGCTTCTTTCAATTTTTTGGTAGATATATTGGTTTGGAAAGATTCAACATGCTTCAATGCTCATGTCAGCTATGGTGAAATATCTCTTCAAGCGTTGGCCATTAGCCACAAACTCGCCCAAACTTTCACTCCATAAAATAAAGGCACCATGTGGGTAGATGCTCTTGACAATGTATGGTCCAGACCAGAGAGAACAAAGTTTCCCTGGGAACAATCTCAGTCTTGAGTTCAACAGTAGAAATTTGTCTCCTACCTATATGTATTTCCTTTTCAGATGACCATCATGCCATAATTTTGTGCGTTCTTTGTAGATTCGTGCATTTTCGTAAGTCGTCATACGAAGCTCCTCTAGCTCCTATAGTTGTAGAATCCTGGCTTGTCCAGCTTTCTTTATTTTGAAATTTAGTTGTTTGATTGCCCACCAATCTTTGTTTTCAAGTTCTACAGGCAGGTGACATGATTTTCCATAGATTAATCTAAAGGGTGTTGTTCCAACATGAGTCTTAAAAGTAGTTTTGTAGGCCCACAAGGCGTCATTGATTTTTACTGACCAATCTTTTAGGTTGTGGCCCACTGTCTTTTCTAGGATAGCTTTGAGTTGGCAGTTTGATACCTCTACCTATCCACTCGTTTGTGGATGGTAGGGGTAAGCTACCTTGTATGATGCCATATTTCTTGCTTTTACTGCTAAAAAGGTGAATCACCCCTAAATCCAACAACTCATGATCATCCAGAACCAGAGAACCCATCCAGCTACAAACATTAGGTACTTTTTAGACATCACTAAAGAGCATTGATAGATACCCTACCCAGATCTACAACTCGAAACTTCTTTCCAGAAAATGAGAACCTCCGTCAGATATCACAGTGCGTGGAACTCCAAAATGGGGAAAAATAATATCTTTAAACGTTTTGATGACTATTTTCGAATCACTAGTGACGGTTGGTATGGCCTCTACCCATTTAAAGACATAATCCATCATGACTAGAATGTAGCAAAATCCATACGAGGATGGGAATGGGCCCATGTAGTCCACTCCCCAAATGTCAAAAATCTCAACCTCCTTCCAGAGCTTAAGGGGCATCTCATCTCTTTTTGTAGTGTTACCCACCCTATAGCACTTGTCACATGACAAGACAATTTTGTAGGCATCCTTGGATATGGTTGGCCAAAAGAAGCCACATTGCAGAACCTTCAAAGCAGTTTTCTTGGAACTCATATGGCCTCCAATAGAGTATGAGTGACATTGCTCTAGAACAAGTTGAGATTCTTCCTCATCAATACAACGTCTGTAGAGACCCTCAGCCCAAAGCTTGAAGAGATATGACTCATTCCAATGATATTGCCTCACATCATGCATTAATTTCTTCAGTGCAATGTCAGTGCATTCAGGGTGGATGACACCAGCCACAAGGTAGTTCATGTAGTCCGCATACCAAGGGATAGCTTCCAAAGCTTTCATGAGCTAGTCGTCTGGAAGAGAGTCATTAATTCAGATCTTTTCAGTGTCCAGGGTGTGGATATGACTCAAGTGGTCTTTCACAACATTCTCCATGCCTTTTTTATCTCTTATCTCAAGATCAAATTCTTACAAGAGGAGAATCCATCTGATTAGCCTGGGTTTTACATCTTTCTTTGATAGGAGGTAATGAATTGCAGCATGATCAATGTAGATGATGACTTTCAAACCGATGAGGTAGGATCTAAACTTGTCGAAGGCATACACAACTGCTAAAAGTTCCTTCTCAGTAGTTGCATAGTTCCTTTGAGATTCATCAAGGGTCTTAGATGCATAGTAGATGGCATGATGTTTCTTTTCTATATATTAGCCCAAAACAACACCAACTGCGTAATCACTGGCATCACACATTATTTCAAATGGGTGCTCCCAATCTAGAGCTCGGATGATAGGGTTTGATGTAAGGGCATGCTTAATATTGTTGAAACTTTTGATGCATTCTTCATCAAAGAGGAAATCAACATCCTTTAGTAATAAGTTCATCATAGGCTTGGTTATCTTGGAGAAATCCTTTATAAGCCTTCTATAAAAGCATGCATGACCAAGAAATGCACGGACCTCTCTTACATTAGTTGGGAGACCAAGTTTACAAATCACTTTGATCTTTGTCTTGTCTACTTCGATCCCTCGATTACTGACCCTATGGTGGAGGACAATGCCTTCTTTTACCATAAAATGACATTTCTCCCAATTTAGCATTAGATCGGCTTCTTCGCATCACTTGAGGACGAGGGAGAGGTGCTTCAAGCATGAGTCGTATGAAGCCCCATATACAGATAAATCATCCATGAAAACTTCCATAATAGTTTCAGTGAGTCCATCGAATATGGTTGCCATGCAACGCTGAAAAGTGGCAAGTGCATTACAAAGCCTGAAAAGCATCCTTCTAAAGGCATATGTTCCAAAAGGGCAAGTGAATCTTGTTTTCTCTTGGTCATCTAGATGTATGGGAATTTGATAAAATCCAGAGTAACCATCGAGATAGAAAAAATATTCTTGGTGAGCCAATTGCTCTAAGACTTGGTCTAGGAAAGGCATCGGAAAATGATTCTTACGTGTGGCCTTGTTTAATTTCCCATAATCGATACACATCCTCCAACCAGTTATCGTTTGAGAGGGGATGGGTTTGTTCTTTTCATTCCGTATCACGGTAGTTCCACCTTTCTTTGGGACAACATGTACAAGACTTACCCATGGCAAGTCATATATAGGATAGATGATTCTGTTAGTAAGCAATTTAATGATTTCAAGGTAGACCACTTCTTTCATATTTGGATTCAGCTTTCATTGATGTTTGATAGTCATCTTGTGGTCTTCTACCATGGGGATTTTGTGCATGCAAAGCGCTTGACTGACCCCGGTGAGGTCACTCATTTTGTAGCTCAGGGCCTTTCTTCTTTCCCTTAATTTTGTCAAGAGTTTATCTTCTTGTTCGTATGTTAGGTCAAAATTTATGATAATTGGGCAGACCTTGAGACCATCTAAAAGCATGTACTTTAGTCCCTCAGGCAAGGGCTTCATTTCAGGGGGCCCTGGTTTCTCACATAGCTCTTCAGTTACATGAACCGCTTTGAGTTCCTCAAATTTAGCTTCAAAATCTTCTTCTACAACATTGAGGTGGAGAACACAATTCCTTACTTGTTTGTCAATGGAGTCATCAACAGTCGGGTTTGTCAGAGCCACTTCTAAAGGATCATTTGATTCATGATTCTCTAGCATGAGGACTGAAATTTTCTCTATGCAATCAATCAAATAGACTTCTTCTTGCATACTTGGTCTTTGCATACTTTCAAAAACTCTAAACTCGAGTATTTCTTTCCCCAATCTTAGGAGTAGGGTTCCTGCTTCAACATCAATCAAAGATCTCGCAGTGGCGATGAATGGATGGACAAAGATAAGAGGGTATATGGAGTCCTCTTTTATTTCCATGATTACAAAGTCCCATGGGACATAAGAGTCTTTACCTACCTTGACTGGGATATCCTCAATGATTCCTAAAGGGAGAGTCATAGAATTGTCTGTAAGATGTATGGTCATGCCACTTGGGAGAAGTTATGCAAACCCTAGACTCTTGCAAAGTTGAAATGGCATGATAGAGATGCTAGCACCGAGTTTAGCTAGTCCCTTATTACATGTGGAGTCACCAATATGGCACAAAATTCCAAAAGATCTTGGGTATTTTTACTTCTTGGGCATTTTACTCTAAATAATGTTAAAGGTAGTTGTTGCTAATTTGACTGTCTCATATTCCTCAGTTATATACTTCCTTGTTAGGAGAGATTTTAAGTACTTCGTCCAGGCTGGTATCTCATCCAGCGCATCTAAAAAGGGTATATCAACATGAAGTTTCTTCATTGCTTCCTTGAACTTCGTGAAACGACTATCAAGCCTTGTCTACTTTAGTCAAGCTTGGAAATGAGTATGAGGCTTGTATAATGGTATAACTGGCTCTGGTGTGTCTTCTGCTTCTGTGATGATGGGTTCCTCAGTACTTGCTTTGTTTGCCTTATCAGTCGTCAGTGGTTCTTTTGGTTGAGATTCAAGTATTTCAGTGTCTTGCACAATCACCAAGTCATACACATCTGTAACTTTATCTTGACGGGAGGATCAAAATAGTCTTTTCGAATCGAGTGGAAATAACTTTGAGTTGCTCAAGATGTTTAGAATTGTTTTCAGTTTGGTCAGTAAAATCTCCAGTAGGTGGCTTGAGGCTAGCTGAAAGTTGAGCTAGTTGGGATTCAATAGCCTAGTGATGAGCTTGTTGATTTTCTATCATAGTCTATTGTGATTGTAGCATCTTCTCAATGGCTGACAGTTTGTCTTTAGAACTGATGGGACCTGCTTGTTCTCCTTGTTGTAGTTGTTGATGCAGGATTTGGTTGAGATTTTGGAAGTGAGAGGTGTTTTGATACTGGTTGTAATTTATGTTCTGAAAGTTACCTCTAAAGTTCCCTTGATTACTAAAATTTTGTTGTTGATTATACTAGAATCCCGACAGCTCGTTGTTGATTTTCAAAACTGAGTTGTTGTGAGTTTTCCTCTCCCCAAGGATTTTTCGTACTGAAAACCTGGATGGTTCCTATTCTGATTTGGAATATAATACCCTTGACCAGGAATAGTGTGGATGGCATTCAGATTTTCCATCTAATCATTACCTTCTTGGGTACAAGCATTACCCAGAACGACATCGTAGAGAATATTACAGACTAGTATAGAATGATCAATGCCTTTACATGCTTCACAAAATGGCGAAGCTGACTTGACTTGTTCTTGTTGTCGAGGGGGTGAGCACCTCCTTTCATAGGCGTTGAAAGACAATTCGAGGTTGCCTTGCTTGGCAACTAGTATCTTTAGAGACCCGGTAATAGACTTGTACTCATGACTACTTTCTTCCATAGCTAGCTTCAACACTCCTTTGCCTACGGATCTGCCCCAGTTGGCTTGATTTTCAACTCTAAGGGTGACAACCTTCCATGCACTATCATAACTTTGGCGCATGAAGTTTCCTCCAGATGAAGAGTCTAAAAACTTCTTGATATCATCATCCACACCCCTATAAAAGATTTTGATGAGTTGATTTTTTAGGTATGCCATGGTGTGGACACTTGCGTAGTAACTCATTGATTCTTTCCCAAGCTTCTGCCAGTGTTTTTCTAGGGACCAAAACAAATTGTGTTATCCGGCCCCTAATATCATAGGTGAGGGAAGGAGGGTAGAATTTTTCCAAAAAAATATTTTGAAGTTGTTCCCAAGTGGTTATGGGGTCTCATTGCAAGGAGTTATACCAACTCATGGATCTATCTGTAAGGGAATATTTGAAGAGATAGAGTCTGATGGTGTCATCTATAATTTCATTTTTCTTTGTCATAGCGCATAAATCTATAAACCTCAGATGATGTTCTTGACTATCCTCACCTTGCTTGCCATAGAAAGGGTTGTTTTGAAGCAGTGTAACCCAATGTGACTTGATCTCAAAGTTCAGAGTAGTGATGGGAGGAGGTTGCACTGGGTGTTGAACGTTAGTAGCCTTAGAGATTGAGAACTCTCTAAGGTCCTTTGTAACTCAGCTTGTTGAGATGTTGCTTGATCTGCCTGGATTTCCTCTTAAACTACAGCTCAGGCTTCTTGCATAAGCCTTTCTCTTTTTACATTAAGGGCTTGAACTAGCCTTCGGGCAATTTCCTCCTCTTGTGCCATCCTATCTTGGTTTTCTCTACTCTAACGATGAAAGGTTTGTTCTATCTCAGGGTCAAAGCTAGCTATAAGGTCGGTGTTGTTGGAGCGTGGCATGCACTGGTTTTTGGGGGTACCTGGGATGGAAAGATCTTATGGGATTCAGATGGATGGAGTAGAATCAAATTCAAGTATATGATCAATAGTATCAAAAGTGAAAGTAAAATCCTAGATTATTCTCGATAGAACTAGATTTAACTAGATGATTATGTTGTCCCCGGCAATGCTGCTAGAATTTGACAAGGTTTTTACGACACTAACAAGGAAAAAAATTCACTTAGGGATGAAATCCCTAAGTTTTTATCAAAACCATGTGCAATAGTACCACCCGTAAGCGGACGAGCCTTATCACAGTATAGTTAAGGATCGAATTCCAAGGGACACTATTTTTAATAATCTTGCTAGTCGTATCTAGTTCAATCAAGACTAATATTTAGAACCGAGAGTTGATTTGGGTTTAGTTAAACTAATAACAAGGAAACTAAAATTGTGGGACTAAAACTGAGTTTAGATTAATGATGGGGATCACTGGGGTGGAATCGGGTTTCACCACCACTACACATACAAACACATCCAGAACACATCTAGGCAAGATACAATTATTAAAATGGAGTAAGAAAACCATCTCCTAGGAAATAGAGTTTGCGTAAGCATCTACATAGGCTTGATGTCTCGTTATCCACAGATCACACACTTACTACTCCGGAGATATCCCTTCGAAAGTTCTCATCCGGGCATCAACCATGTTAATCGATATTCAAATCCTACATATTGAAGTTCTTGCCATAAAGGAATATAATAGATCATGCAAGGTAGGTGATCAATATATAAAGCATGCATTAAACAATTAACAATGAAATAGAAAGTTATATACAAGCCATGGATCCATGCACCCCAATGAAATGGACTACTCACTCATCTTGGTAGAAATAAAAAGAACAAGAGAGAGAGAAGATTTTGTCATGGTCATGGTGAAGAATATGGTTGCAGTTTGATGGAGAAATGGTCTTCCACATGATGGCGGGCCAGATCTGGATGAGGAGGGGAAGAACACCAAGATAGATGAGGATGATCTTCTCTCTCCTTTTTCCTTCTCTTCTCGTTCTCTTTCTCACAGGAGATGGAGTAGTGGATGGCTGATGGCAGAGGGTGCTACAAATCTAAACTCCCACTACTCTCATGGCTAGAAGATAGATCTGGATGGAGTGGAGATCACATAGTAGCAAGGAAACCACAGAGGTAGTCTTTGGCAGCAATTGATCATCTTCCTTGGCTGGGAATAGAGCGGCTGCCTCTCAACATCATGCAGCAGGAGTGATACCTCAAATGAAGGAGGGGATCATCTATTTATAGGTGCAAATATAGAGATCACTAACTTAGCTATCATAGTCACAACCTTCAATAGCGGTAGCTATGGTACTCCTCGGTACAACCATTTCAAGGTGTTCCCGACCGTGTCGGGGTGTCATAGTCGTGGCAAGTTTCGAGGTCGAGGCATCTATCGTGATCGCAGGGTTTTGTAGCAATCCCGATGAATGTATCGGTCGTGACCCTTGTAATGGTCGAGATGAGTGTAGCGGTCGCTACACCTTGGCCTCAGCCTGACCGTTCCAGGCTGGGCCCGACCATGAAAAGTATTATGGGTGTGATGATGTATAGGTCGCAGTAGTGACATCCTTTGGTTTTTGCGGGCGTGACAACCTTTGGCATTGCGGTCACGACCCTTTGGTGTTGTGGTCGCAGCCCTTTTGGAATAAACCCACCCCCACAGGGGGTGGGGTGGGGGGTTATTGCTATGGGTCGATGGGCCTGCGTTGATGAATCCTCTAACTGATGAGGATGCTTTTTGATGAAGGAACTAGCCATCGAAAATTGGGTCCAAATTATCAAAAGTTTCTTGGGCCTTCTAGTCAGTTAGCGGGACCACCGCCTCCTAAGCTGGTGCACTTAGTGTGATGCTTAATTCTGCAATAGAGACCAATAGATTTGATCAAAACTCTAAATAGTCATTTGAAACTAAGGAAAATTATATATGAGTAGATTCAGGGGGTATATGAGAGCTTTCAGTGCAAAATTGGGCCAAAAATAGCGACTGAAATTAAGATGAATATGCATTCATCAGAGAACAATGAACATATCTCTTTTAGATGTAGATTCAGTAGGAAGATATGGAAAAAAACTTATATACCAAAACTCTCCAATGATATTTACAGAGACAAAATTAAATGGATCACTAATGTAGTACAAATTTCTTTATATACCAAAAACATGGAAGTTATCTTAGCAATCATCGTGTGGGAAATTTAGAGAGAGAGAAACTATATAACTTTTTAAAATAGTTGCCACAATTTATCATATATATGTGACTATATAATTGATTCTTATCATCACATTGAATTATCTAACAATTGATGCAGGGAGTGGAGCCATCATTAGGGAAGACAAAGCCACACAACTATTGAGATTTAGAGAAGTGGATCTAGGATGCAACAACTACACCATGAACAACATCTTGAAAGAACAAAACCAAGCTTCATACTAAAAACACCGATTGTAGAATTCATTAGACTATATCACTTAACTTTTAGTCTGAGGATTTTTAGGGTTTGTCTCCTTCTTTATTTATCTAAACTATCTCATGTATCTTAGACTCTCCTTACATATGGTGATGTTACATTACCTCAGATAAATCAGTAACACAGTATATGTAACTGCCTTACTTTTCTACTGACATTTATGATCTCAATTTTTTTATCTAACCATATAAGGAATTAGGTATGAAAAAAGGACGTCGATGTGATCTAGGAGCTGTTTGGGATAGGAGTGGATCCATACTCATGGGTTCTATCTAAGATTCCATAATCTAATAATCTAGACCAATTCAATCATTCTTCAATAGGGTTACAAACCCTAGTGCTAGTTTTTAAAATCCCAGCGTGACGCGCCACCTCTCATTCATGCATATTTGATGTGGGGGGTTGGGTGGTTTCCTACACGCCAGCCCACGTGTGGATAATTTGTTTGCCACGTGGCATGGTGCATAAAAAAGACAATAGAGAGAAAATAACATGACAGAGAAATATATTTTGTGTGTAACTTTCAACCGGTAATTTTTTTAAAAAAAATAAAATCATGAAATTCCTTACAAAAAATACGTTCAAACAAGACTAATGTTGATATACTTTAGAGAAAATATAATATGAAATATTAAAATGAACATTATTTACATTACTAGTATATAAAAAGTAGGAGGTAGAACTTTGTTTTCCTTATAACTTTGAACCCGTAATGAACTTTTTGACACAAAAAGTATTAGACTCCTTATAAAAAATATATTTTAACAAGACTAATGTTGATAGGCTTTTGAGAAAATAATATGGCACATTTGTTAAGATTTGTATTAATTTTTTATTATGTATGTACATTAATAATTGGTCGCATTAGCATCATAATTGGGTGTATTAGCACCATGATTGAGAAATTTAGTACTAATATTAGGCACATTGTGTTAAGATTTATGCTCATTTTCTATTATGTGTGTACACTAATAATTGGCACACTACCACACAATTGGACACTTTACTACAAGTATTGAAGGCATTATGTTAAGATTTGACTAATTTTCTATTATGCACATGCCCTAAGAACTGTGTGTGTTGACACCATAATTATGTGTAGCACCATAATTGGGCAATTTAATATAAATATTAGGCGCATTATGTTAAGACTTATGTTAATTTCTATTATGTACATATCCTAATAATTGGGCTCACTAGTACCATAATTGGGAACATTAATTTCACAATTGAGCATTTTGCTACAAATATTGGGCGCTTTACTATAAATATTGGGCACATTATGTTATGATTTTGCTAATTTTCTATTATGCATATACCCTAAGAATCGGGTGTGTTGGCACCATAATTAGACACATTAACGCCATAATTAGGCGCTTTGCTACAAATATTGGGTGTGTCATGTTAAGATTTTTTATCATTCTCTCTTATGTGTGTACATTAAGAATTGGACAAATTAACATCAAAATTGAGTGCATTAAGACCGTAATTGGGCATTTTACTATAAATATTGGACGCATTATGTTTAGATTTGTGTTAGTTTTTTTTGTGGTGACCAAGAGAACCCACCCCAGAAAAGCATGGCATGGTAAACTCTCAAGGAATGAGAGGGTGTGGTCCGGTCACCCCCTTCTCATGCCAAATCAGCATGAGTTGCACTTCGCATAGTGCCTTCGGTGTGGTTCGAACATGGGTTCTTCATTGGGACTTACCAAGCTCTTACCACCCGGGTGTAAGGCTCCTAGCCTAGCTCAATGCATAAGTGTGCTTTCTTTGCTTAGTAAGATGTTTGAACCTTAATCTAATCCTTTGATATGTTTTTATAACATGTGATAATCTTGTATTTTTAGTTTGGTCCTATTTGGTTGATGTTTGAGATATGTATGCTTATTTTGGACCAAGTTACAATTTTCCCATGAGTGAGGGTTATCTTGCAATCTGTCACATGTGGTGTGTTTCTTGTACCTTAGCATTATGAGAGAGAATATGATGCTATGGTGCACCTTGCTTGGACATTGGGAGATGAGGTGGCATCATGCGGTGATGCTAGGGTTTCTAGGGTTTTCACCTTGGAAGTGTGAAGCAACCTTGAGCACATGAAGGGTGTGTTGTGACTACCACACCACTCTTGGATAAGTGTTGCAACTGTAACACTTTCCCTAGGTGATGCTTGATTCAATCTTGGTGACCTAGAGGTGGTTTGGTCGTGTTGGTTTGTCTTCTAGTGGTGTGTTTTGACCATGTTCTGTTTGGGTGATCTCTTGTAACGGTCGCTACATGGTTCCTTGATATGTTTTGACTACAACAGGGGTAGTGGTGACCCATGTGGTCAATACCCCACCTAGGTTGTATCACCATGTGTTGCATGCATGTGTTAAGTGGTTGCATGGCTATTTTCTTTGGTTGATAAGTGTTCTTTTGGTGCTCTCTTGTAT
This sequence comes from Alisma plantago-aquatica, assembly GCA_963693085.1. Classification (NCBI taxonomy): domain Eukaryota; kingdom Viridiplantae; phylum Streptophyta; class Magnoliopsida; order Alismatales; family Alismataceae; genus Alisma; species Alisma plantago-aquatica. The sequence goes on from OY856409.1 coordinate 1,883,333,366, forward strand.
TGACACCTCATAACCTCCCACCTCTCTCCTACCCACATGTATATATGCTCTCTCTTTTACATGCAAGCAACTCTTCTAGCTCTCTTTCCTTCTCCTTTCTTTCTTGGAAGACCTTGGAGATTGGTGGAGCTATAAGGTGCTGGTCTTCATGCTTTGGTGGCCGATTACCTTTGCATGTGGTGTTCTTGAGCTTGATCATCTCCTTTTTGGTGATCTTTGGTGATCTTCTTTCTTGGTAAGTGGTTTTGAACCTTGATCTCATTTTCTTTGCACCCTACCTCTTCCTCTTCCTTCTCGGCCATGAGAGTATGGTTCTACCATGGTGGTCATCTTGACAGAAATTTCTCTTCATAAGGGTGCTTGACATGGTGGTACCCAAGTGGGAGGAAACTTTCTTCTCTTTTCCCCTTTCTTCTTCTTGTTCGGCCTAGAGTTTTTAACCTCTTTCTTGAGCTATAATTTTACCATGGTGTTCTTATCATTTGAGGTGATCTTTTGGCCGTGGAGTTTCTCTTGGTTGGAGCTTTTTTATCTCTTGGAGATGTTGATCTTTGGAGCTTGGTCTCTCCATAAGGTGGGTTATATAACTCTCTACCTTCTTCTATTATTGCACCTTATTTGTGCTTTCATGCTACTGTTTACATCTCTAAAATTTGATATAAAGATGGTATATGCTATTATCATGATCTAAGGTTTATGACCTTGTAGTGTTCTTATAAAAATTTCTCTCTTTCTTAAACCCTAATTTAATGTACTCAATTATTAAGTGGTGGTCGAGGTGATGTTCATACATGCACCATGATCCTTGGTTTTATCACCATGCTATGGTTCGATCCTTATGTTTTTCTTGAGGTTTTGAATTGGTTTTCTTGTTGGTTGAAGGTTGTCCTTCTCTCTTCTGATTTTTGTTTCTTGGATGTTCATGCTTCCTTGAGAGTTAACCTTGGTGACTCTTGGTGTTCTTGGTGTTTAACACTTGTTTCGGTTGTGCATGTTTTTTCCCTTGGTGTTTTTGGTCAACACACTCTTGTGTGGTTTGTATGTTTGGCCATTCGACACCTTGGTTGCCTTTGTTTCGGTCAACACACCATGATCTTGGGTGATAGCCATTGTGTTTTGTTTTGGTTTCAGTTGAGACACATGCTTATCTAGGTGGGTCTCAATACATGGTCACTACAAGTGGACCATGGCCGCTATACCATGTCGGTCGCTTCATGTGCAAGAATAAGAAACTGATGTTTTAGACATAGTGATATTTGGATGATTTCTTGAATAAACCCAAATCAAATGTGTTATTATTGTATGGGAGAGGAGGTATTCAAGGTTTGGTAATAAGTGATGAAATGGAACCCTAATCAACTATGTATGTGAACCCTAACCCTAATTCTAGGGTATGCTATACTTGTTGAGCTTTCTTGAATAACTAGAATGTGATTATATTTTCTCTTTCCTACCTACATAATCCTAACCTTATAGGTTTAATGAATGCCATAGCATGTAAATGCTATGGTGGTATCCATATGACACAGGGTATGGATATGAGCCTTGATGAGGCATATGTTGAGATCATAATGATGCGATGAATTTTATGACTTGGCAGAGGCTTAATGCCTAGTGTGAGGTGTTATCCTCCAGTGATGTGATTGAATAATTGATATCCCATAGTGATGTGACAATGGTGATGGCCTTATAAATGGTAGTACTACAAGTATCATGTGATGATGTGACAAGTTCACACCTTATACATTTTATATCTTTTGGAGTTGTTGTAAGACCCCTGACCTGAGTTTTGGGGTAACCCTATTTTCTTTAGATTGATCATGTACTTAGAACATTTCTATAATCCTTTGAGATATAATTAGGGCTTGTGGAGAGCTCAAGTTTCAAGTTTGAGCTTGTTTGGATGATGTTTGTGCTAGTTTTGGTGCAAATTGTAATTCACCCAAAGGCTATCTTTAAGGTGTAGATTACGAATCTAAGATTATTTCCCACTTTTGGTGTCGTTAAGTATTTTGTTTCATATATTGAAGGAAAATCACCTTTTCTTTTCTAAATAAAATTGGTGTGATTATTATTATCCTAAATTTTATGAAACTTGGCCTCCAAGCCAAAACATATCCAAAGAAAATGAATCAGAAATTATTCTTATCCAATTACTTCTCCTTTTATTACATTTATCCCTTTATTCAATATTACCACTATTTCTTACGCTAATTAATTCATTATCACATTACATTACTAAAAGAGCTATTATTTATCTTTTTATCTCTTCTTTGTTCTTATAAGGTTATAGAAATTTCTAGAACGAATTTATCTTAACATTATCTCATTTAGTTTAGTATATTGGATAATGTTACATTTACTCCATAGTTCTCTGATGCATATTAATCAACATTATCACATGTGATTTATTCTATGTATCCTTTATTGATCATATGATTAATATGAAAGCATTAGGCCATATTTGTTTTATATGTCTACATGTTAGGGTGAGTTATGTATGCATTAGGGTTTCAATTAAGCCATGGATGAACATACCTTAATCTTTGTTTGGCTAAACCCCAAGATATATGGTATCTAACCTCTTATCCTTGGAATAGGATTAGGTTCTAGATTTTGGTATGTTACATCATACCACCCCTTAAAGGGATTTCGTCCTCAAAATATAAAAGTCCAAATCTAGCAAAAAACTATTTACCAGCCTTTTAAAAAAATCATCTTAAAAGTCAAACCACTCTATAGGTACAAAGGATAGCTACTAAGGTATCATGCAAAAGGAAACATAACTTTGAAGTCTAACTATGGGACTAAGGGTTACCTTGAACATGATCATCATCATAGACTTCTTGACCATCCAAAGCAAAAACTCTTCCAGCTCACCTTTCCACAGGTCTTCTACCATTATTGTTACCATTATTCTGATGAGGCACTGGAGGTTGTTATTGTTGTTGAGGTAGTGTAGGTCCATTATGAAGCTTGGGGCACTTAGGTCCAATGTGTCCAGGTTCATTGTAATAATGACATATCACTGGAGTGCCTTGCCGAGGTCTATCCTCAAAACACTTTCCTAAAGGATGGTAACCATTTCACTTAGCACATTTGTCCCATTTATATTCACCTCATGAGAGCTTCTTCTTCTTATCAAACTCCCAAGGTTGAAACCTGGGTAAGACTCCATAGCCAAACTTTATCTACCATCTGCTAAAAGGTCAAGGGTAGTTGTGAAATATGAGCACGTCCCATAATGTAATTGAGCCCTTACAGATATAGGTCATCTCTATGTTCTTCACTAAGTCCAAAAGCATATCTCTCAAGCAATAGGAATTTTGCACATAAGTAGAAGCAATCAATGAAACATGCTTTAGACTATAGAACTCAACTTCCTTCCTCTTTAGAGCAGCAATGTAGATGTATTTCCCACATAAAAACACCAAAAACTACTCTCATGTCATGGTAGAGACATCATGAGTCCTTGTTATCCCGTTCCACCAAACTCAAGTGGGTCCATCCAGAACATAAGAATCAAATCTAACCTTCTAGTGTGGAGGACATTCCATACCATCGAAGGGATCCTCTCTGTGGCTAGCACCCATTCATCAGACCATCTCTATTTTACCTTCATCCTTGAAGGAAGGTGGTTGCATCTTCATGAAATCCAACTCCTTAGGCTTTTCAGGCACAGATGTGTTGTTCATCTTCCCTAACATAGTTGTGGCAAAAAGTTGTCGAAATATGGACAACTCTTGCTCAAGAGAGATGACTACACCCGCACTAGCAGAGGTCGGGGTTTCCTGACCTATTGATGGTCCACTTCCATATGGAGGATTACCTTGAGTCTCTATAGGGGTAAAGGGAGGATCCATCCTTGGCATCCCAAACCTAGGGTTCTGGGGTGTCTCATAGTCAGACAGGTTGTCAACAATTGAGTTATCTCCCGCCATGGGGTTTTTTTGCATGCACAAGGCAAGGGTACTAGGTATAAGCAACCAATGAAAAAGGTAAACATCTTAAGGGAGACAAGATTGAAATAGTTAGATAACTTACCACCCTTAGCTCTGATACCATGTTGTAAGGAGTATGATCCCAAAGGGGGACCACTCCCTACTAAAATAAAAGGCAACATCCCAAACCAAACACTAACATAAAAGTTTTCTCAAAAGGGATAATACCAAATTTATTTAACATACATGTATCATAACACCAAAGTAGTAGTGGAATTTAAAGATGTATCTAACCATTACAAAGCTTGTTATCATCACTAGACTTTCACCACATAGAGTGATATTAAGGAAAAGCTAACTAAACATAAGACTAGCTGATGATCACTTAACAACTTCAAGCAAGTCTCCCACAAGGTCAGCTACACTTGGTGTGGTCCAGGTCCACCTTGATTGCCTTCTCCTAGTCCAACACCTGGGGTTGGAAGCGTACCCCACAAAAGGAAAATAAAAGAGAACATCAGCAAAAAGCTGGTATGTGCATACTAAAATAGAGTTGAGAAATTTATGGAATAAAAAGGTAGTCAAGTAAAGAATGATTCCCATAGAAAATAAAGGACTACCCAAGTGGGAATAAAAGAAAGAACAACAATTGTCACAACCAAACAAATAAAAAGGGTGCCATACTAGCACATATCAAGAATTAGGGCACATACCCCATAATCATCAACCTGCATGCATGTGAGACAAACATAACACTAGAAGAATATAGAGACAAAGGCGGCCAACACTCACAAACTTGAAACCTGATAGAGAATGACATACTGCCATACTCTAAATATATAAACGTGGACCAAGCCTCACAAACTTGAAACCCGGGTATGGGGCACCACCACCTCCATCCCAATAATAATAGGGGCATACTACCCAAAAACCAATGCAGTTACACTAATCTAGTGTTATTGAATCACATAGCATGTTTAATGTAGAGGCAAGTAGAAAGTATAGTCAGGTTTACAATATTCCCATCATACTAATGGACAACATAAACATCCACCATACAAGTGGACAAAAGATATCACATATCATCAAATAGTATTCCAACATGAACAATGTATAAAAAGATACCAAGAAAATGTTCAGTTATGATGACAAGATCAGTAACAAATAAGGTACTTCACATGAAGCATAATTTTCAAAAGAAAGAATATTGTGTAGGCTATTGTCCATAAACTAAGAGAAAGAAGAAAATAGGTCAATTTCTCAAAGGAATAATAGGAAATGCAAACACACCTTACTCAAGAATCTAAATAGTCTAAAATCAGTCCTAGATGCAAGCCTAGGTCTCAAAAACACTTTTGATGCATATATGTAGAATTAGAGTAAGGTTTACGTTAATTTTTCAAAACCCTAAAAATCGCCTTTTTAATATTAGTGAATTAGGTTATCAAAACCATGCCATGTTTTAAATTATCTTTTTTGAGTTCAAAAAATATTTTAATACATTTTTCTAACTTATGGATTATTAGTTATAAATTTTGCAAGTTATTACTTATTTATGAAAATCCATTAAAATCACATACTTTTAGTATTATATTTTAACAATAAAACGAGTACCATTAGAAAGCTCATATTTTTCTGATTTCAAAACGAATTTTATTGTATTTTTCTTAGCTATAAATATTTAAATATGAATTTTGGAAAATAGACCAATCAAGAAAATCCATGTCAGAAATAATCGTTGGGAGAGGAAAAGAGAGAGAGGGAGAGGACTGCTCGATCTGAGTTGGCCCAATTAGGGTTTGGCCAACTCAGCTGACCACTCAACCACATCAGTGAGACATAGGTGCAAAGTAAAGAAATAGAATTGAGGTGAAGTTATGAAAATGCCCCTCTACGAAAAACAAAAACATGAAGAAAATTGGAGGGTAGATAGGGGAATAGACACCGATGATTCTTCCCCTCAAAATAGTCCTCGCACCATGGATGTTGAGCAACATCAGGCAAAGGAATAATGATGTTCAAGACCACAAAACAACTAGGAAAAGATCCCAACATCTTTGTAAACACACCACGAAGGCAACAAGCCCATGAAGAGACAACTACCATGACCAGAGTCCCAAAAGTGAACCCCCACCAAGACTAGGACAAAGGTTATGATTAACTACCCGAAAATGACGATCATCCAACAAGCAAAGGCCATGAAAACAAACACATAAATCAACAAAGATAACTACTCAGTCCCTGTGATCGCAGAGTCACTGAGTAGACAAAACCCAGACCGCCGGTGAGAAACTTAACCACATCTAAAGGATACTTTGACCCTGGGTGAACCAAGGCAAAAAGAAATAAGCAAAATAGTAGTGGAGGTCCCATGAAGCTTACCGTGATGCTAATTGCATAGGAGATGGCAAAGAAGGGCATAGAGAAAGCAAGTTATCCAGGGAAGAAAAGCAACCAGGTCCAGAGGCTCATAGGTCGCAACAACCCAATTGAGGGAAGAGGGGAATTGTGAAGAGGTTGGGGAAGGTTTCCAGGTAGTCTTGTGAAGATGGGATGCAGTAGATGCTTGTCTGTGAAAATTGGTGGAGAAAGACAAATTGGGTGTTTCCTATTCATAGGGTGTTAGGGCTCCAGTAAGAAATCATCAGGTGTGGAATCAAAAAATGAAATCAACAGAGAAAATATCTCAAAGAATCGTCGAGTGAGGAGGGAGAAATCCCAAAAACAAATTACCTACTAGTTTTCAAAACAAGCGCCGAGTAGAAGACAACCCCTAGACCGTCAGATCCACGATAAAATGGGTGAGGAGAAATATTGCATATAAAAATAAAAAGAAAGCCTACGTGACACATAAATGGATTTCTATTCTGATTTGAATAAAGTGTATTCACGTTAATTTTTCATTTTCTCTCTCTTCTAAAAAGGGTGCAAACAAACTCCAAACTAGTTGAAAATTGACATCTAGCCTAATTTTGATATGACAAACTCGAATATGCAATTAGATTTCTCTTTTGGATACTTTTGATTATTAAATAAACAAATCTTATTTTTTCTTTCCTCATGCATTAATGACTCTAAGATTCTGCAAATTTGATGAAACTTCACCCACAAGCAACATTAGGTATGTTGGATATGAATTCCCCTTGATTTCACATGTTGAATTTGTTTCTACATTTATTTAATATTTTGAAGGTTCTACACACTTTCTCTCTTCTAACTTCACTTTTTCATCAAATATTTTCCAAATTGGATGAAAATGCACCCAAAGGCTATCGTTAAGGTGTAGATTATGAATCTAATATTATTTCCCAATTTGGGTGTCATTAAGTATTTTATTTCATATTTTGAATGAAAAACACTTTTCCTTTTCTAAATAAATTTGGTGTGATTATTATCATCCTAAATTTTATGAAACTTGGCCTCCAAGCCAAAACATATCCAAAGAAAACAAATCTAAAATTATTCTTATCCAATTACTTCTCCTTCTTTCAATTTTATCCCTTTATTTAATATTACCACTATTTCTTAGTTTAATTAATTCATTATCACATTATATTACTTAAAGAGTTATTATTTATCTTTTTATCTCTTCTTTGTTCTTAAAAGTTTATAGAAAATTCTAGAACAAATTTATCTTAACATTGTCTCATTTAGTTTACTATATTGGTAAATGTAACATTTACTCCATAGTTCTCCTATGCATATTAATCAACATTATCACATGTGACTTATTCTATGTATCCTTTATTGATCTTTTGATTAATATGAAAGCATTATGCCAAATTGGTTTTATATGTCCACATGTTAAGGTGAGTTATTAATGCATTAGAGTTTAAATTAAGCCACTAATGAACATACATTTATCCTTGTTTGGATAAACCCAAGGATCTAAGGTCTCTACCCTCTTATTCTTAGAATAGGATTAGGTTCTAGATTTTGGTATGTTACAACATACCACCCCTTAAAGGGATTTCATCCTCAAAATCTAAATGTCCAAATCAAACAAACAACTATTTACCACCCCTTAAAAAAATCATCTTAAAAGTCAAGACACTCTATAGGTACAAAGGATAGCTACTAAGGGATCATGCAAAAAGTAAACATAACTTTAATATTTAACTATGGGACTAAGGGTTACCTTCAACATGATCATCATCATAGACTTCTTGACCATACAAAGCAAAAACTCTTTGAGATCGCCTTTCTGCATGTCTCCTACCATTATTGTTACCATTATTCTGATGAGGTACTTGAGGTTGTTGTTGTTGTTGAGCTGGTGCAGGTCCATTATGAAGCTTGGGGCACTTAGTTCGAATTGTGTCTAGGTTCATTGCAATAATGACATATCACTAGAGTGTCTTGCCGAGGTCTATCCTGAGAACACTTTCCTAGAGGATGGTAACCATTGCACTTAGCACACTTGTCCCTTTTCTGTTCATCTCCTGAGAGATTCCTCTTCTTGTCAAACTCCCTAGGTTGAAACCTTGGGCAAGACTCCATAGCCAAAGCTTTATCTACCATCTGCTGAAAGGTCAAGGGCAATTGTGGAATATGAGTGTGTCCCACATTGTAATTGAGCCCTTGTAGATATAGGTCAGCTCTACGTTATTCACTAAGTCCAGAAGCATATCTCTCAAGCAACATGAAGTTTTGCACATAAGAAGAAATAATCTATGAAACTTGCTTCAAACTATAGAACTCAGCTTCCTTCCTCTTTAAAGTAGAAGTGTAGATGTAATTCCCACAAAAATCACCAAACATTGCTCCCAGGTCATGGTAGAGACATCACAAGCCATTGCTATCCCATTCCATCAAACTCGAGCGGGTCCATCCAGAACATAAGAAGCAAATTTAACCATTTGGAGTGGAGGACATGCCATACCATCAAAGGTCCTCTCTATTTCTAGCACCCAATCATCATCTTTGTTGACCATCTCTATTTCACCTTCACCCTTGAAGGAGGGAGGTCGCATCTTCATGAAATCCATTATGGAATACTCCTTAGACTTTTTAGGAATAGGTGGATTATTCATCTTCCCTGCCATAGTTTTGGCAAAAAGTTGTCGAAACATGGCCAACTCTTGCTCATGAGATATTACTACACCCGTACTAGCAGAGGTTAGGGTTTCCTGACCTATCGATGGTTCACTTCCATCCGGAGGAGTACCTTGAGTTGCTAGAGGGGTAAAGGGAGGAACCAGGCTTGGCATCCCAAACCTAGGGTTCCGGGGTGTCTCATTGCCAAATAGGTTGTCCATAGTTGAGTTATCTCCTACCATGAGGGCTTTTACCTGCACAAGGCAAGGGTACTAGGTATAAGTAACCTATGAGAAAGGCATGCATCCTAACGGAAAAAAGTTTGAAATAGTTAGATAACCGACAACTACTGGCTCTGATACCATGTTGTAAGTAGTGGCATCCCAAAGGGGAACCACTCCCTACTAAAATAAAAAGGCAACATCCCAAACCAAACATCAACATAATTTTTTTCTCAAAAGGGACGATAACCAATTTGTTCAACATAAATTTATCATAACACCAAAGTAGCTGTGGAATTTAAAGATGTATCCAACCATTACAAAGCTTTTTATCATCACTAGACTTTCACCATGTAGGGTGGTATTAAGGAAAAGCAAACTAAACATAGGACTAGTTGAGGATCACCTAACAACTTCAAGAAAATCTCCCACGAGGTCAACTACACTTGTTGGAGTCCAGGTTCACCTTGATTTCCTTCTCCTAGTCCAACACATGGGATTAAAAGCGTACCCAAAAAAGGAAAAGAAAAGAGAACATAAGCAAAAAGCTGGTATGTGAATACTAAAATAGAGTTGAGCAATTTATGGAATAAAAAGGTATTCAAGTAAAGAATGCTTCCCATAGAAAAGAAAGGACTACCCAAGTGAGCATAAAAGAAAGAATAACAATAAAAGAGATACTTGTCATAACCAAACAAATAAAAAGGGTGCCATACTAGCACATATCAAGAATTAGGGAACACACCCCATAATCATCAACATGCATGCATGTGAAACAAACATAACTTTAGAACAATATAAAGACAAAGGCAGCCAAGCATCACAAACTTGAAACCTGATAGAGAATGGCGTACTGCCAGACTCTCAATATATATAAATGTGGGCCAAGCCTCACAAGCTTGAAACCCAGGTATAGGGCACCACCACCTCCATCCCAATAATAATAGGGGCATACTGCCCAAAAACCAATGCAATTACACTACTCTAATGCTACTGAATCACATGGCATGTTTAATGTAGAGGCAAGTAGAAAGTATAGTCAGATTTACAATATTGCCATCATACTAAAGGACAACATAAACATCCACCATACAAGTGGACAAAAAAATTCACATATCATCAAATAGTATTCCAACATGTACAATGTATAAGAAAGAGACCAAGAGAATGTCCAAATATGATCACAAGATCAGTAACAAATAAGGTACTTCATATGAAGCATAATTTTCAAAAGAAAGAACATTGTGTAGGCTATTGTCCATAGGACTATGAGAAAGAAGAAAATAGGTCAATTTCTCAAAGTAATAATAGGATATGCAAACATACCTTACTCAAGAATCTAAACAATCCAAAATCAGTCCTAGATCCAAGCCTAGGTCTCAAAAACACGTATGATGCATATATATAGAATTAGGGTTAGGTTTACATTAATTATTCAAAACCCTAAAAATTGTCTTTTTATTATTACTAAATTAGGTTATCAAAACCATGCCATGTTTTAGATTATCTTTTTTTGAGTTTAAAACATATTTTAATATGTTTTTATGACTTATAGATTATTAATTACAAATTTTGCAAGTTATTATTTATTTAAGAAAATCCATTAAAAATCACATATTTTCAACATTAGATTTAGTCAATAAAACCCATACCATTAGAAAGTTTGTATTTTTCTAATTTCAAAATGTAATTTATTGTATTTTTCTGAGCTATAAATATTTGGATATGAATTTTTGAAAATAAACCAATCAGGAAAATCCATGTCAGAAATAATCGTTGGGAGAGGAGGAGAGAGAGGGAGAGGGCCGCCCGGTTTGAGTTGGCCTAATAGGGCTGGCCAACTCAGCTGACCACTCAACCATGTCAGTGAGACATAGGCACAAAGCAAAGAAATAGAATCGAGGTGAAGTTATGAAAATGCCCCTCTATGAAAAACAAAAAAAGAAGAAAATAGGAGGGTAGACAGGGAATAGACACCAACGATTCTTCTCCTCAAAATAGTCCTTGCACCATGGATGTTGAGCAACATCAGGCATAGGAACAACGACATTTAAGACCGTAAAACAACCAAGAAAAGATCCCAACGTCTTCGTCAAAACACCACGAAGGCAACAAGCCCATGAACAGGCATCTGCCATGACCAGAGTCCCAAAAGCAAACCCCCACCATGACTAGGACAGAGGTTATGATCATCTGCCCAAAAACAACGATCATCCAACAATCAAAGGTCACAAAAATGTCAGTGAGCAGTAGCTTAGGTGGTCGCAGCACGGGGCCCCTAACGAAGGGTCCCAGGTTCGAATCCCCCTGGTGGTGCTGTTTGGAATTGTTTCTCCCGTAGCACAACTGACCTCTGCGTGACTCAATGGGCTATTCTCCTTATAGGATGGGGCTGAGCTCCCTAGGTTGGGCTCGGTGAAAGCCTTACAAGTCTACTGGGTTACAAAAAAAACGTCAAGAAAACAAACATCAAAACTCAACAAAGATAATTACTCAATCCCTATGATTGTAGAGTCACTTAGTAGCCAAAACCCAGACTGTCAGTAAGAAACTTAACTACAACTATAGGATCCTTTAACCCACGGCAAACCAAGGCAAAAAGAAATAAGGAAAACAATAGTGGAGGTCCCAATAAGCTTACCACGGTGCTAATTGCACAGGATACGGCAGAGAAGGACTTTACAAAATCAAGTTCGACGGAGAAGAAAAGCGACCAGGTCTAGGGGCTCAGAGGTAGCAACAACCCAATTGAGGGCAGAGGAGAAATGTAGAGAGGCTGGGGAAGGTTTCCAGGTACTCTCGTGAAGATGGGGTGCAATATGTCCTCGTCTGTGAAAATCGGTGGAGAAAGACAATTTGGGTGTTTCCAATTTATAGGGTTTTAGGGCTCCAATAAGGGATCATCGGGTGTGGAATTGAAAAAGGAAATCAACGGAGAAAAGATCTCGAAGAATCTTCAAGTGAGGATAGAGAAATCCTGAAAACAAATTACCTGATGGTTTCTAAAACAAGCGCGGGGTAGAAGACAACCCCTAGACCATCAGATCCATGATCAAACAACTGAGGAGAAATCTCACATATAAAAAGAAAAAGAAAGCCTTCATGACACATAAATGGATTTTTATTCTGATTTGAATAAAGTGTATTCACATTAATTTTTCATTTTCTCTCTCTTCCAAAAAAGGTACAAACAAACTCCAAATGAGATGAAAATTGACATCTAGTCTAATTTTGATACGAGGAACTCGGATATGCAATTAGATTTATCTTTTGGAGACTTTTGGTTCATTAAATAAATAAATCCTATTTTCTCTTTCCTCATGTATTAATGACTCTAAGATTCTCCAAATTTGATGAAACTTCACCCACAAGAAACATTAGATATGTTGGATATGAATTTGCCCTTAATTTTACATTTTTAGGTTGTTTCTACCTTTATTTAATATTTTGAAGGTTCTACACACTTTCTCTCTCCTAACTTCAACTTTTCATCAAATATTTTCCAAATTGGATGAAAATTAACCCAAATGCTATCTTTAAGGTGTAGATTATGAATCTAAGATTATTTCCCACTTTTGGAGTCATTAATTATTTTATTTCATATTTTGAATGAAAAACACCTTTTCTTTTCTAAATAAAATTGGTGTGATTATTATTATCCTAAATTTTATGAAACTTGACCTCCAAGCCAAAAACATATCCAAAGAAAATAAATTTGAAATTATTCTTATCCAATTACTTCACTTTTATTAATTTTATCCCTTTATTCAATATTACCACTATTTCTTACTTTAATTTATTCATTATCACATTATCTTACTTAAGGAGTTATTATTTATCTTTTTATCTATTCTTTGTTCTTAAAAGGTTATAGAAAATTCTATAACGAATTTATCTTAATATTATCTCATTTAGTTTGCTATATTGGATAATGTAACATTTACTCCATAGTTCTCCTATGCATATTAATTAACTTTATCACATGTGACTTATTCTATGTATCCTTTATTGATCTTATGATTAATATGAAAGCATTAAGCCATATTGGTTTTATATGTCCATATGTTAGGATGAGTTATTTATGCATTAGGGTTTTAATTAAGCCAATAATGAACATACATTTACCCTTGTATGGCTAAACCCAAAGGTCTAAGGTATCTATCCTCTTATCCTTGGAATAAAATTAGGTTCTAGATTTCAATATGTTACACTTGGGGTCACGACATGGTCTCATGGCTTGGGGTCATGACATGGTGTCATGCTTGGTGGTCGAGACTGCCTTGAGGTCAACACACTTCTAAGATGAGACATTTGTGAACCCTAATCATAGATGTTGTGGTCGTGACATGGTCTAGGTGGTGGAGGTTGCGACCTAATGGTATGAGTGGCTGAGACACCATAGGTATCACGGTCGTGACATGGACCAGGTTGGGTGGTTGCGACCTAGATGTTTATGTAGTCAAGACACATGTTAATGGTGATGGTTGAGGAGTATGCTTAGACACTTAATGATACGTTTGCATAAGTAATGCATTATACATGAAGTGTGTCATTTGGAATAATGACTAATCAACCATAATGACTTTCCTTGATCGTAATACACCCCATGAATGTTGGAGGTGGTGAACCTAGGATTGGTGATTGATCTTAGTCTCAAAACCCTAATTGGATATGAATGGAAAACCCTAACCTAATGATGAATATGGTGACATGATTGCCTATCTTTATTGGAATGGCTATTGTACCATTAGGACATCTTCCTCATGTCCTTGAACCCTAACCATGTAGGTTGAATTCATGACATTTCTTAGGTATGCTATGGTGATGGATATGAATAAGTGAGACATGTGGAAATAATGATGTGACACATGGATTTAGTTTTTCCTCTCTCTTGTTTATCAATTTTTAACTATGCAAGTGATATGAACTTGAATATCATAGCTAGTGCATGCTATGATGAGTATAATGTGAATGGGTCCTAAGACCTGGTGTTGGCTTGATGCTTGTTGTAAGGTGGTACTTCTAGTTCTATGATTAAGGGAATAATATCCCATACCAATGTGGCATTACTGATAGCCTTGAGTGGTTGTACAAAGGTGATGATGGTTTTTTGAATGGCAAGTATAGGTGTTATGTGGTCACAGTGTGACAAGCTCACACCTTATAAGTCTTATATCTTTGAAATTCTACCATGCCCTTATCTTTGTAGTACTTGTTATGGTTTTGTGCATTATAAGTTGATTATGCTAAAATACACTTAATTGGCATAACTTAGAGACGGCCATGCATGAGCCGATCTCATTATGATATATGGAAAGGCCACGAGTGAGCCATTTTCCTTGTTAGATATGGATAGCCATGCATGAGTCACTCCTTCTTTTTGGGATGATCATGCATGAGCTTATTCCCTAGTGATATATGGATGGCCAAGTGTGAGACACTCCTTCTTTTTGGGATGGCCATGTGTGAGCTGATTCCATTGTGATATATGGGTGGCCATGTGTGAGCCGATTCATCTATTGATTAATATGACACGGTAGTGTCACTCTCTTACTAGCCGGGAGGTGTTAGAAAGGTCATGTAATCTGGCACTTCCATTGATCATGTGTGGTATCAATAAGGACTCAGTAGTAGTACTTTCATAAGATCAAATATGAAAATATAGGATGAGGTCTTGCTTGCTTTTGAATAGTTTGGTTGGTAGCAAATATACATATTTTTCATATTCCTTCTTATTTTAGAAAATGTTCCACTATTCTGTTATAGTTATTTGATCTGCTTAGAGGATGATAACTGCCCTGCTTGCATTTATAATTGAATCTTCTTATCATAGATGTAACTTTAATTATGTTCTTTAGTTACTTTATTTGTGCTTTTATAGCATTGGCGGAGAGTTATATCTCTCATTAGGACATTTAGTCTCACCTTGTGGTTTTCTACATCTTTTAGGTGGCCATGCATTATGTGGTGGTGATTGTGCAGCCGAGGAGGAGTAGCAGCCAGATCAGTAGCTATTAAGGTGGACATGTTGCTTGTCTTTTGATGCTAGAGTCCTAGAGTCATCCCCGTACACTCAGGTCTTGGGGTAGTGCTATATGTTCAGTGGTTGTCATATCGTTTCCAATTTCTGGAACATATGTCTCTTGTTGTACATAGTTGATAGATGTACATGTCTATGTAATTGGAACATATATCATGTGTGATCAGAATGTAATGGAATAGCTTGTAAGCACGTTGTTTTATAATATATATACTATTTTATAATATATATAATCCATATGGCAGATTATGAGTCCTTATGACATAAGTTTTTGGCTTATGGTGCTTTCATAAAATCAGTTTTAATTTTTAGTGATTTTTGGTAATCCATTGTTAGTGTTTTGTTTTAATCTCGTGGTTGTGGCGTGTGGGGTTACAAGGTTGGTATTAGAGCTTTAGGTTTGCTGAGTCTATAGGGACCTAGGACTAGTATAACATCCTCAATTTCATAGCTAAAGTAAGCCTTTAATGTGGGGTTTTCTAGTAAAGGCATGCCAAGGGACATAATGAACTAACCATGGCTAGGTACGCAAAAGTTCACAAAATGTGTAATACAAGTCATCTGATCAACCAATACACACATAATGACTTAAATGTGTATGATTGTAGTCAGTTGTAGATAAATATAAATGAATTATTACTATGAACAATAATGTGACGAATATACCATGTGATGATCCAGTTCATGGCTTGAGCCTTAGACCTAGCTTAGGTCTTCATGTTATGTAACTAAAGAAATATTGATCACATATGTCATACAAGCTCCAATTGAGAAATTATATTGATTGAAGGCATATTTGCATGATTTGGAATACAATTAAGCTCGTGGAACCTTTGCAAGACTATGGGATGCGCCATGTGCCCTAGAGTCCAATTCTAGCCCATTTGGGCCAATTAGGTATTACAAATAGGTCCTTGAGGTACAAAATTTGGGAATAGAACATCTAGTGCTCATAATAAACATTCACAATATTTTTATTAGATGAGTAATTAGAATATACAATAGTGGGTGAAATTTCAGATAATTATGATTTAACCAATGGCCAAGATAATTAAAAAAGTAATTAACCAATATTTATTTAAAAGATAAATTTAGGGCATCTATCATGGTTAGTTTGACTTGATATCTTTCTCACATAAAGATAATGACAATTTGGTGTTTACCCCAAAATTTGGGTTTAAAAGGAGTCTTTATGCGGCCTATATAATTAATTTTGTAAACTAGACTTTTATCTAAAATAGAAAAGAAAAGAAAAATAAAAAAGGGGGCTGAGCGGCCAAGACTCCAGTCCAGTGCGGACCAGAGAACCAGCGCCCCTATACCCCTACTTTTACAGGACCGGAACAGAGTCCTAGAACAAGGGGACCTCATTCGAGATCCTTAGTCCAGTAGGTTATAAAAAGCACCCGATCCTTGATGCTTGGTGGCGGCCGAACTCGATGCTAGGGTTTTGACACAGATCGAGAGAAAATGAGAGAGGGGACATGGAAGAGGACCATGACGGCAGCAGCTCTAGGGTTCAGACGAAGCTTGGTTTGGCAGCCATCAAGGTAGCATAGAATCGACGGAGATGGAGTGGAGGAGGATCGGCAGCCAGGTTAGACTTTTCCGAGTTCATCGCTAACCGGAGGCACGAGCATGTTCACCGTCAGAAGCACCGGACGTGGTGTCCTGTTCTTGCGGAAAAATAGGGGAGAAACCCCCCTTTGTTCATCGGGTGAAGAAGAATCCGCCAGATCTGGAAAGATGGGTGTTTATTCCTCTCAGCCATCAGATCAATTTTGAACGGTTAGCATTGTTTTGTTAATGTAGTCCTTCTAAAAATCATATCTTGAGATTGGGAACTCGGATTTTATCAAATAAGGTATCTATGGAAATCTCTTCGAGTGTACTATCTTATAAAAATAGTTCCAGAGTATGATTTTGATGTCTTATATTTATTATATTCCGGGTAGACAAAACTATATGATTTTGATGTTTTGTCAATTAAAAATAGCAAATGAACTTAGAAATTCATGTAAAATTTATTAAATGTGTATTATGATATTCTAAACATGATTTCAAAGTATGATATATATTATATTACATTTTATTGAGGTTTGTGATATAAACCCTAATAAGGGTATTTTGGGTATTTCACCCATGATATGATTTTTTTTAAATGACCCAATGTTTTAATACATGATCTTACTACATTGTATGATTACTTTTCTAGAGATTTGATGGATTTTCTTATGTTATCATTTTATTATTTATTTTTGGACCTGAGTAACCATTATGTGAGAGTAATAGATGATTATCTTGACAATAAGTGGTATATGTATGGCTAACTAGGTCTAATATTATTAACATGGTGGTATTATATTTTGATTTCTTAATTGAGTCAGTAAGTTTTCTAATATGTGACTATGCTTGGTAATTATTCTCATTATATGAAGTATATGCTCATATTAGTGCATAAGATGATTTATGTCTTATTTGAGTATAAAGATAATACTAATTATATAGTATGAGTTTTATTTTATTTCAATGCTAAGATTTTATGGTGATTTTAGATTAAAGTTATTTTTAGTCTAAATAAGAATCCTAAGTTGGTATATGTAGTTAGGAAGATGGGGTTTTGAGATCTAGAAATAGAAAGAGGAAACATACTCTTGGACTAATAAAACTATGATGACATCCAGGTTATTAAAGATAAGGAACTTGGAATCAAGATTTATTTATTTTTTTATAGATGCCATCAGCATAAGAGGTAAGTGGTCCATGAACATGAGTACTCATAGTTTATGTTCAATATGTTTACATGTCTCCTGATAAGAGTTTCATGATCTATGTGATTTAATATTCTAAGACTTCAATGTTAAGATTTACCAACAATATTATTCTCATATTTCTATATTTATGCAAGTGTAGATACCCAAAGTCTAAAATAGTGATATGTTGCTCAAAATAGTTATGACCCATGGACCAAGTCCATGAGAAAGTTTAAGAATCATGTTCCTATAAGGTTTCTTAGAAATATTCAAAATTGACGAATAAGATTGTAAGATAAGATATGCAAGTAATGTAGTCATACTTAGTTGGTGATTTGGGATGGTTTTGTATTGAGAATTTAAGTACACATATGTTGTCAGGATTTCTCATATTTATAGGAATAACTATGTATTACGATTTCAAGTAGAAACATGCCAGTAAGATTTCATACATATGTATAGATATAACAACTAGATTCCTTAGAATAAATAATATCCAGAATTTAATTACAATGTAAGAATATGAATTTCAGAATACTAAGACATGGTCTACTTTTAGAAATAAAGGTGCTTTTGGGATCACAATGTATTGTAGAAATGAGTTCATGATGGGATTATAAGATAATGACACATTAAGTTATGATTAGGTTGCAATACAATATTTTATAAGATTTCTATTTTGATATTTAACGTTTAATATGTAAGTTCATATGCAAAGTTTCAGGGTAACATCATATTTTATAAGAAGGATTGAACCATCTTGTCAGAATTGATATTTTTAGATATGTTGTACTTATGATACTTTTATAAGCTTGACTTAAGATACTTTGTATACTTAGTATTTCTATATTCATGTCGGATCCTTTCTCATAAGATATTAGACTCATTTATGATATAATTGGTATAATGAAGTAATTTGACCAAATAAGAGTTTTAAAACAAAGTCTACCCCGATAATGAGATACATGTTCAAATCCAGCAATGAAGTCAGTTTAGAACTTAAGAATAAAAAGATTTAGATTCAAACTTAGACTACTCACTGTGTGAGTAGCCAGATTTTGAATAAAGGTACATGATATGGGTTATAGACTCAATCTCAATTATGTAGTAATTGAGATACATGTTTACATTCAGATATAGATTCAGATTCAGATTTCATATTCAAAATTTAGTACATGTTTAGTACTCAGTTTCAGATAAGTCCAGATTTAGAGTTTAGTAAAGATAGACTTAAGATAATGAATTTGAAACATTCACATAATGCATTATATAATAAGTCCTCACTAGAGAGTCCCGGAACGATACAGAGGGCGCGTTGTGCCAGACACTTCGGGTGTCACAGAGGGCATTTATGCCAACAGAGGGCACATTATGCCAACAGAGGGTGTGTTGCACCATAGAGGACACTTCGGTGTCAATAGAGGGCACATTGTGCCAACAGAGGGTGCTTTGCACCATAGAGGACACTTTGGTGTCAATAGAGGAGGACTTATTGTATAATGGTGGCCACAGTCAGATAAAAATCGTAAGTAAAAGATACCTTAGATTAGAGATGCCCATAACCTCATCCATGAGTGTGATGAGAGGGAATCAGATAAGATAAATTTGACCCATGCACGGTGGTGCAAGTTTTGAGGTCCATGTACTAGGGTACATGTCTCTAGAGAGAGAAAATGTAGAAAGATAAGAATTCAGATAAAGTAATAAGAGAGAATATGTTACATACTTTAATCAGAGTTTAATGTTCATTTCGTATTCATTATGTTCAAGAATTTTTTGTAATATTCTAGTTCTTTAACAATGTATATTTTTAGAATACTCATACCACTTACTCTAACGACTATTTTTCCCAATGCATGGCTGGGGACGCGATGTCCGCAGAGTTTGGAGCAGCTGAAGATTTAAAGAACAAGGAAACATGTAGTAGGTTTTCAAGCTTGCCTAGTGGGGTGCCATCTACCGAGATGATCCAAAGTTTAGACATCTTCTTTCATGCATGGTCTTGTTATCATGGTATATTAGATGACTTATTTCCCTTTGTTAGAACTATGTATGAATCAGTTTTACTTAAATGCAAAGTATTTCATTTACTTTCATTGTAATGATAGTCATGTTTGTGATACCCCAGATAAAAAAAATGTTTCCGCTCATGTGATATGAAAAATCGAGGTGTTACAACTAGGGTGTGTGTCTATTCTTGTATCCTCCAGTCAGTCTTATAGTGACTTCTGCTTATGCAGAAGAAGAAGAAGAAATGTTTAAAGATGTCTGGAGAACATGAAGAACATGCTGTTGAAAGTAGTGTTGTTGCACCAGGTGGAGGTGCAAAGAAGCAAGCTCAAGAAGATAGGGTGCCTAAGGGTCCCCAGTTTGACCAATCCATGCTTGATAATCTTGCTTTTTAGACTCATTTTGGGCAGTCTATGGCTACCATGATGCATATAGCAGACATGATGCTCGCACCTCAGCCTAGGGCACCAGTTCCCCATGCTAAATTCCTGGTCTCTGGGAAGACTTTTGAGTGGATTAGACATGTTGGGGCAGTAGAATATGCTAGGATAGAAGATCCAACATATGCATATTTCTAGTTCACAGATCTAGAGAAGGATTTCAAGATCCTTAATATCCCTGAGATGGATAAAGTGAAGCATGCAGTGTACCTTCTGAAGGGAATGCTAGGCATTGGTGGGCCATAGAGGAGGAAAAGAGGCATGGAGTTGCCCTTAGTTGGGAGGAATTCCAACATGAGTTTGTCAGTCAGTACTTCCCACAGACCTATCTAGATGAGAAGATCAGTCAATTTGAGAGGATCTGGCAGGGACCCATGTCAATCAATGAGTATGAAGTAAGGTTTATGGATTTGTTGAGGTTCTTCTCTCACATGAATGCTACAGATGAGGAGAAAATTTGACGTTTTGAGAAAGGGTTGAACATTGAGTTGTCGACGCCGATTGCTGCCTTAGAGAAAAGAGAACGTTTTGCCACATTTGTGGAGTCTGTTTGAAAGATAGAGAGGTCCACATCTATGAAGAGAGAGAAGAGTACCAAGAGAGGTCTACTGAGTACCAAGGACAGTCGTCGTGTGGCTTTAAGGAACCTAGGTTGATAGCACCATTAGCACAACAGAGGTCTAGTACACCGACATAGTAGTCCCAAAGTAAGAGCAAGAGTCGTAGTTTTCTGCCTCTTGGAACCCAGAGTGTTGCGTCAATGTCTGTGATAGGGTCACTTAGGCCTTGGTGTGAGAACAATACGTGTTATAGGTGTGGACAAATCAGTCATACTAGACCATTATGCCGTGTAAAATATGATGAGGTGACCCAGCAGTTGAGGCAAAGCCATCAAGGCTCGCAGAGACAGTAGTACAGAAACTATGGAAGGGGTCATGGACAGGTGTCACATTTTGGTTCTTCCGGATATGCTAGTGGGGGATGAGGACAACAACAGGCGATGGATCGACTTTACGCCTTGATTCAACTAGAAGGAGAGTTCAACCCTTGAGTTGAGACAGATCAGATGAAGTTTTTTCACTCTAATATGTTTGCATCTATTTATATCTATTATGGGTTGGCTAAGTGGGAGATTCAGGAATAGATGCGTAGGTAGTACTCGTCTCTTCTCGCTTTGGATTTTAGGGGTGAAATCCTTGTTAGGGGTTTATGGCTTGTAAGACCCCTGAACTGAGTTTTTGGGTAACCCTATTTGATTTAGCTTGACCATGTGCTTAGAACCTTTATCTAATCCATTGAGATGTAATTAGGGCTTGTGGAGAGCTTAAGTTTCAAGTTTGAGCTTGTTTAAATGATGTTTGTGCTAGTTTTGGTGCAAATTGCAATTCACCCAAAGTAGTGATTGGTGTGCAATTTGTTACCTCTAGAGTATTACCTCTCTTTCTTGACATCATAGAGAGGATAGAGAAAGAGGTAGTGACATAGACTTATTTTATGGCTCCATCTTGTTCCATTTTGTACTTTATTCACATCTAAACATAGTAGAATACAAGTTAAATTCTCCAATACGAATGTTATTGTCAAATGCACTTATGGACGTTCTTTGTATACTTTTCTAGTACTTGGACCATTCTTTGGATGGATAAGAGATAAGGAAGGAGTTCTAAGGTTCCTCCACTCATGGAGGGTCCAAAGAAGGCCCCAAAGCTCCCTCAACCTACCCCTAATGGCCAAGATTCGACATCTAGAAAAGAAATCCATTGATCATGAAGATTGAAGTTAAATTTTCTACTGAAGACCCCAGCGTGGATGTGGTGCCAAGGAACGATCATGCTGGCTAATGCTCAAGTTACAGGGAAATCCCCAAAAGTTGCAAGATACAGCAACTCAACCACCACGGCCGTGCTACCCAGCACGGTCGTGCCGTGAAGCCCCCAAAATAGTCGTTCTAGGTGAAGATAGAACACACATGCTAAAGGGAATGACCTCCCCTCCAATTCCACCACCACAGTCGTGCGACCCATCACGGCCGTTCTACCTAGCCTCCACCATGATCGTGCTATCCAGCACAACCGTGCTACCAGCCTCCATTTCACCACTTCAACCTGTGATTTTTTCACTTCCTTGGAATGACCATTCCCCACCACCACGGTCGTTCCCATCTCTACCCACCACGGTCGTGCTGCCCAACACGACCATGCTACCACCTAAACCCTACCATTTTATGCACTATTTTTCCAACAATGCCCCTACTTACCCTAGTGCTTCCACCACCACCTATATATACATGGGTGGCGGCCACAACACTAGGTTAGCTGCCATTACTCCTCTCCACCCACTCTTGAGCATTCATTGCAATTCCTTTGCATTTATGCTCTCCACCCACCATTTCCACCTAATTTCCACCATAGAAACCTAGTTTTCTAGGTTTTCTACCATAACCCCCTCCATTTTCATGCCCATCATCCACCTTGGAGGAAAGAGGTCACCCTAGAGCAGCTAGGAGGTTAAGAAGGAAGATCAACTTCGAGCTCCATGGAGTCTTATCCCCTTCTTCCCCCTTTCTTTTGCCTTTTCTTTGATTATGTCTAGCTAAGCCCCTAGTGGTGGGCTATTTGGGGTTAAAATGTGACTTTGATACCATGGTGGGGGAAAATAACTTGTAATGAACATAATTTCATTCTATGATGATTTCCTTTGCTTCTGTCTCATTTCCCAATATCTAGCATGTGATGTTTGCTCTTAAACATAAATTGCTTACTTTGTGATGTTTGATGACACTTAGCTTCTAGGAGGAATTGGAATGCATGTAGCAATCTTAGGAATGGATCCTAGGTCCAATTAGTAGATCCCTAGCTAGCCCCCTTTGATCCTACATACATATCCCTCCTTGTACAAGTGAGTGTGAGATCGAAGTAGCTAGTGTAAGTGTGATTAGTGCAATTGCCTAGAGATTTCTAAAGGCTAGATGGCTAGTAGCATGAGGTGAAAAACCCTCATCTCTACTCCCATTCCTACCCTTATCTCTCAATTTCCATAATACCACTTACCCTAGAAACCTAGACTTGACAAGTCCTACTAGAATTATACCTAACCTTAGTCCTCCAACTAGTAGTATAGAGAACAATCTAATAGCACTTGCCTTGTTGTTTCGTTTGGTAATCTAGATTGAATTGTGATAATTGCAATCCATGTTGACACCCCCCAACTAATATCAAATCACATTCCCAAACGACCCACCTACATAATCCATTTCTTGAAACCCATCTTTTTCTTGCTTGTTAATGGTAGTTTAGCTTAATTGCCTTTGTTTATTTTAGCTAATTGCTTAGTCTTTCTAGTTAGAGTTAACTTAGATTCTTGCTTTCTTTAGTGTTTAGATTAGTTCTTAGTTTCTAATTGCCTTTCTAGAGTAGTGTAGATCATATTGCACTCATTTAGTTGATTGCTTAATCTAGTTGCTTAGACCTAACTTGCTTATGAAAACCTAGTTTTTGGTAATCTAGTTTTCATATTGTATTTACTTGCTTGCTTAGTGTAATCAAATCAAAGCCCCTTTTAAACCATTAAACCCTAATCTCCACTTTAGGAATGTAACAAATGCTAACTTAGCTCTGGTGCCCCCTCTATCCCTGAGGATCCACCCCTATATTTTCCTCTTATCTCTACTACAATAGTACCATGTGCACTTGTGGGTGACCTGTTTAGTATTGTGACTGAGTCTTTTTAGGGTTCTTATAAATATTCAAAGATCCCAAGTGTGTTCGAGTTCTATGGGGAGCATCTAATCAAACTCAATTGGTTAGTGTGTGCACCTCTGGCTCAGACGCACCAAGTGGGTGCCTTTTTTGAGCCTTAGATGAGGAGTATCACCCAAGGTGGTGATTAGGGTTTCTATGGGTGTTGAGTGTCTCGACCCATGTGTGTTTGGTGTGTTATCTTGACCTAGGGTCACTACCTAGGTAGTCCTTGGAGGGTGTCACGGTCGATACACCCACTCTAGATGTTGGGGTTGTAACCAAGGAGGTATGGGTGGTCTTGGGTTGACATGGTTGTCGTTGCATAGGTTGTCTTGACTTAGGGTTTGTGGAGGACCCTTGTCTCGACCATGTTGTAACGACCCCGCCTCCCAATAACCCCCAATTAAGGGAGACCAAGAGGTCAGAGCCGTTATCCCAATTTTCAGATCAAAGGTTCGACAAACAATCAATAATAATTATCAAATTCTACCAACTAAACTAAAAGGCTATAATAAAATAAAACTTTGCATACCTTTTTCAAAAAATTGGATATCTACTTCTATCTACATCTGGAGTCTATTCTAACTAATCCTCCTTTGTACTTTAACTCTTATTTAATTCCACATATGCCACTTTACTGCTTGTCCTTTTCAATCTTGTACCTAAAACGCTGATAAACAAAACGTCGGTCAACATATCAAAATATTTCGGTATGTGGGGACAATCAAAATTTTGCAAATATGGTTAACAATCTAAATATCACAATCAAGTTAATTAACAAGCCAATTTACACTTTCCATGTGACATTCTCCACCACTTTTGCCCTAACCCTGGAATACCCCCTTTCGGGTTTCACTTTTACCATTGAATTAAGGCCACCTTCTCAATCCCGATCTTGGTGTCTGGGGTCACCTCTCATAGTGCCCATTAGTCATTCTATAAAAACCACCTTCTCAATCCTGAGCTTGGTGTCTGGGGTCACCACTCATGGTACCCATTGGTGTTCCCTCCTGGGCTTGACCTTTTGGCATCATCCATCAGGGTGGCATGTAGGTGTGAGAATACAGACTTCTATTATTATTGTGATAATCATAGTGACTTTATAATTTGCAAATATGAACATCCAAGCTATTAAGTTGCATCAATGCGATGAATCATCTGGGAAAATCTTCGGGAAACTAATGCGATTAACCATAATTAACCCCATACCTATTCAAGCCGACTTGATTGCAACCAAGCAAGCACACACCAAGTTGATCCTAAAATAGGCATCCAATTTTCCTTATCATTAATCATGCCATTATGGTCTATTACACC
The DNA here is from genome assembly GCA_963693085.1 of Alisma plantago-aquatica. NCBI lineage: Eukaryota > Viridiplantae > Streptophyta > Magnoliopsida > Alismatales > Alismataceae > Alisma > Alisma plantago-aquatica. Next base: position 1,883,358,865 of record OY856409.1, read on the forward strand.
TAGCTCACTTTCTAGGGTTTCTAGTCCACTTTTAGGGTTTCCATTGCAATTAGGGTTCCTATTCATTTCTTTTTTTTTACTCTTTTAGTTCCTAATTTTATACAATTACTCGCAAACCCTAATTATCTCATCTATACTTCACGAAAGATGTTAAGGTTACCTTTTAACAACATATTACCTTAATTTCAGGTTAAAGGCACAATTAACCATCAATTAAGTCCATTATACTCTTTTACATTAAAACTACCATTTTTATCCTTTTAATTCATGACAAGATCATTAGGCCCAAATATTATCTTAGGTTCCTTCTGAATTAACAACTCATAGTTCATTATGATCTAATTCACATACGAACTCTATTTATCATTAATTCCACCTTTATCCATTAGAAAACCCTAATTTCCATATTAAGGGTATTTATTCACAATTAGGAACCTTTATACTCAAAATAGCTTAGAACCATCATATCTCGACTTTATTCATGAAATTGAACAATTAAAGCCATTAAGAGTCACAATTACCATCATTAGGGTTTCAAGACCCATTAAAGCATATTTATGCTCATGAACTTCTAAATTAAACCAATTATGTGCAAAGTTCATCCTTTTAGATCTAATGTGTCCTTTTGTAATCAACAGTTTAATACCAACCTTAATCATTCAAATAACCTTTCCCAATTCATTGATCATCAAAGAGTAGGGTTTTTCATTAGTTAAACCATTAAAGATAGCATCTTTACATAGTTTTTAAATTGCAAGCAGAATTAGTTTTCCATCATATTTGTATTGCATTCCTTGCATTTTCAAATCAAAAAGCACACTTACTTGTATTTTTCGGCCAAAGAATGTATTTTTAGTGATTTATCCAAGATTCGCCTATATCTTTGATTTTCTATTCAGAGAGCGAGTAATTACCTTAAGTCAGAAAAAGGGCAGCCGTTTGATCAAGGTCACACCGACCGGCACATAGATTGTGCGGCTTGCATTGACTGTGCCCACTCACACCATACTGAAACGCAGAGTAGATCTCATCCTTCTGTTCCCCCGCGAGTCCATGGTACACTTCGATCCTACGGCTCCCACTCCCCTTCTCCTTCTTCATCTTCTAGTTCTGCCCACGGTGGCACTGCTGCGGATTTGCTGTCGGAGGGAAGACAATCAAGAGAGATAGATGGAAATTGGAGCTAGAACCATGCCGTTCGAGTTCGTAGGACTCGTCCGAGACCAAGGACAGTCCTATATATAGGTGGGGGATCCGAATTAGGGTTCCCAATCCTCTATTGCTGCCATGGTTCCCTACGGTTTTGGGCATTCCTTCTAAACCTCTTGAACCAACCTAAAAGTTAGGTTGGCTGAGTACGGAATCATGCCCTAAAGACCCTCGTGGTCTTGGATTCTTGCCTGGTATGTGATCCAAGAAAATTGACTTGGAAAAACCCATTTTCCCACTCCCTTTCCTTCTGTGAGTTGAGGTGGATGATGCACAACCACCGTCGGATCGGTGCTCTTTTGGACCATAGGGGTAATCTAATGGCTGCCATCACCCCCCTTTGTTTCCAATTCTTTAAAACCAAGAAAAATATGTATTAAACAAAGGAAATTTTTAAAAATCATATCTCTCTCCTTGTTGACTACTTTTCACTAAAAATTTATAGGAAACTCTGTCTTGGCATTATCTACTCGTGTATAAATTTTCGCATCCAAATTCTAAAGGAAAAGGGTGTTTCCTTCATATGCAAGTTATTCATTAATAAAACCAAATTAATTGATGTTTCCTCTTCCTTTTGCCATTAAATTATTATTCTGAGTTCCTTGAACCTCAAGGAACGTTAATGGCTCGAAATCCCATCTTGGGAATATTCCTTAGCCTTTTACTTATCTTTTATCCATTTTCTTATTATCTTACTTATTTCCCTATTCTTTTTAAGGATTTCTTTTTATCTTTCATTTCCTTTTTTCCTCTTTTTATATTTATTTTATTAGAAATCCTATGTAAACGAATTTTATTCAATTGTGGCCATTAATGCCACTTTCTAGATATTTCCAAGTATTTCTTATAAATACTTTGCTTAATACTCATTATCTTGTATCTTTTTCTAATATTTGGACTTTTCTTCTTTTCTTCTCTTTTATATCCATTTATTCAAAACAAATTACATCATCATTTGTTCAAATATCTTTAATAGGAGAAATTACATTTCTCACCAAAAGAACCCAATAATTGGGGTTGTAACATCCTTCCCCTTTTATAGGAATTTTACCCTCAAAATTTCACCAGGCACACAAACAAATAGGATAAGCCTTTCTTATGTCCATCAGGGATCCCATGTGGCTTCACCCTTTCCATGGTGCTTCCCAAGAACCTTCATCATCTCATATTCTTCCATCTGAGTTCTTTCTTACCCTGGTATATCGTACCCTCATAGGTGACTCAGGAGATTTCAACCTCTCAAAAGCTGAATAGGTTCAGGGCTCAACACATGGCTTGGGTACCTCAGATAATGCTCTAGATCAGACTCATGGAACACATTATACATCATGTTATCCTGAGGGGTAAGGCTAAACACAACCATCTCCACCACTCCATCTTAAATGGACCATGCAGCTGGGACTCAGCTCTCTCTTAGCTATAACTTAGAGGGGTCGGATTTTCACATCACATACTCTCCCACAGTGAACTGCATGTCTATCTGCTTTGCATCAGCTCATGACTCATGTTGCCCCTAGGATTTCTCAGCCATTGCATGATCAAAGCGACTTCATCTGCACACAATGTGGTTCTTTTCTAACCTTCGCGAGGCCCCTTCACCAACATCATCTCAATGAAGTGGTGACCGACACAACCTCCCTTACAGAGCTTCTTTACATCTTGATACTGGCTATGGTGGTTATCATCACATCTTACAGAGGACAAGAACTGTCTCTAGATATCACCCTGGATGAGCACACCTGCTCTCATCAGACCCTCTAGTCTGGATCATCATATTAGTTAGGGGTGATAAATTGTACTAACATCGAGTTCTTCTTGTATCTACTTCCACCGCATGGAAGCAAATCTTTAGGTTATACTCAAGGACTTTTAAACTCGCATCATGGTGTAGTTGAACCATCTCTATGCAGTTCAACTGGATCCGTCCCTTGACAGTCTTTCTTTCTTTCTCATGTCATCTAGGTAAGGTGATCTACCATAACCCATATTGTGTCTTGACCTTCCTTGGTCTAGGGGAGATTTACCACAACATCCATAGGGATGAACTCCCATTCCCTCTCGGGGACTCTTTTATCCTCTATATCAATACACTAGGTTACTGGTGTTTGTCCTTCACCTCCTGGGTTGCATGGCGACAAGCCACATGCAACTTCATATTAAGCATCCCATGTACTATTGTCACTTATTATCTTCGTAGTACCATGGTGTATGGTGATCTTAAATCATGATCTCATGTATGTCATGATTCCTCAAGATTGATTCCTTAGAACCCTAAACCACTCTAATCAGGGTTTCATCACCTTCTTTTCCAGATAAGTATATCTGGGGTTCTACCACCATCCTTTTATTTCATCAAGGCCTAGGCTAACCAAACGACCATTAACTTGTTCAACATATCTCATTACATATGATTGTTAGCCGAACATATCTTCTTTTTTGAACTTAGGGCTAACCTAATAGCCTCTCCTAGATTCTAGCTAAACTAGACAGCTGCATCTCAACTAGAGCATCCATTACCACTTCACATCCTTAGGTATAAGGTAATGCTGAAGACATACACCTCCATGTATTTCACTTATCATCTCATCTCGAACTCTAAGTTTATCTTCAACAAGAAAACTCTGAGCTCATCCTCTTGGTTATCAAACTCAACCTTATATCACTTGCAAATTCCACATAACTCATGTTACAACATCCTCACAAGATGACTACCTTAATACTCTTGGTGTTTGTAAACCATCCATGTATCATTCACTCTACTAGGGTATGTTATCATCTCTGTCCTCATACCTCATAGCAACGTTCCAACTCACATCATCTTTATCTTTGGTGTATGGCATGCGTATTGTCCTATCTCTCACTCCCATAACAAGAGGAAATAAGCATTTGGTTGCAGTCCAAATACAAAGTTCTTCCCATTCTAAGAGTAGATATGGCACATCCCACCTTGCCAGTACACCTTCAAATCTAAGTTGAAACATGCAACATATGTCTCTACATCACAAACATCATGATATTAAAGTTACTTCAATGTAGAACTGGTCTCGAACCTACTTGGGTCACCACCCAATCCTTGGTCATCTCCTCTAAGTCTGTAGGGTGTTGGCACTTTTGGGGTCATCCATCTTCCCTCATGCATCCAGAGAGTGCCCTACTCATCTGCCCTTTGGGTCCCATGAGTTCATGAAGGTGATAAATCTCCTAACCCATGGCCCTCAGACAATGATAGTTGTTACCTCCCGACCCTATGGTCACGTGCAACTAGGGAATTAGGCAACTCCTACTTCCATCGGTCTTATCCCTACTGACCCTCGGATAGACTTAGGATTCAGGTATAGTACATGTCCAACTTAGAACCTTACTCAAGTCTCTATCATCTCTCTCTACATTCCTGGGATGACTTTCATCCTTTTGTAGGGATCATGGCGACCTGCCTACCTTGGTCAGGCCCCATACCTGTTACCTCCATGGTAACACATCCACATGCACTTAGAGATGGTTATCTATGGGTCTATAGGTTCATTCTCTTACCATGTACTCTTCACTTAGCTTCTCAAGGTTCTATGAGACCTTTTTAGGTTACCTCAAAACCAACAAAACTGGTATACACCCTACCAAAGAGTCCCTCTCCCAGGATGGGAGGAAGCTACATCTTGATAACAAAGGTCACAAACGTCCTTATGCCTAGGGTTTACATCTACATGAGCATGCTTAGCCCTAGCAAGCTACTAAGGCACAAGAAGACCACCTACTAAACCTTGCTAGGTCACACTTGTTCTCATCCTCGACATTGGATCAAGATCAAACCTTCTTATGTCATCAACTTAGCTGGGAGGGTTTCATCAAACATACCTTAAACTTAAGGGGTTTCCCTTTCCTCTAAACATGAGGAGTACCATGCTTGAATCTATAGAAATTCAAATCTTATCATGAGCACCAGGTATACTACTTCCCCTCTTAGGCCTAGGAACCCTATGTTCACTTTTTGGGTGTCCAACTGCATGCTCAACCTCTTAACCACGAACCAAATATGTACAAGGTATGCCATGCACTTCCTTTCATCCTTCTACTCGAACAACACTTCATAGTTGAGTCCTCTTCCAGGACAACCAACAAGGTACAAGGCCTCACAACCTGTTACTAAACCTCTCCAGGTCTAAGGAATTCTTCTTCTTATCTCAGAAGGTAAACACTTATACCATAGACACATAGGTACCAGAAGCCTCATCCTCTCTCTAGGGTTTGGTTCTTTTGATGAAAACCAAGATGTCATCAGCCTCCAGAGATCAAGCATGAGGCAGCCACTATCATCCACTTAGGCCGCATCATCCTCAACTCCCCACTTTTCCTCATATCTCGGAGTCTAGGCTTCCGACCTTCTTGCATGAGTCCTACTCTCTGTCTCTCTAGAGCTAACCGTACAAACAACCTTGTTACTAGAGGTCCTCTCTCCAAGTAGGATCAAGCTCCTAAGCATACCCCTACATGGGTGAAGCCTCAGTTCAAACTTATGTTTGCTCAAGATTATCCACAACCCCTTATGCTTATCTCATAAGCCTTCTATCATGCCCTTCTAGACAGGGTTTCAACATACTACACTACTGATGTACTCTGGGTGCATGCTATGCCCTACTCACATATGCCCATAGGGTTCTATAGGTTCTTCACTAACCTCATCATTGAAGGAGCTATCCTTCACTCTAACATGCACGACCCTTTCCAGGGTTGGGTCGCCAAAGGTACTAGGTCATCCAACCTCTCATGGCACATATGGGCATCCAAAAGCATGTTCACCCATGTGGTCTATAATGACATCATGTCATCATGCCATCTCTATCTAACCACCACTTAGGGTTAGGGTTAGCATCATCCCCAAAGGATGTGCTAGGTCTCTACTTATGATGGAGGTCTCTACCTCCAAGACTAACTTTCTCTTCTCATCCTCCTGACAAGAAGGTCTAGCCTCAGGTTTCCTGCACTCTGATACCAAATGTAACGACCATGCCTCCCAGTAACCACCAATTAAGGGAGACAAAGAGGTCAAAGTCGTTATCCCAATTTCAAGATCAAAGGTTCGACAAATAATCAATAATAATTATCAAATTCTACCAACTAAACTGAAAGGCTGTAATAAAATAAAACTTTGCATACCTTTTTCAAAAACTTGGATATCTACTTCTATCCACATCTAGAGTCTATTCTAACTAATCCTCCTTTGTACTTTAACTCTTATTTAATTCCACATATGCCACTTTACTGTTTGTCCTTTTCAATCTTGTACCTAAAAAGCCGATAAACAAAACTTCAGTCAGCATATCGAAATATGTCGGTATGTGGGGACAACCAAAATTTTGCAAATATGGCTAAAAATCTAAATATCACAATCAAGTTAATTAACAAGCCAATTTACGCTTTTAATGTGACATTCTCCACCGCTTTTGCCCTAACCCTGGCATACCCCCTTTTAGGTTTCACTTTTGCCATTGACTTAAGTCCACCTTCTCAATCCCGAGCTTGGTGCCTGGGGTCACCTCTCATAGTGCCCATTAGTCATTCTATAAAGACCACCTTCTCAATCCCGAGCTTGGTGTCTGGGGTCACCACTCATGGTGCCCAGTGGTCTTCCATCCTGGGCTTGACCTTTTGGCATCATCCATTAGGGTGGCATGTAGGTGCGAGAATACACACTTCCATTATTATTGTGATAATCATAGTGACTTTATAATTTGCAAATATGAACATCCAAGATGTTAAGTTGCATTCAATGAGATGAATCATCTGGGAAACTCTTCGGGAAACTAATGTGATTAACCATAATTAACCATATACCTGTTCAAGCTGACTTGATTGCAGAAATAATTCAGCCAATTAAGAAACCAAGCAAGCACACACCAAGTTGATCCTGAAATAGGCATCCAATTTTCCTTATCATTAATCATTCCATTATGGTCTATTACACCTAGCTCACTTTCTAGGGTTTCTAATCCACTTTTAGGGTTTCCATTGCAATTAGGGTTCCTCTTCATTTCTTTTTTTTACTCTTTTAGTCCCTAATTTTATACAATTACTCGCAAACCCTAATTATCTCATATATACTTCACGAAAGATGTTAAGGTTACCTTTTAACAACATATTACCTTAATTTCATATTAAAGGCACAATTAACCATCAATTAAGTCCATTATGCTCTTTTACATTAAAACTACAATTTTCATCCTTTTAATTCATGATAAGATCATTAGGTCCAAATATTATCTTAGGTTCCTTCCGAATTAACAACTCATAGTTCATTATGATCTAATTCACATACTAACTCTATTTATCATTAATTCCACCTTTATCCATTAGAAAACCCTAATTTCCATATTAAGGGTATTTATTCACAGTTAGGAACCTTTATACTCAAAATAGCTTAGAACCATCATATCTCGACTTTATTCATGAAATTGAACAATTAAAGCCATTAAGAGTCACAATTACCATCATTAGGGTTTCAAGACCCATTAAAGCATATTTATTCACATGAACTTCTAAATTAAACCAATTACGTGCAAAGTTCATCCTTTTAGATCTAATGTGTCCTTTTGTAATCAATAGGTTAATACCAACCTTAATCATTCAAATAACCTTTCCCAATTCGTTGATCATCAAAGATTAGGGTTTTTCATTAGTTAAACCATTAAAGATAGCATCTTTACATATTTTTTAAATTGCAAGCAGAATTAGTCTTCCATCACATTTTTATTGCATTCCTTATGTTTTTCTGATAAAAAAGCACTACTTGTATTTTTCGGCCAAAGAATGTATTTTAGTGATTTATCCGAGATTCACCTATTTCTTTGATTTTCTATTTAGAGGGCGAGTAATTACCTTAAGTCAGAAAAAGGGCAGCCATTTGATCAAGGTCGCACCGACTGACACACGGATTGTGTGGCTTGCATTGACTGTGCCCACTCACACCATACTGAAACGTAGAGTAGATCTCGTCCTTCTATTCCCCCGCAAGTCCATGGTACACTTTGATCCTACGGCTCCCGCTCCCCTTCTCCTTCTTCGTCTTCTAGTTCTGCCCACGACAGAACTGTTGTGGATTTGCTGTCAGAGGGAAGAAAATCAAGAGAGATAGATGGAAATTGGAGCTAGAACCATGAGTTCGAGTTCATAGGACTTGGTTGAGACCAAGGGCAGTCCTATATATAGGTGGGGGATCTGAATTAGGGTTCCCAATCCTCTGTTGCTACATGGTTCCCTATAGTTTTAGGTGTTCCTTCTAGACCTCTCAAACCACCCTAAAAGTTAGGTCGACTGAGTATGGAATCATGTCCTAGAGACCCTCGTGGTCTTGGATTCTTGCCTGGTATCTTGTGATCTGAGAAAATCGACTTGGAAAAACCCACTTTTCCCACTCCCTTTCCTTCTGTGAGTTGAGGTGGACGATGCACAACCACCATCAGATTGGTGGTCTTTTGGACCAACGGGTAATCTAATGGCTGCCATCGCCCCCCTTTGTTTCCAATTCTTTCAAACCAAGAAAACTATGTATTAAACAAAGGAAATTTGTAAAAATCATATCTCTCTTCTCGTTTACTATTTGTCACTCAAATGTTATAGGAAACTATGTCTTGGCATTATCTACTTGTGTATAAATTTTGGCATCCAAATTCCAAAGGAAAAGGGTGTTTCCTTCATATGCAAGTTATTCATTAATAGAACCAAATTAATTGATATTTCCTCTTCCTTTTGCCATTAAATTATTATTATGAATTCCTTGAACCTCAAGGAACCTTAATGGATTGAAATCCCATCTTGGGAATATTCCTTAGCCTTTTACTTATCTTTTATCCATTTTCTTATTATCTTACTTATTTCCCTATTCTTTTTAAGGATTTCTTTTTATCTTTCATTTCCTTTTTTCCTCTTTTCATATTTCTTTTATTAGAAATCCTATGTAAACGAATTTTATTCAATTGTGGCCATTAATGCCGCTTTGTATTGTAGATATTTCCAAGTATTTCTTATAAATACTTTGCTTAATACTCATTATCTTGTATCTTTTTCTAATATTTGGACTTTTCTTCTTTTCTTCTCTTTTATATCCATTTATTCAAAACAAATTACATCATCATTTGTTCAAATATCTTTAATATCAGAAATTACATTTCTCACCAAAAGAACCCAATAATTGGGGTTGTAATACATGTGGTGATGATGGTTGGTGGTGTCGCGACCATGGATGGTGCTCCATGGATGGGTCACGACCGTAACCATGTGGGTGACCATGGTGGTCAAGACCCAACTTAGAGTGTATCATCATGTCTTGCATGTTAGGTTAGAGTGGTTGCATGTTGGTCTTTTGAGTGGGCAAGTGTCCCATAGCTCCTTGGAGTATTGACACATCATCCTTTGCCTTCTCTCTCATCTTCCACCTATATAAACCCTCTTCTCTGCACACAAGTGACCCCTTTCGGCCCTTCATCTTCCTTCTTCTCTTTTGCTTATTCTTGAAGATTGGGGGAGCAAGGAGATCTGACCTTAGAACTTGGTGACTAAACCCTTCTTGCATGTGGTGTTTGTGGTGATCATAGTTCATCATCTACCTTGATAAGTGTTACCTTTACTTTATAGTGTTTCCTTTTATCTCCTACCTCCATCCCCTTCTCTTTTCTCAGCCCTATATCATGGTTCATACATGATGGTCGTTTGGGAGAGGAAGGTTTATTCTCTCTTTCTCTCTCTTTTTCTTTTGTAGCTCTTTGCTCTCTTCTCTTAAGATATCTTTAACCTTAGTACATTCTTGTTCTTGAGGTGCTCTTGTGGCCGAGAGAGTGGAGCCTTTGGATCTTCAACCTTTAGATCGTGTGCTTGGATCCCTTGATATTGGATCTTGGAATCCTTGGTGGTGATCTTCCTAAGGTGGGTTATATAACTCTTTACCCTCTCTATTATTTTCACTCTTTAATATATGCAAGGTACTATTCTCTCTCTTAAAAAAATGCTCCCTTAACATGCTAATGGAGGATGCTAAACTATGGGACTTGGTTTATGTTTGAACCATGCTTGTCTTGGTGGAAATCCAAAACCCTAATTTCACATATCTGATTTTGGTGATTGTGGTGTTATAGTGGTCTTCCTCCATCTTTTGACCTTGGTCTTGCTTTCACACATGGCGTTAGTGTACCTAGATGTTGAAGAGATGTTAGGTTCTATTTTGGGCACCTTTATTATTGCTTTCTCTCCCTTGGGCGTGATTCTTCCTTGGTGGTTCCATGATACATGAGGTAGGGTTTTTGATAATTATTTTGTATGAGCCTTTTTTCCTTCACGATGAGTATGGCTTCCCTTGGTCTTGTTTCTATTTTGAGACTAGTTTATCACACCGTGGGGTGGTTGAGACATCTATCTCAATGTAGGTCGTAACCCATAGTTGGTCTTGGTTGAGATGCTTCCCTTTGGATGAGTTGGACCTATTATGGATAGAGGTCACGACATTTGGTATTGAAGGCTATGTTGATCCTTGTTTTGGTTGGGTTGTGCCCTAGCTTTTGGGTCTTGGTCATGATCTTGAGAGTGGTCATGACATGGTTTCATGGCTTGGGGTCACGACATGGTGTCATGGCTTGGGGTGGTGACATGGCATCATGGCTTGGGGTTGAGACATGGTGCCATGCTTGGTGGTCGAGACTGTCTTGAGGTCAAATCCTGGATTTCATGGTCGTGACATGGTCTAGGTGGTAGAGATCGCAACCTAATGGTATGAGTGGTCGAGACACCAAAGGTGTCGCTGTCGTGACATGGACCAGGTTGGGTGTTCGTGACCTAGATGTTTATGTGGTCGAGATACATGTTAATGGTGATGGTTGAGGAGTATGCTAGGACACTTAATGATACTTTTTCATAAGTAATATGTGATCCATGAAGTGTGTCATTTGGAATAATGATTAATCAACCCTAATGATGTTCCTTGACCGTAATATACCACATGATGGTAGGAGGTGGTAAACCTAGGATTGGTGATTGATATTAGCCTCAAAACCCTAATTGGTTATAAATGGAAAACCCTAAACCTAGTGATGAGTATGGTGATATGATTGCCAATCTTTCTTGGAATGAATATTATACCATGAGTATATCTTCCTCTTATCCTCGAACCCTAACCCTGCAGGTTGAATGCATGTCATTGCTTGGGCATGCTATGGTGATGGATATGAATAAATGAGACATGTGGAGATAATGATGTGACACATGGATTTAGATGTTTCCTCTCTCTTATTTATCAATTTCTAACCATGCAGGTGATATGAACTTGAATATCATAGCTAGTATATGCTATGATGAGTATGATGTGAATGGGTCCTATGACCTGGTGGTGGCTTGATGCCTATTGTGAGGTGATACTTCTAGTGCTATCGTTAAGGGATTAATATCCCACAGTGATGTGGCATTAGTGATAGCCTTGCATGTTTGTATAATAGTGATGATGGTTTTGTTAATGATAGTGTAAAATGTTATGTGGTGAGAGTGTGACAATCTCACACCTTATAAGTCTTATATCTTTGAAATTATACCATGCCCTTATCTTTGTAGTGCTTGTTATGTTTTTGTGCATTATAACTTGATTGATGCTAAAAGACACTTAATTTTCATAACTAAGAGACGACCATACGTGAGATGATCTCATTGTGATATATGGAACGGCCATGCATGAGTCGGTTTCCTTCTTAGATATGGATGGCCATGCATGAGCCACTCCTTTTTGGGGCGGCCATTCGTGAGTTGATTCCCTAATGATATATGGATAGCCATGTGTAAACCACTCCTTATTTTTGGGATGACCTTGTGTGAGTCGATTCCCTTATGATATATGGACGTCCATACGTGAGCCAATCCATCTATTAACTAATATGACATGGTAGTGTCACTCTCGTGCTAGCCGGGAGGTGTTAGAAAGGTCATGGAATCTGACTCTTACATTGACCATGTGTGGTATCAATAAGGACTTAGTAGTGGTACTTTTGTAAGATCAAATATGAAAATATTAGATGAGGCCTTTCTTGATTTTGAATAGTTTGGTTGGTAGAAAATATACATGTTCTTCATATTCCTTCTTAGTTTATAAAATGTTCCATTGCTCTGTTATAGTTACTTGATCTACTTAGAGGATGATAATTGCCCTACTTGCATTAATAATTGAATCTTCTTATCATATATGTAGCTTTACTTCTATTCTTTAGTTACTTTATATGTTCTTTACTAGCAATGGCGGAGAGTTATATCTCTCACTGGGATGTTTAGTCTCACCCCATGGGTTTCCACATCTTTTAGGTGGTCGTGCACGATGTGGTGGTGATTGTGCAGCTGAGGAGGGGTAGCAGCAAGATCAGTAGCTGTTAAGGTGGACATGTTGCTTGTCTTTTGATGTTAGAGTCCTAGAGTCATCCCTATACACTCAGGTCTTGGGTGTAGTGATATATGTTCAGTGGTTGTGATATTGTTTCTAGTTTTTGGCACATATGCCTCTTGTTATACATAGTTGGTAGATGTACATGTCTATGTAATTGGAACAGATGTCATGTGTGACCGGAATGTAATGGAATAGGTTGTAATCATGTTGTTTTATAATATATATAATCCAAATGGTAGATTATGGATCTTTATGACATTAGTTTTTGGCTATGGTGCTTTAATAAAATCGTCTTTAATGTTTAGTGATTTTCAGTAATCCGCTATTAGTGTTTTGTTTTAATCTTGTGTCCTGTGGCATGTGGGGTTATAGTTGTATTATTCCCCTATCTTGTGAATTTTGTTTACAATTTATACGTTGTAACTTGATTGTTGCTAAAAGACACCCAATTGACTTAACTAATCAAGTGAAACCCTAATCATATAGTTTCCATGTGCCATAGATCCATGTTACATCAGTACTTTGTTGGATGGTGAGATGGGTATTCTCAAGGGAAACCCAAAGTGCATATTGTTGAGTATGCAAGATGCAAGTGACTATTTGTCCTTGACATCTTGATCCCAAGTGTTTTGAGAATGACTACAGTTGGGTCTCGGTGATGAACATGTGATGTGATAGAGGAAAACTGTGGTTTTACCTCAGTGATTGGGTTATATATCATGGTTTCTAGCATCGTGACATGTACTAAGGCAGGATAGGTGTTTTACAGGACCATAGTTTTGACTATGATTTGATGTCTATACATGACTATAGCTTTGAATATAAGTTGTTGTCTTTTGTAGTTTGACTATATGTCATTACGGTGCATACAAAAACTGACCAAGTAGTGTAGAAGAAGATCATGGATTTCGACTCTTCCATTTATCTTGTATGGTACCAATTTTGACTTCCATAGTGGTCGGTTGGATTTGGGTGGTACGACTCAAATCCTCAGGGAATAATAAAAGACGTAATACAACCTTGTAGTATATTTGTTTAGGATCAAATATGATTCACATTGGTTGACCCCTTGCCTTATCTTTGTACTAATTTCTTGAATTATAATGTAGTTAGTGAAATCAATTGTTATACATATTCTTCATATGGCTTCTTAAAATTTAAATTGTCCTACTTCTCAGTGGCAACTTCCTAAAATATTTAATTTGTATCACCAGTTTAATACATATCATTTAGTTGAATCTGCTCAACCTAATAATAATGGTATTTATCTACTTTAGTTTACTTGTGCTTATAATAGACGTTGGAGGAGAGTTATATCTCTCACTGAGACGTTTGGTCTCACCCTATGGGTTTCTCACCTAATGGGTTTCCACATATTTTAGGTGGTCGTGCACGATGAGGTAGAGATCATGTTGTTGAGGCTGAGTAGCAAGAGAAGTAGTAGCTGTTGAAAGGTTTGACATGTTGCTAATATTTTGTAGTAGAGTCCTATGTGTCATCTATGTACTCTTAGGTCCTTCGGGAGGTTTTGTAGCTGTTGTATATCGAGATGATGTTTTTGGCTATATTCCTTGCTGTATAGATATGGTATGTGTATGCAATAGGTTATCATATGTACAGGTTGTGGCTAGTGAGCCAATGAACAGTGCTATGTAATAATCTTTTGATATGATATGGCAAGTGACTTTTGTGGACTCATATGTAATATGCTTCCACTTGAGGTGGACATGAGATAACAATTTTAATTTACCCTATTTTGTGGTAATGTGGTTTGTTAGTTATAATTTTGTGCTTTGTTTTAAGTAATCTCGCTTTATGGCACGTTGGGGCGACACACCAAGCTACTATGGCCAGACTATGTCATAATTGGATGCATTAGCATAATAATTGGGTGCACTAGTACCATAATTGGGTGTTTTACTACAAATATTGCCCACATTATGTTAAGACTTGTGCTAGTTTGCTATTATACATGTACCCTAAGAATTGGGCGTATTGGTGCCATAATTATATGCATTAGCACCATAATTGGATGTTTTGCAACAAATATTGGGAGTATTATGTTAAGATTTGTGCTCATTTTTGTTATGTGCATACACTAAGAATTGGGGCCATTAGCACCATAATAGGGTGCATCAGGACCATAACTGGGCGTATTAGTATCATAATTAAGTGCATTAGCCCAATAATGGTGGTAATGCACCCAGTCCTTAGTGTGTGTGTCTTTGAGATGGATGGAGAGAGAGAGAGAGAAAGAGAGAGAGAGGGTAGGTTGGAGAGAGAGCAATTTGGAGAGATAGAGAGAGGCAACATGTTGGTAAGAGAGAGAGGGATTGATCTTTGTGTGTGAGAGACAGAGCAGTTTGGAGAGAGAGAGGTGGTAGGTTGGTGAGAGAGAGAGATGGTAGGTCGTCATGCATGAGAGAGAGAGAGAGGTGGTAGGTCTGAGAGAGAGAGGCGGTAGGTGTGAGAGAGGGGGTGGCAAGTCTATGTGAGAGATAAAGATTGAGAGAGGGGGTGGCAAGTCTATGTGAGAGATAAAGATTGAGAGAGGAGGGGGTTAGTAGGGGATAGGATGTAGAGAGTAGGGGTAGGGGTACAGGCTGGTGGTAGGTGGGTGGTTTTGGGGGCGGTTTAGGGTGCATCAAATGCGGGTTCCCCACCCCACATCACCAAAATTAAGTCCTTTGGGTTTAGCTTTGTGTTATATGTTATTTTGTTTTAAACGTAACACTAAAATTGAGAACAGTCCAATGTGGATGCCAATTAAGTTTCCAAACAACATGAGATTAGAAACCAGATAGCCCAACCTTATTATCTCATTCTAATTTCAGATAACTTCTAATATATATCAAATCCTAGTCTTATCACAAACATGGGCTGAGTGTCACGGGTTCTTAGTAGGGGTAGGTGTGCATTCATATGGATTTCAAATGCAGGTCATCATTAACTAAAATTTATAGAAAAGTTCAATAACAGTAGTGGTTGTAAAGCACCAACATGTTTAGGTTATCATAGTTCCTCTATTATTAATATTATAATGACATCAAATATACAAATTAAACCAACTAAAAAGTATATCAGAAAGTATCTATTACTCCTTAAATGGATTAGAACCTCAAAAGTGATTCTCAATTATCAACTAATAAGGAGCAATAACTAGTGACTAACATACTATGATTACTGTCATCGGTAACAATGGTAGTCACATCTTCATAAAAAAACTTTGTATGTATCTGGATCTAAGATTACGAGGATGCATATGCTATTATGATTGATATAAAATAAACTCAAAATTGTTGTCATCATTTAGATGAAGATTTTTATGAAATGATAAGGGTTCCTACAATTGTAAAGCTTTTTTTTCTTTGGCATTTTGTTTATATATACATTTTAACCTTAAGAATAATACATAACTATTTACTTGTTTAAGTCTTAATATTAGTTGGGAACCATCCCAACATGGTTAGAATGATGATGATGATGATGATGATGATGATGATGATGACGACGACAACGACAACGATGACAACAACGGTGATGACAAAAAAGATGAAGATGATGTCGACAACGGCGACGATGATGACGATGACAATGATAATAAAGATGATGATGAGATGATGATGATTTATTTGTCTGTCGTACCTCACCTTAGATAAATTTATATTCTCATTAATCCATCATACTCTCGTGTTTCTAGATTTGTTGTGTTATACACTTCGTTAGAAAACGTATCATAGAGAAAATTTTACTTTGGATGAACTTCCACACACACATTTTCCTAAAATTTAACAACTACCAGTAGTTTAGTCAAAATAATTTAATTTTGAGGAGTTAGTGTTTATTGACAAAGTGGCTTCAAGAGTTATTTTTTTAATTAATTGTTTGTAGATCATCTTGGATAAAATATGTATTTGATGCACTTATTTATACATGTTTTTCAAAAACAAAACAACCACTATTATTTTATTCAACACACTTTTGAATTTCTGAATTTACTTTATATTGACGGAGTACTTTTTAGAGTTACCTTTCCTGAATCAATTGTGTAGATTGTCGTTTAGTCAAAATTGGCTATTTGGTTGAATCTGATTATTAACATATACCAGACCCGTACATATTCGAACCAAGTATTCTTTTTTGTATAAGTATTGCCATTTAAATCATTTCTCAAATATGGGGGGAGGGCACGTGCCCCACTTTGCCCCCTCCTTCTGCCAATGAGTAGGGATGTGTATTGTGTGTTGGGGTGGGGTGAAGGGTTTATAAAGTTTAACAAATATATCCATGAAAGAAGGTAGAATGAGACATTTGCGAGGAGAAAATATTTTGGAATTAAAGGTAGGGGGTGAACCCTACGTTGTGATTTATTGATTTCCTTTTAATTGAATCAAGCTTTGTTGATGGCCTTGTAACTAAACCAACCGGTCATCCTTACCAAGTTGTAAGGAAGAATAGTTAGTATATGTAATCAATGTATTGTGATTAACGTCATGATAATGGCTGAAATTTCTTTCTTATCCGAACGTTGTAATGTTTTTAAGTTTTCCATTTAGAGGAATGAAGAGGCTTAGGCCAATAGCACCTCTCCTAATGTTTTTGAGTGGTCGCTATGAGTTAGGGGGTTGCATTTATTAGTAATGAACGAACACAAGTTTCTTGAAACTTACAATTTACTTTATTTCTGGTTGTGTATTCTTTTTTTTCTAAAACATGTCATACATATTAGGAGATGAGTTGGCTGAAATCTGATATGGAATGTGGTTCGAGTCAATGAAGAATAACTAGACAAGTAAAGGCACAACCAAGTGTATCATGATTGTCCGGTAGAGGACTAAAATTTCATGCTAAGGAGTTGACTGGTTCTACTCTAGGCCCCAATTTTTTCAAATTATATGAACATCTGACAAGAATAGGAGCTAATGCCTTCTTTAGCACCATCATATCTTCCTATGGATAAGGCCTTTAATTTTATGGAGTCATCGACTTCTAAAAAAACTAATTTATGTTGCCTAGCTGCTAAGGGAAGATGTATAGACTTGGTAGGTTGGGATAGAGTCTAAGTGGAACCATGATATGCTAAATTAGAAAATATTTTCTCTAAACTCGTTAAGAAGTATTTCTCACTCACCTTTCGTGGTAGGTTAATTCATGTATTAGGGCATGCTTGGTAGGATGTAGTGGGATGGAAAAGTGCATGTTTTATGTACATTTTTACATTACCAACTCACACAGCTACACCCTACTACACCCAACCACACTAGCCCTTATAGTCGTCAAATTGTTTACCTTTTATAGTCAATAAACTAAGTTGAACATTCTAGGAAATAATAAGAATGATGAATTTACATCTTGATCCCATTTAGTAATAAATAAACTCATGTGATGAAGAATTAAGTACACACTAATCATGTTATGGTCCAATACATAGGTGCATTAATGTGTAAACTAAGATAATAATGGTTAGTTCTATTCAAATACATACAATAAACCATATTGCTCAGTGTATCTAGTAAAATGTTAACTAGCTAAACCCTAGTGTTACTAAAAATGTTACTTATAATGGCTTAGTCATGATAATGAAGTTAATGAACTCTCTTGATTAACTTTATCTCAAGGGATAAAGACGTAAGTGCCACTAATAATATGTATATATACATATATATAAATGTATATATATATATTATATGATTGATGCCATGATGAGTAGTGGATTAGGTTATGAATGGGTGGATTTCAGGATGAAATCCTCTTTAAGGGTTGTAACATACCCAAAACTAGGTTCACATCTCAATCCTCACCCTTATGCCCTTTTCAATTTTACTAGTGCTAATTCTATTTTCCCTTGATTTGGACTCAATTAAGAGTTCTTTGAGTCAAGAAATATAATATTTTAAAATATCCTTTTACATATGGTTTTAGGATGAATTAGTTAATTAAGTCTTTAACTGAGAATAGTTTTACAATTATACAAAATAATAAGTTTCAGACATAAATCTGGTACTCTAGCATCTTCCTAGGCTTAAAATATGAGGAAGTATTGATAAATGATTCATTATATCAAATTGATTAAAAAGGAAAACAAATAGTACATTAAATGTATACTTATCACCCTAGCAGAGATATAAAATACAAACACCTTTAAAAGGAGAAATAGATGATATGATTGTATTTCACACATCTTAATTAGCCTACGTGTAAGTTTTTATGGTAATTAGACATGTCTTCTATCCTAATCAAATTAGAAAAAAATCATATTAATTTATTTTGATTGACTCAATTAATTGCAATCCCATCAATCTAATACTGATGTTACTTCCCCTCCACCCCCTTGATTGTGCATGGGCATTGTCATCATTTATGAATGAATAGTCGACTATGAATAACCAAGTGGCATCCCTCCTCCTCTCTTATAATCCTCTTCTTCTATTCTCTCATGCTCCTATCGTCCTCTCGATATCGTCATTTCCCCTAGATCCCCATCCCATCATACCTAAACATTCTGGAACCTAGTTGATCTCTCTCTCCTTTCTCTCGATCTTTATATCCTTTCCTCCCTCAATGTTGTGTCATCACATTTCCCATCCTACCAAGCCTTTCTTCCCCATTGTTTGAGCATCATGTGGGTGACAGACATCACCGTGACCTATTTTCCACAACCTAAACAAGGTTGATAGAGTTGTGAAGCATTCCATGCGCCATTCGCTCTTCAAGGCATTATCTGAACTGTTACCAGACTCCTCACTTGTGAACTTGCCAAAGTATCTAATGCATGGACTTATTCCTAATCTACCAACATGGTGGTAAGATCTAACCAACTTGTGAGGACCGCTTACAATTTGTGGACTTCTTTCATGATCCCTAACATTGTTTTTTCCTTTATACCTTGTTCATACCCGAGGACAAGTGGAGACTATTTTTCATTCCTCTAAAGATGTCTTTGAGTTGATTTTGAGTCTATGTATTTCACATAGATCATTGTTCTAAGTAGATAGTTTACTTCTCAATATTATGGATTTTGATGGCTTCTTGTTTCTGATCTCGAGCAGCCACGGTGGAAGCTAGTTTGTAGGTGCGGGCTCATCAAGAATCTAATATTTGGATTTTTGGGTTTATGGAAGTTTGTGGAATTAGGAGGAGAATTACACTTCTTATAGTTTTCATTGAATCAAATTTTTGTTATCTCCCTACAATCTCCCAAAGCCTTTCATGGTTTTATTTTCACTTGAATTAAGGTAATTTGATATTTGTCACTGTGCTTGTTTTGCTATCATTTCTTATCAGCAATTTGGCATCTCAAGTTTCTTATTTCTTTTAACTTGGATTCCTTGACGACGCCCTTGGACATGAACATCTTGGATTTTGTCGATCCCTACTAGTTGCTTTTTATACAACATACCCAAGTATTGTCATAGAGGCAATGATGGTGTGAGGTTCTAGCTTGACTAGTTTGCTTTTTCCTAGGGGCCATTGAGTTTGGGTTGATCCCAAAAACTTAATGATGTTCCTCCCCTAGTTCTTATCAGAACCTACACTGAATATATCCCCTAGAACTCCAATCCATGTACAAACTCCATTCTTTGAATGGTACTAGAATTATTGACCTGAGTTTCCTTTGTAGCCATCACATGCTTTGGAATTGACAAGGGTATTATCATCCTTCTTATTCTAGTTTTAGTGTAAGTTGTGTTGATTTTGAGTAGCTATTTTATTGATGAAGTGTTATGTGACAGGGTTGAAAAACCTGATGTGGGGGCATTTCATCCATTTGAGTTGTTTTTTTGAACTATAAATTCAATAAGTAATATATTAATCTCAAACCCATAACTATTACTTGGAAGATCATAAAACACTTAAGCATGTATTTTATAATTGTAAATTTGTGAGCTATTTGTCCACTGAGATGGCAAGGCCTAAATTGATTAGTCCTGAATGTCGATTTTTAGGGTAGTGTATATGATGGTTATTTATCCCTAATATTTATGTAAAATGTTATTAGGTATTCTAAAATCCTATCCTATACCTATGGTTATCTTTTAGACGATTGAACCTAATGTCAAGTATGTGCATCTTCTCGATTTAATCTGGGCATATAATGACTAAACCCTCACGTCTTATCAATGAGACATACTTGAACTTTACTCTCCTTTTTTAATCTCTTTTATCCTTTTGGAATCTCAATTGTTAATTGCATATTTCTTCATTCATGGTTATGAAGTATACTTCTCATGTAAATGAGTTTTAGGAACCTGATTCCCATACACTGGATGTTTTCATACCTTTTGTACATGAATATATTTTGGTGTGGACTCTGAACATTCCTAAACTATTATGCATGTTTGGTTTTGACTAGTCATATTTGGAAGTAGATGCAAAAAACTTTTAGGCACTAAGGTTTTATTCCTCCTATCAGACATCATGATTTTTATTTTCCCTATCACATGTTATATATTATGGCAAATAGATTTAGTATAGCTTCCAATCACTGAGTTCTAGTCCTCCTCTTAGGCAATATTTATTTGGGAATAAGATTTTAGTCATCATGCCCTTGGTTTAGAATTTATGAGTTGCAAACCCTTTTCTAGATGATGCTTATATTTGTTGTAATAAACATGCATTTCCTTATTTCCTTATGTTTGTGCAATTTTTCTAAATGGTAAGAATCTTTATTTATTTATCATCTAGAATAAATTATTCATCCTTTTTTCTTCATTCTTTTGTAATACTTCATCTTGAACTTTCTAGATTGTTCATAGCCAACTTTTGACTGGGAACACCCCCTACTATTTTGTACTTCCATCTTAAATTCCTTAGTAGTTTTTATTGCACATACTACTATGTTATTGACACATGCTTTCTTTGTTCTGTCTTTCTGAGTATTATTTCCCAACCCACTGATATAAGTGTTTTAGAGAATGATACTTAGGAGAAACTTGTACCAGGAATACGGATTCAAGGATAGCTTGAGATGGGCAAGTTTACTTATGCACTTATCCTTTGCAATAATTATACACACCCTCATCTTTTTGTAGTACCACCCTTGAGGTGGGAACTATGTACTGAGACTAATTTTAAAATAGTTATTTTTATAGTGCTACAAAATGACTATTTTATATATCATACTTTAGAAGTGACATTACATCTATTCCATCATGCATATTATTGTGTTTGAACTTATACGGGTCTATTCCTCAATGAAGTAAGAATTAGATCCCCTCTTGGGTCCCACTCCTTATGAGTTGTATCATTACTTTAGTTTTCCAAAGCATGTTTATAAATTACTTGACTCTAGTAATCAAACTCAATTTGATTATATTTTACTATTCTCTACATATCTAGATCGAACTAATAGATTGTTTTGTTTGGTCCATATTGTTTCAACTCATTTGTGTCATAACAAAAAAATACATTTCTTCTAGTAGCTTGTATCTTTCTAATTATCAATGTAGTTCTTATTACATGTATCCATGAGTGTTACTAGCCAAGGACAATATTACAAGCCCCTCTACATCAAGTTATCCATATTGTTAATATCCTTTATGAACCCCTAAACTGATATATTTTCCTTTCTTTGGATGGATATTTCAAAATTCACTACACTGCTATTACTATTCTCTTAAGGTGTATTAGTTTCATTTCTAATCATTATTAAGTACACCAAACATACAAGACATTCTAGGAACCCAAAACTAGGTTATCATGACCTAAATATTTAGCTAGAATTGTGCTATCCATTATTAATCACTAAAAAATATCTTAATAGGGAGTATAAAACTCATCTGTTAGTAACATATGGTTTAGCTCCACTTTGAAAGATCACACTATTCCTCCAATTATAACAAAATTCACCTTTCCTTGTTCAATGTAGCTACAAAAAGGAAAATTCAAATAAGGAGGAAAATCTTTAGGTATAGATTGGATCCAAACTAAGTGATGAAGGCCCTAATTTAACCACATCTAAAATAATAAAAATTGAAGTGTGACTTGTAAAATCTTGTATAGAATTGCATTTTTGATGTATATCTAGTGCCACCTTGATGGATTTCCTTAAAATTAGTCTACACTTTCATGAGTTATTCTCATGGCTTAAGTCTAATCATAATGTACTTGATCTATAGTAGCTAGCGCCTTGATATTCTTACTTGGTATCCTTTATTTCTTCAAAAATGATGTGATCAATGGAAGTTTAAACAAAACTATGGGTGTTATATGATGTTTCAAGAAGTCGGGTGGTTTTTGGTTACCCAATTAAAAATGTTAGATTGAACTTTATAGTGGTCAAGTTAGTCACTTAGGTTTGGCCCTCATGAAAGGTCATATTGACTTCATACAAGAACAACTAGGTATTCACGAGTGTGATCTAATGTTAGATCAAGTCTAGGGCAAGATAATTTTATCATGTGTCAATCCATTTTTTCTAAATCTGTAACTCTATATTATGGTTGTATATATCCCTATCTGCTAATTGATCTAATTTTTTGATATTAGATAAATTTTCTAAGATGGAATGGTTTACAAAGATAGTCATTGAGATATGAAGTTAAGGAGGAAACATGCTAAATATGGATGATGAGTGAATCATGTAAGTCAATGTGAGAGCTTATTCTTGTTATGTAATCATGATGGATTAATATGACTAAGTGTGCCTACTGGTACCTTAATATAGATAGTTTGGTAGTATAGTTGTGGCATATCTCTTAACCCTATGAGGAAGTTATTTGGAACTTAGACAAACACTTCTCTCCAGCGGGATGTTAAATCTTTTCATATTCCCTTTTAATAGTTGGGCCTTTAGCCATTACTCATGTGAGTTGTTTGGGTTGTCTAGCCATAGATGCATCACAATAGAATTAGATGTGGTACCACAATGTTGATGCACGACCCAAACCCACTATCCAGGGTTTAAGTCTGCCAAGGAGGGATTAGACTAACTATCCACTTTTAATGACTAAATAAAATTAGCCTTATATATATAATTTATAAATATAATGAAATATCACGTTAACTAAACAATGACATTGATTTAATCATTAGCATCATGAGTTTACACTCAAGTTTTACTCTTACATCATAATCAATTGAGGGAAATAAGTTCTGGCTTTAATATACATCGATTACAATTTATCACAAAACTGCTTTCAATCCTCACTCTCACATTTCTAAGACTAGAGGAAGGATAAGAGAGAATCTAACTAAACTAACTATTCCTTTCAAGACTTAGCTGGTCACTCATAATGAAAACTAACTTCAAATTCCTCATATTGAGATTGGCTTGTATCCAGAAAAATATTTCAGTAGAGTGTGTGAGCTACTGGCTCAGTGCATGAGAAATCATCAAGAACCCATGATAATTCAGTTGTAAATTATTAATAGAATTTAATACATAAGAATATAAGGGTAGTAGTTAAAATTTATAAATAATAGAGGATGGTTGGAGTTTTGATGATATTGTGTTATGGTAACTAAACTAAATCCATCCATTGTTTCTTTTATTATGCCATGGACCCACTAAAGTGGCCCACAATATGTGAAAGACTTATAGTAGACCCAAATATTAAGATAAACTTAGATTAGACCCAAACTCTAAGCCTAATAAATGAGCTCCCTAATCTACAACAGGGCTTGCCACATCTGGCCTCAGTGGCTAAACAACTTGGTGGATAAACTGAACTCCTACTCTAAAGTTGGATACTCAAGTGTAGAGTCAAAACACTTAGATTAACTATCATCATTAGTGATTCCACAAAGACTGACCTACTAAGCAGTATCTGAACCATCTGAAGTGTATTGGGTACCACAAGATTCTCTCATAAATGTTGGGTATCTTACTAATTTAAGGAGACCATACTCTCTGGCCTTAGTCCCATGTACCTCTTGGGTATGCTCCGGCTACTTCATCCTAGACTCTACCAATCACTAAGCATGTTTCCCTCTCACAGTGCATACCTATGTGATAGATTATATGGTGTTTAGGGCATCTAGTGTCTACATGATCCTTTAGCTTCATTGGTAGAGTTTCTACTATATTGTTCTTATCTTAACTCTATTCTTAAGGTTTCTAAATCATTATATGAATAAAGTACTCTACTTGAATTGATAAATCGAGTATACTCATAATTACTAGAATGAACTGTTCTTTGGACTTCACAAGTATCTAACTGGAAACACACATCGACTATATCATAGATTCATTATATTATTTAATATTATAGAAATTAGGGCAAACTTGGGATTCTGATTCCTCTAAATCTACCATTAAAATTCACCATTGTCTCATAGGAGTTTAATACAGAGCTGAAAGCAACTATAACATATAACAAATATGTCAAAACAGCTTGACAGAAACCTCATGTCTTGGCTCAATAAATCAATAAAAAATCATTATACCAAACAATACATGCGCTTTATAGTTTTTGACTTAATTTCTATAAATCAAAGTTAAAGGTGAATTTCCACTCATTTGGATCTGACCCTAAGTTGCTAGTTTCAGATCTAGATCTGATATGTCTGGATTTAGTCCACTAAGCTTGACTTCAAAGTAAGGACTTCCAAATCTGCCTTCTAACAACCTACCTTTAACTTTGTTGCTCTGAAAAGGGCCTAATAGAGGAAGAATATGAATGGGGAAGGTAGAAGGACATCTCTAATGAGTCTTACAATAGATTTAGGTAAATGGAGAGAACAAGCATGAAGAAATCAATGACCCAAACCAACTTACCATGAAAGACATGTTTCTAGGTCTTTGTTTCCTCTTGATCTTTGTGTTCTTCCATATAGTCACCATAGAAATCACCCTTTTGTTTGACTTATCAGTGGCTTAGTGCTCTATTTATGTAGAGGATCAAAAAATATCCCTATAAATTAAATTTCATCAGATTTTGATATGTATAGAAAAAGTTATCGTTGTTTATGTGATTGAGTGTGTTGGGTAATAGCGCAGGAGAAAACCATCAGTTTGTGAGTCTATTGAACCATCAATTTTTGAGTATGTCGAACCATCAGTTTGTGAGTCTAATGAACTATTGGTTTGTGAGTCTACCAAACCAATGTTTTGTGAGTTTTTTGAACCATCAGTTTGTGAGTTTGTTGAACCATCAATTTGTGAATCTACCAAACCATTGTTTGTGAATCAAAGGTATTTCTGTGTGAAAACTAGAAATACGATAACTCTCTCATTTTAACTCGGGTTCCATTCATTCTTTTTGCATTATATTTGTACTTGAATTCTATACACTTCTACAACAAACGTTTTACAAAATTCACAGTTACTATTTTGTTCATTAAGTGATTTCTTAAATATTCTTGAATCCCTTTCTACCAACATGTGTGTCTTATTACTATATCAACTAAAGTACAAACCTTTATGTATCCACAATATATGTTTCCTTTTCTTATAAAGAACACGTTTAAGCTACAATAAAACTTCAATAAACTCGTTAATAATATAAAGTGTTAATAAAGGTGTAATTAACACCAAGATTATAATAAATCCTCAAATTACTAGTATAGTATGGTATGGGTTGTAACAATCTTCCCCTCTAATATATATTTTATCTCAAAATTCTTAGAAGAGGAATCATATACTTATTACACATCTGCTACTCTAACTCACATGTATTCTTATCTACACCATGATTATCCAAAGGACCTTCACTAGAGGTATCTACCTCTTTTTAAGCTTCTAAATTATATGATCTAGAATTTATATAGGACCTTCTACATAGGAGATAGATTCTCTTAGCCATACTTGTTATAGATCTATGATATTGTCTATACCTAGATGATACTTCTTCAACATCAATACATGAAACACATCATGTAAATTGGCTAGATCAGAAGACAACTCAATTTGTATGCTATTGGTCTAGTTCTCTAATGATAGGATAGGGATCAATATATCTAGGAGCCAATTTTTCTCGCTTTCCAAACATTAGTACATCTTCTATGGTGACACTTTAAAGTAAACCTCATTCCAAACCAAGTTTCTATGAAATTTCTCTATATAGCTTTTCTATCCATCTTGTACAACTTTCAACTATTGTATGATCACATATAACTTTTTAGTTGTTTCTTCCACCAGTTCTGGACCTAGAATATATCTCTCACCAACTTCATACCAATTAATAAGAGCTCTACACTTTCTCCCATATAGTTCTTCATAAGGTGCCATGCCTAAACTAGAATGATAACTATTGTTAGAGGAAAACTCTATAAGACTAAGGTCACTATCCCAAATGCCACTGAACTACAATACACATGCTCTCGGCGTGACCTCAAAGGCTTGAATTGTCCACTTAGATTGTCCATATGTTTAAGGATGAAATGGTATGCTAAAATTCATACATGTTCCCAAGGCATGATGTAGACAATTCCAACATCTAGATGTGAACTTGGTCTATATATTAGATATGATAGTGATTGGTATTCCATGCAACCTAACTACCTCATCGATATAGACCTTAGCTAGTTTGGGGGCATATGAAGTTGACTTAACATGGAGAAAATGAGCAGATTTAGGTGTCCACAAGCACCCAAATAGAGTCAAAATCATGTCTACAAAATCCTACCACCAAGTCCATGGTGATATGTTCCCACTTCCACATAGGAATAGGGAGTGGTTGTAGGGAACTTGCTGGCGTCTAGTTTTCAACCTTGACTTGATGTAACACCACACTTAGTTACATACTCACCCACATCTCTCTTCGTACTTGGCCACCAATAAAGTTATTTGAGGTTGTTGTACATCTTGGAATTGCTTAGATGCATTTCATGCATAGAATAGTGATCTTCCTTGAAAATTTGCCTCTTTAATTCAAAATAATTTGGCACATATAATATGTCCCATTGATACAACAACCCATCATCTAAATATTTGAATCCTATACTCTTACCTTCTGTAATGTCATGCGTGATTTGCTTCAATTCACTATGTATTTATTGAATCTCTTTAATTTGGTCATATAATGTAGGTCTAATATGCATCTGTGCAATCAGGTGACCTTGTTCTGACAAACTCAAAACTAAATTCATCTCTTTCATTTTGACCTGTAAGTCTCTTTTTATGCATGCTATACTAAACATTTCTACAAGTGATGTAGACTTCCTACCCAGAGCATCTACCACAACATTGGCCTTTCTAGGGTGGTAATCAATGGTAACATCATAATCCTTAATAGGCTCTGACCATGTGCAATGTCTCAAATTGAGAACCTTTTGTGTAGATATGTATTTTAATCTCTTATGATTAGTAAAGAATTTACATGACTCACCATAGTGATAATAACACCAATTTTTAAGGTGTGTACTACTTCTTCTAGGTTAAGATCATATGTTGGATAATCCTCTTCATTATTCTTGATTTGTTTAGAAGCATAGGCCACCACCTTTCCTTCATGTATAAGAACACATCCTAACATCTTCTTGATGCATCACAGAATACCCCATATCCCTTGTCTACTTCAGCCAAAATCAAAATGGATGGTGTAGTTAACTTCTTCTTTAGTGTTTGGAAACTTTTCTCACATGTTTCAAATCAAATAAAAGGCACATCCTTTCTTTTTAAATGTATGATGTGTTTATAAAGCACTAAAGTTTCTTATGAATCACATGTAATATCTAGCTAAACCTATAAAACGTTTGATCTTAGTAGGAGTTGTGATTTGCTCCTATTGAAAACTATATTTCACTTTCTTAGGATCTACACTTACTCCTTCACCTCATATGACATGTCCAAGAAAGGAAACTTCAGACAATCATACCAGACATTTACCACACTTAGCATATAACTGATGTTGTCTAGAAAACTAAAGGACTATGTTTATATGTTTCTCATGTTGGTCTGCAACTTTAGAATATAAGGATATCATCTATAAACTGATCTAGATACAGTCTAAGAACTCTATTCGTCATGCCCATAAAAGTTGTAGGGGAATTTTTGGTCCAAAAGACATAACTACAAACTCATAATGTACATATCATTTTTTGAAAGTTGATTTAGATAAATTTGATGCCTTCATCCTCAACTGATGATAACCTGACCTGAGATCTATCTTTGAAAATATTGTTGCTCCACGTAGTTGATTAAATAGATCATCAATCCTAGGAAAATTAATATTTGTTCTTGATGGTTACCTTATTCAACTATCTATGGGTGTATGCATAACCGCGTAGTTCCATATTTATTTTTTATAGAAAAATTGGAGCTTTCCAAGGTGATGTACTAGGTTGAATAAATCCCTTATCTGGTAAACTTCTATAACTAAGTTTAATTCCTTTAATTCTGCATGTGCCATTCTATAGGCTAGTAATGCTATCGGGTGACTACCAGGTAGAATATCTCAAAGTCAACGTCTTCATCTCTCTCAAGAGGTAGACCTGGTAACTCATCAGGAAAAACACATGGGAACTCACATACTAACATCCTATGTATTAATTGTTCTTTTCTCTGACTTTGCATCTACCACATATGCTAAAAAGGCCTCACACCCGTTTCTCATCATCTTATCAACTACAACAATTTTTACTATGCATGTGGGTAATACTATTTTATCTCGAGTGAAGACACATCAAAAACACCTTGCTAAAAGATATCCTCTTTCTTTCAACAATCAAACTGGACACGGTATGTCTGAGGGAAATCCATACCCAAAATTATTGAAAAGAACTAACATATAAGGAAATGAGATTAACCACTAGGGTATATAAACTAATACTCAAAATACATATGGGACATACTTTTGTCAAAACTCTCAACTCACCTAACTATACTCTTAACATCAATTCATAAGATAAATTGTGATTTAAAAGATTTAAACCACTAAATGATGCTCTTTGTATAAAAGAATGTGTTGCACTTAGATCTATCAAGACTCTAACTAAAATGTTGTTAAATAGAAGCATATAACCTATAAAAACTATGGGTAATGCTACTCCTTATGGTTTATTCATGGAGAAAAAATGTCATGTAGCTCTCCCTCTGCCACAATGTCCTCGTTGTCCGCTACTACTACTAGGTGCTCCCACTCTAGAGCCTAAATCCACTAAAAACTTGCTCCTCTAACTGGAACATTCTTATGCATAGTTTGAAACTGTGACTGAACTTTGTTCTGGCATGATCTAAAGCTTAGAAAAACCTTTCTTAAAATGTCCCATTTGTCCATAGTAATGGCATCCTTGAAATTCAATTTCCCAACACAAACTAGAGTGTGTCCTACCAAAAATGTCAGATATAGTTGTATCCCGCCTTTGCGAAATTGTCACTAATGTTGATGACCGTGAAGGGCTTGATGAGGGTTCCCACCTTGGTGGTGTGTTCCATATGCTAGTGCTAGATCTTCCAATACTATGAGAAGATAAAAAATACTAGAACCAGATCCTTGCCTTCCAAAACAACCAAGATCACATTTTATTTTTCCAAAGAATCCATCACCTCCTCTATATCCACCATTACACTATCCTCTTGTACTGAAATAACTATATTTTTTTAACTTCAAAATTTTAATTGGCATTAAGTAACTCTTCAATACTTTTACTACCTCCACAAATTCTCCAAAGTTTTCTCTACCCTTCATGCAACTACTGATATGTAAACCTACCTGAAACCTCTTGCATTTTTGTATGTCACCCAATAAAAGTTGTGGATAGAAGTTAACCAACCTTGTATAACATGCCTCATACTCACCAACTATCATGATACTTTGTCTAATGATATTTAGTTGTTCGATTTTATCACTCAAGAAGGTAGGAGGGAGATATTTTAGTTGAAACTCATTGTAACATATTGTATTTTAGGTACTATATTTATATTGAGCTATAATGCATAATTCTCTCAAACTCTGAGTCCATTTTGCAAATTGGTCTCTCATTCTAGATATCATTTGGTCATTTTGTACAATCATCCTCTTCCTAGACATTAGTTTGCACCCTCATGAATTTGTGTGTATGCATATAGTTATTCTCCTATATTTAAGAGATATTTACAAAGTAGTCCCTCCATTTTGCCCCATGAATCCGTTTGATACCGAGTAGTGCAATTTGAATCAATTTTTTCCTAAATGTTTCAATTATACTTTGCATAGTTTAGAATATTAAAATTTGAGAACTAATGGCTTTGGAATCAATTTTAAATATTATTGATAATATTAGATATTAACTATTGAGTGAGTTACACTAGAAGAATTAATAGACCAATTAATAACCATGAATTGAAGAAATATCATTATACCTAGGTATTCCTCCAATTAATCAACCTCTAACCCAAATTTCATCTTGTTTTGACCTTGTTTAACCCTCCAATTAATTGCACAAAATGTGCTACATTGATTTACATTAATAGCATTCATCAAGCCTACAGTTAGGTCACCTATTTATTTCTTTACTAGTAACACCCCCGACACGTTTTCTTCACGAAGAGGAGTGAAAGCCTCCTCTTCCTCTTCATGCTCATCGCCGTCATCATTGTTTTCGTCGTCCCCGTCTTCCTCTTCATCGGAGTCTTCGATGGTGATGATGGGCCACTTGAAGTGCTGAGCTCCCTCGATGTTGAAGACAGGGTCTGGAAGCTCACATTCTTGATATGCGTGATTTACATGGCAATGTGCATAAGCCACACCATCACGGAGCATAAGGAGATTGGAGCGGTGTAGATGATGTAGGTTGACCTTGTTCCTGTTGGAAAGCGGAGCGAGTTGGGAAAAATCCAATCCAAGGTAGAGAGCCAACGGTGTGATGAGACCTCCAAAGTGGATAGGATCTTTTCGTGTACTCCTCTTCATAGCCAACACATGCGTCAAGAAAAACGCACCCCAATTGCACTCCTCTCGCTTCAGTAGCTTATACAAAAAGAACAAATTTGTCTCCTGAAATTTACTAAGCGAGAGATTGCCCCGATAAAAAAGAGTAGTGCACAACATGCGGTGCAGAATCCTCACAAACGGATGCTCGAAGTCGGTGACGGCTGCGTTGTGGTAGCTGACAGACTTGCCTGGAGGCGCGGTCACCAGCTGGGCAAAGATGTCATCGTAATCGGTCCGGTTGTCCGAACTCCTGTGCTGGTCTCTCCCATGATTCCAGTTGTAAATGGAATTGAATTGCTTGAGGGTGAGAGTGTAATTATTGTTGTACAGCCGGAAAGAAATGCGACCATGTATCCATTCTCGATCAGTGGCGATGAGGTCGTTTGGCACGACGCATATGTCCAGTGACGCCATGAACTCCGCCACAAGCTCTTTGTATGTCGGCCACTCACCGAAAAATGGTTGGCCGTCAGCGTGGAACTCCATCTCGTCGGGCCTCCTGCTCATATTCCTTTCTTGCCCTTGAAGGACATAAGCAAGATTGGGCTCAAACCCAAGGTAACGAACCATGTTCCGATCGACGTAGCGGGTTGGATCAATTTTCCTTTTCAGCAACTCCTC
Organism: Alisma plantago-aquatica; assembly: GCA_963693085.1. NCBI lineage: Eukaryota > Viridiplantae > Streptophyta > Magnoliopsida > Alismatales > Alismataceae > Alisma > Alisma plantago-aquatica. Next base: position 1,883,390,890 of record OY856409.1, read on the forward strand.
GTATACCTTCCGTACTTCCGCGGAAGGATGAACAATCCTCAGACGAGGGATGGATCTGGGTGGTGGAGGAATACAAGTCGGGATCTCCATCGGGGCTGCCCTTGAAGAAGACGCTCCTTCCGTCCGCACCATCATCACAGAGATAAAGGGGAATAAGAGACCGAGATCGAGGAAGGTCGGAGAAGACGATCTCCGCTCGGTGCAGAGCTCGGTGAAGATATCCCGATCCTTGGACGCTCGATGAAGGCCTCCGGTCACTCAACAATGCTCAAGGCACAAGTGGAAGGAAGAAGATCTGAATGTGTGAAAAGATTTGACAATCAACCCTTTCTTTTATAACTGAGTCCGTCGCTGCTGTGGACCCGTCGATACCATCGACGGGGTGTCGATGGTATCGACTCTTCATGGATCAATCACCCTCACGAGGCCCGGCCGCCGCTTTCTGACTGTAGCCCGGTCGATACCATCGACAGGCCCGTCGATGGTATCGACTTCACTGAGACAAAATTGTCTGTAAATCTTCAGGGATCTCGCGAGTATCGACATCCCAGTCGATACTATCAACCCCAATCTGTCTTTTTCTTCAGCGTCTCTGATGGTAGGTCGATACCATCGACGAGGCTGTCGATGGTATCGACTCAGAAAATTTTCTGTAGTTGCCTACATGTACCCATGTCGCTACCATCGACATCTTAGTCGATGGTATCGACTCTGCCTCAGCCCTGCACACTGAACAAATGATCAAGGTATCATTTTTACACTAAAAACAAAATTAAACCAAACTAACTTGTAAATGCAAAAGAAAATGGACAAAACTACCAATAGTTGGGTTGTCTCCCAACAAGCGCCCTTCTTTAACGTCTTAGGCTAGACAAAATCGAGCTCATCATCTTGGAGCATCAGAGAGTGTTCCTAGGGGATCACTCGACAGTTTAAACTCAACTCTATCCTGGCCAATCCCTAATGTCAAGGTACCTCTCCCGATAACTGTGATAACATCTGTCGTCGCTTGAAACGGCCTTCCCAGTAGCATCTCACAACCCTTTAGCTGTGGCATGTCCATGACAATGAAATCCACCAGAAAGATAAACCTGTCGACTTTGACAAGTACATCCTCTCACACTCCATATGGCTTCACAATAGACCAATCCGCCAACTCAATAGTCATGACATATTTCTTTAGTGTCTTCAATCCAATCTTTTGAAATGTGGACAGTGGCATAAGATTAATGCTGGCCCCTGAGTCACACTGTACTTGTGGAAAATATTGGCCGCCTATGGAACATGGGATGTAGAAACCTCCTGGATCTTTCCTCTTCTGTGGTAAACTCCCATGGATAATTGAGATGACCATCTCATTCACCCGGAAAACATCTGTGTCTTTTATCCGCCTTTTCTTGGTGATGATATCCTTGATAAATTTCCCATATGCGGGAATCTGTTCTATCATTTCCACTAACAGAATATTAATATGGAGCTTCCTAAACATCTCTAAGAACTTCCTGTAATGTCTATGCTCTTTTTTCAGCCTCGGACTATCCAGAAAAGACACAAATGCCTCCTTTAGACGCTTGTGAGGTGGCACATATGGGCTTTTCGGGGTCTCCTCCCCTAAGCTTGCTTCAAAGTCACCCTCTGGCGTAGGCTTTGGCACATCATTTACAACTGGTGTGACTTGTGGCTGCTCATCTTTCTCAATGGTTGTAGCTTCACCATGAAGTATGGCCTTCACCTGCTCTTCTTTCCTAGGTGTGGGCACGGCTGTGATGGGTTCTTGGCGGGATTTTCTGAATGGGAAATATCCTCCAGGTAGTCCATATAAACTGTGGGGATATGGTACTCTCGGTGTAGCCTTCGTATCAAAAATCATTTTGCCTTTTTTACGAACCTCCACCACCGAGGGCTCTGCCTCCTTAATCACAGATATATACTTCACTTGATGATGTGTTTGAACAGACTCTGCATTACCAGCCGGTCTTTGTTGATTTGCTTGCTTCATGGACACCACTTCATTGGCGATTTGAGTCACCGTTGTCTCTAGTGCCCTCATTTGTGCTCCATGACTTTGCAGTGTCTGCCCAAATTTATTCAACGTCTCGCCCTGCGACTGTAATTGCTTGGCAAACATACTCATCATTTCTTGATTTTGTTGCACCACTTGACTAAGAAACTCAATGCTTTTATCCTCTGCCTTTGATTGTGGCTTTGTATCTGGATCTTTTAGGAAGTTGTTTGGATCCTTCTATGAGAATTTTCTGTCCTTTCTCCAGGCATACTCATTGTTCCTATAGCCCTGTTGTTGCATAAATTTGACTTGGGCTTCCTCATCAGATTCTTCCTCTTTCTCCACAAGCTTCTTGGCTATGGGATCTAATTTGTCATTCAGCTCCTTGATGGCCCTAGACTCACCTACAACTTTAAATTGTTCTGGTGCATCCTTGTCGCCCCATGATTGCTTCCTGGCCATATTTTTCAAAACTTCCCAACACCTAGTGCCAATATTATTTAAGAAGAACCCCGAACCTGCTGAATCCAGGTTGCTTCTATCATGCTCAGAAAGAGCAAAATATAAAATCTTGACTTGTTTCTCCTTGTCAAGCCCATGATGTGGGCACCTCCTCAGCATTATTTGAAAATGTTCCCAAGTCTCAGAATACGTCTCCCCGACTTTCTGGCTGAAATTATGGATCTTCCGTACCAGGTCATTGGTTTTCTCTGGTGGAACAAATCTCTTGAAGAAGACCTCAATCATTTGATCCCAAGTCTCGGCAGTCTCATCTTCTAGGTTATGCAGCCATTCACATGCATTACCTGCAAAAGAGCTGGGAAACAGCTTCAAATATAGTGACTCTTGTGGAAACATGTCTATCTTGATCATATCGCAATTTTCCACAAATGTGCTGATGTGTGCAACTGGGTCCTCATTCTTCATCCCGTGAAATGCTTGAGATTTGACCAAGTTTATCAATTTCGGGTCAATTTTATAAGTGGGAATGTTGACTGCCAGTTTTTTATTGGTCCCTTCGATGCTGACGAGGAAGAAGCTTTTATCTTCTCCCATATTATCTGTTCTTCAGCCATAGCTTCTAGTTCAGACTCTGAATCTATATCCTCAGGATGATCGTGAATATTGTTCTCTTCGTCGTCTGATCCCCAGAACGGGACCTCTGATGATGGTTGTGCGTAGTCTGCACTACGCGTCTTCACCATGCACTGGTACCAGCAAGGTAATAATTTTGATTCAGTACAATGCTAGACGATTACCAAATATGAAAGCTAAACGATGAATTTCAAAAAAAAAAATGTGGCCTAGAGTGGCCGCTTGCAGCACTCGTAGTGCCGACAATTGTTGTGTCCCCGACAATAGTGCCAAAAACTTGACACGATTTTACCGTGCGTATAATGCAAGTGCACGCGTCAATGTAATATAGGCCTTTGTGAGGCCCGAGTCGAACTCAGGGACACTGAACTATCAGTAGACTACTACTAACTGTTTGCAATCAGCTAGACCGATTAAAAAGGTTTTGAGAGTTGATTAAAAAGAAAAAGAAAATAAAAGAAAGCAAAGCAATCGATTAAATGTTGAGTTTAATCAATTTAGATGGGAATCTTTAGGATTGCAGTTTCCCGTGGGTTCTCGTTGCATGAATTTCCATATAGCTAATCAAATTCATCTCTCATTCTGGGTAGTGGCCTGTAGTCAGAATTGTTCACTGTCGTGATACAATTCACTACCTAAATCTAGGTCGGTTCCACCGTCGTAGTAACCTATACCCTAAACTAGGTGCATTAGAATCAACCTCTGGGTTTCCACCATTAACCGTACATCACCTTGTTCAAGGAATTTATGAGTTAATGTGAATTTCGTCTCTTTCCAACCATTAATTCTTCTTTCAAAGCAATTAAAGGCATTATATTATCATTAGGGTGATCAGTCATAATGATATATTAGAGAAAACGAAATCATACCATGGATTTAAGAGATAAAATATGCGTTACTATGATAAAAACGTCATACAACGATTACCCGAGCTACTCCCGGTCATAAAGACAAATGGGATTAGCCCTGCATGTTCATCTCAGAGCAAGACATGGTGGAAGAAAGGGAAAATATAGAGAAAACATGGATGAAGTGATGTAAACCCATGAACGGAGAAGATCCAAGCATTCCTCGACGTAGAGTACGCGATCTACAACCTTTCGACGGTGGAAAATGTCTTCTTCGACTCTCAGAATGGTTGGGGCATGCTTCCGGGCTCCGTTCTCCTCTCCAACTCTCCTTGGGATGTGTGCAGTGGCTAATGATGTGATCCCCTCTCCTGGCCACCGTCATTAGGTATAAACACCAAATTAGATCGTTGAAATATCGCCACCGTTGGATTCGGGCTGATCTGGAATAAAAACTAATCTGACGGCGTCGATGGTATCGACCCTTCGTGATATCAGTAGGTTTCCTTTCTTATCTGTCGTTCATCCTGATGCAGACTCGATACCATCGACCCGCGTCGATGGTATCGACACCCTTAGGCGTCAGTTTTATCACCTTTTTCTGACGCTGAAGCTGTAGAACATCGATAGTATCGACATTTCTATCGATAGTATCGACCGGATGATCGCTGACAACCTGAAGGTAACTCGCTACCATCGACTTCCCCGTCGATGGTATCGACACTGCTTGGCTCCTCGCGGCTGTCTCTCTGTGACTGTGTCGATACTATAGATGGATGTCGATGGTATCGACAACTGTATATATGCATTTTTCCTGAAATTGCAAGACAAAGCCAAATCAGCCAAGCTAACATGTATCAATATGATTATTTATAATCGAAAAGATACAATATGCGAGATTTGATATAGAATGGAATTATAGACTAAAGTGGATGAATTATGCAATATTAACCACCAAAGTGAACTAATAAACACATAAAACACATGTAAAACAAGTCTATAAAAGCGACTCAAAATCATCACATCAAATACACACCTTAATAAATAATTATTTGAATAATTATTAAGATGAGTAAATGCATTAAATAACAAGTGAAATGACGACATATCTAGTTGCGTTCCCTAAACACTGTGAGTTTCCCCCGAGGGCCATACTAGGGAAATGAGAAATAGAAAGTCTATATCCATGTGGAATAGATCTGATTAAATGAAAATTGTAAAATGTCTAAAATATGATGATATGTGAAATTCTATTATACTTGTTCCAATCTCGTGTACCTGAGATGAGGACATGAGCCTCTTTAGCCAACCCTATGATGGACCAAGGTCTATTTTTGATATCTTAGGGTGACCGGATGAACCCTAAGATAGTGACACTGAGTCATTGAGATGAGAATCAGTCATGGTGAGTTCTACTTGGTGAGGTACAAACTAAGTAGTTTCAAGACAAATGGATAAAAGATAACAAGCCATGTAGAATATGAGTTGAATGTTTGTTACATGCCTTTTGTTGCTAGCTGATAAACCTACTATTGTTTAATATGTTTCTTGTTGAGGAATTTTATCATTCTTTTATGAAGATAATCTTGTTCCATATTCTTATTTTCTTGGTTGGGAATATGATCTTAGATATTGAAAAGTGGTTGATGTAGGGATTTAATATCCACTATGAATATGATTTCCATTTACTCATCATTTTAACAATCCTATTTGGTAGACATGTCTTCCTTGTACTTTAGATTCAGGACTACAATATGTGCTCTTTGTCCGGCTAGTGGGGTTTCACAAAGAAGATGTTTTTGTTATGTCTTCATTCTAGTTGTTTAGTCTTGTCTTGTTACTACTAAAATTGGATGGCCATTATGAAGTAATTAACATTGACAAATCTTTTCATAAACAAGCTCTTAAAGATGTTTTAAAGTTGGAGTTAGCCTAAGTGAAGACCTTATCTAATTGATTAAATTATTTTCAAAAACTAGAATAACTAAATGCTAAAATTATCTATTAGACCTAGAAATATCTAGAAGTTTCTTTTCGATTCAGTATACTTAATCTGGTGTTGATGCATGTAGTCACCTTGTGTAGGAGATATTCACTCATTGTGCTCTATATGAGTCTCATGGGTTTATTTCAAATATTTTAAGGTATAATTTCATCCAGTGGAGAGGCCGTGATAAGAATATGTAGATAGAATAATCTAGATTAGAATGTCTTTATACTCTCTCTTTTTGGGTGGGTATTATATCAAGTTTGTTATTTCATGTAAATGTAATAAATGTAAATTGAACTCAATATGAGAAATAATATTTAATATTTGTTTTAATAGTGTTGACAAGATGTGTGATAATTGAATATGTTATCCTTGATGATACATTGGTTTATGAGGTTTTTCTGAAGAAAAGAAAACAAAGAAAAATTTCCCCTACTTTTTTAGTATATTGTGTTACTCACATTTTTCTCGATTTAGTTGTTTTACTTCATAATCATGGTTTAGGTTCGGGGTTTATCTCTAGTAGTTGGCATTTATGATGATTAAAAACAGGTTATGACACTTGTATAACAAATAGTGAACCAGAACTTAATTTTTGGAGTTCAATTTATGATGTTCCCTTTTGTAAGGTGAAAACTTAAACTAGCTCCATTATGATGGGGAAAAACTCATCCTCAACATAGAGTTACTTCAATATAGATTTTCCCAAATCACTCTACCAAGGTGTTTGATAGGAGTTGACATGATATAACAGGAAAGAATTCTTCCCCCTCCTATGCCATAAGTAAATAGATGCATTTGGTATTCCCTTATGGGTAGTTGAAGAATTAGAAACTCCTGGTGGAATGAATATATGGTAAATAGTTGTGATAAGTTGACATGGTGGAAAAACACTGACTTGTTTCACATGTTGATTATGGCACCGTTTTTTGGATTTACATCGCAAAGCTTTCTTCGTTAAACTTATTCTCATTGTTATACAGTATGTACAAAAATAAAAGTTGTTTGGATTTATATTGATTGTTTGATGAACCAACCATACAATTTTCAATTAGTAAGAAACCCCTTTGGGAAGCACCCCTTTAGTGGTTCGATGAACTGTGAAACCCTCAACCTATGTATGGATCAATGGATAAGAAGAAACCCTATATACAATTGACTAAGTTGATCTACCCCATTTCACCCTTTTAAGTGACACCTTGGATTATAGTTAATCTTCTAAGGGGTGACATTTTTAATGCTAGTATAATAGGAGAGAATGTGACTTCAATATTGATTGAACTTAATTATGAATGCATTAGGTAATCCTTGGGTGAAATCTTAGAATAATGTTACATAAATATGATTACTGACTAATTATGAAAATTTCACCATTCTAAGTTGGATACTATGGACATTATTAGATAGCATAATTAATTTGATTTGATCATTTGTACTAAGGTAAGTTATTGCTTTGTGTGAAGTCAATTGGGTGATAGTATAAAGATATCATTTAGGGAGGTAAATAATTTAGTAACCTGACATATCAAACTTTGACCTTCATGCCTTGTGTACTAACTAGATGTAAGGGTAAATGTATCGATATATTTACTATATAAACTAAGTTAAATATTCTAAAAAATGTTAAACTTAATGCATTTACATATTGGCCCCACATAGTAACAAATAAGCTCAAGTATTGGACAACTTAGTACACACTAATAGTAGTACGGTCCAATGTGAATGTATAGTAAAGGTGTGAACTAGGATTATAATGGTTAGTTTTGTCTAGTTACATATAACACACCATAATGTTGTGATGTAGAGAGTAAAATGTGTAGCTAATTAAACCCTAATGTGACACCTTACCGAATAAGTTACTTATAATGTTTTAGTCATGAGAAACAAAGTAAACAACCTCCTTGTTGAATCGTGTAACATTACATATATTAATGGGTACCAAAAATGTAATCTAGTTGATGTAAGCATAAAAGGAGGGTAGGTATTGACATATTTCGAGGATGAAAACTCTTTTTAGGGGTAGAGTCTTGTAACATACCCACATTTATGTAGGGAAATATGGTGACAAAGATGGCAGGAAACAAAATTTATTTCCATATTCCCATAACCAACAAATCACGTCAACAACTATGAAATAGGAAGAATGGTTCAAGGCATATACATGGTCCTGGAGCAAGTCTAGAAACAATCCTTGCAGAGGTGTGCTTCTTTCACAATCAGCACATGGACTGTTTCTGATGGCATCCTTCTGGTGTAATGACCACAAATAGCAGTTTTATAGTGCCCTCCTATAATGGGAATAAAATCTTCCACACCTCTATATAGTCCACACAGGCCATCATGAACATCATGTCACACTTCCAGAGCCGACTGGAAGGAATTGTTCTTTTGTTGTCAACGTACTAACACTGACTTCCTTTCCCCTTGTTGTCTCTCCCTTTCTTGGGAAAGGCTTCTCATGCTCTCACATTACCATAACATTGAGAAAAGGTGTATTTAGATCCTTGGCCACCCCCTCCTTATATAGGAGTGGATGGGCTAGAGTTTCCAAAAACTAGGGGATACAAAAGGATATATCTTATGGTTTTATGAGCACTGTGCGTGGAGTGCAATAACATTGGCTTTTAATGGGATGATTAATGGACATCATTACACATGTCATTAGTCGTTTGACCCAACCAAACTGATCGTTTCACATCCAGTCACTCGATTTGAACATTCTAATCATTCGACCCAGTATTTTGAACATCCACTAGGAATAATGTCCAGTCGGTCGGTTGGACACTCCAATCGGTCAACTGGCTAGTTCCATCAACTAGTATTAAAAGTTGTCTAGTCATCCGACTAGACATTCCATTTTTCAACTGGCACATCAATTGATCGACTGGACATTCCAGTTGATCGAATCATAGGCAATGTTTTTTAATTTGATTACCTAAATACTTTTAGTAACCAAGTTAAATCTTATCCATGAGTAAACTCATATTGCAAGTGCATCCTATCTGTGTGACCCTATAGGTTACATTGTTAGTGAATGTTCATAACCAGATTATGACATCACAAGCAATAAGCAGTATCTAGCAACACTTTGTTGCTACCCAAGTAATTAGAAAGTCGGAGAACAACTTCAACCTAGAATTCATGATCAATGTTACCATGATTATATAGTTCCTTTGTCTCTGATATCAAGATTGAATATGACGCATGGAATCATCATCCTCTTAACATTTGATCTATGTTCCTTGAACTAGAGCAGACTGTATGAGATGCATGTGAGATCACATATCACATATTGACTCACATGAGTATATCCATACATTTCTCAGTCTCTCTTATCAACTGTCTAGAATATCAACTCACGTAGGTGGGTCACAACATATCCGAGCACCACCTTTATGCCATACCTTATTCAAAGTCATGTTGGATGGTGGCAAAGTTCATCAAATGACATGTGATGAGTGTAGTGACTTTAGGTCCAAGAACCAAAATCACCACTATCACTTTAAGAGTTGATTCTGACTACCATTCCATGCTTTTCATGTATCACTCTCAAGGTGGGTTTGTCTGGTACACTGTTCCCTAACACATACCTATGTGTTTGACTTGATATCCAATATCATGACTAATGAGAATTTGTCATCAATTAACAAACATTCTATGCTTATGTATTATTTTTTTCTATTTTTCTTCTACAATAATATCCAACTACAGACATAGTAAGAATTTATGTACTCTTATCATACATATGATCTCATTATTTAGGTCCTTAACCTGAATACATATGCCATTGAGTAACATCATTGTTTAAATATCTATCATGTTACTATCATCATATCATGACTAAGACAAATATAACAGATGGAATTACCTTTGTTATTATCAAATCAATTACATGATGCCCTAATACATACACCATATGATTAGTTCTATGGGCATGCATACCAACAGACTCCCATTTACACTTAGAGCCAATCACCCCTGAATCTTATTCCAAGTCATATTAACATGATCACCATGATTCTGCTCTGCAAGGTCTTTTGTCAGTGGGTCAAAAACATTTACTTCTAGTCGATATTTTACAAATCTTCACATCTCCTCATTGTATGATATCTCGTATGAGATGAAATTGCCGTGTATTCTATTAGGTTCCCTTAGCCTATCCAATAGCTTCATTGATATTAAAATATTTCTATTGTGTTATCAATGGTTGAAACCTCTCCAAGTTCATATAGCAGACTCCTTGATCCATACAATATCCAATAAGGATTGATTGAAATTGAGTTTTTTAGATAATGCAATTAGCTTTAGAATCACTACATCTAGGTTCATAGATCCTAGAAATAGAAACACATGTATTTAGCTATTGGTTCTTTTACAATGTTTTGGTTATCCTTGTTACAAATGCCTTGAATGTTCCAGGTCATCACAATCATGTATCAAGTTCAAGAAGTGTTGATGAACCCATTTCCCGTGCTTAATCTTCTACTTCTTGCAAGAGTGTTTGTTTCCCTCTCTTCTTGGTAGAAGGTCTACTAGTTTCTCCCAGTGGGATTACCTTATGGTTGTGTAGGTGAATGCCAAAAAAATTGTTACCATTTTCTATGTGTAGATTCGATGAACTCCCTCCTCCATTAGTAGAGCCATATATAAGTTTAATGTTAGAAAGGGACAGTCATCAAATTTAGCATATCTCTGTAACATGCTTCTTTTATATGATTCTTTGTTGATGTGGGATTTTGAAGGAGTGCCCATCTTCATACTATCTGAACTCCATTTGATATTTGCCAAAATTCTTATCGTATTGAAGAGATTACATCTAATACTTTGATATCTTTATTAGGTATTATGCATATGATGACCACTTTTACCATTTCAAGGAATATAAAACTATATAAGAAAAACAAGTGTCTGTAGAAGGGGTTGAATGCAATTTATTTATTATTTATTATGATTACAAGCTGATCATGTGTGTGTAGACTACACTTTTTTTCTTACCTTTTAAAATTATATTATATAAGAAGACTCATCTATACTATATAAGAAAGCTTGCAGAATGGGCTAAGTACAATTTTCTTAATTATTTTTTGAAATTATAAGCCGGTCTCCGTGTGTATACACTACACTTTTTTCTTTACTTTTCAATTTTTTTTATATTTTGTTGATTGATGAAAGAAAAGAAATATCAAATGACAAAGTTGAATTATGATGGTATGTATTGGAATCTAATAGATTTAGGAGTAGTAGAAGTAAAATTAATATATGCATTACAATTTTAGCAAATCTAGAATTGTGAATGGTGGAGTCAAGTTGGATGGAATGTATGCATTGATATATGATAAATTTCATTACTTGACTTCTATTATTCAAAATGAGGGTGAGGTCTAAGATGATGTTTATTATAGGATTAAAACAAGATGGTTAAGTGGAGGAGTGCAACTGGAGTAATGTGTGACTAGAAGATCCCTCTCAGATTAAAAGCAAGTATTATATAATAGCTATAAAATCAACCTTGCTATATGGGAGTGCATGTTGGGCCATGAAGAAATAGAGTCTCAACAAGATGATTGTATCTGAAATGTATATGATGAAGTGCATGTGTGTAAAGACAAGAAAATATCGTTTGAGGAATGAATTTATTAGGAACAAAGTGGGGGTGGTGGTCATCAAGGACAAGTTGGGTGAAGGTCGTCTAAGATGGTATGACATCTGCAGTGCAGACCGACAAATGCACCTATTCAAAGTAAGGCTATTGAATCAAACATAATTAAAAGAAGCAAAGGCAAACCTAAATTAACTTGGGAAGAGCTTATAAATAGTGATTGTAAATATTTAGATCTTGATTAGAGTATGGCCCCTAACAGAGTTGATAAAGAAGGATCTATGTAGCCGACCCAAATATGGTTGGGATTGAGGCTTCGATGATGTTGATGATAAGAAGACTCATCTATACTATATAAGAAAGCATGTGGAGGGGGCTGAATGAAATTTCTTTATTGTTTTTTGGAATTACAACATGGTCCCTCTGTTGTACACTACACTTTTTTCTTTAATTTTTTAGAATTACATATTGGATAAGAAGACTCATCTGTATTTTGTAAGAAAGCTGTCTGAGGGGGATGAATGCAAATTTTCTCCATTATTTTGTCTGTGTGTCATTGTACCTTTTCTTTACTTTATGAAACTATATATTGTATAAGAACAATCATCTATAATGTATAAGAGAACCCACCAAGGGGGCTGAATGCAATTTTTTTTTCCATTATCATTTAGAATTACATACAATTTCTTGTGTGTACACTATACCTTTTTTACTTTTTGAAATTATACATCATATAAGAAGACTCATGTATGCTATATAAGAAAGCCCTCAGAGGGGTTGAATATAATTTTTTACATTACTTTTTGAAATTACAAATTGGTCTCTATGTGTACACAATCCACTTTTTTTCTTTAATTATTAAAATTGTATATTGTATAAGAAGACTCATCTATACTATATGAAAAAGTCTGTGAACGAGGCTTAATGCAACTTTCTCTATTATTTTTTAGAATCACAAACTGGTCCCTATGTGTATACTACATTTTGTTTTACTTTTCTAAATTATATATTGCATAAGAAGACTCATCTATACTATATAAGAAAGCCCATGGAAGAGGCTGAATGTAATTTTCTCCATTACCTTTTGGATTTACAAACTAGTCAATGTAAGTGTACACTACATCTTTTGTTTTCCTTTTTAATTTATTTATATACAAAAAGACTCATCTATACTATATAAGAAAGCCATCAGAGGGGGTTGATTACAATTTTCTCCATTATTTTTTGGAATTACAAATTGGTCCTTGTGTGTGCACTACACTTTTTCTTTACTTTTCAAAATTATCTATACTACTATAAAAAGAGCGAGTTTGATGCTGCACTCTCCTTGATTCACTCTCTTCTCTCATTTTTTCAAGAAATTTTGCCCTACAAATATTTATTTTCACAGTCTCCTATTAACTTTTATTATCTTTAATTCTATATTTCTCTCTCCATCCCACGGTTCCTAGATTCTATCCTTTCAAACAACAAACACAAATATCTTTTACCGTAGGGACCCTTTCACAAATGAGTCATCTCCCCGCACATTTCCAACAAATTTTATATGTCACGTGCATGTGCACGTGTGCGTTCACTAGTATATTAAATAAGAAGACTCATGGAAGGATCTAAATGCTTTTTCCAAATTTTTTTATTACAAATTAGAATCTGGTGTGTAGAATGTTTTTCTAATTTTTAGAATTATGAATTAATCTTTCTATGTTATAACAAAGCTATATTTTTTTTCATAAGAAAGTCCACAAAGGCGGTTAAATGTTTTTGTTCCACATTTTTTTGAAATTAAAACTTCAATTTCATCCTTGCTTTTAGAACTATATACTATATAACAAAATCCATAGAAGGATCTAAATAGAAAATTTCCATGTTTTCTTAACTAAAAATTAGTCGTTGTATGTATGTAAAACATAATATATATTTGCCTTCTAAAATTGTGAGTGATCTTTTTCTATTCTAATACAATTGCATGTACAACCATAATGTCTTAAAATCCATACAACACACATTCTTATGGGAGATATTGTACATAATGTTTTTTTTTATATTTTCAAATTGTGAAGTAGTCATGTTATTCTAATAAGGTGCTGTGTGACAGATTTGACTTTTAGAAAAATGTGTGGAGGAAGTTGGATGCAATATTCATCTTTGTTTTCTTGAGTTATTATTGGTCCTACTTTATTTGTATGCATAACTATATTTATTTATGAAAGTATACCCTTCATACTAGTTTTGGCAAGCATGTGTCCATTTTATTTTTTTAAATAGATTGCAAACAATGTATCGTAAATTCTAAATCCTAAATCCTAAATCCAAAATACTAAACCCATGTCTCTCTGTCACATACACATCTTGTGTAATAGATTTGGATCTTAGTGGGTTTGGATCAGCCTAGATAACAATAAAATATTTCTAGACATTTATTTAGATGCATATTTACTAATAGAGTTTTAAAAAGTGTACCAACTGATACATGTAACTTATATGTAACATTTATAAAACTACTAAGCTTATAACTTATTGATTAGTACAACCATTTAGGTGAAATAATATTATGTTGATTGCAAGAGTTTAAAATCATGATCATATCTTAAAATTTTTAAAAGATCAAATAAAGACCAATCTAATCCTTTTTAGAATATACTAATTTACCATTGATAAAAAAAGACACTTTTCTAAATAATGGTCCATGATTTGGTCACGATGTTTCTAAAATAAATCTAATAAAATAATATACATCCCATATATACAACTAGATTAGGTTGTGGATTATTATATATATGTTCAATATCAAATGGATTCATATATTGTAAATGTGCTTTCCTCTATTTCTCTTTTAGCCTTAATAACATGACTTGTCAAATATATTCCAATTTAAAAAGACTATTTATTAATATATCCTACACATATACATGTTATATATGCATAATGTTATATTTTTATATATAAATAATGAATAGATACATGGTATATGTCTGTAATGCTATATATATATATATATATATATATATATATATATATATAGAGAGAGAGAGAGAGAGAGAGAGAGAGTCGGGCTAGTGTACACTCGAGTGTACCGGAGGCACCGTACACCGCAGTCATTTTTGAAGATGCAATAAATTTATGAAAAATCTAAACCGTTGATCTTCTTCATTATCATAACAACATACTATATAATAAATTTTAGCTCATTTGGACACTTATAGGTCGTGCATCTAAATGAGGCAAAAATCATGTATTTCAAATTAGTTTTGTGAGTTGATTTTGTTGTCCTTGGATGAGTGACTTACACTCATCCAAATGAATTCAAATTTTGTATGTGACCTATTATTATTGTAACCATGAAGATCAATGGATTAGATTTTGGGAAAACATGGTCTAGATAGGCAAACACCATTGGGGTGTACAGCGTGATCTATACACTCGAGTGTATTCTAGCCTAACTCTCTCTCTCTCTCTCTCTCTCTCTCTATATATATATATATATATATATATATATATATATATATATATATAACAAATCTAGATATTTGAGTTTTTGACTTTGGACTTATCTGAAAACCTCTAGAGGGGGGGTGAATAGAGTTTTATAGAGATTTTAAAATAATTTAAACTCAAGCAACCACAAAGAAAGATTGGACAAAGAGACACAAGGGTTTAGAGTGGTTCCTAGCCTTAGCAAATACTAAGGTAGTCAGTCCACTACCCGGTTGCTTACCCAACCGGGATTTGAAAAGAAATTATTTTATTACCTCGCAAGGATTTTACATAAAATACATTTCTTTTCCCTAAACCCTTCAAGCAGCCTTCACCTAGAAGTAATTTCCCAACTCGAAGCAGCCTTCCCTTGAAGTAGATGCATCAACACCCGTTGCACCAGCCTTCTGAAGTAGCTTCCCGTGCGATAGCCTTCTTGAAGTAGCTTGAAGTCCCCTTCTCCACCTGAGAAGTCCACCCTCTCCAATCCGCAGCCTCCAACCCTAGGAGTAGCAAGGAGAGTACAGGGAATAAATAGGAACAAGAAAGAAATACAGAAATTACAATACCGTTGTAAGCACAAGGCTTGATTTTCCTATATCAAGCGTTTGGATCTCCCAACCAAGATATATAGCAATGTGATTATTATGTGTAGGAGATCCTAGTCTATAGGACACGAAATGGTAGCAATATGAATGTGTAACAAGTGTGGGAATTGCACTATTGCTCTAAACAGATTGCCAATGTAGTGTATGCTCAAAGATTGCACAATTGAGTATGTGAGTGACTGCTAGTGTCCTATGGCTTGTCCTATTTATAGGAATGACCTAAGTATGCTTAAGGACGTTCTAGACAACTTCTAGGGGGTTCCTAGTGCTTAACTAGCCGTTAGGAATAAGTTAGGTGCATTAGCAACGGCTAGTTAATTAATTCTGCAGTTGCTGTCAGAGACCATCTCGGTCGAGGACTTGTCGACCGAGATGCCCGGTCGGTCGAGGATTTTTCGACCGACAGGCTCTCTGGGTTAACGTTTATTTGCAACTGTCAACTGATGTGTCTAACGACTACTTTTGGTCAATCTCGGTCGAGAAGTTTGTCGACCGAGAGTGTCTCGGTCGAGGAGTGTGGTCGACCGAGATTGACTCTGTTTTCAATCTTTCAATTAAGATACTAAGTGAGTGCATGAGTGTGCATTATGTGATCCTATTAGAAGGAGATGTCCTAACTAAGTGTAGTGTTTAGCTAGGGAGATCTAACGCTTGATTTACATGAAGTCTAAGTACTTGTACATTATATATTTGTACAAGTTTACATATGATTACATTGCATGACATTTATAAATATTCAAGCGTAAGGATTCCCTAGAACTTTGTCATCACCTTGTTCCTGCACACTTAAGTAGCTCGTTAGATTAATAAGAATGAAATGTTTGTCATCATCGAAACAAAGGGATTTATCATAATATCCAATTTATCCAACAATCTCCCCCTTTTTGAAGATGACAAACATTTCCTAAATATGAAATAAGGAAATATAAAGTATATGAGTTTCATACCTGAAAATTTACCTTTTGTAGCCATTTATGTTTTTCAAGTAAGTGCTGGCCAAGATGTGATGAAACTCTTTTATATATTTTTATATTCTTTCTCCCCCTTTGTCATTTCAAAAAGATATCCAAAGTTGAATGTTTTATTTTTTCTTCTCCCCCTTAATATAATGCTCCCCCTTAATTAGATATCCTATTAGGAACATTGATTTTTATCTAATTTATCCATAAGTTGTTTCTCAATCATTCGCAAAGGATGTGAAGCCTTGAAATGAAACGAGATACCTTTAAGCATATGATGAAATGTATATGGATTTCTCATATATCAAAGGATGTTAAGCCCTAGATTAAATGAGAATCCTCTAAGCTTAGAGTACCTAAAAATGTCTCCATCCAAATGCAAGGGATGTTAAGCCCCATTTTGGATAGAGAGTTCCTTCAAGTACAAGATACCAATTTCAATAAATTCATAACTTTCTTGAAAATATTCAGTTATACATAGTGATTTCAAAGTTTTTGTAAGCTTCTTTTAAACAATTATCAAAGTTTTAATGATCTCCCCCTTTTTCTTATGCTTTGCTCCCCCTTCGATAGATATCTCAAATGAAAGTTTGAATACTCAGCAAATACATAAAATGTCCAAGATTTTAACAAAGATGTATGCAATTTTGTCAATCTGGAAAAACAGAAACCCAGTCGGTCGACAGTTGCTCGACCGACAATGTTCTCGGTCGACCAGTTGCTCGACCGAGAATGTTTCTGGAGAACTATTTTATTATTTGAAAATTTAATTTTAATTTGTAATAGTTGCCTGTTTTAATTATTATTATTCCCTTATTTGTTATGCTCTACAATAATGAACTGATAACCCATATTTTGAAGATATCATCATAAGCCAAACAAATAACCATGTGAATCAAATAAAAAAGGGCAAATTTCATTCAATAGCATGAAGAAGATTACAATCATATAGAATACAACTATTACAACACCAACACTTCACAGGAAAGATTTAAGAATTACATCAATGTCCGGATCTTTCCCAAGAAATGGCTCGGCTCCATAGTATTGGACCAGAGTTTTCCAATCCAAAGCACCAGTTGTAGTCAACGCATATGCTTCCAGGAAAGTGGGAACTCGGTCAAAACGGAAGTGAGCAGCTATGTCTTGCAATTGTATGGAAGAAAATTGAGTATGTGCAAGATCCATTGATGGTGAAGGTGGAGGTTGATAGTAGTTGTATGAGGGGTTAAATGGGTCGAGCATGCCAGGGTTTAAAGAATGTGGATATTCATCGGTTTGGTTAGGAGAAAGGTTTTGCATTCTTTGATTTAAGTATGACATGGCATGGTGATTGTAGTTTAATTGTCTACTAAGATGGTATTGGGAGCCAGCAATATAAGTAAGGGTATTTTGGATGGGATCAATGGAAAGGTTAGTAGGAGGAGGGGGTGGTATATCCTGATGTGATGACTCTCCTTCTACTCTTGCCCTTTTATGGCCAAAGTCAATTCCCATCTTCTCTACGGTGTTCTTACTTATCTTTGGTGGTCTACGCTCCCAAATGTATCCCATATCTTCAATGTTTGACTTAAGAAAATGTTGAGTAATCTGGCACACAAAATCGGCATATGGTGGATTGCCAGAAAACTCAAGCATATTTTTAAGTATTATGCGAATGAAGTTGATGGGAATTTCTTTTATGATAGCATAAATTAGACACATACGGAAGATAGGAACCTCAGATTTATTGGCTCGTGGATGTATGTTGGTGGAGACAATGAGGTTTACTATTCTACATGCCGGTTTTAGGTTTATTGCATAATAGGTTCCCCTATCTTCATGACAAGTGGTATTGGCTTGAAATATGGCTCTTTTTATATCACTAAGACTAGTGGTGTGGTCATCATGGGAAAATAGATTTATTGGATTGCCGGTGGAGAGGTCAAGGAAATCTTGATATTCATCTATATCAATTTCAAGCATGTCAAGAATATCCCCTTCGGAAAATTTAAAACTATGCCCATTGACCATGGTATAGAAGAAAGTGGTGTCATTTTCGGTGTGGGATAGAAGATTGGCATAGAACTCGTTGACTACCTTAATGGAGTAGGAAGGAAAGAATGGATTGATGAAGTCCTTCAGCTTTTGTACTCCAAAGAGATGCTCCAGGTCTACGATGTTGATGAAGTCCATCACTTCGACCGGACGTCGGGGAAGAGGAGCTTTAGAGGAAAGCCGAAAGTATCTATCTCCAGCATCTCCGTCGACGAAAGCTATGTCATTGATGATCGTCAGTGGCGGAGTTGCTTCCCTCTCTTCTCTTCTTTTTCTTCCAGCAACTTTCTTCTTCCCACGAACAGTTGATGATGAGGCCATTGTGTTTCTTGAGAGTGGAGAAGAAGCAAGGAAGATTTGAGGGTAAGAGTGCTGAAGGATTGCACGAAATTGCACTAGAGATGGACTATCGAAGCAAGGAAATGCAAGTGTGAGTAAGTGGCTCGTTTTTGCACTTATTTATAGAATTCCAGCGACCCGGTCGGTCGACGACTCGTCGACCGAGCGTCCGCAACGGTCGAGTTGCAGACGCGCCACTTGGTCCTCCAACGGTAAAGAAAACGGTCATAACGGTAGGGTCGCAACGGTCATATCCAACGGCTATTTCTCGGTCGAGCGCTTGTCGACCGACATTGTCTCGGTCGAGCACTCGTCGACCGACAGTTTGTCTGATACTGAGTCTGTTTAGAATTTGTCGGTCGAGTGAGGTGGGCTGACCGAGTGGTTCTCGGTCGAGCATTTGTCGACCGACTAACTTACTGAGTTCAATTTTTGGCTGAATTTTAATGCAAATCATAGAACATTTTTGTAGAGCATATGTATATTCCAAGGGAGTAATAATATTTAAGGCTTCTAATTACCACAAATGATTTGACGTTTTGATTTAAAAATATGCTAAGATTAAGTTCAATAAAATAATGTTCAAATAAACAATTTTTATCAAAGTTTATTTTAGGTCGCCCTTGATTACGACCATAGCGCCCCTTGGTCAAATTTTATTTTAACCAAGAGGCATATTCTGCAGGTTTCCAGTATGAATTATTCATATGCGAAGTATGAGTTCTGCAGATAGCTTGCAAATATCAATTTGAGACACATGAGAGCTTAATAAGGACATCAAATATGGTGAAGCATATTCAAGAATAATATCCATTTATGAATTTAAGATTACTTTGGATAGACTAAAATATAAAAGCACACAAAAATTTATTTGAAACATTTTATTCATTGCAAGTATTTCTGAAAAAAAATGTGCAATAAAAGAATGATTAAATAGAATCTTTCAAGAATAATCTTTCAAGAATCTTTCAAGAATAATTTTCACATAAAATGTAAAGATTTACAGCAGTTTGAGATAAACGTATGTGTATCAAGGTGCTATTAAATCTTTAATTTTTGATTTTGTTATCCCTAAATGTTAAGTTGAGATAGACATAAGGATATACAAATTAAGGTCTATGGTCATATCTCAACTTAGTCGAACCTATTTAATTTGGGATTTTTGGAACCCATACCATTTTGACATGCTTTTTCTTGTATGGGCATGAAAAAGAATAATGTCCAAGGCGTGAGCAATAATGACAACAAATTGAATCAACCTCAAGCCTTTTTCTATGGTTTTGATTTAGGTTATTCTTGGGTATATACATTTTTGTGCCTCTAGGTATATAAGCAGATTGACTCGCTTGTGTACTTCTAGGTTGTTGATGGGATTTCTCATTAGGCTTATAACCTAGTCCTCTTCTCCCTATTTGATGATAGGAATTTTCTAGTATATTATCAAGGATTCCATTGTTGCTTAACTTACTAACTTTTTGTTGCAACTTAACGATCTCATCCATTCTTTTCTTGATATCTAATTTTGCTTGATCTAGATTGGATGACAACATATTTCTTTCTTTCACTATATTGTCATAATCTACATGGGTGCACAATATAGGTTGTTTTTTAATATCATTTAACTTTGCAAGCAATTCAGTCTTTTCTTGACATAGAAGATCATAGTTAGTCTCTAGAGTGAAAATTTTCACTTCACTATTACTCAGAGATGATTTCAAAGTACGATTGTCAGACATAATGCTATCTTTTTCAAAACCAAGAGTATTCAATTTAGCATATAAATCATCATTTTCGGATGTAAGCTCAAGAAGTCTAGCATTTAGATCATCATTTTCTTTATTTGATTTCTTTAATTTCTTTTTGTATTCAACATATTTGTTATGTGTTTCTTCAATAATAGCAACTAACTCCTCCTTGGGTAAATCAAGCAAGCTTACCTCTTCTTCTTCTTCCTCACTTATTGTAGCAACGAAACACTCTTTATGTGCATCTCCTTTCTTTGACCTCCATGGACATTTAGACGTAGAGTGCTTTGTTCCTAAGCACCAATTGCAACTTGTCGAACTTTGGTCCATGCTCCTTTTCTTTGTGGTTGTAGTCACCTCCTCCCTTTATCTCTTCAAGACCTTGTTAGGGCTCCTTGAAGCCTGCTCTGATACCAATTGAAAACCTCTAGAGGGGGGGTGAATAGAGTTTTATAGAGATTTTAAAATAATTTAAACTCAAGCAACCACAAAGAAAGATTGGACAAAGAGACACAAGGGTTTAGAGTGGTTCCTAGCCTTAGCAAATACTAAGGTAGTCAGTCCACTACCCGGTTGCTTACCCAACCGGGATTTGAAAAGAAATTATTTTATTACCTCGCAAGGATTTTACATAAAATACATTTCTTTTCCCTAAACCCTTCAAGCAGCCTTCACCTAGAAGTAATCGCCCAACTCGAAGCAGCCTTCCCTTGAAGTAGATGCATCAACACCCGTTGCACCAGCCTTCTGAAGTAGCTTCCCGTGCGATAGCCTTCTTGAAGTAGGTTGAAGTCCCCTTCTCCACCTGAGAAGTCCACCCTCTCCAATCCGCAGCCTCCAACCCTAGGAGTAGCAAGGAGAGTACAGGGAATAAATAGGAACAAGAAAGAAATACAGAAATTACAATACCGTTGTAAGCACAAGGCTTGATTTTCCTATATCAAGCGTTTGGATCTCCCAACCAAGATATATAGCAATGTGATTATTATGTGTAGGAGATCCTAGTCTATAGGACACGAAATGGTAGCAATATGAATGTGTAACAAGTGTGGGAATTGCACTATTGCTCTAAATAGATTGCCAATGTAGTGTATGCTCAAAGATTGCACAATTGAGTATGTGAGTGACTGCTAGTGTCCTATGGCTTGTCCTATTTATAGGAATGACCTAAGTATGCTTAAGGACGTTCTAGACAACTTCTAGAGGGTTCCTAGTGCTTAACTAGCCGTTAGGAATAAGTTAGGTGCATTAGCAACGGCTAGTTAATTAATTCTGCAGTTGCTGTCAGAGACCATCTCGGTCGAGGACTTGTCGACCGAGATGCCCGGTCGGTCGAGGATTTTTCGACCGACAGGCTCTCTGGGTTAACGTTTATTTGCAACTGTCAACTGCTGTGTCTAACGACTACTTTTGGTCAATCTCGGTCGAGAAGTTTGTCGACCGAGAGTGTCTCGGTCGAGGAGTGTGGTCGACCGAGATTGACTCTGTTTTCAATCTTTCAATTAAGATACTAAGTGAGTGCATGAGTGTGCATTATGTGATCCTATTAGAAGGAGATGTCCTAACTAAGTGTAGTGTTTAGCTAGGGAGATCTAACGCTTGATTTACATGAAGTCTAAGTACTTGTACATTATATATTTGTACAAGTTTACATATGATTACATTGCATGACATTTATAAATATTCAAGCGTAAGGATTCCCTAGAACTTTGTCATCACCTTGTTCCTGCACACTTAAGTAGCTCGTTAGATTAATAAGAATGAAATGTTTGTCATCATCGAAACAAAGGGATTTATCATAATATCCAATTTATCCAACAATCTCCCCCTTTTTGAAGATGACAAACATTTCCTAAATATGAAATAAGGAAATATAAAGTATATGAGTTTCATACCTGAAAATTTACCTTTTGTAGCCATTTATGTTTTTCAAGTAAGTGCTGGCCAAGATGTGATGAAACTCTTTTATATATTTTTATATTCTTTCTCCCCCTTTGTCATTTCAAAAAGATATCCAAAGTTGAATGTTTTATTTTTTCTTCTCCCCCTTAATATAATGCTCCCCCTTAATTAGATATCCTATTAGGAACATTGATTTTTATCTAATTTATCCATAAGTTGTTTCTCAATCATTCGCAAAGGATGTGAAGCCTTGAAATGAAACGAGATACCTTTAAGCATATGATGAAATGTATATGGATTTCTCATATATCAAAGGATGTTAAGCCCTAGATTAAATGAGAATCCTCTAAGCTTAGAGTACCTAAAAATGTCTCCATCCAAATGCAAGGGATGTTAAGCCCCATTTTGGATAGAGAGTTCCTTCAAGTACAAGATACCAATTTCAATAAATTCATAACTTTCTTGAAAATATTCAGTTATACATAGTGATTTCAAAGTTTTTGTAAGCTTCTTTTAAACAATTATCAAAGTTTTAATGATCTCCCCCTTTTTCTTATGCTTTGCTCCCCCTTCGATAGATATCTCAAATGAAAGTTTGAATACTCAGCAAATACATAAAATGTCCAAGATTTTAACAAAGATGTATGCAATTTTGTCAATCTGGAAAAACAGAAACCCAGTCGGTCGACAGTTGCTCGACCGACAATGTTCTCGGTCGACCAGTTGCTCGACCGAGAATGTTTCTGGAGAACTATTTTGTTATTTGAAAATTTAATTTTAATTTGTAATAGTTGCCTGTTTTAATTATTATTATTCCCTTATTTGTTATGCTCTACAATAATGAACTGATAACCCATATTTTGAAGATATCATCATAAGCCAAACAAATAACCATGTGAATCAAATAAAAAAGGGCAAATTTCATTCAATAGCATGAAGAAGATTACAATCATATAGAATACAACTATTACAACACCAACACTTCACAGGAAAGATTTAAGAATTACATCAATGTCCGGATCTTTCCCAAGAAATGGCTCGGCTCCATAGTATTGGACCAGAGTTTTCCAATCCAAAGCACCAGTTGTAGTCAACGCATATGCTTCCAGGAAAGTGGGAACTCGGTCAAAACGGAAGTGAGCAGCTATGTCTTGCAATTGTATGGAAGAAAATTGAGTATGTGCAAGATCCATTGATGGTGAAGGTGGAGGTTGATAGTAGTTGTATGAGGGGTTAAATGGGTCGAGCATGCCAGGGTTTAAAGAATGCGGATATTCATCGGTTTGGTTAGGAGAAAGGTTTTGCATTCTTTGATTTAAGTATGACATGGCATGGTGATTGTAGTTTAATTGTCTACTAAGATGGTATTGGGAGCCAGCAATATAAGTAAGGGTATTTTGGATGGGATCAATGGAAAGGTTAGTAGGAGGAGGGGGTGGTATATCCTGATGTGATGACTCTCCTTCTACTCTTGCCCTTTTATGGCCAAAGTCAATTCCCATCTTCTCTACGGTGTTCTTACTTATCTTTGGTGGTCTACGCTCCCAAATGTATCCCATATCTTCAATGTTTGACTTAAGAAAATGTTGAGTAATCTGGCACACAAAATCGGCATATGGTGGATTGCCAGAAAACTCAAGCATATTTTTAAGTATTATGCGAATGAAGTTGATGGGAATTTCTTTTATGATAGCATAAATTAGACACATACGGAAGATAGGAACCTCAGATTTATTGGCTCGTGGATGTATGTTGGTGGAGACAATGAGGTTTACTATTCTACATGCCGGTTTTAGGTTTATTGCATAATAGGTTCCCCTATCTTCATGACAAGTGGTATTGGCTTGAAATATGGCTCTTTTTATATCACTAAGACTAGTGGTGTGGTCATCATGGGAAAATAGATTTATTGGATTGCCGGTGGAGAGGTCAAGGAAATCTTGATATTCATCTATATCAATTTCAAGCATGTCAAGAATATCCCCTTCGGAAAATTTAAAACTATGCCCATTGACCATGGTATAGAAGAAAGTGGTGTCATTTTCGGTGTGGGATAGAAGATTGGCATAGAACTCGTTGACTACCTTAATGGAGTAGGAAGGAAAGAATGGATTGATGAAGTCCTTCAGCTTTTGTACTCCAAAGAGATGCTCCAGGTCTACGATGTTGATGAAGTCCATCACTTCGACCGGACGTCGGGGAAGAGGAGCTTTAGAGGAAAGCCGAAAGTATCTATCTCCAGCATCTCCGTCGACGAAAGCTATGTCATTGATGATCGTCAGTGGCGGAGTTGCTTCCCTCTCTTCTCTTCTTTTTCTTCCAGCAACTTTCTTCTTCCCACGAACAGTTGATGATGAGGCCATTGTGTTTCTTGAGAGTGGAGAAGAAGCAAGGAAGATTTGAGGGTAAGAGTGCTGAAGGATTGCACGAAATTGCACTAGAGATGGACTATCGAAGCAAGGAAATGCAAGTGTGAGTAAGTGGCTCGTTTTTGCACTTATTTATAGAATTCCAGCGACCCGGTCGGTCGACGACTCGTCGACCGAGCGTCCGCAACGGTCGAGTTGCAGACGCGCCACTTGGTCCTCCAACGGTAAAGAAAACGGTCATAACGGTAGGGTCGCAACGGTCATATCCAACGGCTATTTCTCGGTCGAGCGCTTGTCGACCGACATTGTCTCGGTCGAGCACTCGTCGACCGACAGTTTGTCTGATACTGAGTCTGTTTAGAATTTGTCGGTCGAGTGAGGTGGGCTGACCGAGTGGTTCTCGGTCGAGCATTTGTCGACCGACTAACTTACTGAGTTCAATTTTTGGCTGAATTTTAATGCAAATCATAGAACATTTTTGTAGAGCATATGTATATTCCAAGGGAGTAATAATATTTAAGGCTTCTAATTACCACAAATGATTTGACGTTTTGATTTAAAAATATGCTAAGATTAAGTTCAATAAAATAATGTTCAAATAAACAATTTTTATCAAAGTTTATTTTAGGTCGCCCTTGATTACGACCATAGCGCCCCTTGGTCAAATTTTATTTTAACCAAGAGGCATATTCTGCAGGTTTCCAGTATGAATTATTCATATGCGAAGTATGAGTTCTGCAGATAGCTTGCAAATATCAATTTGAGACACATGAGAGCTTAATAAGGACATCAAATATGGTGAAGCATATTCAAGAATAATATCCATTTATGAATTTAAGATTACTTTGGATAGACTAAAATATAAAAGCACACAAAAATTTATTTGAAACATTTTATTCATTGCAAGTATTTCTGAAAAAAAATGTGCAATAAAAGAATGATTAAATAGAATCTTTCAAGAATAATCTTTCAAGAATCTTTCAAGAATAATTTTCACATAAAATGTAAAGATTTACAGCAGTTTGAGATAAACGTATGTGTATCAAGGTGCTATTAAATCTTTAATTTTTGATTTTGTTATCCCTAAATGTTAAGTTGAGATAGACATAAGGATATACAAATTAAGGTCTATGGTCATATCTCAACTTAGTCGAACCTATTTAATTTGGGATTTTTGGAACCCATACCATTTCGACATGCTTTTTCTTGTATGGGCATGAAAAAGAATAATGTCCAAGGCGTGAGCAATAATGACAACAAATTGAATTAACCTCAAGCCTTTTTCTATGGTTTTGATTTAGGTTATTCTTGGGTATATACATTTTTGTGCCTCTAGGTATATAAGCAGATTGACTCGCTTGTGTACTTCTAGGTTGTTGATGGGATTTCTCATTAGGCTTATAACCTAGTCCTCTTCTCCCTATTTGATGATAGGAATTTTCTAGTATATTATCAAGGATTCCATTGTTGCTTAACTTACTAACTTTTTGTTGCAACTTAACGATCTCATCCATTCTTTTCTTGATATCTAATTTTGCTTGATCTAGATTGGATGACAACATATTTCTTTCTTTCACTATATTGTCATAATCTACATGGGTGCACAATATAGGTTGTTTTTGAATATCATTTAACTTTGCAAGCAATTCAGTCTTTTCTTGACATAGAAGATCATAGTTAGTCTCTAGAGTGAAAATTTTCACTTCACTATTACTCAGAGATGATTTCAAAGTACGATTGTCAGACATAATGCTATCTTTTTCAAAACCAAGAGTATTCAATTTAGCATATAAATCATCATTTTCGGATGTAAGCTCAAGAAGTCTAGCATTTAGATCATCATTTTCTTTATTTGATTTCTTTAATTTCTTTTTGTATTCAACATATTTGTTATGTGTTTCTTCAATAATAGCAACTAACTCCTCCTTGGGTAAATCAAGCAAGCTTACCTCTTCTTCTTCTTCCTCACTTATTGTAGCAACGAAACACTCTTTATGTGCATCTCCTTTCTTTGACCTCCATGGACATTTAGACGTAGAGTGCTTTGTTCCTAAGCACCAATTGCAACTTGTCGAACTTTGGTCCATGCTCCTTTTCTTTGTGGTTGTAGTCACCTCCTCCCTTTATCTCTTCAAGACCTTGTTAGGGCTCCTTGAAGCCTGCTCTGATACCAATTGAAAACCTCTAGAGGGGGGGTGAATAGAGTTTTATAGAGATTTTAAAATAATTTAAACTCAAGCAACCACAAAGAAAGATTGGACAAAGAGACACAAGGGTTTAGAGTGGTTCCTAGCCTTAGCAAATACTAAGGTAGTCAGTCCACTACCCGGTTGCTTACCCAACCGGGATTTGAAAAGAAATTATTTTATTACCTCGCAAGGATTTTATATAAAATACATTTCTTTTCCCTAAACCCTTCAAGCAGCCTTCACCTAGAAGTAATCGCCCAACTCGAAGCAGCCTTCCCTTGAAGTAGATGCATCAACACCCGTTGCACCAGCCTTCTGAAGTAGCTTCCCGTGCGATAGCCTTCTTGAAGTAGCTTGAAGTCCCCTTCTCCACCTGAGAAGTCCACCCTCTCCAATCCGCAGCCTCCAACCCTAGGAGTAGCAAGGAGAGTACAGGGAATAAATAGGAACAAGAAAGAAATACAGAAATTACAATACCGTTGTAAGCACAAGGCTTGATTTTCCTATATCAAGCGTTTGGATCTCCCAACCAAGATATATAGCAATGTGATTATTATGTGTAGGAGATCCTAGTCTATAGGACACGAAATGGTAGCAATATGAATGTGTAACAAGTGTGGGAATTGCACTATTGCTCTAAACAGATTGCCAATGTAGTGTATGCTCAAAGATTGCACAATTGAGTATGTGAGTGACTGCTAGTGTCCTATGGCTTGTCCTATTTATAGGAATGACCTAAGTATGCTTAAGGACGTTCTAGACAACTTCTAGGGGGTTCCTAGTGCTTAACTAGCCGTTAGGAATAAGTTAGGTGCATTAGCAACGGCTAGTTAATTAATTCTGCAGTTGCTGTCAGAGACCATCTCGGTCGAGGACTTGTCGACCGAGATGCCCGGTCGGTCGAGGATTTTTCGACCGACAGGCTCTCTGGGTTAACGTTTATTTGCAACTGTCAACTGCTGTGTCTAACGACTACTTTTGGTCAATCTCGGTCGAGAAGTTTGTCGACCGAGAGTGTCTCGGTCGAGGAGTGTGGTCGACCGAGATTGACTCTGTTTTCAATCTTTCAATTAAGATACTAAGTGAGTGCATGAGTGTGCATTATGTGATCCTATTAGAAGGAGATGTCCTAACTAAGTGTAGTGTTTAGCTAGGGAGATCTAACGCTTGATTTACATGAAGTCTAAGTACTTGTACATTATATATTTGTACAGGTTTACATATGATTACATTGCATGACATTTATAAATATTCAAGCGTAAGGATTCCCTAGAACTTTGTCATCACCTTGTTCCTGCACACTTAAGTAGCTCGTTAGATTAATAAGAATGAAATGTTTGTCATCATCGAAACAAAGAGATTTATCATAATATCCAATTTATCCAACATTATCTACACCTGATCGTACAAACTGGTTAATTTTTCTTATATAGGTCAAATCTGAGAGGTTATGGGAAAATGTTGAAGAAATATAAGGTTAGCTGAACTGATGCTCATTCATGTTTGAAAGGAGTTGGATGTAATTTTGAAGAGTGTGCAAAGAGGTTGATGAAATATTTATATTTAAAAGTTATGAAGTTCTTCATAATTTCTATGTATGCTTTTACTATGCATGGAAAGTGTAGAAGAAGTTAAATAAATTTTATTTGTTAATTTTCTAAATGACAAATTGATATACTTTTAATAAGTCAAACGTGCATTCCACGAATTTATGCCTCATGTAGTTGAGGAAAAGGAGAATGTAATGTGTCTTGATGGTTCGGTGTGGCCCGTGTGGGTTGGCTCACGGAGACGCTCACTGTTATGTTTAAAAAAATCTTAGCCTTACAATTAAGCATTAAGTATTTCTTAACAATAGCCCTAAAGTAAAATAGAATAAGTTGCTAACCAGTTATACCTCAAAGCATAGAGTACAAAATTGCCAACAAGGAAACAAGGTTCAGTGGACCCCATAGAGTACAAAATTGCCTACAAGGAAACAAGGTTCAGTGGACCCTTCGAGCGCTCCACGTCGAGTAATCATGCAATCTAGTAAGCCACAACCCATTTTACCGCGTCCCAGCTATCTCGCCGTTGGCCAGTAGTTCGGAGACGCTCCTTTCTTCGCAAAAGCAAATAAGAAGATCAAGCGAGGAAGAGAGGATAGACAAGATAGTAAAGCAGAAATCGGATGGATCAAGTGTTCAATAAGGTAGGAAGCTACTGGTTCAACAAGAAAGCAAGCAAGGAGTTATCTTCTGTCGGCGATGAAATCAATGTGAGCCCCATCTTTCTCTATTACCTAACCCGTCGCTCCCAGCTGGATTTCGTTTCGATCTCGATTTACGCATGCAATATTGTCGCGTTCGCGTTTCCGAATTTTTTCTTATATGAAACCGGGATTAGGCCCCTTTTGAAACTCCTGAACCGAGATCTGCATCATCTTGCCAGGAGGATTCAAGACCAGAAATCTGGACTTTCGTAAAAGCCTTGCAATTTTGAAGATATAGTTCATAATTTGCCTCTCTTCTCCCCAAAATCACTTTCCAGTAGAACTGTTCTACCTGCATTGGTGGCTACAGACATGACTGCTCATTGCCGGAGTAGTGACATGATTCTGAAAACTTTTAAGCTTCCTTGCCAAAGGAGATATGGATCTAAGATTTTGCAAACTTAGGAGGCATAGCGCATGCGACCTCATCATCTTTATTCATTAAACTTCGATGTAAAAATCAACCCATTGAATGTCTAAGATGTTTACTTTTCCTTTATCATTTTCACAGTGGAACTCCATTGTTACTTTAACGAAGTGACAGACATTTCCATTGTCAATAATTGCGCCATTTCTGGGATAATAAGGAAATAGATTTTTGGTCATTCTATTCATAGCGATTGAAACTCCCAACTCCTCGCTAAAGCCTAATAGAGAGGGTTTATAAACTGAGAATTTGTTGTCGACCATTGCCGAGTAGTGCATGTTTCCAGATGTGCTATCTTCTTTATCTTTCGCTATAGTTTGTTACTTCTCTCCCCTGATTCAAGAAGACTGCTTTCTGAATAAGATCACCTTCTTCTGTATCCTGCATGGGTTTTATTTTAGTGATGAATTACTATCTTTTCGTCATGTGTGTAGATTTTACTTACTGAAGCAATTGTGTCTGATTTTTTTTTCAAAATTTTCCAACTGAAAAGGGTATACAACAATCAGTACCAACCTTGATGATTGTTATTGTTATCGTTTATAGACGACATAATGGCAGCCTCATACCTGTTCACGAGAAAAGATAGCCTCTGGTTTCCCATAGGCAATCTCGATTTCTTATTCTCGTACAGGGTTGATTTTACATTGAATCTGACTTTTGTGATTTCTTGTCTTGATACCAGTCAGTATCCAGCAGTATTGAAGGTGGAGCAAAATGGCTAGTAAATAAAATCAAAGGTGTGTATTATCTCTATGCTATGCTTAAGCTGGAGCTACTTTTGAGCTAAATTATGTATATGTATTCTTAACACTCTATGGATACATTTTCTTGTATGAATTTATTATACAGAAGTTTTTATATGTTTTTATTGATTATAGGATTACAATGTGCAACAAATATGGAACTGAAGCGTTTTCATATTTTTAGCGCCCCACTTACATAGTATTATGATATAAATCCTTGTCTCTGCTATTAACATGACTCCTTTAAATAGTAGTAGAAAGGAATACAATGTACATGGGGCGTGTTGTAAGTACACAATCACGAGAGTACCATATAAGAGTAAATACAAAACATGTTTCTTTAACAGCCCCCTCAAACTCAACGTGGATCAAAGCACTTTGCGAATTAGTATCGCATGACTAGTAGCAGTGTGAGTCTTAGTAAAAAGATTTGCAGGTTGATCAACAGAGTTAATGTAAGGTAAAGTGATAACCCCAGCCAAGTGTTTCGCCCAAATAAAGTGGTAGTCATTCTGAATATGTTTGATCCTGTAATGAAAAGCTGGATCACTGGCAATTCAAACTACGCTCTTCTTATCACTGTACATCGGTGTAGTTTCAGAAACAATGACTCCCATATCACCTATAAGCCATATGATGTGTGTTATCTCTTGAATAGCGTCACATTGTGCGGCATTCTGTCACAGTAGAATAGACAGATATAATGTCTTGCTTCTTGCTCCTCCAAGAAAGAAGGGAATCTTCATGTAGAACACAAAACCTTGTTGTGGAGCGCCATGTAGATGGACATCCGACCAATCTGCTTAAGTGTAGGATCAAAGTATAAGGTGTACTTCATAGTGTACATTTCAAGGGACTAGTACGAATTGAGACACAACACTCACCGCATGTTGTCTATCCGATCTGGTGATACAGAGATATAGAAGTTGGATTACTATGGTATTTCTCCATTGGCCGGACGAAGCTTCACATGAAGTTCCAGCGGCGTGTCTGAGCATGTTCAATGATTTTTGCAACATACTATTGTTGAGAAACTAGGAGAACCCTATTGCCTTGGGCAATCTCCAATCCTAAAAAGTAGTAAAGAAATTCTAGATCTTTCATCTAAAAATGGGGCGCAACATATTTCTGATTATTTATGATTCGTACAATATCATCTCCTGTAATAATCATGTCATGTGCATACAATAAGATAGCGACTTGTCCTCCAGAATTATTTTACAAAAACATTGAGTAGTCATGTGCACTTTGAGTATAACTTACAGATTTGATGGCTTGTCGAAAATATTTAAACCAAGCTCTAGGATCCTGTTTAAGTTCATTTAGTGCTCTTCTTGGACGACATACATAGGAGGCAGGTAACTTCAATTCTGGGTGGAGGATCCATGTAAATAGTCTCAAATAGTTCTCCATTAAGAAAGGCATTTTGGACATCCATATGGTAGAAAGGCCACTGATAGGCTATTGCAACAACAAGTAATGTTCTGACTATAGTCAAGTGCACCACTGGGGTGAACGTCTCCTCATCGTTTATCCCGTACTCCTGACTGAAACCTATAGAAACCAAGCGAGCATTACATATGTCTATTGTACCATCAACTCAGTGCTTGATCTTGTAGAGCCACTTGCTAACTTGTTTGACTCCTGAAGGTAGAGGTAGGGGGGTGAGCATTCGGTTAATTTGGTTGGTTACCGTTAATACGGTTTGGTTGAATGGTTAGTTTGTGTTTTAAGATTTTAACCATTAACCTAACCCTAGGAAGCACGGACACTTCTAGGAAGCCCCCGTGTCCGTGTCGGACACGTTTTGGACACGGACACTTCTCGGACACGGCCCAAAACGTTTTGGACACAGAAAAGACGTGTCCTAACCATTTTGGTCATTTTTTGCAGCCCGGACACAGATGGACACTGCCCGGACACTCCAGGACACGTTAGTGCAGCAGCAGCTGCTGCAATTTCCTTTTTAGAGTGCAGATTCTGAATATACAGCCACTGTTTTTTTCCTATGCTCGTCATTGTTCTTGTCTTGTCATTGAGGAAATGTAACGTTAAGTTGAGATCTGATTAAAGATGCAAACAGATCTGTTTGAAAGAATCAAAATGTAAAATCTAAGCTGAATTATATATCACGAAACATATTAAAGCCTAATAAATTGGTTAGTTGAGTACATGAGAACTCATGTATATACTCTGAAAATCTACTGCAATTACTGGAAAAAAGTGTGATGTTTTATTTTTTACTTCGTAGTGTTTCATTATACTCACAAACACATACTTTGATATTCATATGATATTATACTTTTATCATCATCATCATCATCTAAGCCTCAATCCCAACTATGTTGGGGTCGGCTACATGGATCCTTTGTTTCCATTCAGCTCTATCATGGGCCATATTCTAATTGAGATGTAGAGATTCAAAATCTCTCTTTATAAGCTCATCCCATGTTAATTTAGGCCTTCCTCTTCTTCTATTTATAGTGTTTGGCTCAATAGCATTGCTTCGTATAGGCGCACTAGTAGGTCTGCGTTGCATATGTCCGTACCATCTGAGTCGGCCCTCACGCAACTTGTCCTCAATGCTCGCCACCCCCACTTTATTCCTGATATAGTCATTTCTCAAACGATCTTTTCTTGTCTTCCCACACATCCATCTCAGCATACGCATTTCAGCCACGTTCATCTTGTTGAGACCTTGTTTCTTCACCGCCCAACATTCACTCCCATAGAGCATGGCTGGTCGTATAGCTGTTATATAAAACTTACTTTTTAACCTGAGAGGGATCTTCTGATCGCATAAAACTCCAGTTGCACTCCTCCATTTCAACCATCCTGCAGTGATCCGGTGACAAACATCATTTTGGACATCCCCATCTATTTGAATAATAGAACCTAAGTATCGAAATTTGTCACATTTTGGTATATCTACTCCGTCCAACTTGGCTCCATCATTCACACTGCGAGAATTTTAACTCGTCCAGTATACTTACATATATGTATATATTGAAAAATCGCCTCATCCAATGCCGTGTCCGTATCCGCATCCGTGTCCGTGTCTAGAAACGTGTCCATGCTTCCTTGACCTGACCGAATTAGTGTCGGTTAATTTGGTTATTAACCGACTTCTGTTAATAGGGTCATTAGGAAAACCTACATCCATGTGTGGAATACGAGATAAGATGGGGAAGATCCCCTTACGTGTTAGTTTTCTAATTGCTTGATAGAAAAGTGGCAGCCACCCTTTTTTATATATAGGAGAAGGGAGGAAGCATACAGGCATAGACCAAATCCTAATGGGCCAAGGACAGACTTGGGCCCATATTACAAATAGACTAAAAGCAACTTAAGTAAAAGACTAAACACTAAACACTTAAGTAAATAGACACTCTAATGCCCCCCTCAAGCTGGAGCTTGGGAGAATCCCAAGTCAGCCCATACAAAAATTTCTCCCCCTCAACATTACATTAAAACACTCAAGCACTCAAAGACTCCCCTTCAAGTAGATACTTTATAGCAGCAGATATCTTGGTAGGCATGGAGGCTTCTTGATCATCATAGTGGCATCTGGAGCAAAAGAATGGATAGTGGATAGGTACAAAATCTTCATCATAGTCGTTGTCGTAGTAGCCAGAGAGTGCTAGATCACAAGTCCTAGAGAGTGCTAGGTCACAAGAAGCAGCAACAATCAACGTGCAAACAAAGCACATATGAACATAGCATCAACATGCACAAAGCACAGATGAACATAGAGTCAACATGCACAAAGCACAGACAAGCCGGAGAGTGCTGGCACACAACAACAAAAGTTGACGACGTAGGCGGATAGCAAACCAGTATACAAAGTAGCAAGCATATACATAGCTCCAATATGCAATGTAGATGAAGCTTCATGTATAGTCGATCAACAAAAAGTCTTCATCATCTTCCCTCTTCATAAAGAATCCATCACAGTATTGTGCGTCAAAGTCTAGAGAGTGCTGGTTCACAAAGTCTAGAGAGTGCTGGTCCACAGTAGAAAGTCAACGTGCAAGATTGAGCACAAACAATAGATAGTGCAAAAGCACAAAGCAGCAAGTAAAATGTGCTAATCATAGCACAAGTAGCAACAATGACGTCCCAATATGTAACTTCATAGCAACAATGGAGGTAGATGATGAATAAGCAATAATAGCAGAAAGCTCCACATAGCATCAACACAATCATGAATAGTCCACATAACAAAAGAAGGATCCATATAGAAGCAAAAGGAACACTATATAGCAACAGAATGATCCATATATCAGTCGTAACAAGTGGCATGAAGATGCATGTAGCAGCATAACTAAATTCTCTTCCTTCATTCTCCTCCATCTCTTGTCTTCCCTCCACTCTTCATCCTCTATTCTCCCCCTCACGCCAACCACGAAAAGAGTCAAGAGAGTGGTTGGAGTGGAGAGTAAAAAATAATGGTAGAGATAAGGGTTGTATAGACAAATATGCGGAGGAGGTAATCGATAATGCGAGTCAATGTCCAAAATGACTCGATTAGGTAGATCCGGATAGAAAAATAAATGGATCTCTCTCCAACCCGAAAAGGGGATTCGTTTAACCCGTAGGGCAAAAAATTTGGGAGTGCAAGGGCGGAGCCCCCGCAAAAATCCGAATGGGCTAAAAAATTGGATCCGATTAGCACAAATAAGTAGCACAACATGGATTTGATTAGCATAAGAAGAACAAAAGGAAGACTACCGAAATGTAAACTTCGGTAGAAAGAGAAGATACACTATCAGAATGTTACTCGGTAGGATGGATAGGTTCAAAAAGGGGGTTGGAACTAGTATTGAGGAGGTAGACAAAAGGTTATGTAGGGTTGGAAGACGGGGGGGTGTAAACAAAATTATAAAAAATGCTGAAAATGGGAAGATAATTGTTGCTGGTAAGAGAAAGAAGGAACACGCCATGTATAGATACCTCTGCCATATGATAGAATCATTGTAGCACGGCAAGATGTAGCAACCAGTAGCAGCGGACACACCGTGTCGTTGAGCGACACGCTGTGTTAGTTGACACAGAAAGCAGCAGTAGTAGGCGACACGCCGTGTTGGTGAAAAGACACGCCGTGTCTGGTAGACAGTAGCAGCAGCGAGCACCAGCAAAAGTCGGCGACATGCCGTATCGTTAAAATGACATGTCGTGTCAGTTGACAGAAGCCTGCAACACGCCGTGTCGTTAAAAGGACACGCCGCGTCAGTTGACAGAAGCAGATGACATGCCGTGTTAAAAAGATGACACGCCGTGTCAGTTGACAGAAGATTGGGGCAGAAGCATGTGACACGCCGTGTTAAAAAGATGACACGCCGTGTCTAAAAGCAACACGCCGTGTCTAAAAGCGACACATTGTGTCTGAAGGTGACACGCTGTGTCCAAACCCGGCGAACCCAGTCGCGAAGAAGCAGAACATCACCTACACGTCGTGTCGGCGGCGAACAATAGCAGAAAAGGCCCCGAAACAACATAAAAAGAGGGGGGAATCCTTCCGGATCTCCACCAAAGCAGTAGAGGATGATGGATCCTCAATATTAGCGGAAAACAAGAGATCTTTTCCTTGATATATGATTAGATCTCGCATGGGTGGATGCATGGATGAGCGACGACAACATACATGGAGGCAACATGGAAGGTGGCCGCGGAAACATGGGAGGCGGCAGGCGTCAGTGAATAGAATAGCGGCAGCTTCATTAGCAAGCAAGGCAGACGGAGGCATGGCGACCCTTGTAGATCTAGATCCAGCAACTTCATTGGATGATTTGGTTGGTGAAGATCAATGTTTTAAAAAGCGCGAAGCGGGAGGCGTGCGGACAACACCTTGTAGCTGATTAATCGCCAGGCGGGCGATTAATCGGTTGTTTTTTGAAAAAGCGGATTCCTATATTCTTATATATTTTTATACAAAATTACACAAATTTGTATATAAAAAATATATTTCTATGGAACTTTTATACATATCTAATCAGTAAATCAGTAATTAAAACTAAGTATATATCAATACTTTACTACTAATCAATATTTTTAATCACCAAAATCAGCAATCAAAACAGTAATTGTAAATAACCAACTATGAATTTATTATTAAACTCTAAACGACTAATCAGTAATACTAATAGGTAAAATGAGCAAGCATATCAGTAAATCAGTATTTAATTAAGCATTTATCAACAGTTACCACCAAATATTATTTCTAATAATCAACAAGCAAATCAGTAATTATAAATAACCAACTATGAATTAATTATTAAGAACTTATTACTAATCTGTAATAATAATCAAATAATCACTAATGTGCCAAAAAAGTAATACTAATCAGTAATACCAATCAGTAATCAGTGAAAGCAGCTAGGAAATCAATAAAATTAATCATTCACTAGAAGTATAATAGACTAATATTCATTCAAGTATACAATCAGCAAAGAAATTCCAATATCATGGCTCTAGGAGCCGATTTTTACTTAAGCGGGTCAAAGTGGCCGCCTAAAACAGGTGTTGAAGCGGCCAATTAGGCGGGCTGAGCGGCCCAAAAGCGGATGCTTAATGGTCCAAGTGCCAGGTGGACGCCTAAGGCAAAATTACAACGGCTAGGACCTGTGAACGCTTAAGCGGCCGCCTGGGCCGTTTTTTAATTCACTGGTGAAGATGGAGACGACTCCATGGAGACGGCTCCAAAAAGAGGCGGGGATAGGAAAATCCCTGTGGGCAACCATCAAGACGCCTAGCGGCGGCAGCTACCCGCAAGGGGAGGAAACTCTCCTTTGTGCTCTCTCTCTCTTAGGGTTGGGGGCGGCTCAGTAACGACTGCTCTAATACCATGTGGAATACGAGATAAGATGGGGAAGATCCCCTTACGTGTAGGTTTTCTTATTGCTTGATAGAAAAGTTGCAGCCACCCTTTCCTATAAATAGGCGAAGGGAGGAAGCATACAAACATAGACCAAACCCTAATGGGCCAAGGACAAACTCGGGCCCATATTACAAATAGACTAAAAGCAACATAAGTAAAAGATAAACACTTAAGTAAATAGACACTCTAATATATGTAGGAGCAAAACCCAAAGGAGTCGCAAAATCATCATGACAAGTGGTGTTTTAAGTCATTAGGAAAACCTACATCCATGTGAGTAGATGTGTAGTAAGGTGTATCCTCGAGAAAAGTGACATGTCTTGCAATGCGAAGGCGATGAGCAATAGGGTCAAAAAAACGACATCCCTTATACTCATCACTATATCCAAGACGAATACAACAAGCGGAACGAGAAGATAACTTGTCTCACTAATGTTTAGGAAAAGAACAAAGCGAGTGCAACCAAAGGCATGCAAATCCTTATAGAAAGGAGGCATGCCTTAAAGCTTCTCATGTGGTGAAAGTCCATCAAAACCTTGAGTGGGCATAAGATTGATGAGGTAAACGGAAGTGAGGCAAGCCTCTTCCCAAAACTGATGAGGCACGCTAGAATTGAGTAGGAGAGCTCTAATGGTCTCGAAGACGTGCCTATGTTTTATTTTTGCAACCCCATTCTACTCATGGGTATAAGGACAACATTGCTGAAATAGGGCACCCTGAGAATCAAATATGGCATGCATGGTGTTGGATTTCTTTTCTTTCGCTCCATCATCGTGAAACACAATAATAACTCTGTTATATTGAGTTTGAACTCTATTAGTAAAGGTTTGACATATGTGAGTACTCAGACCTCTGCCAAAGGAGACCCAAGTATATTTATAACCGTCATCAATGATACTTACATAGTATTAATAACCACACTAGACATGATAGGAGCAGGTCCCTGAATGTCTGAGTGTACTGGTTCAAAGGAGCTACTACTTTTATTGATTACAGTCGGAAAAGATAAAGCTACAACTTTTACAAGTTTACAACTCACACTCACTTAGCAAAGTAGAAGAGGAGACTTCACCCAAGGCACCTGACTTGGTGAGGATTTTAAGGAAACTAGGGGACACATGACCCAATTTATGATGTAACATCTAACACTTGCTACACGAGGATAATCCTTAAAAGGGGTATGTAGTTAGTAACATGATACAAGTCTCCAACTCTGGTTGCAGCTCTGATCTCATGGTCTAATTGTGGGTCCTGCAGACCACAAGCCACAACATCAAATATGACTCTGGATTTCAACTTACAAATACTTTCAGAAAATAGAATATTCCTATTCAAATTACAGACATGAAGTAAGATATCCAGAAGTATATGGACCCAATCTTTGATACGTCAACAAAAGATCCATCAGTAGTTTTTATCATATATTGATGAACATAATAACAATCTCTCATTATCGAAGCATTAGGCGTCATATGGTGAGTGACACCTGAATCAATAATCCATGTGTCAGAGGATGTACCCGATACATAAGCAACCGAGGAAGAAAATCCTCTCGTGTTTGTAGATGTAAAACTTCCCATCTCCATCAATTGATGAAGCATTTTTGCAGTCTCTGATGAGGTGGTAGAATCCCCCCAGGGATAGGATGAGCTCCTTTAGAGAGATGTGCTTCGTGCTAGAGTTTCTTTCCCTATGTTCTTTGAGAAGTCCGGAGTGAAGGGAAAACACCCCTTCATAAGTTGACCTTTCTTGTGGCAATGAGTGCACAAAAGATGGTCATGGGATCGCGCAACAGGATAACATCGACAATCACAAGACAACATTAGTACCTGTGGTGACTGGTGAATGAAGATGTGCTCGAGGAGTAGTTATGATGACGAGGAGCCAAGTCTCATCAGCCATAAGTTCATGAATGATAGACTCTATGGTAGGTGTAGTAAGCCGGTGAATGATGTTGGTCACCCATGACTAAAACTTAGGAAGTAAAACCATAACAAACTGATACATTTGATGCTCTTTATTATGAGGGGCACAAGTAGAGCAACTAGGTCTAAGACTGCATGTGGTTGTAAAACTCAGATATAGTAAGTTACCAGGTGTTGCCCTTACAACCTCCATAGCCAATTGATGTTTATGTGTAGTGGCGGAGGGAGGGGGGAAGTCGGGGCCTTGGCTCCCCCCCCCCCCCCCCCAAAAAAAAAAAAAAAAACGAAAGTACAAATTTACACTTGATACTATATACATATATCGCTACATATAAATGCGCGATAAGTTATATAATAAGCGTTCTAAAATTAGACACAAAAGAGGCGCTACCGTGGCGGTAAGCCGCGGACCTCAGGCATTACTGGCCCTGGTTCAATACCCGGCTTGTACATATTTTTAAATTTCACTGCCCCAAAACTAAGAAGTAAGTTTTTTTTTCCTACAATTAGAGACAACAAAGATACTACTGGTGGCAAGCCACAGACCTCATGCATTACTGGCGCCGGTTCGATACTCAGCTACTACATATTTTTTAATTTCATTGAACCAAAATTGACTAGTAAGTATGTCCTTTCATTACATTCAATATTTACAAGATTTCAAATACAAAATCTACAAATAACATCTAAAGAAATGTAAATTGACTTAGTAATCATTGTTTTGAGTAATCTATTTCTAAAATGTATAGTAACATCATATTGTTCTTTAATTATTGTTTATGTACCGTGTCCATTTCAACTCAAGACAATTAAATAATGAAATAAACATGTATATTTATCAACAAATTCTAAAAAATTGTATGTTGGTACTTAGAAATCCGAGAAATCATAGTAAATGGTTGTGACCAACACATATTTGCCATCCAGAAAGGCTTGGCAACCCATTTTGTTGCCCGCACTTCTGGGAAGACGTTCATGTAAATTTTATAAGTATCAAATTGACTCCATTTATTGGTTTAAGATATATAGTGTCACGGTTATGTAATAATTATACAGTCCTTTTAATTGTAAATAAATTGGAATAAACTCATCTACTAGGAAAAATATCCATGCACAAATAAATTACAACAAACTCTCATGTTGGAATGAAACTAGATCACTACTCTTGTTAATCTATAAATGGCATTAGTATACCATAGTGAAAGTTGTAATATGATTCAAATATGATCCATACTAAAATATTATTTATTTATTTATATATGACACGATAAGAAACTATGGAAGTATTTTTTTTCCAGTAATGTTTTGCATTCAATCCTTTTTATAGATTGAACCACATAATCATGGAAAAGACGTTGTTATGATATTGAAAAAGTTTAGCATTAGATGATTTTAATTTTTTTTCAATGATGTCTTTAAAATATGAATTGAATGAGTGTATATTTAAATATTCGGTTTCTGAAATTCATGATAACACCTCTTTATTCTGTAACTATATTTTATGATCTTTTATATTGGTAAATGAAACTCCGCCTATGTTTTCATATTTTGTGCAAATGTAGCCGGTCCCAAGCCCGGGTAAAGGAGGAGGGTTGGTGGTAGGTTGACAGGCAGCCATAAAAACTGTCACTCTTTCTATGACATGGATCCTTATAAGATAGAGCTGAATGGAAAAGAAGGATCCATGTAACCGACCCCAACATAGTTGGGACTGAGGCTTAGTTGATGATGATGACATTGGTAAATGAGATTGGGTATTCTCTATACAAGATATCCAACAACAATGATATAATTACCAACATACTTTTCTTTGGTAGAGGAACAATATGGAATATAAGAAAGGTTTTAAATTATATATAAATATTATTAAAAAATGTGCATGGCAACAAACTATGTGATGCATATAATATATGATCAAAACATATCTTAAGAAGTATAAATTTCCATCAAATACCTTAAAATCAATATAATTATAGTTTAATATTCATTTATACATGTTCTTTATACAAAAA
The DNA here is from genome assembly GCA_963693085.1 of Alisma plantago-aquatica. NCBI lineage: Eukaryota > Viridiplantae > Streptophyta > Magnoliopsida > Alismatales > Alismataceae > Alisma > Alisma plantago-aquatica. The sequence continues at coordinate 1,883,432,287 of OY856409.1, forward strand.
AGCACAATATGGTTACAAGCTATGACTAAATTTATGTTTAATCCTTAAAAAAGAACAATTGTTTTATTCACAGATGCACATTGTGATCCATAATGAATTTATATTGTCGTAGCTTCATGCGCTACATTTAGCATAAAAGATCACTTTTTTTTTTTCATGTAGACATAATGCACCAGTGATTGTAGGTTAACATAATTGTTATAATACTTTTGATCAAAACATATCTTAAGAAGTATAAATTTCCATCAAATACCTTAAAATCAATATAATTATAGTTTAATATTCATTTATACATGTTCTTTATACAAAAAAGCGCAATATGGTTACAAGCTATGACTAAATTTATGTTTAATCCTTAAAAAAGAACAATTGTTTTATTCACAGATGCACATTGTGATCCATAATGAATTTATATCGTCGTAGCTTCATGCACTACATTTAGCATAAAAGATCCCTTTTTTTTCATGTAGACATAATGTACCCCCCCAAAATGACAAAATCCTGGCTCCACCCTTGTTTATGTGCACGATTAGACTGCATAGAATGACTCTCTAAACTGGACCATATGGCTCCTGCAGTATTGTATTCCTAAAAGAGATCGTCACGGAAATCAACATATACATAATTTATTCATTAGGGCACGATTCTTTCATCAAGAGTCTGCACTTCATAAATTCTGGATTTGACTGTGCAGATTTTTTCTCATTAAAAATAATACTTCTGGTGGGTGTTGAGGATGCATCTAGATGAGAGAGAACATGTTCTCCAAGAAGATCACCATGCACAGTAGCATACCAAGGTCGTGAATCTTTGATGTTGTGTAGAAGAACTCCATGTGTAGTGAGGCGAGAAATCACTATATGACTCCATACAATATGGTCAACACAAATACAAGAACCCTAACAAAACTGTCAACCGCCAGGGAGTTTTATATCTCACGGGGCTGTGGCTGTTTGCCTGATCACACCCGATAATGAGACGGGATATAAAGCAAACGATAAGAAAAGAAAAGGAAAAACGTGATTAGAAGGTTACATGTAAAAGTCTATCCCTGTTCTAGAGTTATATATAAAGGAGGGAGCAGCAAGATTGGATGACCTCCCTATTTCTCACACGAGCAGCAAGAAAGACAATACACCAAGATCAGAAATTCACGGCCGTGTCGCCACGGTAAAAGAAAAACGAGATTTTTCCCAGCAACAACGAGTGCCCATAGATTAAAAGGTGGCAGCTGAAAGGGCTGGAAAGTTGTGATGTGGAAGGAGGCAAAAAGAAAAAAACGAGGCAGAGTTCGACGTAACTCTAACCTAGCTCTGATGCTATATTATGGTATAAATCCCTGTTTCTACTGTTAACATGACTCCTTTAAACAGGAGTAGAAAGAAATACAAAGTACATGAGGTCTATTGTAAGTACACAATAATGAGGGTAGTATACAAGTGTGAATACAAAACATGTTTCTTTAACACCCAGTAAACAAAATATGCTATTTGGTTCAGTAGTGCTGTGCTGATGATGTTGAGTGCTTAGATGATGATGAGGATGATGAGTGCTGTGCTATTAGACGATGTAAACCCCATGCGACATTAGTTTTTTATAACCAGTCTTCCCTTTGACTGGTTAGGCTAAATTTTTTTAAGGAGCTTTATGTTATATACTTCTGCTTAATACTCAGTTACATTCTTTGATTCCGATAATACAATCTCTAGTGCCTATAGATCATGAATGGTACAGGAGCTTTTTCATTATGCCCTTGGAACATGATTTCTAATAAAAGGCACTTAGGGCGGTAGGAGGGCCAATAAATGAGAAATCACTATGGGAATGAAATTCCTTTTGCATATGCTAGATTTTCTTTTGGACTAGGGACGGGGTGTAAGGAAATAAAGAGATGCAATAAGCATGAAGGTCCTAAAACTTTGTCTATTTGTTCAAAAAGTTCTATAAGCTCATTTTTCCTGGCATCTGCAACTGCAGACGTACATAAACTTCATAGGAACCTCTCCACTTAATCTTATAAGTCACGTGGCATAAGATTGTCCTTTTACTAAAGAAACGGGGCACTGCATCCTTTCACTTTAACTTCAATGCTTGACATCTTAACTGTCTTCAGATGGCCCTTTCTCCTTACTCAAATTTGACCAGTTCACAGTCATGGTTTATATTTCCCATTATGAGTCAACACCAGAACTGAACTTGGTACCCTGTATCTGGTACCAAATTATGTGTTAAATAGGGCAATAAACAACTTACTTGGAAAGCCTATATCTTATCGTTTGTGTGCCTCACTTTTTGTTGATCATATATAGTTAAATTCACCTAGCTTATATAGCTTTCTTCTTCAACATCTAGAACTAAACGCATAGCAGTCTTGCTTAAAATGCTAAAGCACAGGGTTCTGGCAGTAGTCTCCTTTTCTTCTTATGATGGGGCTTTTTCCTACATGCCATTGGAAATGAGCTCCCTTCGGAACACTACAGCTAGGTGCCTTTGCAGGGAACTTACTGATCTTAGTTTTTAAAAGTTTGCATGATTTACTATATCCATTTCAATGATCTGTATTTGCATATTTAGTAGTACTTGGTATTGGACAATCCATCGTCTGCTTCTTAAAAGTGATCGTTTTGAAGTCATTTAATTCAAAAGATTTCTTTCATAAAATTTGACTCGTCATGAGTAACTTGTTATTTGCAGGCACGATGCAAAAGCCATTGCCAGATCTTCTCAAGGAACATGATCTGCCTGTAGGAATCTTCCCTAGGGATGCCACCAACTATGAATTCAACGAAGAGACTAAAAAACTAACGGTTTTCATTCCATCTGTGTGCGAAGTTGGTTACAAGGATTCCTCTGTTTTGCGCTTCTTTACAACTGTGACAGGATATCTTGAGAAAGGGAAGTTGCTTGAGGTAGAAGGAATGAAGACGAAGTTTATAGTTTGGGTGAAGGTCACCAGCATTTCAGCAGAAGGATCTAAGGTCCACTTCATGGCAGGCATGAAGAAATCTAGGAGTAGAGAAGCTTATGAGGTCCTCAGAGACGGTGTATCTGTTGAAAAGTTTTAGGACCAGGCTGGCTCTTGTTGACTTCATATAGTAATTGTAATGAGTGAGATTAGATCATTTGGTTGTGATAACTGAGAATCAGTTCTTGTATTCAATTCATTTTCTTCTATCCTTTTACATATGGTCCTCAAGTCTTCTGTTTACAAAAGGAAAGCATTTACTGACTTATCCCGTTCTGGCATTTCTTTTCCAAATAACTCCCTCACTTTTGCCACATTTCCAAATCCCTCATTGTTATCTAGATCCTAAAAAACTCCCCAAGTTACCTCCCTTTTACCGCACTACTCTTAAAACTCACGATCGCACATTGTTCAACCTAAACATGTCATTATCACCACAATATGATATTCTTGTATATAATCAATAACATTTTTTTGTGCCGCTTAGCCCTTTACAACTAAAGGATTTTTCATAAAAAATCCGAATGTCACTTCCAAAGTGAGGGAATCCAAATTTGCGGTACATAACTTTCATATACGAAGCATAAAGGAGAAGGGAGTTTTCTAGGACCTCAAAACCATGCATGGGCCTCGCAAGCGCAAGAGGCCTGCAATAGTGTAATGCAACAACAACGAACAAGTCACAATGGTAACCCAGATAATACGTCATAATTTAAACTTATTGCGAATTGGTCCCGAATACTCACTGTCAGTAATTATTTTTGTGATCTCCACTGCACCAGACAACATTCATTATTAGTATACCTATTATTTCGATTAGGGTGAAACTTGAGTAGAGAGAGAGAAAACTTTATCTGCTTCCACAATTGTATAATCATAACCTCGCCAAGTGGTTACAGTGCATACATAGTTTCTAATAAAAAAGAATAGTGTGGTAATGTCTTACATATTGAGGGAAAATCAACTGGTCCTCGGGAGGTTGGCATTAAACATGAGAAAAATAAAAATAAACAAAGACGGATAAGCGACAGTTACCACCCTGTTTTAGAGGGGAAAATAAGGAAAACCAAAGAACCGTGTTCAAATCAGCGGGGAGGCACCAAAACATCAAAATATGGCACCACCCATGGCGATAAAGACAGGAAAGTGTGACTATAAGAAGGGGTATGACAATCTTATTACGATTATGGAAGGTGTTAGCCACCCTTGTGTTGTCCAGAAAAACAAAACTGTACAGTACCTGAGTTACAATTTGACTGAAGATTATAATTTTGCGTTAAAACCAGACAAGGCAATTAAAAATAAAACTTTTAAAGTGTGTGAATTATTGGGGTCTTAAGATGCTTTTCATCATTATTTAAAGGACTCTAGAGGATTGCGAATCCAAATCGTATCATGAACTCCCACTTTAGATATCCATCCAAAATGAAAGAGACAATATATGTTTTTGAGGGAGATAGTCTGCTCAAGAGGAAGTATCCTACACATGATATGAGTATGGAATAGAAAGGTAGTTCCCTCTTGGGTATCAAGAATTTTGCAAGAGGCATGCCTTATATTGGATACGAGAGGTATATGTAGCACCCTGCACCCAGATTACTCCTACCTAAATGACAAGGCTAAGAAAAATTAAGCACTTTAATTGATACAATAAAACCCCGATAAAAAGCAAAATGTTATGTGAAAAATAGTAATATAAAACCTTACATATTAACTTCTTTATTATCAAGGCATACACTATTCATTGTTCTAATTGCCATGCTTATGAGATTACCGATATTGGTCACAATTTGTAACAACTCACATTATTTAATCAAGTTCTTTCTCATCTCTCAGGAAAGAATATATTGATTACTTAGCAATAGCTAAAATATTACTTTCAGTAGGCAAAAAATATTATCTATCATCTTTTAATTTCAACATCCTAGTAACCAATCATATGCAAACTATAATAGAACTACAAGAAGAATCATATGACAACACACTACACAGTGTATACTCCAATTCTAGGACCTGAGTGTGCATGGACTCTAACTAACTGATTAACTAACTGATTAACTAACTAACTAACTAACTAACTAACTAACTAACTAACTGACTGACTGACTAACTAGCTAGCTAACTAACTAACTACTTAACCACAACTTCACACCCACACATCTATTATGCAACATTGAGTATTGAAAAATACTGATAACATATTTTGTGAGGTATTTTTGCCTCAGTGAGTGGTACTTTCCACTCAAGAGATAATCATAACAAGGAGATGCTTCTACTTTATGAATTAACTGAGCAAGTATAAGTATAACTTGATAAGAAAGCAATTGAATAATAAAATATAAATAAACATCCAAGGTATTCATCTCACACATCAATTTTTTTAGCTCATCTATATATTTTAGGTAGGCTTATTATATAATATCTTATACCAAAATATCTCTCATCCTTTGACATATTCTCAATATTGTGGTAAGACTTCTAAATCTATTATGACTGGGGTCCCAACGCATATGAGTAATGACTAAAGGCCCAACTACTTAATGGGAAGTGATAAAGGGTCGACATCCCACTAGTGAAAAGTTTTAGTTAAGGCCCAACTCCCTTTCTCATAGGATAGAGAATTATGTTGTGGCTCTATTAATTTTAGCTAAACTATCCAACTTAACGTTCTACTAGGCACAACGTAACCTCATTATCTGTAACGTCCCAGGATTTGAGGCCTCAGATACAATGATCTTATAAGGAATGATTGGACTACCATATCACCAAGGTGCACCTCCTTTTCCGGGAGCCCATTACTAAAGAACTCCATAGTTAAGTGTGCTCAGCTTGGAGTAGTACTAGGATGGGTGACCAGTCGGGAAGTTGATCCTGGCTTGCACGTGAGTGAGATTAAAGCACACAGTTAAGGCTAGTGGTGGTCTGTGGGGCCAGTCGTCATTTCTGAAACTCTACTAGAGCCTTGGGCAGTGTGCTTGGGTATTTACAAATGGTATCAAAGCCAATTCCCCTCCAGTAGGTGGGACCCACATGGGCATGTGACATGCCAGTCTTGAGCCATACAGTCCATGCATGCAGAAAAAGGCTATCCATGGTGATGTAGACACCCTTGCACTGGTATTCCTTGATCGAGAGCTGGGTGTCCATGGGCCATGTCGGGTCTGTACTGAAATGGGGAAATATTATGAGGCCACATAGTTGAGCCTTGATGAGGACGTCAAGAGTCTAAGTGGGGGAGATTGTAACATCCCATGATTTGAGGCCTCATATATAATGATCTTATAAGGAATGATTGAACTACCCATATCACCAAGGTGCACCTCCTTTTTTGGGAGCCCATTACTAAAGAACTGCATAGTTAAGCGTGCTCAACTTGGAGTAGTAGTAGGATGGGTGACCAGTCGGGAAGTTGACCCCGACTTGCATGTGAGTGAGGAAAAAGTGTGCAGTTAAGGCTAGTGGTGGTTTGTGGGGCTAATCGTCATTCCTGAAACTCTGCTAGAGACTTGGGCAGTGGGCCCAGGTGTTACATTATCCCTTTAGGGTTCCACAGCCAAACATGCACTCACATTGATTAACATAATTCTCCATTCATCTGTCATTATCACTTTTCTAGCATCACATCCTATCTCCAATATTCTCTTCTTAAACCATTTCATTGGCATTCTTGTGTCACATTATTGTTCAAGCATGTATACACGCTAGGAATATAACATACCTTATATAGGGTAGGCATAACCTAATGCCTCCCGACGCCCTACACAACAAGGAAAAAGGGTAGGCGACAAACTTTCCGTCTCACTGCCGACCACCTCCCTAGAATAACTCGTGGCGTTGGAGAGCAAAAAGATCTATGGAGGATATTGAAGATGTGAATCCATTGTCAAATCAATTACTACTTGCAGATCTGCATCCAGTCAGTTGGGAGAGTGTTTGAAAAAAATGATGGCAACTCGTTGGCGCTGATTGCTAAAGAAGTATCAATTATTGATGGGAAGCTGATATTTTTGAAGAAGGAAGCAATGAAGGGGAAGAGTATGCAATTTTTTTGGAATACAAATGGTCTCTAAATAGATGTAGACTATGTGGTTACAGAGGCCATGATGACTATTATGATACATCAGGGTATAAACAAGTTTAGGAAGAAAAAAAGGCTGGTTAGAAGACAATGATCTGGGAAAAAAAGAAAGAAGTTTTGATACATCAAGTTTAGAAAGATGCCGAGGAGGATCAAGCTAAAGATTCTCAACTAGAAGAGGCTCTAATTGATATTGAAAATGATTTTATCCTAAATGAAGTGGTGAAACAACACAATGTAGAGCTTGTAAGGAAGGCTACTCTTTTATCTAATGAAGGTGGGAGGTCTGTTCCTTTAACCCCTATCCCTCTATTCTCAAATGTTTCTCCAAGGAGTGAAGGCAGTTCACATGCATCGTCTAGTTCAGATGAGAACATTACTAAGAAGAAATCAAAATCTATGCCAAAATTTCAGGTGAAACCTAGTGTGGGGATCTACCATAGGGTTACTAATTCAACATCTCTCCTATGTCTAATAAGCTTGGAGGTCTGGACATATAAATGAAAATGCTGAGGCTGTCAACTCAACAACCCCAGTGAAAAAATGAATACATCCCTTTCTATAACCTCCTGGAACGTCAGGGGAATCAGTAATAAGCTCCTAAGTGTTCAAGAGGAGTTGAGGAGAGATAACAATGATATTATTATCTTGAATGAGTCAAAGCTAAGGTCTAACAAAATTTAGAAAGTCATGAAGAAATATTTCAAGGAATATAACTAGTTTGACAACCTTGAGTCTCATACTCTAGGGAGAGTTGTCGTCCTGTGTAAGGATGACTCTTGTGTTATAACAAAAATTTCATAATGTGATCAAGCCTTACATCTTAAAGTTGAAAAAGAGGATATGCGTTTTATTCTTTCTGCTATTTATGGTCATAATGGTGATTCTGACAGAGTGAGTTTATGGTATGATTTGAGGACAATTAATGACATGTTATTGAACCCTGGGTGATCATGGGAGATTTTAATGCTGTGAGAAATGATGGTGAGAAGATTGATAAACTTCCACCTATGAAAAAAATCCATGGATCATTTCAATCATTTTTTTCTTGACTGTGGTCTCTTTGAAATGGAACTAACTGGCCCTTACTATACCTAGGATAATCACCAAGATGGTGAGGATTTTATTACTTCTAAGATCGACACAATTCTTTACAATGTTTCTTTCCAATCTTTGTATTGAATCCTTTCATAGTGAATGTTTGTCTAATATCAGTAGTGATCACAGAAGGATAAATTTAATTATTGGGAATCTGAGGGGACTAAAAAATCCTTTCAAGTTCATCAATAGCTGGATTAAACACAAGGATTACTTTACTATTCTCAAAGATGCTTGGGATTTGGAAGTAGAGGAATTTTCTGTGTACAAGTAATATAGGAAGTTTGGTAATCTCAAGCACAAACTCAAGGAATGGTATAAGAAGAGCTTTGGTGATATCATTGAAAATGCCATTGTGGCCAAGGATAAAGCTGTGGTTGCTTAAAAGAATGCCAACCTGAACCTTAGTGATGAGCACTTGAGGAATATTATGAAAGATTTTACAGCACATGCAAAGCTAGCATCAGACATGGAGGAGTCTTTCTATAAACATGAATCTCACATTCAATGGTAATTCTAATACCAAAATCTTTTACTCTTCTCTTAAGACTAGGAGAGTTAGAAATTCTATAAATAGTTGGATGATTGAGGGAGGTCTGAGTAATGATATAGAGTATATTTAAAGATTTCTTTGTAAAGTTTTATATGGATTTATTTTGCAAGCCTGAAGTTGGCAATGTCTGGAAGGGCGAGTGGAGTGGTCCTTGTATCTCTAAACAACACAATATCATGCTTACTAAGATGGTATCTAGAAAGGAGGTGGATGATGTAGTTAATGATCTTAATGAGGATAAGAGTCCAGGTCCTGATGGACTAAACACACATTTCTTTAAGAGTGCTTGGCATATCATTGGGAATGATGACTTTGAAGCAGTTAAAGAGTTCTTCATTAGTGGAAACCTTGTAAAGGAGGCGAATAGAACTTTCTTGACTCTATTGCCTAAGGGTGCAAATTCTACTATTATCTCTAACTGGCATCCTATATCCCTATGTAATATCTTTTATAAGATCATCTCGAAGATCTTAGCTAATAGACTTCAGTTAGTTCTTCCTAGCATCATCGATATTAATCAGTCTATGTTTGTTAAGGGAAGAAGTATCAAAGACGTCATCCTTTTGATAAATGAGATCCTCAGTGATTTTAAGAAAAATCTGTCTCCAAATATGTGTATTCAAGTAGACATCTCGAAGGCATATGATTGGGCGAGTTGGACATTTCTTTCTCCATTATGTATGAAATGGGATTCTCTTCTAGATGGATCAGTTGGATTGAGACAATCTTTTCATACCACCTCCTATCAAGTGCTAGTAAATGGTGAACCATCATATCCCATCTTTGCTTTGGTTGGTGTTTGATAGGGAGATCCTATTGCCCCATATCTATTTGTTATTTACATGCAGGGTTTTTCTGAGATGATGAAGGCCAAGTGCAAGGAAAATCATATCTCCCTATTCAAGTTTCAAAGAATCATTCTTGTTCTCATCTCATCTTTGTAGATGATTTTCATGAAGGTTGATATGAAGAATGCAAAGCCTATAAAAGGTCTTCTGGACTCTTTTGGGTTTTTGTCCGGTCTTAAAATTAACCATGAAAAGACTAGGATTTTGTTTGAAAAAAAATGCAGGTGAGAGAGACATATCTAATACTCTGGGCATGGTGGCATGCAATATGAATAATATTAAGTATCTAGTATTACCTTTATTTGTAGGTAAATTAAATAAGAAACATTGTGCGAGGCTCATTGATAGAATTAAGAAGAGACTGGATTGCTGGAAAGAAAAGCTATTATCCCTTGCTGGAAGAGTGGAACTAGTTAAGTCGACTCTTTCTTCAATGTATTTGTTCTGGGTGTTTTCATTTCCTGTCCCTAGATCCACTCTGGAGGAAATTGACAAGCTGTGTTGGGATTTCTTATGGGGTCATTCTAAGATTAAAAGGAACCTTCACTTAATCAAGTGTGATATTGTGACTTTACCAAAAAAAGAATGGATCTCAGAGTCAGAAGAAGTAAAGAAGTTGCAACTGCTTATTTGATTTTGAATGCCTGGGATGTTGCAAGCAAAAAAGACTCTCTTTGGGTCAAGTGGATAGGTGAAATATCTATAGAAGACTACTTTCTAAAGTATCTTGTGGTCGAAGGTAGCTCATTGCATGGCTCGTACTCGGTCCAACATGTGGCTCATGTGGGATACTTATTCAACCCTATTTTAGGGCTTCATCTTGTGTCATATTGCACATAAATCACATTTATACCTGTTAGATTACATATTATTTCCCTCAATATGCATATTTGTATAAAATGCACTTATGGACATTATTTGCATGTTTTTCAAGCATTTAGACCACACTTGATGGGAGAGAGAGAGAAGGAGTGATCCTAGAGTTTCTCTACCCTTGGAGAGACCTAAAGTGAAGTCTGATGCTCCCTCAACCTACCCCTAGTGGCCAAAGATCCATTGAAGCAAATATGTCTAAGAAAATCCAAAGAATCAAGTCCAAGTGCTAATCCAAAGACCAGCATGACCATGGTACCATAGAACGGTCATGTTAGGACACTTGCAAGTCAATAGAGCAATCTCCAAGCAAAGTTAGAGTCACCACGACCGTGCCACACATAATGGCCATGGTGAACTGACCCAGAATGACCGTGCCACATTGCATGATTGTGTGAGAGAAGAGGTAGAACAGATGTGGAGTAGAGAACGACCTATGCATTTTGATCCACCATGGCTGTGGTGACTACTACGACCATTCTACCCTAGCCCCACCACGGCCGTGGTGACCATTACGACCGTGCCACCTTTAGTACAAAATCAACCTATTCCCTGTGGTTTTTCAACATTTCTCACCACAATTGTTCCCATCCACCATGACCGTTCTCACCCCTCCCCACCACATTTGGGGTGACCACCACAACCGTGCTACGTACAAAACCGTAGATACGTTTGCACTATTTTCCCATACTACCCCTACTTGACCAAGTGTTTCCCCCACACCTATATATACCTAGGTGGCGGCTCCATCATGAGGTTAGCTACCTTCTACCACCTCCTATACCCCATTTTCACCCCTTAGCCATTCCAATCCATTTCCAACTTCATTTCACTCCATTTCCAACTTCATTCCACTCCATTTCTCCATTTCCACCACCAAAACCCTAATTTCCAAGCCTTCCATCCACTTCCCATCATCATTCCACACCATTCCATCCAAGAAGGAGGAGGTCGACCTTGCAGCAGATGGAGAGGAGGATTCACTCATATACACCGAACTCCATGGATACTTATTCCTTTTTCTCCCTTCTTTTTGTACTTTGCACTGTTATGAGTAGCTAGGCCCCTTGGGTGGGCTGTTTGGGGTGTAAAATGTTACTTTGATACCATGTTGGGGAAAAATGATATGTAAACATTGTAATTTTATTTTTTAATGATTATGTTCTATTTCTATCTCACTCTTCATAAATTGCTTGCTGGTTTGTGCTTGAAATCACCTAGGAATTTAAGGAAATTGATTATATGTGTGAATTTTGGGATTTGCTCCTAGGTCGAATTCTTGGATCCCTAGCTGGATACCCATCCTCCTACATCTTAATCAATCCTCCTAACCCTAGTTGAGAGATATAAGTAGCTAGTTTAGATGAAATTGGTGTGTTTAGCATGGAGCTTTTTCAAGGTTAGAATGTGGATGATGAGAGGCCTAAAACCTCACTTCCACCCCCATTACTAATCTCAGCCCCTAATCATCCTAAGATCATCTAACTTAGAAACCTAGGCTTGTTTAGAATCTAATTGAATTACACCCAATCCCTAACCCAATTGAGCCTCACAAGGGTAGTAGGGAGTGCTAGGGACTAGTTCCCCTATACACAACCTAACATATCCATAACCAGTTAGTAGATTAGGCTAATTCATTAGACTCTAGCTTGTTGTTTGGTTTGATAATCTAAATGGAATCATAATGCTCACATTTCACCCCCAACCTAATTGATAAGTTCATCCCCCAAACAACCCACATTTGCCTTGAATTGATTTTAAAACCCTAATTGTCTTCTTGCTTAGATATTGCTAGCTCAGTTAGTCCTTTACTTGCTTAGTTAGCTTCTTGTCTTGTTCTTGCTTTGGTCTTGCTAGTTTAGGTCTTTAATTGATCTTTTGCCTTATTTTCTAGCTTAGTGTAGTATAGACCTTTCCTTGATTGCCTTAGTGTAGATTGTCCTTTTCTTGTCTTGCCTTGTCTTTTCTTGCTTAGTAGAATTAATTGTCTAGGGTTAACTTAGGTTTTAATCTTGATTGTCTTTTCTTAATTGCTCGCTTGTTCACCCTTAGTTTAACAATCAAAACAACCTTCAAACCCTTAACCCTAGACTCCGCAGTAGGAACCTAGCACCTAAAAACTAACCTAGCTCTAGTGCCCCCTTTTCTCCCTGTGGATCGACCCTGTACTTGCTGCCTTACCTATAGTGACACGACCCCGTGCATTTGTGGGTTAGTGTTTTAGTAGAAGTAGGTCATTTGAGTTTAGGTCCTTATAAATATTGAAAGTGAATCCACCCGTGTGTTTCTGTCTGTGGAGTTGCATCCATTCAAGTCTCAATTGAGTGGTGTGTAATGCCATTGGTGGGGGCACACCAAGCTTTCTGGCACTGTTGCTAGGGAGTAAAAGTGCTCGACCTACCTAGTTAGTTTTGCTTTGACTTTTCCTACTTCCCTCATCATTGCTATTATTTATTCTTTATTCTTTGTATTCTTTATGCATATTGATTTTCTAACTTGCCCTCTTTTGTTTGGTTGTGCTATGTGCATGTGACAAACCACTTGGGAGAAGACAGGATGGAAGGCCACAATGCACCCCACAAGCCACTTCAAGACTATTTCATGCCTAGCAACTATAAATCGCCAATTTCTAGCAGGATTGATCAAATGCCAGGGGAGCAATTCTCCATCCCTCTAGGTCTTCTTGGGCTCATGCTTATCTTCTATGGCTCAGAGAGTAAGAACCCCTACAAGCACTTGGACTCCTTTCTTGAAGTATACTCCACCTTTAGGACGCCGATGGCTAGTGATGACACAATCAGGTTGACCTTGTTCTCATTCTCCCTCAAAGATAGAGCCAAAGATTGGTATGATTCTAGAAGGGGCATCATGAGTTGGGAAGTGACGAAGAATGCCTTCTTAAGTCAATTCTACTCTATATCAAGGTTAATACAAATGTGGCGTGCCGTGACAAGTTTTAGTCAAATGGGCAACAAGTAATTTCACAATGCATGGAAGAAATTTAAGAAGATTTTGAGAGAGTGCCCACACCATGTGATCCCTTTGTGGCAGCTCATTCAATCATTATACTCCGGTCTATCTATAAAGGACCAAGATATATTAGAATTTTCTTGTGGAGGAGTTTTCATGTCTAGGCTTCCTGAGGAGATGTGGCCTTTGTTTGAGTAGCTGGCTGAAGGATCAAGAATTCAAGCTTCTAGCATGATGAATGGCAGAGGCTATGCCTTTGGTGTGACACCTCCTACTCATAATGACTCAAGCCCACATGTGATGAAGATTCTTGGTGACATGGTGAGCTTCATGAAGAACCAGGTGACAAGTGTTCCTTGCCACTCGGTCAATTCTATTGAGTTCTATGGTGAAGAAAAGAAGACACCTCACTCCTATAGCTACCAAGAGCCACAAAGTCCAAGATACAGATCAAGGTTTGAGGAAGAGGTCTTCTCTAGGTTAAAGAGCATTGATGACATACAATTGAACATGACAAGGCTAGAGGAGAGGATAGAGCAGCTATTTTCTATAACTACTCTCGAAGAAGAAAAATTGTCTTCAAACCCCATCTTGAGCTTCAATGAAGCAAGTGGACCAATGCATTCTTCTCAAATTTTCTATAGTCCACCTCCCATGCAAGTGCAATCCATATACCAATTCCAAGGTGATCCCAAGCCTTACACTCCACCTCCCCCTCCATCACCACCATTTTCCCAACAATGCACCTTCCAACCTCAATTCTCCCCTCCAGCTCAATTTCAACACCAAGTGTCTCCTCCACCTCCTCCACAACCACAACTATCTCCCCCTCTCCACCATGAGCAAGGAAGTGTTGCAACCATTATAAGGAGTGGGAAATCTCTTGAGCAGCCCGCAAGTCAAAGAAAGGTTGACAAAGCAAAGCAAATGCAGCTAAGTGGTGATACTATGATTGAAATTTCTGAAGATAATTATGTGATACATTATGTTGATATTGGGATACCATGTGCTCCACCTCATACTCCATTTATAGGTCCCACCATCCCTAGTGTTCCATCTCATGTTTAAAAAATCAAGGCCAAAGAAAGTGAGCCACCATTCATTGAAGCATTAGATGAGCCACCAAAAGTAAGACAGAGACAAAAGCACAATGTTGACATTCTTGAGGTATTTCACCAAGTGAAAGTCAATATTCCCTTGTTGGATGCTATTAAGAAAATTTCATCATATGCCAAGTTTCTGAAGAATTTATGCATTGTGAAGAGAAGATCAATGGGGAGAATTCCAAAGAAAGTGAAGTTGACTGAACAAGTGAGATCTATCCTCCAACACTCACTCCCCATGAAGAGGAAAGACCCATGACCCCGATCATACCTAGCTACATTGGGGGACATCACATAGGTCAATCCATATTTGATTTGGGATCCAATATGAATTTGATGCCATATAGTGTCTATGTTGAGATGGGTTTAGGCAAGTTAAAACTGACACATTGCACTCTCCAATTGGCGGATCACTCCTTCAAAGTGCCTAGAGGATGAGTGGGTGATGTCTTGGTAATGATTGACAAGAAAAGAGTAGTGTTCCTGACTGATTTCATTGTTCTTGTCATGGAGCCAGATGATAGGAAGATCCCCATCATCTTGGGGAGACCATTCTTGTCCACATCTGATGCCGAGATACATGTTCATAGTGGCATAATGACAGTTACTTTCATGGACATTAAGATAAAGATCAACATATACAAGTCCTCAAACCGGTGAGTTCGAGATGAGGATATTGGATATGGTCACCTCAAGAGTCCTAATGGTCATTCGGGAGAAGAAGGTGAAGATGAAGGATTTGATGAAAACTTTGGAGATCAAAGGGATGAGGAACATAGTTTGAATGCAATTGAGAGATGTATTGCAAGATTGGGCACATGAGGATGCCAAATGGATGAATGATTGAAGAATATCCAAGAAGCCTAGTTGAAGGCATGAAACTCAGTGCTTGTGGGAGGCAACCCACCTAGGTTTGAGAATTTTTCACCCAACCTTCCATTTTTGATACTTTTGCTTTTTTTTTTTTACACTTTCATAAGAAAACACACACACACACACTTGTTTTTAATAGTTTTTATTAATTTTAAGATGTGTAGGTTTAAATAGGGTGAAATGAGAAAATTGGATGAAAATTTGTCAAGTGATTCATGAAAAATCATTTTAGACAAAATATTTGATGTTTGATGAGATTCAAGTTGAAAACAACAACCACAATACTCACCACGTCCGTGGTGACATGGAACAACCATGTTGGTGCACTTACAATCAACAGGGGAATCGAGAAAAAAATCCAAGAAGCTGAATTTGAAGAATAGACCCACCACGGCCGTACAAGGCAGCATGGCTGTGTAGCCATACACTCATAACATCTGTATGGGCCAACACAGCCGTGCATCGAGCAAGCCACCATAGCCGTGCCATAGCCTGACTCCAACACTTAAGTAAGCCAATTTGCAAAATCACAAAAAAGTTCTATTTGCAACTCCATGAACACCATGACCATTCCTTGCGAACGACGGTCGTGCAACACCTCCCAGCCACTCGACCACCCTCAAATATCCAAAAATCACCCCCAATCCATGTCCAATCAATCCCCCACCATTTCCACTATCTTAGTCTCCAGATTTCATCCATATCCATTGACAAAACATCCTATTTCTCTCCAATCCTCCCCAATAGTCTTGTTCTTCAGTGAAAACCTAAAATCCCATTTCTCCACCAATTTTGAGCCAAAATGAAGCAAATGACTAAGAAGGTTGTGTCTAAGACCAATGAAGTCATCTCCTATGGATGCCGACCCAAGAACGCATCCTCTTCAGCTCTGACGACCCCTCTTCCCCTCCCAACACCATCGACAACCTCTGGTTCACAAGGGGAAACACCCCATGTGGCTGCGATAGTGGACCCCATGATGGAGGAGTCTTCTAGACACCTAGTGGAGGTAGGGAAGTAGCCTGACCATCGCTCTCGGAAGCCCGTTCATCAATTTTGGCAACTCATCTTTCATTTTCAGCTACACACCCTTCAACGTCTACGACACCATAGCCACAACAACAGCCGAGAGCACGACAATGACTACTGGTAGATAATACAGATGAGGCAATGCCAGATGCACAAAAAGAGGACATATCTAAAGTGCGTCATGAGGCAACACCTGACAGTCAGAGAAAGAAAGGGAAGAAGCTAAAGCATCCAGAGTGCATGACGCGCCAGGTGATTTCCACTCACTATGTGTGCCAGGAGACAATGGAAACTTTGCAAATCTTCAATTTTTTTCAGGATATCGTGGAGCCCGTTGGGCTAGTTGAGGTGTTGACCACAATGCAGGAGACCTATGTGGAGCGTACACATCAATTTTTTGTCACATTAGAGAAGGTCTCACAGGACGCCATCAATGTCACCTTTAGGAGTAGCACCTACCTCATCACCGCATCCTTTTTGAATGTCATCTTTACTTCAACTCCCGAGGCAGCATATTCACTTGATCAAGAAAGCAATGACAGATAAAACAATGCAAATAATGTTGTAATGTGGAAGAAACTCATAGGACAAAGTAATTTTATGGTGGGTAAATCAAAGACAAGTTTGATCCACAACCCCGTATTGAGATAGATTCAGAAGGTCTTGGCAAACACTATCTTTGCCCGATATGAAAATCAAGGAACTTGCACCAGAAATGACCTTTTTGTGCTAGGATGGATGGTAAAGGAAAAGTTGTTAAATTTGGGGTCACTTATCATTGATCATATCAAGTCAATCCCATCCAAGAGCAAGAATCCTTTTATCATGGGAGGTATTGTAATTTCCATTGCTTTAGCCCTAGGACATGATGAATCTGGCTACACAAAGGCAGAAGGAGGAAAGCTAGTTGACCTGCATTACTTGACTCACTCATCAATGATATCAGTGGTTGATCAGAAGATTTTCTACCAGGTCAACCCTATTTATGCTGGGGTTTCACTTGAGCTCTCCTACCATGCTACACCTCTCCTAGAGGGATGTGGTCCATCTTCGAATTTTCTGGATATCATGAGGAGGTGGGAAGAGGAGCATCCTAGAGATACATGGCAGCAACAGTCGAGAGATCTACCTGGGGCTTGGATATTTATAGGTAGCTGCTGAGAGGAGGAGGATAGTTGAGGAGCGAGAGAACCGTAGGGTGAGGTGTCATGAGGTAGAGACATCACAATAGCAGCAACAACCCACAACAAACGCATATGACATGTCCACCATTCATGTGTAGTTGGAGGGCATCCATAGCACTCCGGATCACATATTGAGCACCTAGGAGGGTATCTTGCAAGCACAGGAGGGTTTTTGGTGCACTCAAGATGATATGTGGTTAGACCAACAACAGATGCATTATTAGGTCAACCACTTTTATCAGTTCCAGAATGCCCAGTCACAGGGGAACCCCCAATGGGGGGAAGATTGGTGGAGTTCACTGTCAGCATATCAGGACAACTACCCACCTCCATAGTTAGACTACTGGGGATCCTACTACCAACACCCTCCACCACAGTCATCATCTACCTTATCATTCCTATACTTTAGTGTCATGCTGAGGATAGCATGATTTAAAAGTTTGGGGTGGTACAACGATATGCCCTATCTCATTTTCACTCTCATTTTGCATTTCACCTGCCATTTACGTTTGTTTGTTTGCTTTTGCTTGCTTTAGTTTAGAATTTACTTGCTTTGCATACCTGCATGCCATGTAGTTACTTTCTTACAATTTTTGCGTAATTTTCAATTTTTCCCTTTTTGCCATGCATTACATATCATGTAGATTTTTGGTAATTTTTTGCATGTTTTAGCTAGGATTTGCTTGTTTACTGCTATAAGTTCAATAATATAGGCTTAGATGTAGTTGAAGGCAACTTGGCACCGTTTTGGCCAATTTTGCCCAAATTTGAGATTTCTGACCTAAAGTGTGTTTCAACTCAATCTCTACTTTTTGGATTAAAAATGATGACCTTTTACAAATGCAAGTGAATTATTATTGTTTATTTATAAATGGTATAAATTCTTGACTTTTTACATGCACACCACCTCTCTTGTTTTTGTGAATGTTTTGGTTGAATTGTGACTTGAGCAAGCTATGAGCACTTAGTGCCTATGAAATCACTTGATTGAAGTATCAATTTCAGGTTTTTCATTCATGTGGTGTGAAATTTTTGGATGAAGTGTTGGATTAATTTTCATGCAGGAGGCCTTATGTTGAGAATCACGCCAGTGACCCTTCTTTGACCCGACTCTTCACTCACCATATTCTTACCCCTCTGCCTCATGAAAGGATGCCAAAATGCACATATCCATCGTGGCCACCTCCAAAAGTTTGGGGTGGCCACACCTAGATCTCACCGCTTCACTCTCATCACCCTATGCCCTATCTACTCCAAGGGCAAAGAAAAAGAAAATGCAAAAAGAAAATAAAAAGATACCCATGTTTAAGAGCATCTAAATAAAGAAAAGATGAATGTGTAAAAGCACTCCAAAAGCTTATCACAATCCTTTCTTCCATTTTCATACCCATTGAGCTAGGAAACATCAAACGTAGCTCATTTTACCCTTTTTACAATCATGTGGGTCATTTGGTGTGATTTGAAACATAAGGATGAATGCATGAAGGTAAAACAACACTTATAGTTATCCTTGATTAACGCCATCATGAAATGGTCTACCCAGAACTACATGAAAGAAATATGGATAACTTGTGTGTTTTATGCACTATATTTGAAGTTCATATGCTTTGTGCTCTTTTCATGATTGGTTTGTGAAAGTAGGAGAGGAGAGAGGTGGAATGCATGTACTTAGTCACTATTGATCCCATTCAACAATAATCATCCTTTGCATTGCATTTTTCATTTCTTGATTGTGGAAAAATTGCAGAGAGATTGAGTTGGAGAATACTTGAGGACAAGTATGTTTTAAGTTTGGGGTGGTGATTCAACCCTATTTTAAGGCTTCACCTTGTGTCATATTGCATTTCAATCACATTGATATATGTTAGATTACATGTTATTTCCCTCACTATGCATATTTGTATAAAATGCACTTATGGACATTAGCATGTTTTTCAAGCATTTGAACCATGCTTGATGGAAGAGAGAGAGGAGTGATACTAGAGTTTCTCTATCCTTGGAGAGACCTAAAGTGAAGTCTGATGCTCCCTAAACCTACCCCTTGTGGCCAAAGGTCCATTGAAGCAAAGATGTCTAAGAAAATCCAAAGAATCAAGTCTAAGTGCTGATCTAGAGACCAGCACGGCCGTGGTACCAAAGAACGGCCATGCTAGGACACTTGTAAATCAACAGAGCCATCTCCAAGCAAAGCTAGAGTCACCACGGCTGTGCCACACAGAATGGCTATGGTGAACTGACCCAGAACGGCCGTGCCACCTTGAACGGTCTTGTGAGAGAAGAGGCAGAACGACCATGGAGCAGAGAACGACCTGTGCATTTTGAGCAACCACAACCATGGTGACCACCATGGTCGTGCTATCCTAGCCCCACCACGGGTGTGGTGACCACCACGACCGTGCCACCTTCATTACAAAATCAACCTATTCCCTGTGATTTTTCACCATTTCTCACCACAGTTGTTCCCATCCACCACAACCATTCTCACCCCTCCCTATCACGGCCATGCTACCTACAATAACCTAGCTACTTTTGTACTATTTTTCCCATACCACCCCTACTTGACCTAGTGTTTTTACCACACCTATATATACCTAGGTAGTGGCTCTAACATGAATTTATCTACCTTCTACCACCTCCTAGATCCCCAATTTTGCCCCTTAGCCATTCCACTCCATTTCCACCTCCATTCCATTCCATTTCTCCATTTCCACCACCAAAACCCTCATTTCCAAGCCCTCCATCCACTTCCCACCATCATTCCACAATATTCCATCCAAGAAGAAGGAGAAGGTTGGCCTTGTAGCAGTTGGAGAGGAGGATTCACTCAGCTACACCGAGCTCCATGGCTACTTCTTCCACTTTCTCCCTTCTTTTTGTACTTTGCATTGTTATGAGTAGCTAGGCCCCTTGGGTGGGCTGTTTGGGGGTGTAAAATGTTACTTTGATACCATGTTGGTGAAAAATGATATGTAAACATTGTAATTTCATTTTTTAATGATTATGTTCTATTTCTATCTCACTCCTCATAAATTTCTTGTTGGTTTGTGCTTGAAGTCACCTAGGAATTTATGGAAATCGATTATATGTGTGAATTTTGGGATTTACTCCTAGGTCAAATTCTTGGATCCCTAGCTAGCTACCCATCCTCCTACATCTTAATCAACCCTCCTAACTGTAGTTGAGAGATCTAACTAGCTAGTTTAGACGAAATTGGTATGTTTAGCATGGAGCTTTCTCAAGGTTAGAATGTGGTGATGAGATGCCTAAAACCTACTTTCACCCCCATTACTAATCTCAACCCCTAATCATCCTAAGATCATCTAACCTAGAAACTTAGGCTTGTTTAGACTCTAGTTGAATTACACCCAAGCCCTAACTCAATTAAGCCTCACAAGGGTAGTAGGGAGTGTGCATGACTAGTTCCCTTATACACAACCTAGCATATCCATGGCCCGTTAGTAGCTTAGACTAATTCATTAGACTCTAGATTAATGTTTGGTTTGATAATCTAAATGGAATCATAATGCTCACATATCACCCCCAACCTAATTGACAAGTGCATACACCAAACAACCCACATTTACCTTATTTGCTTTAAACCCCTAATTATCTTCTTGCTTAGATATTATTAGCTCAGTTAGTCCTTTACTTTCTTAGTTAGCTTCTTGTCATGTTCGTGCTTTGCTCTTGCTCGCTTAGGTCTTTAATTTCTCTTTCACCTTTTTTGCTAGCTTAGTGTAGTGTATACCTTTCCCTGCTTTCCTCAGTGTAGATTGTCCTTTTCTTGCCTTGCCCTGGCTTTTCTTGCTTAGTAGAATTAATTGTCTAGGGTTAACTTAGGTTTTAATCTTGCTTGTCTTTTCTTAATTGCTCGCTTGTTCTCCCTTAGTTTAATAATAAAAAAACCTTCAAACCCTTAACCCTAGACTCTAATATAGGAACCTAGCACCTAAAAATTAACCTACATCAAGTGCCCCCATTTCTCCCTGTGGATTGACCCTATACTTGCCGCCTTACCTGTACTACGACACGACCCCGTGCACTTGCGGGTTAGCATTTTAGTAGAAGTAGGTCATTTGAGTTTAGGTCCTTATAAATATTGAAAATGAATCCACCCGTGTGCTTCTATCTGCAGAGTCACATCCATTCAAGTTTCAATTGAGTGGTGTGTAACACCATTGGTGGGGGTGCACCAGTTACTCAATCTAGACGTTGTACCCAGTTATCTGACATACTAGCATGGGCTGTGCTGAGGTAGACTAGATGCGGGGTGCATGTCAGTATAGAAGAATCTAGAGGACTCCGAATAGAGAGCGGCTCGAGTCGAGTGACTGGAAATGTCGATCGCCTGATTGGGTGGTTGGAAGGTGAACACTAGAAATATTCTGGGGCCTTCCTTCCCTTAAGTAATGACATCTTGAGGGCTTGATCATCCTTCTAGGAAATGAAGTGTGTATTTGGCTGTTTTTGCATAAAAAGTATATAAAATGCATTGAAGTATAGAAAAGGGAAGATAACTACATTTAAGTAAATCTAAGACTAAAAGTAAGGAATAAAAGAACAAGAGTCCCTAAAAAGCAAATAAAACTATATCTAAAGATGGGTATAAATATAATCATCAAAATACCACAAACTTAGACCTTTACTCATCCCGAGTAAAGTAAAAATAAATAGGGTGACAAAACATTGATACAAAGATCCATGCTTCCTCTTCCAAGTGAGCATACTTTGTGATCCCCTTTCACCACATGATGAAATGACACAATCCTTTGGGGTCACATAGTCAAACTTGGACATCCGCCGATTGGGGCGTGTTCCTCCATTTTATAGACTCCAAAACCTAGAAAGAACTGATTTCACCTCAATAATAATCTTCATCTATCTATGCAAGATGGAAGAGAGTACATGCTAGGGCTGATTGGCTATTTTTGGGGAGAGTTTTGATAAGTCCCACATGTATAAAATTTGGACGAGAGGGGGAGAAGAAGGCATGGCATAAACCCATTTTGCTGGTCTCTCCTCTATCTGATTCGAAACCTTATTTGGGATTCAGTCATTTTATTTGTCTCTCCTCTATTTGACTTGAGACTTTCATTGGTCGCAGTTACATTGACCGCATGTTTTCTTTGAGCTGATTGGCCTCTTTTATTTATGTCATATTTGTAGAAGAATAATGAAGAGGAAATATGTTTTTCTTTGCTTTTGAGGGAAGGGATTCCATCCCAAACTTAGGGTTTGGCATACAATGGATTCATATCTTTTTCTCAGATGGCAAAAATATATGAAGTGGTGGAAGAAAAGTAGAAATAAAAGACTGACTTGTGCTTCTTCATTTTATTTATGTATTGGATTTAGATCATCATATTGTATCAGTTATTTCAACTAAATCAAGGTAGATAAGTGTTTACAAATTTTGTTTCAAGCCATATCAGGGGCATGTGTGACTTGATCTTTCTGACTATTTCTACTTATTGTCATTTCCCATGGGAAAGGGTGCTCAATTGTTGTTATTAGAGCTTAGATCCGTTCAAGACGTGTGTTTTCCAAAAAAAAATCTTTTTGCACTGGTTAACTCAAGAAAAAGGGGATATTTCCACTTATATATTTTCAGTTTGCATACAACTATGTGACTGACTAGATAAAAGCCACAACTCACACAAAATAGAATAATTAAAAAGACGGATATAAATAGAAGTAGGGGAAAACAAGATAGATGCAAATAGAAGAGAGAAAGAACATTGGTTGAAAATGAGAAAGGGAAAGGTTAGAGTTGGGAGTAGAGGAGACAACATACCACCCACCCTCACCCCAACTTCAAAATTATGCTCGTCCCTGACAGAATCAAGTTGTAGATGGAGGGGATTTGATATCCCTAAGGAAATCATAGGGATGGTTCATCCTCCTATTAGTTAAGACTTCTCCCAATCGTAGCTAGGGCCACCCGTTACCATGATCCTCATTTGGTGGGGGTGAGGCTGGGTGTGGTCACACACCCCATTCTCCACATCATGCATCCAATGCCCAATCTCGAGGGTGATATCTTGCTGAGTCATACAACTAGTTGATGATTGGATTCATATTGGGCGGCGGCATGCCACAACGGTGTATTGGGTGCACAAAGAGGGCCTTCTAGGGGACATAGGTGTCATGGGAGTAATAGAGTTGGAGTTCTTGATCAGATGGCCATTGTGTCTAGTATGTTACTGGAGGGACATGTTGTGAACATTGAAGTTCACCATTGTGATTGTCAGAAATGGATGTCATTGGTGCATGATTGTAGGGGAGAAAGCATGTATTCTTGGTCCTTAGAATTTTGTGGTGAAGATGGGTGTGACTTCTGGTCCTTGTGCCTCATTTCTTTTATAGCAGCCAAAGAGAGGCTTTAGAGTGACTCAAAGAGTTGGAGGTTATGATATAGACATGTGTTAGATGCACCACCTAGGTCTAAAAGATTGCACGTTGAGTCCCTAGAAAGTCTCATTCACATTGAGATATTGTGGCAATGAGCATTAATGACATGAATTGGAATGAAAGAGGCTACCATTCTCAAGTTATAAAGCTTCTCATTAAAGACAAGGATGGAAATATCAGAAGGGAAAATCTATTTTCTATAATAAAGAAAAATATCATTCGGTGGGTTAACATCCATGTAACCTCCTTCTTGCATGCTCATCACTTCATGATATTTTAAGATCTTCACATCATCAATCGGTCGACTGGGAAAATGATTCGGTTGGTAGATGGCATAAAATGCATCATGATCTTTCTGTTCTACGTCATCAATCAATCAATCCAATTGGGTTATAAATAACATAACCTTTATTAAAAGAATTTGGGAAAAGTAAAGAAAAGTTAAACAAAAATTTCAAAAGATAAATGAAAGAAAATAACAGGACATGGTTGCCTCCCAATAAGCGTCCCACTTTAACTTTGTGTACCTAACCAATGATAACCTAGTAAGCATGTGAGGTGCATGTGTGGGGTTCGCAAACCTTTGGCTTTAGGGACCTTGGGTCCTAGGTCATGGTTTGATACAATGCTTACCTTATGCTAAGGATGACCCGTGTGACCTTTAGGGGGTTCTTGGTGATCTGAGTATTTTGGTCATGATTTAACTTCCACTTTGAAAACTTCGATCAAGTTATGCACTTTCTTTAAATATTCAAGAACTCGATACTCAATGGTCTTCTTTCTAGGTCGAAGGATGAGTTTTCCAGCTTCAATGTCTACCAAAGCTCTCACACTAACCAAGAATGGTCTCCCCTAAATTAGTGGGAAGCGATTATCCTCTTTGATATGAATTGCCACAAAGTCTCATGGGACATAGGTATCGTGTCTGAGCTTAACTAGGATGTCTTTAATGATTCCCAAGGGCTTTCTTATAGATGCATCAACTAGTTGAATAATCATAGACATTGGCAAGAGATTGGTGAACCGTAGGCGTTGGCACAAGATGTGTGGCATAATTGATATGCTTGTGCCTAGGATCAACAAGTCCCTTATGACGAGTGTCGTCTCTTAGGAAACAATCTATCTCGAATTAGCTAGGATACTTTTTCTATTGAGGCATTTGGTTCTGGACTATGTCAGAGGTAGTCTATTCTAACTTCAAAGTTTTGCATTACTTGGTCATGTATTTTTTGGATATAAGGGTCTGGTGTCTTTGAACTTCATGAGTCTATTGTCCAGCTTAGTCTGCTTGAGATGCCCTAGATAGGGTACACAAGGTTTATATGTGGGTACGTCTAGGGCTGTTGATGGTCTAAAGTTGAATGATGGTGTTACGACGGCTGAATTCTCACTAGTATATGGCTAAGCTGGCATAGTGGGAGGGTCTGGTGTTCAGGATTCTACTGACATGACTATAGGGTGGACATTCGAATGACTTGGGGTCCTGACTGGGGTGCTTCCATCTTTACAAGGAGGGACTGTCACAATAGTAGTGGTCGGGGGTGTAGAGCACACATTCCCAAACCGTGTTACTACTACGTTCAACTGTTCTAGATGTTTGGGGTTGTTTTTCAGTTGGCATGCGATTGTTCCTGTTGGGGGCTGTTGGCTAGCTGCTAGTCGAGCAATCTGTGACTCCAACACTTTTTGATTGGTGGTGGCATTGGCTAGTTGAGTTTGGTATGTCACCATCATCTATTGGAGCGTCCTTATGGATCTTGTGTTGATGCTAGATCAATCTGCAGGGGCAGTTCCTGATTCAGATATTGATAATGTTGTCATTGCTGGTAGTTTTTCTTGCAAAATTAAATTTGTAATTTCCTTGATTGGTGGGCTAGTGTAGTTCAATGGTGCTCTAGCTTGAGTAGCTTGGGGTGAGGTATGCTGAGCAGGATTCCCATCTCCAACTGGGTTTTCGTATTAGAAACCTGGGTGATTGCGAGCCTGATTCGTATTGTAGTACTCTTTCCCTAGAATAGTATGGATAGAATTTACATCTTCAGCTTGGGTTACTATGTATTATTGCTCAGCTTCATGTTCGTGGAATGACATACAATTGTTGGCAATGAATCATGTTGTGATCTATTACATGGGGCACGATTTTCTGCACTTGGGGTGTCTAATTCTTTCTTTCGTATGCACTGAAAGATTTTTTGAGATTGTCCTACTTGAGAGAGAGACCAGTGATTCAGATATGTACTTGAGCTTTGAGTGATATTCCACCATAGCTACCTTCAGAATGCCTTTACCTAAGGGTCTTCCCCAATGAGTCTAATTTTTGGTAGCAAGACTAAAAACCTTCAGTGTGCTTCTAGAACTCTACCGCATAAAATATCCATTATAGGGGGAATCAAGAAACTTCTTGGTCTCATCGTCGACACCTGATAGAAAAATTGATGATTTGATTTTTGGGTATTCCATGATGTGGACATTTGCATAGAAGTTCTTTGATTCATTCCCATGCTTCATAAATGGATTCCTCAGGCACCTAATTAAACCTTGTAATTTGACCTCTGACAGAATATGTCATCTAGGAGGATAGAATTTCCCTAGAAATTGGTTCTCTAGAGCTTCCCATGTTATGATCAGATCACCTCGAAGGGCATTGTACCATGCTCTGGCTTAATCGGTAAAGGAGTATTTAAAGAGCTGCAACCACATGGCATCATCAGTGGCACATGTTGTCTTCATCATCAAGAAAAGGTGGATAAATTTGAGGAGGTGTTCCTGAAAATCATATCCAATCCTTCCAGTGAAGGCAAAGTTTTGTAAAAGACTGAGCCACTGAGCCCTGCTCTTGATCAGATCACCTAGAGGTTGGTCTGGATGAGTCAAGTCGGTGCCTTTAGGGATAGAAAAGTCCCTTAATTATTTAACATGCTCTACAACTTGGGTATCTTCTAAACTCATCTTTAATTCATCTTCTTCTTGGTCCTAGCTTCTGCAACAAGTATTTCCTATTGAGCCACAATGGCCTCTTCAAGTAGCGCTTGAATAGATGCCTCTGCAACTGTAGCACCCATTATATTTTTCTCCTTGTGAAGTCTCTTGAGAGTTCTCTCAATTTCAGGATTGAATAACAATCTCGAGTCAAGACTTTTGGATCTTCACATATGCTAGGAGTACCTAAAAGGAAATAGACTTTCCCTAAGTTGATGAGTAGAGTTCTAGAGGATTTTCAGTGATATAAAGCGTAAAAAGAAAAACCCTAATTACACCCAAAATTCTAAAATATATATAACTACTGTGATCACCGACAAAGGTACCAATGTTTTTATTGGGATCCAAATGTCGCACCAATAAAAACCCTAAGTGAAACTACCCTTAGGTTTAACTGAAATTTGTGCACGAATTTCCCACTCTACACAAATGGAAGCCTTATTGCAATATATTTAAGGATCAAACCCAAAAGTCAACCTTTTTACATAGTTATATATATTCAGAAGTATTTAGGAGTAATTTTTATCATCGAGAAACTTGATTGATTGATTAAACTAAATTGTTTCCGACAAGCAACAAAGATTAAAGAAGTAAATAAAAAATGATAAAAGGACTAGGGTATGGGGTTTCACTTACCAAAGCCTACGTAATTATCCTAGAAAATTCTAACTTCTAAATAACAATTTACTAAATAGAGTCTTAGCTACTGTACCCTCATGAGATACATATCATTGCATGGACCAAACTCCCTTGGAACTGACCAGATGCAGCACCCAAGTTCCTAGTTCGTCCGATCGGACTCCCTAACTACAACCGACTAGTTTCAACACGTTAGCAGATTGTAACTCAATCACCTCACTATCCCTTGCTAACACTTTAGGGGAATAACAAGATCATTTTGAAGTTCCAATCACAATTACAACAACGTGCACATCCACAATTATAAGATACATGCAAAGCAAGTGATCAATTTGTAAGGCAAGGAGGTAATTACAATGATACTTTATTTAGCAATAGCATTGATGAGTTTGGATACAAGATAGGATAAAATACGATTTGTTGGGGCTAGTCCCCATGCCCTAACATAAACTTCTACTTGCTCATGGTGAGAGACAATAATGAAAAGATAGAAAGAGAAATAGAGGGGGCCATGCAACATGGTATTGGAAGACCAGTCTCTCCACTATGGCGGCCACCTCCTTGCTCCTCACTAGGGTTCGCTCTATGTAGATTTGGCTTCTAATATCCAATTAGAGACCCCTAGAATGGACAACAAGGGTTCCCTTTTATAAATGCATTCCTGGCTACTGAAACCCTAAACTTTTGATACTTGTAGTCAAAGGAAACTAATGCATGGCCCATACTTGATCCGACATGCAGCTCACATGGGTTACTCAATATATACCTTATACCCATTTCTCTACCAGACCAACACATGTTAAATTGGGGTAGGCTGGATGCGAATAGTGTGTGTATGTACAGGGGAATTTGGGGTCTCCAGGTAGAGAGCGACTCGAGTTGGTGACTCAAAATGTCAATCTCCTAACTAGGTGGTTGGAAGGTGAACAATGGAAATCTTCTAAGGCCTTCCTTCCCTTAAGGAATGACATTTTGAGGGCTTGATCATCCTTCTAGGCAATGAAGTGTGTATTTGGTTGTTTCTGCATAAAGTATATAAACTGCATTAAAGTTTAGAAAAGGGAATATAACTACATTTAAGTAAATCTAGGGCTAAAACTAATGAAAAAAACACAACATCCCCTAAAAAGTGAATAAAACTATATGCAAATATGGGTATAAATATAGTCATCACTTTCCAAACAGAAATAGAAATTGTGTACCTTGAACTCATTATCAGGCAATTTCAAGCATTCCAGATTTGTTTCTCCGAGAGTCAAAAGATGGATAATATTGTGAGTACGATTGTCCAAGTATAAGATCTCCCATACTTATAGATCTTTCGCTCATATATCATTTATTTTGGATAGGTCGATCTGCATAGGCATATGGCCTAGATTCATAATGATACAAATATTCTTATATGAACATTATTGGCTTATGATTTTCACACTATGGGATACTAAATTAGTAATCCCCATATTAAGACCTTATTTATAAAATCCCACATTTATCAATGTTTAATACTAATATGATATGTATTAGGAAGATCAAACTTGCAATTTTGTCTTATTATTGTTACTAGTTGGTATACCTTAGTTACAAGCTAGGGGTTTTATTTATTCATATTATTGTATGGCAATTGTATATTTCTCATCTACTAGTCTTTGAATTCTAATTTACACATGCATACATATATCTATACACCAATGGGGTATATATATATAATATATATATATATATATATATATATATATATATATATATATATATATGAATTCAAACAACAAGAGAAGGAAGAAGTAACTTATTGTCCAGAAGGTTTTCATCCTATTTTCATTGATGGTTGATCATTTAACCCCTTGGGTTTTTGGGTTGAAGATCGATCCCACCTCAAAGTGGTTTTTGGTTGTGGGTATACAATCTTGGGAAAGGCATGTTGGGTTAGGAAGTGAGTTGTAGCTCTGCAATGTCATTATGGAGGTTAATTTTTATCTCAATCTCGTCATGGACAATGCAGAACTGTATTTGAAAGAAATGTTTTGTCAGGGTTTCAAGTTTTAGAAATCAAAATTGTTACATATAAAATGCAAGAGTCAAATAGGGATGAGTAGCCTTAGGTTTAAGTGTCTTTTATTATGGATTTAAGCATTGATTCCATAGCTCATAGCATGTCCTCTTTTTTTCTCGATAGATTGTGGTATGCAATGTATATAAATTGGCAACCTTAGAGGATATGTTATGAGATACATAATTTTATTATGCTACTCTCCTTTCTTTTGTTGTTCGTGGAATGGGACACTTGTACCAGAGGATGGTGGAGATGAGTATAATAGATCTAACATCTCTACACACATATAGCCACGAGTCTGTGTCGAAAGATAGCATAAAGAGCTAATGCTAAAAACCTACACATATGGTCACTTGAATTTAATGGTACAATAATGAGGTAGAAGGCCACAAACCATGTTTTATTTAATTTATTGGGTCTAAAAAATAGAGGATAGTGTAGAATAAATATCTTTCTTTTGGATACCCTAAAGTTGTGATAGTAAGACTTCTTAGTGTACATGTTCATCTAGTAATGCATGTTCTATGTTATCTAGAAATAGTTGAGGAATGTTGTGAATTAAGTAATTCAATAACAAACATTATTTACAAATTAGGGAATGTGTGTTAGTATATTAATCAATGATGTCTTATCCTAAGGGTTTCTTATTAAATGATATGTTAAGCTATGACATCCATAATTATATTGAGAACTTATGGTTAATATCTAGGAAGCCTAAACCTAGAAAGAAAGGTATAGTGTTTTGTTTTGGAGGATAAACCTAATGTGTTTGTGAAAGGAGATTTAAGGTGTGTGAAGGATTATGAAAATCATGAGGTAAGGGTCGAGTTATGTTCAAACAAGATTATGTTTCTTGCTTATTCAATATTGGTGTATTTGTATCATTGAAATTGTTAAGGTCTTTAACCTCTAAAAGAAATGAATATAACTGCTTATGACTAAATCAATATGTTCATGTACATATTTAAAGTTTCAGATCTGATTGGTGTAGCATGTGTCTACATCATGTTCCACGAACATAAATGCTTATCTGAGTTAAAATCCCAACATTCACGTAAATGAAGAAAATTGTGTGTGGGATTCTGCCCTAGCTTTTAGCTACTAAATTAAGTGGTGGGACTCAGTCTTTGTAGCCATTGACATCATGTAGTGAGGATATAGCCACTCATGTGTAAGGTGGCTCACATCATAGTATGGAGACTAACCTACTTATGTGCACCATGTTATGTGTCAGATCAGACCAGGTCTTGATGTACATGTTCTCACATATAATCCATGTAATGATTAAGTAATGAGAATATAAATCCTTAGATCAAGTAGAGGAGAAATGGTTAGATATATTTCACGACTTTGATGATATTATATTAAGGACAAGTCAAGACACAATAAGAATTTTTGTCTCTAAAATCCATAAATTCTAGTTGATTAATCTAATTCTTTTTGGGGATCTATGGTTGGAGGTAGATGAAATATTTTTCTTACTATATATGATGATGATCAAGAGACTCTTAAAGAGTTCAAGTTTTGATTTGTTTAGGGAGTATTGTTCTCACAAGTAGAATCATGATGTGCATTAAGGTAAATATTGGAAGATAATAGTAACCATGTCATGATTCAAGTTAAAGTTGGTAAGGTAGTAGTACAATAATTTCTAGAGGTAGTCAGATAGCCTCTAAGTTTATACATATTGATTCTTTAAGCATGAGGTGGTATTAAGTTATTTAGTAGTATGGACCAATGGTCTAGGATCACAACAACATGAGGTGCTACATGATGTCGAGATGAAATAGAGCCTAGAAAAGATGATTAATTAATTTGTTCCATTTGATATCCTTGGGATAAAAATGGTTATATAGTAAGACAATGACGGCAATGAAATTGGGCTTATCTAACAAGGATAACATGAAATATGTAGAGGGGGTGAATAGAGATTTTTGATAATTTAAAGATAATCAAAACACTTTACTAAAGAAGGAGGAAATAAGGAAGACACTTGTGTTTAGAGTGGTTCCAACCTTTGAATTCAAAAGTTGTCAGTCCATTACCCAATTGTCTCCAATTGGGATTTTGAAAGTGATTAATTTTATTTACCCCTCAAGGATGTTACAATAAAATACAATCACCTTCCTTGAAGTAGCCTTCTCCTAGATGTAGCCTCAACCTCCTTGAAGCAGCCTTCTTTGAAGTAACTCCAAGCCCTTACAGTAGCCTTCTCCTCCTATAAGTAGCTCTTCCACCTTGAGATAGCCTTCCTTTAGAAGTAGCTCCAACCTCCCTTGAAGCATCCTTCCTTGAAGTAATCTCAAGCACCTCTTGAAGCAGCCTTCTCCACAAATAAGTAGCTTCAACCAAGCTCCCTCAAGCAGCCTCCAAAATCTTCGAGTAGACCAGGAGCACAAGTATCTTTAACCTGTGAAGGGGGATTGGAAGAATGAAGTACAACTATTGATTATATCTCTTTGATCCTATATCAAGCACTAGCCCTCTCAAACCACTTAGATGGACGTTTCTTTGAGGTGGCTAAGAGGCTATGGCTATAGAACACAAATTGAAGCTTGTAGAACAAGATGGCAAGTGTTGCTTAGCTTTTTTGCTCTCAAGAATGTATTATCAAGTGTAGCTTCAGTGCTTTAGGTGTCTTAAGGTCTCTCCTACTTATAGGAATGGTTTTCAAGTACTTAGGCAAGTTCTAGGGAGTCTCTAGAGTGTTCTTAGTGCTTAACAAGCCGTTAGGTGTACATTAGTTGGCTAGCAATGGCTAATTTGTTCGTGCTTAAAAGAACAATCTAGAACCCTACTCGGTCGACAAGTTTGTCGAATGAACTATGTCTCACAAGAACTTTTCTTTGACTAGGCCTGGGTTTAAGGTAAAAGTATTGCAACATCTACTTTCAACTCGCAACTACTAACCACTTGGTGTAATGGTCACAAGCTTTGGACTGAGGTTTGCTCGGTCTAGAATATTTTTGACCGAAGACCATTTTAGAGCACCAATGTGTAAGTTATTGAACAATGCTCATAAGTTCGACCAAGGTGGTTCTCGATCGATAAAAATTGAGACCGAGTGTGTATTGGTCAACAAAAATTTCAACCGAGGATGTCCCTATTCCAGACTTGTGAATCACCTACTAAGTGTGTGTTTCAATGGATGATGGTGACTCTAACTTTGGGGGGAAACCTATCTAAGGATTATAAGTGGATAGGGAAGATCTAACGCTTAGTTTCAATGATGTCTAAGTACTTGTACATTATATTTTTGTACAAGTGTTTAAATTTGAGTACAATCATGAACATATATACAATTAAGCACATTTGATTTTCAATTTTGCATTGATCTTCAACTTTCCACTTAGTAGAATTTACTTATTACCTTGAACCCTAAAATACTCAAATAACACATTAGATCCACAAGTGTGAAATGTTTGTCATCATCAAAACAAAGGGTATATTAATGTCCAGTTTAACCAACAATCTCCCCCTTTTTGAAAATGACAAACATTTCTAAGATATAATCAAAATAATTTAAATGAGATGAATTTCATACCTGTGATTTACCTGAGGTGAAAGGATTCTCTTATTTTCATAAAATGTATGCTAATTATTCCTAAAGAGATATGGAACATAATATCCATCTCTTAAGGAATTGTAGCATCAATTAATGTCTAGCCAAGAGATTATGAAACTCATTTATTTTGTTTTATATTATTTCTTCACCTTTGTCATTTCAAAAAGATAGCCATGTAATCATTTTAGACTTACTCCCCCTGAATGGGATATTCCCCCTCAATATTATACACAAGTTGTAAAAACAAAATGATGGCTAATGTCTAATGAAAGCCACAAGATACATTTGTATTATCATGATTAAGGGAACACAAACATGCTCAATTTCATTGATAACGACATAGGATAACAACACAAGCTTCACTAGAGTGATTACATAAGCTTTACTACTTACTACATAGGACAACATCACTTGAAAGATTTTAGGATTACATCAACCTCAGGATTTTCCCAAGAAGAATCACCATAGTACTTGACAAGTGTTTGCCAATCAAGTGCACCTGTCTTGATAATATGCCTCCAGAAATGTAGGTGCCCGATCAAACCTCAAGTGGGAAACTATGTCCTAGAGTTGAATGGGTGAGTATTGGGTATGGGAAAGATCATGTTAAGGTGGTGGTGGAACTTGGATGTATTGGATTGAAGAGTTAAATTTATCTTTATCATCCTTTGTATTTAAGATGTAACAGGGTGCACCAAAGGTATGAAAATAGTTAACTCTTGGGGTCTTGTTGAAGATGAGTTCATAAGGAGTCTTCTTGAGATGGGAGTGAATTGTTACACAATTTAATACATAACATGTTTTATTGACTGCTTCATCCCAGAACGTTTTAGGTATATTGTGTTCAAGTAACATTACTCTAGCCATTTCTTCTAAAGATTGATTTTTCCTTTCTACTATCCCATTTTGTTGTGGGGTGCATGGAGCTGAAACGTTATGAGTGTACCCTTGGGATGTACAAAATTCTTCAAATATGTGATCACCGTGATCACTCCTAAAGGTACATATTTTGTTTTGTAGTTGATTTCCAATTATAGAACAAAACTAAATGAATATTCTAATTGTATCATATTTAGTTGAAAGAAAAGGAACCCAAGTGTATCTACTATAATCATCAACAATAACAAAGCAATATCTTTTACCACCAATAGATTGAGTCCTCATAGGACCAAATAATTCCGTATGAATGAGTTCTAATGATCTAGTAGTACTAAGAAAGGTTTTGGATTTGAAAGAAGTTTTACTTTGCTTGCCTAAAGTACATGGTTCACAATTTTTAGGTTTATCAAAAGAGAGTTTAGGTAAACCACGAACAAGATCATATTTAATCAACTTTTTGATAACATGTGATCTTGCATGGCCTAATTTTCTATGCCATAGTTGCAAAGGTTAATCATTTGCAAGAAGATATTTTCCAGTAATAGCTTGCACATAATTGGGTCTAAGTATATATAGATTTCCTAGTCTTTTTCCTTCATAAACAACATCATTAGTTTTCTCTATAAGTAGTTTGTAGCAAGATTTGTTAAAAAGAACATCATAGCCACTATCACATAATTGACTAACACTAATCAAGTTGTGATTCAATCCATCAACAAGTAGGACATTTTTAATTTGAAGATTTGTACCAATATTACTTTTTCAATAATTTTAACTTTGGCATTGTCTCCAAATGAGACTGATCCACTCTTCTTTTCTTCAAATGTTTGAAAAAGACTCTTTGTTTCCAGTCATGTGTTTGGAACAACCACTATCAACCACCCAACTCTACAAAATAAATAAATTTTGGTACCCATGCGGTGGTCCTTTTGGTTAGGAACATTTATTAAAACATTTTAGATTTTAGAATAGCTAATTAACTAAATTGTGAATATAAAAGAAAGAAATAAAATCAATAATCACTTGGAGAATGATTGAAATTAGATAAAGAGAATCTTGGATATGGGATTTCACTTCCACATCATAACCCAATAAAGAACCACGAATTCTATTTTTACTAGTAAATCTTCACAAAGGTAGGTTGTTGTCATCTAATATATCTCATGTTGATATACGATAGTCCTAACCCTATATGCATATACATAGATTTGAACTACAATCTAGAATCCTCAACATAATCCCAACCATTTCCATGGTCAATGATGTGTTGTCAAATAGCTATTCCCTACCTCTTAATATTTCTTCCCAAAATATAATAAGATGCATGAAGCATGTAAACATGATGGCCAGACATGGATATAAGAAGTTAAACACCATAGCTCATTTTGAAACATGAAGATTAACTAATACCAAGAAAAGGAGTTTACTCACTCATGGTGAGGAATTACAAGCACAAATGATAAGTCATTAGAAGAAACATGAGTAGAGAGAGGAATAACAAATAAATGATAAGTCTTACAATAACAAATCTCCATCCAAGAGTTGGAGATTTGTCTCTACAACTACTCCTCACTTCAAAAACCATCTCTCTATAGCTTTGGAATGGAAAGGAGATGAGAAATGGAGTCAAGGATGGGTTCTCTCCTGAGAAACCCTAGCTTTCTCTCCAAAATTGCCACTCTGTAGCTCCAGCCTTGTCTTTGGTCTCAAAATGCTCCAAATGATACATGATCCACTTGCCAAGGTGTGTGGTTCATCATGTATTAAAAAAATGAGCATTTGTTTCTAAAAATATATATCACGCGTTGTGTATATAAGTCAACACATATTGTGAGATTCAGTTTCCGCTTGAACTGGATCACGATCGCAAGTGACATGCTGTATGCAATGGCCACAGGGCCTAAGGAAGGATTCCTAATGATTTTCTGCATTTTTAGAGTCACATCGTGTAGCTAACCAACACCCATCATAGCTTGGATTGACTGAGGATCTTGATGTTTGAGAGTCACACGCCGTGTGGAGTGGTCCACAGACTGTGTCACTTGATGTCTGTTGAATAATACTCTAGAAATTTGGGAAAACTTTGGAAATGCCAAATAGATCAAATTTTGGAGATTTTTCCTTCAAAATGAGTGGAATATACTGTAGATGTACTTCAAACCATGTTATGAGTAAGATCAACAAGAAACAAACATTATAGCATGAATCAAAGTAGAAATATAGTTAAATTGAGTGAAGTGTGCTACTAAAATTGTATGAAAATGTGATACAATTTGTGCACATCAAATCCACTAAGATTGAACACTTGCTTGCACTCAATCAAAAATAACTAGATAAATGGCTAAAGATAAACATATGGGCAAGAATCAGATCCATATGAATGTGAATTGATAAATATCAAAATGACAATTTTCATCATTTAGGCATGTAACTAACCATTAAATCAATTCTAATTCTCAAGATAGGATTTTAAGTTCAATTTGATATTCAAATTTCTTTGCAAGATTCAACTAGAGAGCAATTAGTAGAAAGAAAATGACAAAGTAAAAAATATAATGATTTGCCACAAAGCTCAATGAAATGAAAATTTTCATCCTCCTACAATGAAATTTTTATTCAAGAAATATTTTCAATTTGATTTTAGTGTGTGGCACTCGACTGCTAATATAGGCTTACACATTTGTGGAATACCATTTGGGAATTTATTTCCCTCTTTCAGACATAATCCCCAACTTCATTGGGTTGGTGGAAATGTGGGTGACTTAGCCATCTTTTATGGGGTTTGAATTTTCAAATGAAGATAAAAAATTCCCCTTTTTATGTGATTCAAGCTCTACTTTAGAATCACACAGTCCTATTCTAACTCAACCCCCATTATTTCAAGTCGTGCAAGAAGATATTCATTTTGTAGAAAATTTCAAGTAAAGCAGTGAAAAATGTATTATAGGGTTGGCAAAGTCATCTTATGGCTACTCAAAGCTATAAAGCTGAGAAACTCAAAGCATTTGAATCGTTACATGGTTTACGAACAAGAGTGAGAGATTTACAATTCATGTATAAACAAATACCTAAATATGGAGATGAATAGCCAAAATTTCAAAAGTTTTCAACTAGGATGATCCATGCCCAATTTGTCATCATATAGCCACAGTCTTAATGCAATCTGATGGTTACAACAGTAGGGAAAATTGATAAAAAATTTCACTCAATAATCATGCAAGAATATGAGAAGAAATGCAAAACATGCAAATAACAAACTAAATGATATATAAAAGGCCGAACAATATAATAACAACGCTCCGCTCTACTCTTCTCTGGTGAAAGGGGTGACTAGGGTTCCCCTGTGGTGCGTCTAGCTTGGGGGAGGGGCTCTAGGCTGCTAGTGAGCACCTGCTCGCTCCCCCCGGGCCACTCTTCCACTCCAGGTCACATGGCTCCAATTTTTGGCGGTGGTTTAGTCCAATTTAGGCCTCACCTCTCCTATCCTACGGCGGTGGAGTTCGTACCTCAGGTCAGACTTCCCTACAGTGTCTGTGGAAGTAGAGCCTAGTGGCAGTGGTAATGGTTAGGGCAAGCCTCAGTGGTCTTCCTTGCAGCTCCTTCAGGCAGATCTAGCTCTATCCTCCATCGAGCTTGCCCTGGTGGCTTGGATCTTTCCCTCTTTCCTCTGCATTCATATTTCTTTTTATGTGTTTGGTTTTCTTCATTGTTCAGTAGGGTCTGAGGCTGATATGCCTTTTCTACCACCGTTTATTGGTGTTGGTTAGTCCGCCTTCCTGCGAACCTCTCTTTCAAGAGAGTGAAGTGATTTCTAGTTAGTGCTAGGTCTCATTTTTGCCATGATTTTGTTGACTCAAGGTCAATTAGGTCAATGTTGACTCACATCTAAATTGACTAAACCCGTGTTTTGATGATGACTAACCATTCCACATATTGGTGTCTAATGTCTCTACTTGAGTAATTTCAGATTAGGTATAGACACACTCCAATTGCCCTAACTTGCGCATCTCAAATTGGAGAAAAGACAAGTCAAAGTCATACAAGTGCACATTTTTGTAATATGATGTATATCCATTAGAATCATGTTGTAAATCACTTGTAATGATTGTATGACTTGTAATTAAGCTTAGAAAAATATCAGGAACACTTAGATCGAATATTAGAGCACTTTTAATGCAACTTTGAAAATCAATTACAGGCACTTGTTCGGTCGAGTTTCCCACCCTGAAACTCGACCGATCAACCTTGGTCGATTTTCTGAAGATTGCATCGGTCGAGTTGTGCACTCACAGAACTCGACCGATTGGGTAGTAGGCCAGTTCCAGTTGGAATGGTCGGTCGAGTTTCCTCAGAACAAACTCGACCGATCATTTCAATATCGGGCTGCCTGCTACTTG
Source organism: Alisma plantago-aquatica (assembly GCA_963693085.1). Taxonomy (NCBI): domain Eukaryota; kingdom Viridiplantae; phylum Streptophyta; class Magnoliopsida; order Alismatales; family Alismataceae; genus Alisma; species Alisma plantago-aquatica. The sequence goes on from OY856409.1 coordinate 1,883,470,781, forward strand.
ATCGGTCGAGTTACACATATAGAAACTCGACCGAATGCACTATACGGAAAAGTGCAGAAAAGTGTTTCTAGCCGTTGTGGGGTTGCAAAAAGTGAAAATAGATCCATTGCAAGCCACAAAACGGCTAGTTTTCATTCACAAGTGTTCCCAAAGGCTAAGAGGCATCCCCAGCTATAAATAGGACCCCTTGGGCTTCATTCCAAGGTTGAGCATTCACTATGAAGGTTCCTATTCTATAGTTGAGTGATCCTACAGCCTCCTCTCTCTCTCTAAGCTTAATCACTTGCTACATCCATTAGAGTGAGTAGGAAATCTGTAAGAGAGCTAGTCCTACATGTATATCTTGTGAGGCTCTCACTTCCACCACCTCCTATCTCTTCTTTCAACCATGAAGATGAAGGTTCTCTCTCTTGTCCAAGAGAGGTGAAGAAGAACAAGGGAAGGAGTCCCTTGGTGAAGATCAAGGCTGAAGACTTGGAGCTAGAGTGGGTAAGCCCTTGGAGAAGGCAGAAGACTCAAGCTCAAGTGGGTAAGACCTTGGTGGAAGCTTCTCCGAGTGAAGGTGAAGTCAAAGGCGGAAGATCCAAGAAGAGTGGGTAATTCCTACAAGGCCGAAGACTTGTGCAAGAGTGGGTAAGTCCTTGGAGAAGGCCGAAGACTCTTGCAAAGTGGGTAAGTCCTTGGTAAGGTTGAAGACTCTTTGTATTGGATAGGTAAGTCCTTTTTTGGTCATGCATTGTATGTCTTATGAATGAATATAAGAGTGCAATAGTTTGGAAGTCCTAGAGGTTGACCTCTCTAGGAAAGTGGACTGACACACTTCTAGTTTGAAGTGTAGAACCACTCTAAATAGCTTGTCTAATTGGTGCATGTTCAATCTCTCTTATCCTTGCTATGCATGATTTAGTTGCACTCAAATTACCTATTTAGCAACCTTATCTTGTCATATATTTTGAAGGTTTAATGAATTTTGTGTAAGTGCTTTCAGCTCTATTCACCCCCCTCTAGAGCATCTAATCACCCATCTAGGATCCAACAGATTTGATCTTGTTGTTTGTTTTGTCTGGTTTCATTTGAGGAGATTACCCATAATGAGAACATCATGTTGATTGAGTTCTTAATTCACTGCTCTATGCTCAAGTTGAAGGAATTTCTCATGATAAACTGCTTGTGTCAGTATCATAGAAGAGGAATCAATACAGAAGTGCATTATTTTCTTTCCGATATGAGTTGCAGTGTTTCTTTGATACTAGATGTGCTCTTTGTATGGTATGGTGGTGTTGTATTCTTTTCTTGTAGATGTCATATGGCGTATAAGTAAAGAATCATTCTGCTTTCTATAAAAAAACTAAATGATATAAGAAATGACTTAAGAAAATGACATGAAAAGTAAAACTAAAACTACCCATCGTATGTACCCCCCAAGCTTGAAATTTGTAGTGTCCTCACTGCTCATAACAAACACAAGAGTTGTCCAACTGGATACCTCTGATGAATCAAAAAGTGGGATCAAAACCCTCCTGGGGAGGCTAGAGGTGCTTCAAGAATAAGGTGGGGTCAATGATGTCAATGGAGGAGGAAGGTCCTGGAGGCGGAGATGGATGTAGAGGTTAGACATAATGTCCTTGATATATGTGCCAGGAGTCCATGTTGGACACCATGGTGTAGATTCCAGTAATATTCTAGGACAGTCCAGTGTACTGCTGGAAGAGATGAGAGATGTAGGTATCCTAATCATCAAATCTGTGTTGAACATACCCATAAAGTTGCTTCATGTCTAGGTGCCTCTAGGTGCATTCTATTTGTGTACATGTGGAAGGAAGTGGTGGAACATCAACTCTTGTAGAGGAAGATTTGGGTTGTGCAACTATATAAGTTCCTTCATTATGAAAATACTTACATTTGGTTTTGTCTTGGAGTGTTGTGAGGGTAGGGTTTGGCAACTAGATGACAGAGGATTTTTGGTTGGCCTTATGAAAAAAATTCATTCTTATCTTTTCTCAATAAGCCAGAGGAAATGAGAGAATCACAATCCACATATTTTCCTCCATATAGGGGATCAATAGTAGACAGATAAAGCTTCAAAGCAATAGCAAGTTTGGTGATCACGCCCCCTATCATGATGTCTCCCTTTTATTCTTTGTGGATCTTTATGATTTGCGAAAGAAAATGATACCCAATGTTCACATCATAGTTATTCAATATTGCCCATAGGAAAAACAAATGCAATTTCCCAACTACACACTGTCTTTCCTTTAATGAGAAAACAATTCTACTAAAAATGTGGGGAATATAGCAAAGAATTAGGTTGTGAACATGAGACGTTATGGCATTAGCAAGATTGTTGGAGGTTTCTTTAGTGATCTGGCTCCAAAAAGTTGTGGGCTCAAATTGCTTTGGCATGATGATACTACTATCATAATCAAATTTCATCAAGTTTTGAAATCATTTTATAGTCAATATGGTTTGTTCATCAAACGAAATGAAATCTGACCAAAAGGTTCATGCTTATCAGACATGTCTTCACCTGCCTTGAAGTTCATCAAAAAATAGTAAGTCAAATGAGGGTAAGTAGGGACGTTGTTTGTAGCATAGACCTAGGCCTCGGAATATTATGTAGTCCCTAGCTTGATTGAGAATACATAGTCATTCCATATCATTTAGGTGTGCAAACCTGGTCAGGACTACCTGACGAGTGGCAAGATGTGGAAGATGACATCATCCTCTACATTCAGCATGAAGTGCACCATAAAGACATAGGGTACATATGAGGAAGACGGCTTAGGCTCGGGGTGGCTCTCTTGGCAAAAATCTTGGTTCTTTGCATGTCAATGGTTTCTAGGAGAATTGACATGACGTAGTAGATTGGCCACATGGTGTGTGGGGTGTCATTCTTTCTTCAAATCTATGCTAAGACAAATACAACCTACAAGGTATTGTTACACTGTGTTGGTAGTAGGCACTGCTGATCCTGGTCTCTAAAGGGGCACAATGTGGACAACTCTTCTACTCCGTGTTGGTGTCTTGTTGTTTCTTATTCGACATGACTTGGTCCTCTTATTAGACCGATTTGGTGGTTTGGAAGTGATGGGTGATGCTGAGCTCTGAAGGCGGTGGTGATTTCTTCTCCTTCAAATGACTCGATGGTGTAGGGGTGATCGAAAGTGGTGGTTTGGAAAAGGAGGTCATCAGCATGACTAGATGATGGATGTGCTCACATGCGGAAACAAAGGATGGGGGTTGGTAGTCGCACGAGGTGGAGGTGGGGTCGCAAATGCACCAGGAGGGGCGGCTACACAGTGTGAGTGCAAGATGAAATGAATTGATTTTAGGGTTCAGAACCCTTTAACCATTCTTTTATATGTCATAACAAAAGGCTACACGATGTTAGTTATGCAAAATCACCCCAAATTTATAGACACACACATTTTTTTGGGCACTTACACAACATACATGATACTTACTACTGAAATTTCAAATTCCTCTTTGTGAAAATCAAACACCATGGAAAATTTTCACACACCGTAAGGGACTAAGCCCATTAAAATCTTGAAATTTTCTTCACGAAGGCCACACAGTGTGGTTGTGGGACCAACGTTGTAAGGGTGATTTCCTACTTCTCTTACGATATTTTGTCCAAAATACTCGCACGCCGTATATGATGGCCACACAGATTAAGACTTGTTTACTGTGAAACTTGGGGGTTCTTCTTTCCAAAATGTACACACCGTGGCTCATGTCTACATAGAGTAAGAGATGAATTTAGTGGAACTTCAATCTTCATCAAATAATTCCACATGTCATGTGGTGTGGTCCACACACCATGTTGTTGAAGTTGATGTAGAATTGAATTTCTTCGATCTCAACCATGTCATCTTATTTTCCCACATGACGTAAGTGGAAATCCCTGTGAAGCTTTGTGGATTCAAAAAAATAAGTTACACACCGTGCGGAGTGGTCCACACGTAGTGTAACAACATGATTTTTGCATATCTTTGTCCTCGTGATATTTTTTGACATAAGCAATTATCACCAGAAAAATGCAAACAAATACATCAATTTTCTCACATGAAACTAATAGGTTCAACACCATGAAGTATTATTCTAAAACAAAAACTATAAACTAAGCAACATTAAAGGAAGTAACACAAAGAAAACTATCTAAATGTGGGGACGTCTCTTATAAAGACCTTTCATTTAGAGTCTAAAAGTAGACTCAATTCTTCATCAACAAAGTTCCATGAGGGAACATGAAGTTCCCTACTCGATCTTCTCTCCTTTAGTGTAAAGCTTGCAGCCCTACCCATTGACCATGAATATTGATTGTTTACCTTGTAGATCTATCAATTACGGATAAACTTTTAGGACCAAGGAAGGTCCTGGCCACTTAGATCTAAGCTTCCCTAGAAAAAGCTTCAATCTTGAATTAAACAGCAACACTTGGTCTCCTTCAAAAAAGTGTCTCCTTCTAATCTTCTCATCATGCCATGCCTTTGTGTTCTATAAATCTTTGCATTTTTATATGCACTAAGCATGAGCTCTTCAAGCTCTTGAGGTTGCAACAACCATTTTTCACTTGCTTTCTTCATATCAAAATTATGGAACTTGATGACCCATAGGGCTTTGTGCTCCAGCTCCAAACGAAGATGTAACATACTAAATTCTGAACGTAATATCCATGTAACCCTTTTCCCTAAGTTTTCTTCTCATTTCTGTCCTTTATGTCCTTGTTGATGAATTAGTGGAATTTATAGCGGTTTGGTAAACATTTGTTCAATAATTATATCAATGGAAGGGTTTATTCACAAATACCTTAGTGAAATATTATTTAAGGATCTAATATGCAAAATCACCACTTAAGTGCAACAATGGTATATAAATTTGTGCTAGAAATGTAAGGCCCCAAACCTTGCTTAATGTGTTGAAAAAGATTAATTGCCATAATTATGTTTTCACCTTAATCTAGCCTTCTGAGGTGTTTTGAAATCATGAGATAAGCTTCAGTTTCAAGTTTGATCCAATTTGGATGTTGTTTGTGCACGTTATGCAATTTTTATGCACATTTTGGACTTTTTGCAGTTTACCCAATTGGGAGGTTTTCTTTTCAAATTGTCATAGTCCTTATGATCCTTATATGTTTCCTTATCATTCTCAATCTTGTTGGGCCTTGAGGAACCTAGTTGTACCTTGGTTTGGAGGTGTTTCTCTTCAAGGGCGCTTTAGGGATTTCCCCCTTTATGGATGAGCTTATCTTTAGGAGTTATCAACCAATGGGGTGGCTATTTTGTTTGGAGGTCAGTGGTGGGCCAGGAGAACTGAAAATTGATGGCTAAGAAGACTCTAGGAGAAGTGGAATAGAGTTTGCATGGCCATAGAAGCTCTAGGCAATGGACACATGGAAAGCTCCATGGACACCTCATGCTTGACTCCATCCTTATCCATAAAGGCTTGCATGTCCATGGGCACCCTTAGCCCTTGACACATAGAAAGTAAATTGACACCTCATTCTTTTATTCTTTGTTATACATAAAGTCTTGCATGTCCATGGTCATCCTTAGCCATGGACACATGGAAAGTAACTTGACACCTCATGCCTTGCTTCTTCCTTAACCATAAAGCTTTATATACTCCTTCCTTACCTCCCAATTGAAATATTTGATCCATATCACCTCCTTCCTACTTGGAACTTTGTCCTCTCTCTATTTGTCCATGGAGGAGCTTTCCCAAGGTATAAGAAGATGCCATCTTGGTGAATAAGGTCTTTTAGGGTTTCATCTAAGCTCGTCTAGGGTTTCTAAAGTCACCTTTTGGCATTTTCGACTAAGGCAAGTAGGTTTCTTCCCCTTTTCCTTTGTTTTCCCCATTGTTCTTCTTCCTTCCACCTTCGTCTAGGTTAAAACCCTGGTCTTCCATGGCATAACTCCATCTAAAGCTAAAAAACTCTTCTTTCCATGCTCCTCTTACTTAGGGTTTGTATCATTTGAGAAGAAGGTGATTCTTGCTCGAGTTTGGAGCTTGTGCTTGGAGTTTCCAACCCATCTTGCTCGAGTTTTTTGCTGATTGGGACCTAATTTTCTTCCTAGAGGCAAGTTATTCCTCCACATTTATTGCTTATATAAGCTTGCTAGTTCATATTCTTATGGTTAAATGATGATCTCCACCTTTAGATGATGTTCTTGTTTAGGATTTTGTTTCTTTGCCATTCTATACTTTGTTACTAGCTCTAGATGAACCTAAAATGATTGGTACATCCCTCCAAAATTAATAAAAAATATGTTTTAGAATCAGAAAATTAAGCTTTATATAATAAAATTGCTTTTGAGGTCTAATTTCAAGGTTTTTCGAAAGGTGATTTTTGGAATATGATTTTAATACATGAAATCCATAAAAATTACAACTTAATCACCAGAACTCCAAAATTGACATGAAGATATATTTTCTTAATCAAGAGAACTAACTAGTCTAATGGTGAGATTTTTATATTCTAAATATGAGTTTTGTGAAAAAGTTCCAATATTAGGGTTTCTATGCAATAATGTGCGATATGCACAATAATGAATGTTAATAAATTTAAATAGGCCAAAGTTGAACTTGGAACATTTAGAAGTGGTAGAACTTAGTATTCAAACACATTAAAGAGATATGTGCATTCTTACACCCTAAGTTGGGATATTTGCAAACCAAACCCTATATTCCCTAATGAGGCACTATATGAACCCCATTTTCTCTATTCATGACTCTTTTGCTAAATCGCCTCAAAAATGTATTTATATTCTATTTCTTGTGTCTTGTACCCCACTTCCATGTTTCAAATATATGATGCTTCTACTTTCCATAGTTCTCTTAGCATGTTGATTTTATTAGACTATTTAGCTAATGTAGTTGTAACGACCCTCAAAATTCAGTCCCAAAATTTTTTGATGTTTAATAAAGCTGAAACCCTAGGTTGAATGAATGTTTCTTACATTTGTTCATTTAAGTGGAGACCATGCTTAAGTAGCATGTCATAACGAGTTTAGACTACATCAAGATATTATGTGAACCTTTAATTTGATTCATCAACACTTATACACATCAATGTCAATTAATGCACAAATCCTAACCCTAATTATGCAATGGTGACTAGTTAGGGGTTAATTGATAGTTTTGGCACACATACATATAAAATGCATCACATTGATTTATATATGAATAGATCATAGATTAATAGAGATTCCCTCAGATTTTGGTAATAAAATTCCTTTTTAATGATTATTAATGTATTAGTTACCCTAAATAGCTAATGGTGCAAAACACCTGTTTCCCTAACTCTTATCTAAAATCTAATTGGATATTTGAATTCCTCATGGTCGAATCAGCTTCCCTACCGAATTTGGTTGGATTTGGATAATCCTAGACGCCCCAAATGATATTAGGAAGCAAGTGGGAGATAATGATGATTTATGATTAATCCTTTAATAACGTACATATAATTATCCTAGTTTTATTCCAAAGTTCGGGATATTTGGCCTTGCCCAGCCTGTCACATGATGCTTAAGATGATTGGGCTCTTTGTGAGCTGTTGGATGACAATCGAAGGGTAGGGCATTCATCCCCTACCTCGCACAAAGTCCACACGGGAAAGGGAACATAATCCCGACCTTGGTGGCTTGCGATAACCCAATCCTCTCTCAATAGTTTCCCATTATCTCGACGCCAATGAAACCAGGAGATCACTGTGATCCTATCGATCCCTAGCTCGCTCCATATAAGCGCTTATCGTGAAATTGCCCAATTCTTCCTCATCCCCATTCGATGGTGCCACCCTCCCCTTGGCTGTGTGGGTCCATCAGACCAAGAGGAACTGGCCCAGGAAGCTAGGATGGCCCCCGATAAACCATCCCCGTCCACCAATTCTGCCTGAGCTGATGTGAGGAACCGCCGCAGATTCAATCTACCTCAGCGGCACCGGCGAGCTTGAGCGTGAGCCTCCAGCCATCCCAGTTCAATTAAACCTCCAGTAAGCATCCTCGCCCCCTTTTCAGTGTTCCCAATATGATTATAGCCTGTCTGTTCCACTCAGTTGCTCTGCCCACAAACCAGGTTCAGGCCAAGGAAGCTAGACTTTCGGCCAGGTCTCTCGGCCATGAAAAGACCACAAAAACCAGTTGCCTAGATTCATTGGACACCCACAAAGATGATGACATAGTTGTTTTACTCGAATCGCCTTTGTTGTGTCGTTCTCTAGTTTGAGCTTCATTGCTCTGTTTCCTAAACACCATCGTGGTGCTTACAGTTTTGGGAGTCTATGGACAGTGTTACGACATCGCTGACTTCGGTTTCCCCTCACAAACTCGTTGGATGCACTGTCTCACTATAGTTCTTCTCTTCATGTGATTTTGATTCTACTCTGGTTGGACAGTCATGGTGGAAGCCTATTCTTGAACTCCTGAGAACCATCTGACCTCTTCAATGGGTCACTGAGACCGAGATTTCACAATGAACCCAAGGCATAGTTTTTCTAGTCTTCGCTTCCTTTAGATCAAAGTTGTGGATCCCGATTTCTTCTGATTCATAGGTCGAAGCTTTAGCTCTAGTCATCGGAGCCGTGGCCAAGGCAAGAAGAAGCCTGACATCGTTTTGACCTATGTACCCTCATGGTCTGACTTAATGTGTCACACATAGCTAGGGTACTTTTGACATTTCGGTGATTTCCAATATCAATACGATTGAAAGTTGTCCCTAACATCTTTTGACCAAGTCGGCCCATGTCACACTATGCTTAGAAAATTTCTTGGAGGGCACATCGGTCTTTTCCCCTGTGCGAGGATAGGTTTTAGAAATCGCATTTAAATGATTATCTAGCTTCTGATTGTCCAGTTTTAACCTAATCTTTAATAAATCATAGAAAATAATCTAGAGCTCTGATAGGGACAATCCATATATGATTTTTGATCAGTTTTTCAAGATCTATCACATGGTCCTAGTTTAAGACCCAGAATCCTGACAGAATTTCCAAATTTAATTAAAGAATCATACACCTATGTTAAGAAAATGAAATTAATGTATAATTATGTTATTTACAGGACATTAGGATTGATAAGGACTTCATATACTATTAATATACCTCCTTAGGATCAGGTAAGTGGGTCCATGCTCTTTGAGTACTTAGTATTAGCTTTCATTGGCTTATAATCATTATGATAATCAAGATGAATTACATGCATAGTTATGTGTTCAAATTAAATATTAACATCATCCAAGTTCCTCTAAAGTTATTTCTTTAATGTTATGCCTCAATGCTATTTCAAGAATTAATGCCATGTTCATATGAAATCCAAGTAAAGTTAATTAGTTCCAAGATATTGATGAAATATGTAGTGGGTTGGATTATTTTATCCTCATCATGTTAATGTTGAGCCTACGGGCCTTATGAGCACCATTGGTGCATAAGTATCAAGGATACTTTAATCAACCAACAAGATTATGTTATGTGAATCTAAATCCATTATTCAATTAGTTTCATACTTTTTCTTATTGCCAAGTTACTAAGTTGTTATAATAATGCTCTATGCCGCTTACTCTAATGTGGTTTTTATTGTATGCATGGTCGGGGGCGTGATGCCTTTAGGTACAAGCAACTTCCAAGAAAGGGCTATATGAAGGTCAGCTTAAGGAGTAGATCAACATTTCTTAAAGATACATATGGTGGGGGTGCCATCTATGATAGAAGATCCTGATGTTATAGATAACTTCATGTATTAATTATGTTTAATCATGTATACCCTAGTTAGCTTCAATTCAAGAAACCAATTGTGAATAATGTATAAACCAATCTCAATATCAATGCATGGTGTTTGTTTACTTTGTTTACAATGATTATTGTGATTGTGACATCCCTTTGAGCTAGAGTACCCCATATTATAGACAATGTGGGTGTTGCTTCCGTTGCTACGTGTATGCTAAAAGGGGGTGTTACAGTAGTGGTACTTATGTACAACCACCCATAGATAGGGATTGTGTTATTTTTCCCTGGGGAATGTGTTCTTCTCCCCCATATATAATTTGTGTAGGTGACTAGGAATGTGTTATTTCTCCCCTCACCTATAGGTTGGAGTCTGGTAGGTGCCTCAACCCTACTTAGTTAATGTAGTCAATATTAATCATGCATGCAATTCCTTTACTATTTTAATGGTGCGGCAAGCATCTATTTTGGTTATGCCTTATACTCTTGATCTCTTCATCTATTGATGAAATTATAGCCTTTGCTTCCATTTTATTTTATTTCTTTTGTTCTTGATCATATTGTTGACACATACATGTTTTCTTTCCCTCTTGCTGGGTGATTTCCCAACCACTCAGATTTTGGACAAGGTGTTGAACAAGATCAAGGAAAATAGGACCATGAGCAGATTCAAGACTTGCTTGAAGGATGGCTAGGTTGCTAAAGATAGACCCTTTGTTTTCTCATTTTTTTCTTCTGAAAAACTTATGTAGTGAACAATGATGAAAGCCATGTAATAGCTTTAGTTTCTTTTCCTTTTCAATGATATTGACATTTTATATGTATCTGGTTCATGTTTATTTACTTGTAATATTATTCATGCATCCCTCAATATCTATTATCTTTGTGATAAGATGGATGCTCTATATTTCCTTCAAATTTTAGTAAGGAGGTGATCTCACCTCTTTACAGAAGATGACAAGATTTACCATAGATGATCTTGAACATCATGGTACCGATGGTTGTCTTGTATTGATCAGAATGCCCAAAGAGCATCATCTAACATGAGGTCCCAATATTTCCTTGAGCTCAAAACAATCTTTTCAAAAATTCTCTTTAGTTGTCCATTGGATACTTTGACCTATCCAACTATTTGAGGGTGATATGGAGTAGAGATTTTGTGCATCACTACATACTTGGTGAGACAATTGTTGAACTCTTTCTCACTGAAGTGCGTCCCTCCATATGAAATCATGGCTCTTGGAACTCCAAAATAAGGAAACATAACTTTCGGAAATAGCTTAAGTATCGACTTAGCATCAGAAGTTTGGGCAGGAATAGCCTCTTCCCACTTTGAAACGTAGTCACATGCGACCAAAATATACTTGCAACCATGGGAGGATGGGAAGGGGCCCATGTAGTCAACACCTCATATGTCAAATACCTCAATATCTAGAATGGAGTTGAAAGGCATATCGCCTCACTTTGATATCCCACCAATTCTTTGACACTTGGCACACCCTTTGACATAAGCATGGACATCACAAAATAAGGTCGGCCAATAAAATCTAGCTTTAAGGATCTTTGTAGTAGTCTTTTATCCCCCAAAGTAACCTTCATAGGAAGAAGAGTGGTAGCTAGAAATAATGCTTGGTATCTCTTCTTCAACTACACATTGTCATATCAGTCTGTTAGTGCCTTGCTTGAACAACATTGGGTCATCCCAATAATAGAATCTGACATCATGTAAGAATTTCTTCTTTTGCAGATATGTAAGATTAGGTGGAAGATGCCCAATGGAAAGAAAATTGGTGATGTCCGCAAACCATGGTTCTTGTGGTGTGTCAAAAACATATATCCTTTCAATGGGAAGGTAATCATCAATCTTTTTTTTGCTCAAGCAAGCGTGGTACTCTCTTTATTCATAAAGGTAAAAGTTGGTGGGTCCCAAACACCACACCAGAAAAAACATGGTCAAAAAATATATACAAGTAGGGATAGAAAGCTACTGAGGGCTACCCCAAGGTAATCATCAATCAAAATTGCATCCTTTTCATCTGTAGTCACTCTGGAAAGGTGATTAGCAACATAGTTCTCATTTCCATTCTTGTCCTTGATCTCAAGGTCAAATTCTTGAAGCAACAAGATCCAACAAATTAGGCATGGTTTATCATCTTTCTTATTTACCAAATACTTGATGGTTGCAATGTCAGTATAGACTACAACCTTAGATCTCACTAGATACTGGAAAAATTTGTTGAAGGAATATATTATGGCTAGCATCTCCTTCCCAATGGTGGCATAGTTTATGTGGGCCTCATCTAGTGTCTTGCTAGCATAGTGATTAGCATGCAGCTAGTTGTCCTTTTGTTGACCAAGTACAACGTCAATGGCGTAGTCACTTGAATCACACATCAGTTCAAAGGGTGCATCCCAATTTTGTGGTTGAATGATGGGGGATAAATCAGAGAATCCTTGAGATTCATGAAGGCATTTTGACATTCATTATTAAACACAAAATCAACATCTTTTGCAAGAAATGAGCATAAGGGTTTGTCTATCTTGGAAAAATCCTTGATAAACCTCTTGTAAAATCTTGTATGGCCAAGAAAACTTCAAACATCTTTGGCATTTGATAGGGTAGACATTTTCTCTATTGCTTCTGCCTTTGCCCTGTCAACTTCAATACCCTTATTAGAAATCACATAACCTAGTACTATCTTGGATTGTACCATGAATGGCACTTTTCCCAATTTAGTACTAGGTTAACCTTTTTACAGTGCTCAATGACTTTAGAAAAGCTAGTCAAACAATCATCAAAAGAGTTCTTGTAAATGTTGAAATCATCCATAAAAACCTACATTATACGTTGGATGAAATTAGAGAAAATAGCCATCATGCAACGCTGGAAAGTCATTGGAGCATTACAAAGACCAAACAACACACGTCTATAAGTGTATGTTCCATAGGTGCATGTGAAAGTTGTCTTTACCTAGTCCAGTGGATAGATCAGAATTTCAAAGAATTTGGAATACCCGTCGAGATAGAAAAAGTAGGAATGATTGGAAAATCTATCAAGCATTAAATCAATGAAGGGCAATGAAAAATGGTCTTCACAAATTTCTCTATTTATCCTATGATAGTCTATACACATGCACCACCCTATGGCTATACGAGTTTGAAGCAGTTCATCACTATCCCCTTTAACAACATTTGCACCCCCTTTTTTGGGTACTACATGAACAGCACTCACCCAGGGGCTGTCACTTACAGGGTAAATGATCCCTACGTCTTTCAACTTAAAATTTTCCTTTTTTACAACCTCAAGCATATTTTGATTTTAAATGCCTAGGAGGTTCTACACATGACTTGGCATTTCCTCCAGATTAATTTTATGCAGGAAAATGGAAAGGTTTATGCCTTTCAAATTGCCAGTCGAATAACTGAAAACTTCTTTATGAAAATGCAATTCATTTAGCAATTGATTTCTTGTTCATCGGTTAAATCATCCTTTATGATAGTATGAGATGTAGAGTCAGGGCCAAAAAAAGTATACCTTAGCTCCAGTAGAAGGGGTTTGAGTTCTACCTTGTTCTCCTTGACAGGCTTGCAAGAGTCATCCTTCAATGGTGGGACATCTTCATGGGGTAGATGTGAATCATGATTGGGAACAACGTATGAAGTTTTTGTAGCCATGATGGTGTTCAATTCACTTTCTTCACGTTAATAGTCAACAATGAGATCAGAAAAATCTTTGTCTTCCTCCAAAAACTTGTCAATACAATCAACTAGGTAGATGTTTTCTATTTTGTTTGGAGCCTTCACTGCATCTAGAATAGAAAACTCTATTGCTTCTTATCCTACCCTGAGAGTGATCATGCCTTCCCGTACATAGACTATGCAATCAGTTGTGCAAAGGAAAGGTCTTCCAAAAAGAATATAATTAGATGTAACTTCATTCATGTCTAATACAAAAAGGTCACAAAGAATAAAGAATTTACCCATGTGGACAAGAAAATATTAAACAATTCCTTTTAGATATTTGATGGTGTGATCCGCCAATTGAATGGCCATCTTGGTTGACTTCATATATCCAATGTCAAGTTGATCCCATAGTGTAAATGGAAAAAGGCTTGTAGGCACCCAGGTCAACTTAACCTTTATCATAAATTGTGTCACCAATCTTGCACACCAGAGTGAAGGCACCATGATCATCAAGCTTCTCCGGTAGTCTATCTTGAATGATGGATCTCATCCTTTCAGATAGCATAACAATTTCCACTAAATCAATTGTCCTTTTCTTCATTAAGAGTTCTTTCAAAAACTTTGCATAAGTAGGAATCTCGGCAATAACTTCAGTCAAAGGAAGGTTGACATAAAATTTATTGAGAATGTACATAAACTTATGGCATTTGACATCCTCCTACCTTTGTGGAAAAGGAACAGTAGGCTTGTAGGATGGTTGTTCTTAAGTTGTATTTGTCTTTCTTCCCTTTCCTTCAACACTAATTTTGTTATCATCATCAACTTTCTTTTCATCTATCGACAATGGTCTCTTAATAATGTTTCCACTCCTCAAAGAAATAGACTTGCATTCACGTGGATTCATCTTCCGTTGGCTTGGCAATGAACTGGAGGAGGCTCTTTGAATTTTTTAGAGCTTGTTGTGCAATATGATTTGCTAGCATCTTTGCATGAGTAGCAATGTCGTCTATCTTGGAAGAAAGTTGAGTGATGGCATCTTTTAGAAGTAGCCCATGTGCACAGAATTCATCATTTTCTAGATTTTTGTTGACACAAAAGTCTCAAGCATGCTCTCCAAACTCGAATTAGGTTGAGGCTGATTGTAGTTTTTGTTGTTGTTTTTGAATCCCGACGGCTAGTTATTGTTCATGGGCTGGCGGTTGCCCAATTTTTGTTTCCGATTTTGGCCTTGGTTCCGTTGATGTTGATTCGATGATTGTTGGTTCTCAAGATTGTTGTTCCTATAGGAAAAGTTTGGGTGATCTCTCCATCTTGGGTTGTAGGTGTTGGAATAGGGATTATAGGGTTGCTTATTTTGAAAACTCCCTACTACAATAGCTTGCTTTGGCATCTCTCCAACATTCATCTGTGCGGCAAAATAAGAAGAATTGTGTCTGGGGCTCCACATGCATCACAAAGTTGCTCAACTGCTCAGATGGAGTGCATACTCAACTTTTCAAAATTCTGTGACAAAGCATCAAGTTTGGATGCAGTAAGATCAATTACATCGATGGTGTACTTTCCACCCGACTTCTCAGTAGTGTCACTTTATGAGAAGGTTTGTCTAGCCCTTTCTGGGCTCCATTGGAAATGGTTGAGTGCCATGGCTTCTATGATGTCATATGCCTCCCTGTAGGATTTGTTCATAAGTGCTCCATTGGCAGCAACATCTATGGTCATACATGTATTGTAGAATAACCCGTTGTAGAAAATTGATAGAAGTAACCAATTGGTCAAACCGTGGCGAGGACAAAGGCGTTGTAGATCCTTAAATCTATCCCAATTATCATACAATGTTTCACCTTCCTGTTGCTTGAAATTGTTGAGCTGCTTAATTGAGTGGTCTTTCTAGGAAGAAAGTACTTAGCAAGGAAATCATTCAAAAACTCTACCCAACTTTTGATGGACCATTTAGGCAAGGAAGAGAGCCATGCCTTGGCTTGGTCTCACAGAGTGAACGGGAATAGTATTAGATACACCCCTTCAAAAGGGATGCCATTAATCTTGAAGGTGTTCTTGTACTACAAAAACTTATCTTTGTGAATATTCAGATCTTCCATAGGAGTTCCTCCAAATCTATTTTATTGGATCATTTGCATAATGATGGGGCTGATAGAAAAATTATTAGCCTCAATAGTCGGATGATTGATGGCTCCACAAATGTTGATGGTAGCAGGCACATCAAATTCCTTTAGCAGACGGTTGCCTTTCATCTTCGACTCTTTGGTGATCATGTGAGGGTGGTGGTGAGGGTGTTGAATGGGGTGTTGATGGTTGTGATTGCTCTACTTTTGAAGAGTTGTCACCTTTCTTTGCTCTCATTTGGCTGCAAGGAGTATGTCCAGTCTCCAGGTCTAAGAAAATGGACGTCTCAAGACCCCTCTTAGAACGACGCATGCAACCTACAAAAAGAAATAGTCAAGTGAGGAACACAAAACTAAAAGCTATCACAAAAAATCGTGAAAAATGATGGCCTAGTCTCTAATACTAACTGTTAGCATATTTGATTAGTTGGGCCGGTCCATTATATTTTTTCTTTTCTATATTTGGCCCTGAACTCCCTGGCTCCTATGTATAACAAACCAGACACTCTTGTTTGTTTTACCGAAGACACAAACCTTTCTTCATGGTATCAGAAGCAAACTACTAGCCCTAATCCACCCTACCCCATTCCCCGCTCCCCACCTTCCTCCCTCTTCTCCTAGCCGTCCAAGAATTGATTGAAGTTGCTCCAGTCTCAGGCTGTCGTTGCCGTTCTGTATCTTTCTCATGGCTGCAACTATCTCGCTGCCATAGAAACAAGACTCTTTATTTGTTGTTCCGTCATCTCGACGCAGTGCCGGCTTCATTTCCTCCATGCGTGCTGTGCGGATCCAACAACCTATGATCAAGCAACTTTGCCCACTTCGTTTGATTGGCGCGATTCTGGGTCCTTTATTTGCTGTTTGCAAATAACGAATTGTCCACATTGTGGCTGTCCACTTCGTGATTGTCCACATCGTAATTCCCTTGTAGTGCTTCATGCCGTGATGTCTTGAGCAAAAAAAAACAAAAACAAAACCAGCTTATTCCGCAAGCAAGGCTGATTGCTATAGATCTTAATAGCCTATTTATTAAATTTTCAGAGAAGTGTTGTAGCCTGATCATCATTAAAAAAAAGGGAGACAAGCAGTTTGAAAGAAGAAGAAAAAGATCATGTGCTAGTATATAAAGTACCAAAATAGAAAGGGCCAAAGTTTTATTTTTTCCCTCTCCATGTGGTTCTCCTAATCCACATGGCGAAGTGCTTTTCTTAAAAATTGGAGATTTTATGTTCATTATCCTACCATGCCATTAATCCGGTAGTGCCTTTTATTTTCCTACCGAGATCCATTCCGGTAGTGTCACTCCTTATTCTGCTGAGTTTTATTCCGGTAGTATTCTTTTCTTCCCACCGAGTTCCATTCCGGTAGTGCTAATCCTCTTTCTAATGAGTTTTTATTCCGGTAGTATTTTCGTTCTATTTTGTTCTTTGTACCGTGCTACATGCTTTTATTTCTGTTTGTACTGTGCTATATTCCAGTATTTTTATTTTTATTTATACCGTGCTAATTCCAGTATTTTTCTTTTTATTCGTGCCATCATTATACCCGGTGCTTTACTCACCTCATCATGGGTGATGTTGCTAAGCCAACAACTATTTACAATGATATGTTGCACACATCAATTATTAAACTTAACTATGACAACTTTCTTTTATGGATCAATGTTGTTCAAACATTTCTTGAGTCCCGGGATAAACTCAAATTTATCACTCTGACGAAGTCTGGGTGACAGACAACAATCAAGTGCTCTCATGGATCTGGGCAAGCATGGAGCCAGCGGTGACAGTCAAGTACATGTGGCACCAAAACGCCAAGACTATGTGGGAGGAAATGAGGAAGTTCTTCACTCAAGAAGACAATTGTCTACGCATGTACAATATTATGGACAAGATCTTCTCTGAACATCAAGGAGAGTGACCTTTGTCCAAGTACTTTGATGCCATGAAGGCCCTAGAAAATTGGCTCAACTTCTTCTCTCTGACAAAGTCTTCTGAAGTCACCAAGGAGTGGGAGACTCTCATTGGGTACTTTCTTAACAGGCTTCATCATTGCTTTGTTGATGTTTGATAGGTACTCCAAGTTGGTTCTATCCTTCCATCCATGAACCAGGCATATGCACGCCTAGCCCAGTCTGAAATACTTTCTCCTCACAGTTCTCCTACTATTGAATCTAAACCTCCAGTAATGCGACATCCAGAGGTCGTGGACTAGGCCAATGCCCGAAGTGCACTTATTGTGGCAAGCTAGCCACACTGAAGATGGTTGTCACTCAAAACATGGATATCCAACAAACTATGAGAGAGGTCGTGGTAGAGGTTTTGCCCATGTTGCTCAAGCACATGTCCACATTGGTTAAGCATCTACACCGACAATTGGTTGTACACTTCCTCCACCATAGTCATCTTCTCAAACTTCTCATGTCTCATTATCTCATGAGAAATACAAACACCTTCGCCAAGCTTCACAATATTATGGGGATTCTTCCTTCCACAAAAACATTACCACTCTTGCCTCTTCATATTGGCAAGTCAGACATTTACCTACTAATGGTTCTTTTGCCCACCCAACAACAGCTTCTCAAGGTAACTTTGGGGCATCTATGCTTCCTGCCAATTCTAACTGGATTATGGATTTGGGTGCAACTCAACATATAACTGGTATGCCCCATCTTTTAACAACATTTGATGTGTTTATCCCTCACTTATCTATCACCATTGAGGATGGGTTGGTTAAACGAGTAACTCGGTGTGGCACTGTTCCTATATCTTCTAAAGTCAAGTTGACTATTGTCCACTTTGTTCTAAATTTTCCATACAATTTGATGTTTGTAGAAAAAATGGTTGATTCTCTCAAATGATTTGTAACTTTTGGTCCATCTGGTTTTATTTTACTGGATTGGAGGAATTTAACGATGATTGGGCAGGGAGTACACTCTGGTGGTCTCTATTACTTCTCCACCCCACCCTCCAGCCTACCACAGGCCCTTCTTGCCTCCACGTCACTTTCGTGCATCTACATCGTAGTCATTTACCTTTAGACAAGCTTAAACTATTAGATAGTTCTTTATCTTCTTGTTCTTCCATACAATGTAATGCTTGTCAGCTAGGAAAACACCATTGTATGTCCTTCTCGGCCCGTATCTGTAAACAACCATCCTATATATTTGACTTAGTTCATACTGATATTTGTGGTCCATTTAGGACTACTAGTTACAATGGTTATAAGTATTTTTTTACATTTGTGGATGATTTTTCTAGAATGACATGTCTTTACTTACTTCACACTTGTGATGAAGTCTTTACATTAATTTGTGAATTTTACAAGTTGGTTTTAGTTCAATTTTCAATGTCTATTAAGATTCTTCAAACTGACAACACCCTTGAATATACCCAAAAGGTTGTCTCCTCCTTTTTCTAGTGACCTAGACATGATTCATCAACACTCATGTGCATACTCTCCACAACAAAACGACATTGTTGAGAGCAAAAATCATCATTTTCTTGACATTAGACGCTCTCTTCTCATTCATACCAACTTATCTAAGTCTTTCTAGTCTGATGCGGTCCTCACCTCTTGCTTTCTTTTTAATCACCAACATTCCTTTATTCTCAGGAAGCACACTCCTTTTTCCATTGTTTACCCTCAATCCACACAGTTCCCTCTACTGCCTCGGGTTTTTGGTTGTGTCGCCTTTGTTCATAATTTTGATCCTAAGGATGACAAGCTTTCCCCCGAGCTATCCAAACGGTATTTCTCGGTTATCCTTGTTCTAAAAAAGGATACAAATGTCTTGAACCTAATTCTATAAGAATCCATATCTTTGCGGATGTCACCTTTCATGAGGAGGAAATCTTCTTTCTATCCACCTCATCCCCATTGATCATACTGATACTATGGTCTAGTTGCCTGATCCATTCATACCACCAACATCACTACCATATCCACCATCCACAACACCAAACCAACACATGGAATATGAGTTACCAGCTCCATCTTATTCATCATTGTCAGTTTTTGACCAATCCAATCTACCAGTGGCACTACGCAAAAGTATACACTCTTGCACTATCAAGCATCCCATTTCCAACACTTGTTGTCTAGCACGTCTTTCTTCTTCTGCCTCATCCTTTGCTACTGCCCTGGATACAACATATGTTCCTAAGTGTCTAGCTGATGCTATACGCCATCCTGGATGGAAAGCTGCCATGATGGAAGAAATGCAAGCTCCCCATGCAAATAAACATGGGATCTTGTTACCCCACCAGTAGGTAAAAATATTTTCAGTTGCCAATGGTTTTTCTCTATAAAGCATAAGTTGGATGCATCTATTGAACGACTCAAGGCGCGCCTAGTAGCTAAAGGGTTTACTCAAACCTTAGGTGTGTATTAATTCGAGACATTCTCTCCTGTGACAAGGATTGCATCTTTTTGCATCCTTATCTCCCTTGCAGATCACCTTGACTGGCCTCTTTATTAGCTTGACATCAATAATGCATTTCTTCACAGAGATCTCCTAGAGGAAGTCTACATGCAGCAACCGCCCGAGTTTATTGTTGAGGGGGTGTCTTCTCACAAAGTATGTCATCTCCGACGATCTCTCTACATCCTCAAGTAGTCTCCAAGGGCCTAGTTCGACAAGCTAAGTGATGTCCTAACCCATCTTAACTTTTAGAAATCAACCACAAACCACTCCTTGTTCTTCTCCAAGTCCCTAAAAGGCTATGTTCTTGTTGATGTCTATGTTGATGACATCATCATCATGAGTGGTGATATGATGGGGATATCCCACCTCAAGAAGTCTATGAGTGAACATTTCCATACAAAGGACTTGGGTACCCTATGATACCTTTTTAGAATCAAAGTCCTCCACACAGCCTCAGGGATAAGTCTGTCACAATGAAGCTATGTCTTGGACCTTCTTCATGGGGCCAACATGATAGAAGACAAACCAATCTCTACCCCCATGGACTATCATACAAAGCATATGTCTGAAGGAGAACTCTTTGCTGATCCAAAGAAGTATTGTCGTATAGTTGGGAAGCTGATTTACTTTACTATTACTCGACCTGATATTACCTATGTTATTGGGGTAGTCAGCCAACACATGAGTGCACCTCTCCAGGTTCATTGGTCCAACGTTCAACACATTCTTCTCTATCTAAAGAGTGCTCCAGGACAAGGATTTCTCTACAAACATCCTAAATCCAAGGTAATCTCCATGTTCGGATATGCAGATGCATATTGGTCTGGTGATTATAAAGATCGACAGTCCACTTCTAGATATTGTGTAATGATTGGCACTCACCTAGTTTCCTAGCGGAGTAAAAAATTGGCGGTGGTAATTTGCTCCAGCACCGAGGTAGAATGTCAGGACATGGCTCATGCATGTTGTGATCTACAGAGGGTCTGGTCCATCCTGAATGAGTTTGGAATTCCTTTTCAAACTCCAACTACTCTATATTGTGACAACCAGGTAGCTATACACATAGCTAATAATCCAGTCTTCCACGAGTGCACAAAACACATTGAAGTTGACTACCATTTGTTGCGGGACCTAGTCAAAGCCAAGCAGATCATCACTCCTTACATTAGGATAGGTGATCAAGTTGCAAACATCCTTACCAAACCTCTTCCTCCTGCTTTATTCCAGTATATGGGTGTCAAGTTGGGACATAATAATGTTTACTCTCCAACTTGAGGGGCGTGTTAGCATATTTGATTAGTTGGGCTTAGGCTCTATTTTCCCTTTTATCTATTTGGCCCATGTACTCCGTAACTCCTATGTATAGGATACCATACACTCTTATTTATTTTACTTAAGACACAAACCTTTCTTCACCAACTAACACTTCTACTCTAACTAAAAATACCATAGCTATAGGCAACGACGCCAAAAACTTGTTGATTGCCAAAGGTAGTCGAGTTTTAAATAATTACTTGTCTTAACTCGTCAATAACCTACAAGTATACATGATCAATTGTAGTCAAGGTTGAACCACAAGGAGCTAGGCACAAAGTTGTTAACTTTATACAATCTAGGTCATTGAAATAAAAAGGTTGGTTTTGGATCAAACTAAATTGTGAATATAAAAGAAAGAAAATAATAACACTAATCACTTGGAAAATGATTGAAATCATATAAGGAGAACCTTAGATATGGGATTTTGCTTCCATATAATAACCCAATAAAGAACCATGAATTTCATTTTTACTAGTAAATCTTCACAAAGGTAGGTTGTTGTCATCTAATACATCTCAAGATGATATAGGATAGTCATAACCCTAAATAGCATTCCCATGCATATACACGGATTTGAAGTACAACCTAGAATCCTCAACATAATCCTAGCCATTTCCATGTTCAAGGATGTGTTGTAAAAATAGTGATTCCCTGCCTCTTAATATTTCTTTTGAGAATATGATAAGAATCATGAAGCGTGTAAACATGATGGCCAACCATGCATATAAGAAGATAAACACCATAGATCATTTTAAAATAGAAGATTACCTAATACCAAACATGAAATTCGAATTCATATGAGTCATGACACAGGAGTTACTCTCCCATATCCAAGAAAAGGAGTTTACTTACTCATGGTGATGAAATACAAACACAAAAGATAAGTCATCAAAAGAAACATGAGTAGAGAGAGGAATAACAAATAAATCTGTAGGAGAGAAGAACAAATGGAAATCTTTGGCCAAGAGGTGTATATTCATCTTTGCAACTGCTCCTCTCTTCAACAACCTTCTCTCTACAGCTTCATAATGGAAAGGATAAGATCAATGGAGTCAAGGATGGGTTCTATCCCAAGAAATCCTACATTTCTCTCCAAAATCGTCACTCCACAGCTCCAACCTTGTCTTTGGTCTCAAAATGCTCTAAACGATACATGATCTGCTTCCCAAGGGGTGTGGTTCATTATGTACTAAAAAAATGAGCATTTGTTTATAAATTATACAAAAATATGCCTCGCACGCCATGCATATAAGTCAAAACACCATGTGGGATCCAGTTTTCGCTTGAGTTGGGCCACGATAACAAGTGACATGCCGTGAGGAATGACCACACAATGTAAGGAGGGCTTCCTGATGATTTTCTACATTTTTGGAGTCACATTGTGTAGCTCAGAAACACACTATAGCTCAGCTTGACTAAGGAGATTGTTGTTTGAGAGTCACGTGTTGTGTGGAGTGGTCCACATGTCGTGTGACTTACTATATGTTGAATAATACTCCAGAAATTTGGGAAAACTTTGGAAATTCCAAATTGTTTTGATTTTGGGCATTTTTCCTTCAAAATGAGTGGAATATGGTGTGCCTGTAATTCAAACCATGTCATGAGTAAGATCAACAAGAAACAAACATTCTAGCATGAATCAGAGTAGGAATATTATGATAATCCTGATTTTAGGTTGTTGATATTTAGAATAGTACTTGAGTACATAATTGGAATAAAATGATATAATTGTGGAAGTTGAGGTCTTATATGGTCAATTTGAGTAAGTTGATCTTATGTTGACGATGCTAGAAGTTATGTTGATGTATACTTTGAGTTGGATGCCCTTAAATATCAAGTTGGATAGTTATGACTTCATTTATCATTGGGGATACACATGGAACCAAAGGGTGGAATGATGAACCTTTGTATGCTTCATAATCAAACAAAGTGGATTGAATCTGTCATTATGGTTTGAGGATTAATTGACTTGTATTCAAGGTTAATATACTTAATTATGAGGGTACTTGACGAATATATCAAGATGATCATATATTGAGGTTCCAATATCAAATTTGACTCTATGTTAAATTACATATTGTGGAATTAAGGTATCATATTCATGGTATGTTGATTTACCATTCAGGAGATGTGATTCAGTAGAACTGAGTGTGATATAATTGAAACTATTGATTATGTAGGATTTTGTACATGGTAAATTATGGATGATGGAAGGACTTAGGCGGTTGGTTGTAAATTTTTGTTGCATGGCCCTTTTGTTTAGACGGATTCCTATTAGTCCTAGGGTCTAGATTGGGTGGTGAAGACTTGGTGTTCGACCTCCATCTTCTCAGGATCTACCAACACCTCATTCCGTAAAATGCTCAGTGTTAGTTGGTTTCACTCGGACTACGGATTCATATCTTCAGCAACCAGATATTTTGGGATCAATGAGGTGTAAGCAACATGCCTTGGCTTGCGGGATATGAAGGTGACGTGAGGGCCTCCACCTCCCTCATCTCTCTCTCTCTCAAACTGCAAGCAGTAGATAACCTTAGAGGAGGAGGACTCTTTAGCCTAGCTCCACGAGCCTGATTTCCATCGATAGGAAGGTGAATCTCAGGTCTGTTGTACAACCCCGCCACCTGCTAAGACCTCTTCTAAGATAGAAACGAGGTCATGGATCTTCTTGAGGTATCTCAGACTCAAGGCAAGTGCTGTGAAAGAACCCCCTCTTCTTCCAGTACCAGCAGCTCTGCCATGGCATCCAATAGAGTGGAAAATGGTGGACCTATAAACACCGGCGGTCCTAGCTTCTTCTCTACAAGAGTGTGCAACCAATGCGATTTGATTCATCAGATCCTCGCGGCAGAAGAGCACCGCATTGCAGATGCGTCAAGGAGGACGAGCACAGCGTGGAGGCGATAACTAGGAGGCAAGTCGGCAGTCGGTCCAGCAGTTGTAGGGCGCAGTGGATTCATCCAATCCATTATGAAGCAAGGATTTGCGAGTATCTATAGAGGGAGACCGGACCATGGTTCTCTTCCTCCCTGTGAACCTCGGCAATGACGACGCTTGTGCAATGAAGTCGTTTGTTTTTTAGAGAAGCTTGTGGATCCATGGTCTCAGCCGCTTTCTTAGAATGGCCACGAGGTTAAGAGTTTCATCAGTCCTTAAGTTTGCTGCTAGAAACTGGTGGGTTTCCTCTCCGAGAACCAAGCCGCTCACGGCGACGCTCAGCCAACGAGCCCACACTGTGATCGGTCCCTCCCTCCTTTCCGACGAGGGAGTAGCTGGATGTGTGCATGGTGGTCCAGTAATGGAGATTCACCCATGCTCAAACTGCATGTGTCGTGCTGTGATCACTTGCCTCGGCGACACACGGACGATACCTACAGAAGAGTGCGGAAGGAGCGCATGCGTGGAAGAGAAACCAGACCAGGCGGGTCTGTAGGTCGAGGAGAAAGTGGATCCTCTTGAAGATCTGTCTTTCTTGCCCCAGCTAGGAATGCCTAGCCGCATCTCAGTCTAGGAATAAGATCCAATGGTCCTGGAATTTCTAGAATAGGTAATTTTTCTCTTCTAAACTGGTAGATAATGTACATAACTTGTTTAATTCATAGAAAATAGATCCCCTGGCCAAATAATCCCCCCAAAATACCCCCAGACTCAGAAAAATATCCTCTAGATTGCTAGACCCCTAGATCAGAGCATTGAACCACCTTCAATGATGATAATTAATTTAGAGTAAAAAGCTCCTTTTAGGATTCATTAAATGAAATAAATAGTAGCCAGATGATATTAATTCTCAGAAAATTGTCCTAGAACCTTAATGATGATATGCATCCATATTTAGACTCTGATCTGAGTAATATATCTAAATAATAAGTCTTTTTCTATTAAAGACTATTTAGATGCTTTTCGTCTCATATTAATTCTAGAAAATAGACCAGTGATCAGAAACATATGAAAATCATATCAGACCTTAATAATGACTTTTAGATCAGTATAAAATATCAAACACAAGTTCTAGGCTGTTTGAACCTAAATTTGGCCAAACCCTAATCTGGACCTAAATACCATTAATAATGATGAACCTTGTATTAATGATGCTCAATTATATTTAATCAGGTCATGGAAAAAGTTCTAGATGATCATGGATACATAAAGAACCACTGAACTCAGGTACGTGGATATAATTATATGACTAGTTTTTGCTGGATGATAATTATGGGTAATTGCTTGCATGTGTTTGAATATCTTGTTGGATGTACATCTATATGTATTGTTGTTTCTGCCTTGAATACTAAGATCACTAAGAAAAGAAAATGGAATGTAGTTACTGATGGTTCATTAATCTCCCTATTAGAGAGGGAAAGTATTAATGTTGACTAGCACCTCCCTAATGGTACAAGGTACGCAGGGAGATCCCTAATGGTACAAGGTACGCGGGGATAGGGCCCAATAATATATGTTTGTGCTAAGTCCACCATAGTAATACATGTCCATTGAAATATGGTTAATAAATAGGGTTTACCTAATTTTCTGCCTTAAATAATGCTTTCATTTTTCTTTCTTCTTTTTCAAGTATTTTAAATATGCCAGCATAGTATAGTATCTTTCAACCATGTACCAACTTTATGTTGATTCACTGTTTCACGTATGTTTTAGGTTCAGAGCTAGCATGTGATAAAAGAACGGGATGTGAGCAGTTGTACAGGTTTACCTATTGTCTAAGATCCTGTTAGCATACATGTTCAGACTATGTGTAAAATTCTCTTTCAATATGCAATTGTAATTCATGTTGTAATATAAATATGTTGAATGTTGAGAATGTCATGGTGTATGTTATATTTAAATGTTCATGTATGCACGTATTATGCTTCCACATCGCTCTCTGATATGATTGGATGATGTTTTCAGATTCTGACCTCTCATTCCCAATAGGGTTTGGAGAAATGAAAATCTGGGGACGTCACAAATATGGTTAAATTGAGTGAAATGTGCAACTAAAATGGTATGCAAATGTGATATGATTTGTGCACATCAATGATCAATCAATAGATGAATTTGTTTTTGCAATGCATGTTGCGGTAGTTAGAAATGGGGTAGCCATAGTACAATTTGGACATTTTTGCATTGATATACTTCACAGTGTGAGTTTCCTAGGAAGTCACGGGATTAAGTGGAGGGAAATTAAGTAGCGGAATTCAATGGGAGGGATCAAGTCAGGGGAAAAGTAGTTAGTTACATAATTTAGTGTGTAATGGCGAAATTCTTTTGTTTAATCAAATAATAGTTGAGGATTTAGTTATTTAATTACATTTTTATATGTAGGCCATGAAACTAACCCATAATTATGTCATTTTAGAAACCAAATATAAGGTGTCATTTTTTGTTATTCAACACTTAATTGGTCCTAGTATATATATAAGTGTGAGAAATAGCATTGATGGGGATCAAAATTTCAAGAGGCTCAGAAGGAGGTCCCTTCTAACATCAGATGAGGAAGTGCCCTCTCACAAAAGGTCACTAAAAATACATTTGAAATGAGTTTACGCCTACTTCATGAGTGTGTCCTCTAACAATAAGTGATGTAGATCACATGCACCCACAATAGAATAGAATGTTTAAGTGACCTAAAGATTTCACATCACATGATTAAGTGTCCTCTAATAGCAAGTAACCAAACAAATAAAATACAAATGAAAGTCTGATCTCACGACAAGTGATAGTAATTGTTGAGGATTGGTATGTCAAGGTGATGCATGAAGGAGTGTCATTACTTGTCAGATGAGGAAGTGTAATTTTATTAAAATCCACCAAAATAGCAATAGGGATGAATTTAGACCCACAAAATGAGATTGGGCTCTCATGATAAGTGAAAGAAATCACACCATTGATGACTAGTATGCCAAGGTTACCCATGGAGGTGGGGTCTTCTGTGATGGATGAGGAAGTATCTGGGATGTGTTTCGGCTCACATCATGGGAGTTTCATCTCATGAAAAGTGAGAGAAATCAAAATATTGTAGAGGACCACAATGTCAATGTGACATGGCAGGATGGGCCTTCTATGTCAGATGAGGAACTTACACCTTACAACAAGTTATTAAAACTACACCAAGCATGAGCTTAGACCGTCCTCATGAAAGTGTTGCATCACGATGAGTTAGAAAAGTAACATAGTAGAGGATTTGCATGCTAAGGTGACCAGGAGAACAAGTGTATTCCATCATGAGAGTGCCCTCTCACAACAAGTGATAGAAATCACAAATTAAAGGATATGTATGTCATAGTCGCCCAGGCAAGTGGGGTCATCCATATCATTTGAGGAATTTATATCTCATGAAAAGTCACCAAAAACATCACGGACAATTTTTGACCCTCATCATAAAAGTCCCTCCTATAAAAATTTGAGAAATTTCATCAAAGATATCACAATGGTAAGGGGGGTTGGGATGGAGGTCCATTCCAATGTTAATTGAGGAAGTTCCCTATCAAAAAAAGTCACCAACACTGCATCCAAGATGAGTTTAGGCCCACATCATGAGTGTGTCCTATACCAATAGTGAGAGAGTTCACATGCACCCGCAAAAATAGAATTCCAAGATGAGTTTAGGCCCACATCATGAGAGTGACATCTCATGAAAAGTGAGAAAAACTACATTGTAAGAGACCACAATGGCAATGTTACATGGGAGGAGAGGCCTTCCATTTCATATGAGGAAGTGTAATCTTACATAAAGTTTTTATAATTGCATTGGCCATGAGATTAGACCATACTCATGAGAATGTTGCCTCACGATAAGTTAGACGAGTCACATAGTGAAGGATATGTATGCTAAGAAATTCCATGTAAAATGAGGACATAGTTTTGGCCCACATCCAGAGAGTGTGCTTTCGTGACAAAGAAACCAGAATGTCAATTGTAGTGTTCACTTTCGGTTCATGCAATACTCACTTTATAGGTTAGCAACACTAGCTTTTGGTGCTTGCAACACTCGCTTACAGGCTTGTAACACTTACTTGCGGGCTTGCAATACTCAATATCTGGCCTTGAATCTCTTGCTTATTGGGCTTGCAGCTCTTGCATGCGCTGCTTGCAAAACTCACTTGTGGGGTTTGCAACACTCCCTTGTGGGTCTTGTAATACTCACTTGTGCGACTTGCAACTCTTCCTAGTTAGACTTGCATCTCTTGCTTGTGGGACTTGCAGATCTTTGTAGCTTGGCTTGCAACACTCACCACAACACCTATCAAGATAGTGTGCTCTTACAACAACTCCTTAGAAATGTGTTTAGAAAGGAGGTCTGAGGCCCATATCATGAGAGTGTCCTCTCACAACACTCCTTGGAAATGCATTTATGAGGAGCCATGGATCATATCCTGAAACTATCATCTCATAGAAAGTATATAAAAATGCATTTTTGAGGTTCCATGTGCATATCACGACAATGTCCTTTCATAGTAAGTTCCTAAAATGCATTTGGGAGGAATATCGTAACAATGTCCTCTCACAGCAAGTCCTTGGAAATACATATGGGAGGATCCAAGGCCCATATCATGAGAGTGTCCTCTCGTAGAAAGTCATAAAAAATGTATTTGGGAGGAGACATAACCATTACCATGAGATTTTCCTCTCACATTAACTTCCTAGAAATTGCTTCATGAGGAGCCATTTCCCATGCAGTGGCATTGTCCTCTCAAAGTAAGTCCTTAGAAATGCATTTTTGAGGTGTCATGGCCCATATCATGACAATGTGCTCTCACTTTAAGTCCCTAAAAATGCATTTGAGAGGAATTATGTGACAATGTCCTCTCATAGAAAGTCCTTAGAAATGCATATGGGAGAATCCATGACCCATATCATGAGAGTGTCCTCTCATAACAAGTCCTTAGAAATACATTTGTAAGGATTCATGGCCCAAATCATGACAGTATCCTCTCTAAACAAGTCCCTTGAAATGCACCTATAAGGAGGTGGGATTCATATCATGACAACGTTCTCTCAGAGCAAGTTCTTCAAAATGCATTTGTGAGGAGACGACAACCATATCATGACAATGGTTTCTCATAGAAAGTCCCCTAAAATGCATGTGAGGAACCAAGGCCACACCATGGTAGTGTCCTCTTGCAGATGTTTACAGGAGGAACTAGGACCTATATCATGACAATGACCTCTCACAAAAAGTCCCTAGGAATGGTTTGATTGGAGATGTTTATATATGTATTGTCCTCTTAACTGTTCATAAAGGAGATGTGTATGAGTTTGGCGATGATCGGAGCATGTTCATTCTGATGCTTGTGACAACCACCACCCATTTGCATCAATTGTTGTTGGGGTGGGTAGTATACACAAGCCGTTGTCAAGGAGAAATTTGCCTAAAAAGACAAAGGCCTATTAGCTATATAATGATCAGAAAAGCGACATATATGTGTTTGGGGATGATACTCATGCCAATATCACTTTCTAGATGACTCTTAAAATGACTTAGAATGACTCTCAACATCAATTTATCTCACACATATCCTTTATGAATTGTTAAACAAATGCATTTGGGAGGAGTCATGGCCCATATCATGACAATGTCCTCTCACAAAAAGTCCCTTGAAATGTAATTGTGAGGACATGGGGCCCATATTATTACAATGTCCTCTCACAAGAAGTCTCTAAAAGTGCATTTAGGAGGAGTCAAAGACCATATTATGAGAATATCCTCTCACGAAAAGTCCCCTAAAATGCATTTATGAGGAGCTAGGGCCCATATCATGATAGTGTCCTCTCATAACAAGTCTATAAAAAGGATTCTGGGAGGAGCTAAGGCCCATGTCATGACAATGTCCTCGCACAACAAGTCCCTAGAAATGCTTTTATGGGAACATGTATATATGTATTGTACTGTAAACTATTCATAAAGGAGACATGTATGAGTTTAAGGATGATCAGAGTATGGTTGATCGGGTACTTGCAACAACCTTTGTAAGTTTGCATCTATTGCTATTAGGGATGGGTGGTCTACACAAGTCTCTTCTAAGGAGAAATTTGCCTCACAAGAAAAAGGACCATTAGCCTTAGAATTACCAAAAATAGATGTGTACAAGTTTGGGGATGATCATCATGCCAATATTGCTTTATGAATAACTCTTAGAATGACTTAGAAAGACTACGATCAACAATTTGTTTCACATGTATCCTTCATGAATTGTCAAGTATATTTAGATATATTCCCATGAAAATTCATTTGGTAGGAGCCACAACCCATATCAAGATAGTGTCCTCTCACAACAAGTCCCTTGAAATGCATCTGTCAGGAATAGTGGTCCATATCATGATAGTGTCCTGTCACGGAATTCCCTAAAAATGCATTTGTGAGGAGTTGGGACCGATATCATGAGAATGTCCTCTCATAACAAGTCCCCCAAAATACATTTTTGAGGAGCCATGGGCCATATCATGAGAGTGTCCTCTGACATAAAGTCTATGAATATACTTCTAGGAGGAGCTAGGGCCCATATCATGACAATGTCCTCTCATAACAAGTCCTTGGAAATGCTTTGATGGGATATGAGTATATATGTATTGTCCTCTTAACTATTCAGAAAGGATAAATATATGAATTTGGGGATGATCAGAGCATGGTTAGTCAGGTACTTGTGACATCCACTATCCATTTGCAATAATTTTTGATGGGGTGGGTGGTTTATTGACACCACTACAAATGGAAAATTTGCTTCACAAGACAAAGGCACGTCAGGATCACAGAAGAGATGTGTACGATTTTGGGGATGATATTCATGCATATACTTTTATTAATGACTCTCCGTAGCAATTTCTTTCACACATCCCTTTTATTAATCATCAGATAAATGTATTGATATATTCCATGCAACCTCACTCTACTTATTGTTGATGCTTATTATAAGTTGGAGATGTTGGATGGCTGGCATGTCTGTCACCTAAAGGTTAGGTTACAGGCATGTATGCCACCTAAAAGTTTAGTGATGTGCATGTAAGTCACCTAAATAATATACCCCTTCCAGATCACTTGTGACTCATATACATGTTACCTATATGTTAAACCCCATCAGAACATTTGGTGATTCAAATGTATGTCACCTATAGGGGTGTACCTTTCGAGTATGATAAAATGTCTGTCATCTATGTTATACAGGATTATACAGACTACGGGTGATTTACATGCATGTCACCTACAGTATGTTACCCTTTCAAATATGCTAAAATGTATTTCACCTATTTTGTGCAAGTCTATACAAATTATAAATGATGTACAAACATGTCACCTTAAGTGTGTAACATTTTACTTGACTATCACCCATACCATGTTTTTGGTAGTGACTGATTGCATCGTAAAAAAAAAACTAGTGAATTGGGATCTCCATCTCCCACACCCTATAGATTCATATGATGGATTAGGGAGATCCCTAGGGTATGGAGGAGATTGGATAGATAGTTCCAAAGTGTAAAGGGGTCATTACATCATAGTCCTAGGAGAATACAACTCATGTGCATGGAAGACATCACTACACATCTTGAACATCCTCAAAGTAGAAGTATTTATCAAATTCCTAGATAAATTTAAAATAGCTAATGATTCTTCATTATCTATATCTCCTTGATGCTTGATGCAAATATCCTAAAACATTGTCTGGTTTAAAGTCGGGTCATTTGATCATTTGATTCAATTTCTCAAGGAAGTCCATTTCTATGATGGTATAAATATAGAGTCATAGGTGTTATATGACCAACGAGACATATGACAAAAACATATCCCATAGAGAACATATCCCATAGAGAACTTACATGTCTAAAAGGTCAACTCATAAGGATTTTCAATGCATAGCATGGTGAATAAATTCGTCTACTAGTAATCTACTTGCTTAATCAAAAATTTGTTCATGAACATACACCCAACAAAAGGTCGTATAACCAAAAATTGATCACCAAGACTAATATAATTCCATTACTTTTAAAATACAAATCTTGTACCTTGGGCATGGTCTAAGATTATTATGATGGACTGAACTTTTAGAGTCCCTAAATACTTGATGACATAAGTGAATTCATTTGTTGGAGCTATTGTAATAATTTCAAGTGTTTTAGAAATGTTTGCATGTTATTGATGTTAATATCAAGGCTAATATCACTAAGTTTGTGAATTCTCAAATTAAATTGTGGACGAACTAAAGAGTTGTTTTTTGGAGCTGAACTTCAGTAGAATGTATCTTGAGTGATGATAGAGCTATGTTCAAAGTTTCATAATATTTCAATGTTCCTAGAAGAAGTTATTTAGGTTTGAAAACAGTGAATTTTATGTATATTGGTGTATTTGACGAACCAAATTCGGATTAATTACCTAAGTTATGATGTTAGTTTTTGGGGTGTCACACACCCTTGGAGAGATGAAGCCACGGACAAGCTTTAGGACTAATGTGGATTCTTAGATGCAATCTGATAATCGTCAGATCATCCCCTACTTCTTAGAATGCAAGAGTAGGTGCGACCAGCCACGACTACACGATCAGCAAGGGCGTGGGTTGAGGAGCAGTTTTGAGTGGCCAAATAAGTTTGTCATGTCTAGAGGTTTGCGGTGGCCCCTCACTGGAGGCTTTTTGTGGAGAGACGAAGGAGTTCCATTTCCCCACCCTCACTGTATCTCCACCCTACTATACTATCAAGATGAGAGGGAGAAGAATAGGAAAGCGGTGTTCGATTGTGAGTTCAATAGAGGACTAGACATTCTCCAATCCCAGAGGAATATCGGCATCGAACTGCTTGGCAATGTGGAGGCCACCCCCATGACAGACGAAGAAGGTTTTCATAACAACAAGACTAGGTTGTGGGGAGGAGTTCTAGGCACCCACACCGTGATCAAGGGGTCTTACAGTGTTCGTAGAGGAGCTTAGGATCTTTTGGAAGCCGTGGACTAACGCGAGAATGATCCGATGAAATAAACCTCTTTGCTTCGTCACAGCCAGAACCAAGAGACGGTGACCTAGCAGAGATGGACAACTGCAACGGAACCTGGAGATCCAAGAAGTCAAGGATGGTTGCACAAGGGAGCCGGATCTGAAGGAGTAATCAAAGTCAGATGAGAAGGAGTAGATCCACAGAAACTCCTCGCCGGATTCATCACTCAGAGTGGCGGTTGCTCACTGACATAGTCCGTCTGACTCACGCACAAGCGTCAATCCAATGAGAATGAGAGTCTCGCTTCAAAGGGGGAGAAGGTGGACCGGTTCAGATCCCAGACTGGCCGGCTCAAGCAAGGAGCCTTTCATATGAGAAACCGACATGGCGATAGGTTATTGGTCAGAAAAAGGTAAATTCTCCTGATCTTGTATAATTCACAGGAAATAGCTCGATTATCAGAAAAATGAAAATAAAGTATCGAAATTCTAAAAAAAAAGTAGAACAACATGGAACCACAATAACGGTCTTTTTATATTGAAATATCATAGTTATTAAGTAAGATGTATAATGCTCAAATCATGTGTAATAAATAGCAATTCAAATGAAAAAATTATGAGAATGCACCAGTAATTCCCATATGTTATTTATAATACATATGATGTCAGATATGATAATATTTCAACACGGAATCTAGTAATTTATTTTATATAGCTAAATAAGGCAAATAACCCTAATTAATGTGTAATAATTATAAATATGTTCAAGAAACCCTAGAAATTATAAAGTAAATTGGAAATGTATAAGTAATTATGAGAACACAATGATTCACATAAATCATGGTATACAATTATGGCTGCTATTAATGTGATATAGGCCCAAATATGCTTAATGAATATGATATATGGTTAATACATGCACACAATGATATGGAAACTAATGGTCATACAATTGATCCTAATCTAGAATACAATATCAGTAACATCAATCCTAGATAACGAGATGAGAAGACAAGTGAAAATGGGAATATCCTAATGACAAAGCTAAATCCTAATGAACATAACTAGGGTTAAGACGATGAGAACCTGATGGTGATATGTAGGTCTTGTCTTTATTAGGGTTTGGCCAATACTGTTAGTGTTGATAGGAGAAATATGTGATGATAGAATATCTTGATCAATGTACGCTTTACCTCTTACTTGGCTTATGATATAATACACTTGTAATATATGTGTAGTAACATACTTGGCATATGATGTTGGATGAAATGATTGTTCTTGTATGATATCTTGCTTGATTTTCCATACTTATGTCTATGAACACATGAAACATAATACATCTATTCCATTATATCCTAGCACTTCAATTCTTTGGTAGTAAAGTACTGGAAAGTAAAGTACTTCAACTCTTTGGTAGTAAAGTACTTGGAAGTGATCCAATTATTTGGAAGTAGATCACATTGTGAAATGATCCAACTCTTTGGTAGCGGATCATAAGGCCTTCAGTGCATTCAATCTTCAGCGGTCAATGCATGGATGATATAATAGAAAATGTGCCTAAAATATGTGTTCTCTTTGGTTAACAAACATCTTTTCTCAAGTATGATTTTGTTATATATTTCTTTTGTTACTTCCAAGTATTAGTTTAATCATATTACCAAGTCTTAGTAATGAGAGGTATATAAAAGACATGTAGGCGTACTCAGTACAATATTCTTAAATATTGTGGTAACGTGTACCACATGTAATCTTTTATTTAGGTTGTGGACATGTGATCTTAAAGAACTTGGATAGTTGAGAGTTGCGTGGCGAGCTGATGTACATGTGGACCTATTGTCTTAAGATCTTATTGTAGAATGTAGTATGTGCATGTGTAAATGTTTACTTTTTTTTGCCAAACATAGAGACCAATTTTAATTCATCCCACTCTCTAGTGCAAGCCATAAATCATACAGATGAACATTAACATCCTTGGTAATACAAGATGGTTTATAGGAAAAAGTAAAGGACGAGACAAACTTGGTAGAGAAGCGAGCTGTGCTATCAACTACACAGTTGAAGGATCTGGGGATAAAGGTGATGTGTGGTTTCCCAACATCCTCACAAAGCATCCTGAGACGCCACATGTGTGGGGCAAAGGTGGTTGCTAGAGGGATGGTCCCAGTGACAGTCCAAACTTCCAAGCTTGCATCTAACAAGATGGCGAGGGATCACCATCACGTATTGTCAAAGTTTACCTTTCAATGTGTAATATCGATTTGTAATAAGTCATTTTGTAATTATATGTTGAATGGTGAGCTTGTGTTGTTGTATGGTTTTGTTCTTGTTCATGTGCATTTTCTATTGTTGTTTCCTTCTAACTTCCTCTGATATTCTTCTTCTTAGCCTAGTGTGGGGTGTGTAAATTGGGATTCTTGCTGAGGTGAGGTTTCAATTTGGACATCACACGTCAGATTAAGTTTTAGAAAATCCGAGGACGTCACAATTATTCCGTAGGGTCTTATGTTTTCCTTAAATTCTTTGATCACTCCATCTAGGGTTTTCAAAGTATATAAACACTCTTGACTATACCTCAACCATGACTTCATATTATATTTTTTGTATTGATCCACTTGAAATATAACTGGATATAAAAACCCCAAAATAACATGGCCTTCACAAATCTACCCACCATAGAGGAATTTCGTCCTCCAAATTCGATTTTAACTAACCACAACATATATACAGAGGAGCTACCCACCTTAGGTTTTTTTCTAAAATTTCTTATTTATACTCCTCTTCATAGATGTTGCCACATTTATCAAACAGTTCTTGTAGAACCAAAAACATAATGCTAATGTCTTATAATTTTTTTCTTATCTCTATTAATGTTTTAAGACTAAAATTAATCATTATAGTTTCAAAGTATCTTAGTTAACACATGTTTGTACATTTCATATATATTGAGGATTTTTTTAACTTATCTAGGTTCTACCATGTGTTTCATTGTAAGGTTGTGTGGATAATATAATTATGATTTGCAAGAGTCAGGATTAGATGTATCAATTATTTGTCAAGCTTATCACCATGACAAGCATCATACTACTTAATACATAAGCCACTATCTTTTCACACTACTTTGTAAAAAGCATCATGTGGTTCATCATATTTATATTATCCTTTATTCCTCTAGATATAGATTATGTTTTCCATTAAAACCATCACTCAAAATTCAACTTTAGAATACCATGAGTCATGAGTTTAAGTATCATCTCAAACATTTGTTTTTGTATTTACTATGAAAAACATCATCTTAGTGTAGTAATAGAAAACACACTTAAATTTATAATACATGTATTAACATCATTCTCACTTTCTTCTCTTCTAACCATATAGTATATTGTCTTAGATTATAAAATTACTTTTAATGTGGTTAGAATCTAGGAGTCCTAGTTTTCTTAAAAAGTGGTAATAACCACTTATCGTCTTTTTATATGATGTCAACTCTAATAGTACTATGGTAAATACCCTAGTTTATCCTTCCCCTTAAGGAACCAGGCCAGGCTTTTACACAAACTATAAGTTTAAGGGTATTAAGATTGTAGGGGATGAGCTTGCCTTCTTGACTTGGTATATGCATTAGATATTGTCTCACGATTCATTACCATTAGCACAATTTTGTTACTTGCAATCAGTGAGTAAAAAAATGTGATTTTTCCATGTAAACTGCACTGAACTATTCATTGCTTGCAAGAGCTCATTGTACCCAAGTTCTCATTAACCTTGGAGAATTAGTAAAATAACATTACTTTCTTAACATTAATCTTAATAACATTGTCCCTCTTACCATTATTCTATTGGCTAAATTGGACATTAATATACCCTTTGTTTTGATGATGAAAAACATTTCACAGTTGTGGGTCTAACGTGCTATTTGAGTATTTCAGGGTTCAAGGTAATAAGGAAATTCTACTAAGTGGAAAGTTGAAGATCAATGCAAGATCAAATGTGCTTAATTATATATATGTTCATGATTGTATTCAAATGTAAACACTTGTATAAAAATATAATGTACAAGTACTTAGAAATCATGTAAATCAAGCATTAGATCTTCCATATCCACTTATAACCCTTAGATAGGTTCCCCCCAAAGTTAGAGTCACCATCACCCATTGAAACACACACTTAGTAGGTGATTCAAAAATCTGGAATAGGGTCATCCTCGGTCAAAAAATGTGTCGACCGACACACACTCAATCAAAGTTTTTGTCGACCGAGAACCACCTCGGTCAAACTTATGAGCATTGTTCAATAAATGACACATTTGTTCTCTAAAATGGTCTTTGGATGAAAATATTCTTGACCGAGCAAACCTCAGTGCAAAGCTTGTGATCATTAGACCAAGTGGTTAGTAGTTGGGAGTTTAAAATACATGTTACAACACTTTTTCCTTAAACCCAGGCTTGGTCGAAGAAAAGTTCAACCAAGACATAGTTCGGTCGACAAACTTGTCGACCGAGCAAGATTCTGGATTATTCTTTTAAGCACAAATAAATTAGCCATTGCTAGCCAACTAATGTACATATAACAGCTATTTAAGCACTAAGAACACTCTAGAGACTCCCTAAAACGTCCCTAAGTACTTGCAAACCATTCCTATAAATTGGAAAGACCTTAGGACACCTAAAGCACTGAATCTACACTTGATAATACATTCTTCTGAGAAACAAAGCTAAGCAACACTTGCCATCTTGTTCTACAAGCTTCAATTCGTGTCCTATAGACATAGCCTCTTAGCCACCTCATAGAAACGTCCATCTTAAGTGGTGTGAGAGGTCTAACACTTGATATAGGATCAAAGAGCTATACTCAATTGTTGTACTTCCTTCTTCCAATCCCCCTTCACAGGTTAAAGCTACTTGTGCTCCTTGGCTACTCTAAGATTGTGGAGGCTGCTTGAGGGATCTTGGATACTTCTTGGTGGAGAAGGTTGCTTCAAGAGGTGCTTGAGATTACTTCAAGGAAGGCTGCTTCAAGGGAGGTTGGATCTACTTCTAAAGGAAGGCTATCTCAAGGTGGTGGAGCTACTTCTAGGAGGAGAAGCCTACTCCAAGGGCTTGGTATTACTTCAAGGAAGGCTGCTTCAAGGAGGTTGAGGCTACTTCTAGGAGAAGGCTACTTCAAGGAAGGGGATTGTATTTTATTATAACATCCTTGAGAGGTAAATAAAATTAATCACTTTCAAAATACCAATTGGAGACAATTGGGTAGTGGACTGACAATCTTGGAATTCAATGGTTGGAACCACTCTAAACACAAGTTTCTTCCTTGTTTCCTCCTCCTTCTTTTGTTAAGTGTTTTAATTATCTTCAAATTATCAAAAAGCTCTATTCACTCCCCTCTAGATCTTTCAATTGGTATCATAGTAGGTCTTTAAGCAGCCATAATAGGTCTTAAAGAATAGGGGACAACATGCTTAGCAACCTCAACCTTGAAGGAACTCACATAACTCGGCTACCACCTTTTGATGGAAGAAACTAAACCTACTGGAAAAGAAGAATGCATATACTTCTAAGGAATTAGCTTAGATCTATGGAGGATGGTGTCTCCCCTTATGTGCTTCCCACAACTGAATATGCAACATGGGATCCAAATACAGTAAAACAAGTTCAATTAAATGCAAAAGCGGTAAGCATACAATATTTTTCTATTTTTATAAGTGAATTTAATAGAATATCTTCATGTGATACAGATTATGATATATAGCATAAACTGTCAATAACACATGAAGGTACTACCAAAGTTAAAAATACCAAAATTAATATGCTTAAACAAAAGTTTAAACAATTTCATATGCAATCTAATGAATCTATTAGCGAAATGTATGCAATATTTTCTTCCATTGTTAACAGATTAAATGCATTAGGCAAGTATATAAGTGAAGAAGACCAGGTGTCCAAAATCCTTAGATCTTTGCCTCCAAAATACAAGACAAAGTGACGACTATTGAAGAAGCTAATGATCTCACCACAATGAGGATGGAGCAGCTCATTGGCTATTTAGAGACTCATGAGGTCACCCTTGAAGAAAAAGAAAGATTGGAGGCCAAACTTCAAAAGGGAAAAAGGAAGGACATTGCCTTAAAAGCTACAACAAAGGCTCAATCAAAGGTCATCATTCAAGAAAGTGATGAAACAAGTAAATGAGATGATGAAGAAGATGCACTCATTGTAAATGGTAAGAAATATAGAAGGTATAAATCTAACAAAAATTCTAGTGCTTCTTCCTCTTCTTTCCTTAGGTGTTTTGAATGCGGAAAAAAAGGACATGTGAAAAACAAATGTCCTAAAATCAAGAAAGGGAAGAAATCTTCCTTCAAGAAGAAAGACAAGGGAGATAAAGTCTACAAAGCTGCTTGGGATGAATCAAGTGATGATAGTGAAAGTGGAGAGGAAGAAGTGGAATGTATTATGACTAAGGAAGATGAAAATGAAGACTCAAGTGAGGTAAGCCTTCTTGAATTATCTAAAGAAGAATTAGTCACTAGTCTTCAAGAAATACATGACAAATATGTTGACTGTAAAAAGAAATTAAAGGAGCTTACAAAAAAAAAATTTGCAAGATAAATTATATATCCTTTCTTTTAAAAATGAAAGTATCATATCTGAAAGTGATACTTTTATATCCTCCATTAATGAGAATAATATCAAGTTGCTTGCTATAATAAAAAACTATAATTTTCTTTGTCAAGAAAAGGTTGAATTGCTTGCTAAAATGAATGATCTCCAAACTCAACCTATTCTATGTACTCATTTGGATTATGATGTTACTGTCAAAGAAAGAGATATTTTTCGATATAATCTAGACCAAGAAAAGTTAGATAGTAAAAAGAAAATGGATGAAATTGCTAAGTTGCAAAAGGGTATTAGTAGCTGGAAAAATAATGATATTCTTGATAAAATCCTTAAGGACTCCTCTGGTCAAATTGGAAGGAGAGGCCTAGGTTATGTACCCAAAGATAAATCCTATCAAAAACCTAGAGCTAGAAAGACACAAGTACCGAAGACCAAAGTCATGTATGTACCTAAAAACAATCCAACTCAAGATCATAATGCTAAAAAGAGAAATAAAATTCATTTTATCTATTGTCATTATTGTTTACGTCTTGGACATTATTCATTTTCATGCATTTACAAGAAAAATAAGGATAAGGATCTAGTTTAGGTTCCAAAACAACAAACTTAGAAATATGAAATACTTAGTTGAGATTTGAACTAAATCTTAATTTGAAAATCTGATTGTCTTATATCAACTAAACTAAGCTTTAACTTGCATATTCTTATATGATTTGATTGGAAATAATGACATGCTTTGCTTGAAATTGATAAATTCACTGAAAGCACACATAGAATACCTCTCGGTCCACAAAATCTTTGACCAAGTCCTTCTCCGGTCCAGGAAGTAGTCGACCAAGATATGTTTTATCAAAATTGCATATTCTGGAAAATCATTCTGGTTGTCAAACATATTGATCGAGTAAACTTCCGGTCGAGGAAATAGTGAATCGAGTATTGTTCTGTAAAGAAATCGTTATTGAATCAATAAATATGTAACTAGGTTCAACTTTGTTGCACAAAAACCCTACAAAAACTCTTCATTGATCCAAAACCAACCTTTTTATTACAACAAACCTAGATTATAAAAAGTTAACAGTTTTGTGCCAACTAGCCTAGCTCCCTGTGGTTCGACCTTGACTATAATTAATCCCATATACTTGCAGGTGATTGATTCTTTAAGAGAATTAATTATTTAAAACTCGCTTGCCTTTGGAAATCAACAACCATCAATCCCATTTGCCTCTCCAAAATCATCTTTCTGGGAAGAGCTTACCGATGGTCGATGGTAGCGACAACCATTAGATCTAGATGATCTCTAAAGGGGTCGGTGGTGGCAACCACTAGTTCCAAGCCAGTTCCATAGGGCATCATTGGTGGCAACCACTAGATCTAGGTGATCTCCAAAGGGTGTTGGTAACGGCAACCACTAGATCCAGGAAAGCTCCATACAACATCGTCGACAGTGATGATCATAGATTACGATAGCAGTTGCATCATATGCACTAGGTAAGCTTTCTCTTATCACATACTCCCTACATTTCTTTGACCTTAATAGATTTTTTCCCCTTCCCCTTCCTCTCCATGTGAATCACATACACTCAGACCATGTGTAAGAGAGCATGGTTGGAGTCCCAGATCCCTCTCTCAATGCCCAGATGATGGATTTTGTAGGATTGTATTATGATTCCACGTAGGGGAGAATCATTTGTTTCCCAAGTATATTAGATGAGAAGTAGGGAAGGGTTTGCACTCAGACCATGTGTAAGAGAGCATGGTTGGAGTCCCAGATCCCTCTCTCAATGCCAAGATGATGGATTTTGTAGGATTGTATTATTATTCCATGTAGGGGAGAATCATTTGTTTCCCAAGTATCTTAGATGAGAAGCAGGGAAGGGTTTGATTTCTATCTTGACCTTGAACCCTAAACTCTAGAATTAATCGGGATAATCTGGGCTCTTGTTATTTCTACGATGCTCTTCATTTACCTGCCTTCTGATCCAACTATATCACAGACAACCAATTTCCTTGTAACATTATATATCATCAAGGATGTAACATCATCCACCAATGGATTGGGAAATATAAGAGGGAGGGAGAAGGGTGTGAAGTTGGTGGGTTTGTAT
This sequence comes from Alisma plantago-aquatica, assembly GCA_963693085.1. NCBI lineage: Eukaryota > Viridiplantae > Streptophyta > Magnoliopsida > Alismatales > Alismataceae > Alisma > Alisma plantago-aquatica. The sequence goes on from OY856409.1 coordinate 1,883,512,680, forward strand.
ACTGATTCTCTCTTTCATCCCCACTTCATTTCCAAAACACCATTGAGTGTCTCATTTTGTCCATTGTGCTCGTACCCACTGTTAAGATCCAAGGAAGGTGTTCTAAATTGTTCCCCTACCAGGCCGCACACCCATGTTGTAACATGAAACATTGACCCTAAAGTTTTCACATATAGGATATAGGGTGAGGAAGCTAGGTGTATGAGTGGTGTGAAGGAACAACCGTCAGACAAGTTCATGTGGATGAATGAGTGTAATATTTATGATTATCATAGATAATGCAATAAGAACTGCCAAGACAACTTATTTTTATAGTTGTGTATGTTCTCTAGTACAAGAACTAGTCGAATTGCCACATTCACACTTTTCATGCATTGACACATCAGCCTACCTCTATCGAAACCTAATTATGTCTCCAACATTTTTGTTGTTTTCATCTTCTTATCACCTAGATGAATGATGTAGCTAGAGAAACATGTAGACCACTCCCTAACACAATAAGAAGAAGGTGAGAAAACATTTGGTCTCTAAAGGAATCTAAGATCCAACCCATACTAGCAACGTCGAAAGCCAAATGACAAAATAACCATGCATCAACCTAAAAATGTAGACCATTTTGTGTTTTTAAAGAATTTTTACTTTCATTCATCTCAATTTCCAAAGAAATGTCAACAATATAGTTGTTATTTATGAATTTGAATGTGCTAGTATCCATAGTTTTCTAAGTGTCTAGGGTCCCTTTTTCCCAATGAAAGCCTTGACGGACGCTTTGGCATTTCTAGGCATTTTTTATATCTTTTTTACAAACATATAGTAACATTTGAATATTATATATATATATATATGTATTCAAAAATTTATATTAGTATATATATTTCTAATGGTTATATCTAAGTTGTAACAGTTATATTTGACCTAAATCACACCTAAACGAACTACACTAGACCTAATTGGCCCTAGCTCAACTTATTTTGATCCAAATGGACCTAATCTGACCTCATTTGACCTAAATCTAACCAATATATGTAGAATAAACTTCTTAGGTTTTAACTTTCCCTAATTTCTCTTCTCTACTTTTTAATGAAATTCCTACTTTATCTTATTAATAAAAAATTCTTATTCAACTCATATATAGTGAGTTTTATGAAGAAAGCAAGTCACACATGCACTTATGCTTATGTTTTTTTAAATAAATCATGGAAATTTTGTATTAAATGTAGTGCGGCAAAGGTACCAGTAGTAAACCATTAATGAGTGGGATATCTGATTAGAGTTGGTATAGATTCTAAAGTCAATTATTCTATTTATTTAAGCTTAGAACACACATGCAATAAAGATGTACACATGATTAAGTACTTGTACCGTACATTAAGAACTAGAAACCAAATATGGATTGAGATCCAAATGGCTATGGAATAAGTTCAACATGGTCATGGCCAACTCAACAATTAGCCTTTACAAGTCTCTTATCGCCACTCTTTTCTTATAACCTAAAATCTTAACTCAAATCAATGATTTAAGTTGACTTATCCTAGCCTAAATCACACATGAATAACCTAAACTAGACCCAGTTGACCCTAATTTGACCTCTCATGCTGAAAGTGGAAACAAATTGGACCTAAATTGACCAAAATCTAACCTAATTTTGCATGATAGACTTATCAGACCTTAACTTCCTCAAATATGTCGTATATTTACCTAAATGAGAACTAATTTGTCCAAATCTAACCTAATATTTCAAATCTGAACTGTTTTCCTTAAGGCCCTATTGGTTTGGTGTAAGTCATGAGTTCTGTGGAACTCATTTTCTGGGAACTCTAGTTCAATTTCTGGAACTTAAGTTCCATTCACTTCCATGTGATTTGTTTGTTGTAAGTGTAAATATGGAAAACACTAAAAATATTTTTTTTTGGTCGGTAAAAAATCGTGTTACTAAGATTTAAGTTCCCAAAACTTTGGGTACAAGAGATTGCGCCCCCAAATCAAACCTGAATAAAACATCCAACAACTGGATAGACTAACTGAAATAAGCTACTAAAACATAGTAACTAACTACCTAAACAACAGAAGGGGACAGACCCACAATACAGATTCAGAGGTGGCCAGAGATACAACCTAGACCCACAATACAACTCATACTGACATATGCAATAGATCCTTCCTCTGAAAGTATGGCATAATGAGCATCCAGAGTCATCAGTTCAGTATCTAGGAAAACCCATGAGCAGAGTGGTAGGAAACCCAACTACTATCATCTAGGCACTATTTTTGGCGATCAAAAGAATCAATCAAGAAAGCCTACAGCACAATGGTCCTTTAGCACAAATTAACCCAGCAAGCTAATCATTCACACACTGACATTAAAATAAGCATCTGAAAGAATGTGGAATAACCAACCAGCAAAGACAATCTGAACCAGATAAATCAAAGTCCTAGGCTCAACTGATCACCTCTTTTACTTAACCAGAAACCAGATACGATCTCCAGCAGACTAAGAAATCATCAAGAAGAACCAAAGAGCTGGTCTCATCAAATCATAGGGCCCAGATGACTGACTACTCGCTCACTAACATTAAGCTCATTTCTTGAAAATATGAGGACTGATCAGCAACCTGAGAGCAATATGAAACTCAGACCCCAACTCCAAAATATCAGCTGATAACTCCTTAAATCCAGCTCGAGACCAGCAGCAACACAAGACCAGGACAGGGATAAAAAGGAAACACCTCAACCCCCATCCCTCTTCATCTTTGCTGACTTTTTTTTCCTATTGTCCCAAGATTCCTCAAACTCCAGGGATTCAACCACCAAGCGGTCAGAATCAATCCCTGAACAGGAGTCATCCATAGAGCCATCATCATCATCGAAGAGTTGTTCCTTCCTCAGTTGGTAGTCAGCCGAACAACCACTACTTTCCCAGATTTTGTTAACCTTCCACGAATCAGAGCAGCTGCGGGCAAGTTCCAATTCCCAATCAAGATTAAGGCTATTCGGATTGCATATTGGGGATGACCCAACCATCTCTGGTTCCATAATACCACCTACAGGACCTTTGGGTTGATGATCATGAGCAAAAGAACAACTAGTGAGGACTACTTCTTGAACATGCTGAACGATGAAGTTCTGCAAGCCCCCGTCTTCATCAACATTGCCTACAAGCGTCACCAACGAGCCCCCTTGCTCTTTAGCATCTTGAGTCACTTTGTCTTTAGAGGCATTTATGCAAACACCTCTCTGCTTCCCGTGCCTTACCTGCAAATCATTGTCCGAGATTGGTTTCCTTGACTTCGATGGGCAGGAGGAAGCTCTGTGCCCGAACAGCTTACAACTTGGATAGGATACCGGCTTTGAAACTATTTCAACCTTCAGCTGCTTGACAGTTGAATCCACTTCAACTTTTGTCGACCTAGGCAGGGCAGAGCCATTGCAAATCTCGACATAGGCTATTGCAGCACCCAAGCAACCGGTGGTCGTTGAGTTGTCGTCGAAGTCGAATGGCCTCCTTATCGTGCTCGCAACTCTTGCGATGCTGCTGCGAGTCCAAGGAACGCCGGCGTTTTTTATTCTAACCCATATCGGAACCTTAGAGAAAGACAGAGAGGGAAGAGAGATTTTGGGCTTCCACGAATGGGCGATAACCAGTGACCCATCCATGAACCACGACGCCTCATCCAACACACAGTCTCTCTCTGTTTTGGATGGCATCTTGATGATGAAGGCCTCCCTCTCTTCAGCGAAGACTTCAATTGCGCCACTAGGGCGCCACATCCTTCTGATCCAACCAGCTAGATGCTCACGGTAGGGTTTCCTTCCAACGAAACGAATTGAAAGATACTCGCCCCAATCCGGCACAGGACAATCCAGGCTAGAGATGGAGGCACATTTCATCCCATCTTTAAGGATTGGCTCGACATACTCGATGGTAGCAACCCCATCAACCTCCCGGTCTTGTCTACTGGTGATTAACCAGTCGGCAATCTGTGAGGCGGTGGCTGCTCCGTTGACAGGGTGGATTGGCGTGGAGGAAGAGGAGGTTGCTTCCACCGCCTCCTTTCCTATGGGTTGAGCGGGTGATCCAGAGTGGCCAGGGTTGATTTTCTTGCCTCCATCCCCAATTTCCGCAGGCGGACAACCTGGAGGAGTCATCAAAGACGGCTCTGCAACAACAATGGTCTTCTCCCCTCGGCTGCCAAAAAATCGCCCCCGACCTCGCCCATGCCCTCCGCGTCCCCGAGCCATCAAGGTTTTTAACCTGGATGATTTTTATTGTATAATATAAATAAGTGAGGATGGCAAAGACATAAAAAAAGAATCATAACCGTAAAAAATTATAATATTCTTCAATCATAATAACCACAACAATTCATTATGGTGCAAATGTTGCTCCTTTAAAAATATTTTACTATGGTACAATTATAATCTTAGTAAAAATATTATGATTAAAATCACATCACAATATTTTTATTTTACTTTGTGTATACAAAGTATTGTAATAGTATGCACATTTCATGTGTTTGTAAATAAAAATTTTGGTTCATCATTGTTTAACGCAATGTAGAATATTAATTTTTACATTATTTTTGTAGGGAACATTTACTATATTTTTTTTACATGGTTATAGTTAATTATTATTTTTCACATCATATAGTTTAAACATGAAGAATAAAAATAAATCACATTGTTTTCACATGGTGCAATGTGTTTTTTCTTCATGATGTTGGCATTTTTTATTTTGTAGTTCGTACTAATAATGGTGTCTATAGTGTAAAATATTTCACATAGTGTGATTATAGTGTATGATATTTTGTCATATTATTTTGTTGTTTTAGCAATGAACTATATCCACACCACTAATATTTCTAGTCATAAATATTTTTCATGTGTCACTTATAACAACTGATGAATATAATTATGTAAGAAATATTGTTAGTTGTCTCAGAACTCATTTTCCACTCTTTTTAAGAGGGAACTCAGGAATTGTGTTTTATATGTAAGTTTGTAACTCATTGGAAGTTACAAAACTCAAGTTCCAACACTTACTTTAAACCAATCACAAAAAATTGCTCAAGGAACTTCAGTTCATAAGTTTTTTGGACCAGTTATGACAAACCTATCGGAGCCTAAATCAAATATTTTTTCCCCAAATCAGACCTAATTTTCCCAATTTGACTTGATTTGGCCTAAATCAAACGTAGTTCATCCATAAAATGACTCAAGTTGGTCTAATTTGACCAAATACAGACCTAAGTCATGCTAGTTTATAATGTATTTCGATTAGATGCATTGCTTTTCATGAATGTTATATGTTTTCAATAATCAAACATTTAAATTTTCTAGTTATTTTCATTTAATTGTTCATGTGGATGATGCTGAAGTTTTCTTAATAAAGCATGTAAATTTTGTACTAAGTTCAGTGTAAAAATGTTACCAATAGTTAAACATTACTGGGTGGGATATTCAATTAGAGTTTATGTAGATTCTAAATTCAATTATTCTATTTATCTAAGCTTATAACACACACTCAATAAAGGTGTACACATGATTGAGTGCTTGTACCATACATTAAGAACTAGAAATCAGGTGTGGATTGAGATTAAAATGGCTGTGGAACAAGCTCAACATGGTCATGGCCAACAAAAATATTTGCCTTTACAAGCATCTTACCACCAATCCTTTCCTATAGCTACAATTTCAAACTCAAATCAAGGAATTCCGTTGACCTAAATGAGAACTAATTTGTCCAAATCAGACCTAATTTCTCAAAACATACCTATTTCCCATAAATCATAGTTGTTTTCCCCAAATTAGACCTAATTTTCCCTAGTTGACCTGATTTAGCCTAAAGCAAATGTAGTTCATCCATAACATGACTCAAACTAGTCTAATTAATATTACATTTGATAGACATTGGGCCAATGAATACCAAATAAAATAATTTATATTACATTTTTTAGCGAGCCATAAAATGATGATTTGGTAGCTTGTTGTGGCCCTGTTGAGATTTGTAGACACCTAGATAGTGTTGTTCCAATATCCCACACAGTAGTTAGACAATATTATTCTCTTTACCATTATCACTCGTAAACATGATGTCATCATCTTCCCCACTTCTACTATTTAGCCTTATAAATCATTGAAATTGCATCCACCATTAGTGGTGGATGATTGATTTTATCTTGTGTATCCACCGAAATCAAATTGTGGATATCAAACAAATAAGGATCACATTGAACTAAACTTGGACAAGTGTTGGTTCTTCTCATGATTTCTACCTTGTATCTTCATTTGACATAAATGGTGCAACCATGCCATCTCTCCTCAGGTATTTCACGCTGGGAAGGTCAGGGTCATATAGTCCCACCTTCCAAATGAAATTGTTACTAACTAACCAAAGCCTTGTCTAGATCTCCCACTTTCTTTCTGGGAAAAATTTCCTTTAATTAACTAAATTAGATCAGTGTGTACAGATGTCAGAAAAGAGAGAAATTCACCATCATATATTACTCTAGTCAAGAAGAATTGTAACAATGTAGGTTGTGAAGATCATAGGTTAGTTTAAAGAGAATAATATGTTTGCCTCTGAGTTATTTGGACACCTACCTAGGCACCTAGTCTTAAGGCAAGTCACCTCAAACTAGGAGACCATCCAGATGCGTGTCATTGCACTCACAAAAAATAACTAGGAAAAGTTCTAGAGTTTAACCGTCTAAACAGGTTGTTAACTTTCTCTAAACAACAAATCAAATTTTAGTATGGTAAGGTATAGATCCTAATAGACGGTAAAAGGGTGGGTAAGATAAAAAAAAACCAATCATGAGAACAAGAAAATAAAACTCCACATTTGAGAGTTTGGTTATGCTGAGAATAGAAAGTAAATTTGCATAAATAAACTAATTAAGATCAAATGATAAAGAGTATTGAGGGTCCCAGGGATCACCACCAAAAACCACGTTCCTACATTAACTGATACAACTCCTTATTTTAATGACCAAATCATGATTTTGTGGGTTTGCGTTCTATCGGAGCATAAATCACACAAAGGTCATACTTCTCTCAAACCTGAGTTCACGACATTTGAGGATCCTTGTCCAGCCATGCAACAAAAATCTATAAGGTGACCACAATAAGAATATGTGATTCCCATTCCGAGGTTCTAATTCATGGATCAGGTGATCGTGTTTCCATAAATTATAACAAACAAGACAACTAGATAAAAAGATCAAAGTCCAAATCAGGTGACCACGTCAAAGGACTATGTGTTCATCGTTGTTAAGGCCTGAAATCTTGGTGCTCCACAAAAATATAATCTTTTTAACTAGAAAATGAGTGTGGATCAGAAAGATAAAAGATCATAAAAATGCATCAAGAATATATGCATTCATTCTTGGAGGATATGCGATCTTAGTACCCCCACAAGAATATATATATATATATATATATATATATATATATATATATATATATATAGAGTCCGGCTAGAATACACTCGAGTGTACGGATCACACGAATACACTCAAGTGTGTTTGCATATCAAAACTATTTTTTGCAAAATGTAAACTATTGATCTTCACCGTCATACTATAACTAGGCTACATATAAATTTTGAACCCATTTGGATGAGTGTAAGTCACTCATCTAAGGGCAACAAAATCAACGCGCAAAACTAATTTGAAATGCATAATTTTTGCGGTCTTCATAACATGAGTTATACATATCCAAATGTGCTCAAATTTTGCGTATGAGTTGTTCACGAGATGTTTAATAAGATCAATGGATTAGATTTTCAAAAAAAATATTGCATTATGGAAAACTACTTGAGTGTATTCCGCTCCAGATTCACTCGAGTGTATTCTAGCCTGACTCTCTCTCTCTATATATATATATATATGGGGGGGTGTGTGTGTATACATATACATACATACATATATATATATATACATATATATATATATATATATATATATATATATATATATGAAGCGGAAATGGTTTGGAAAATATCAATGTGTTAACATGATGGAGTCAGTACAACAAATATAGAGAATGGGGTATGTGAATACTCCCCATGCCCCGGAAGAAAACTATTCAAACATAATATAAAAGAACAAGATTACAATAGAAATCCCAGAATAAGAGGAGAAAAAATGATGGACTTTACTTTGGTCTCCCCCTACTTTTTATAGGGAAAATGAGGGGGAAACCCCTAGAGGAATGATTGTTGTTGGTGGCTAGATTTCCACATTTGGGGTGTCGGTCAGTCAACTACATTTAATCACTTAAGCCTGAAGTCACATTGGCCAAACTTTGACCACATTGATGATTTTATTGTTTCAACATTTGATTGAGTCTTTATTTGAATTCTATTTTCCACGCAATACCATATGGAATTGGCAAACTTTCCTTTGTTCCTTTTTAAAACATTAATTGCTTGCCCAAATGAAGAGATCTATTGAGTTGTCTTCTTTTAATATTTTGACCATTTGACTCTCTTTGTTCTAGATTCCCACAATGACGAGTCAATCAACTTATAAGGCTAGCCAACTAACTGGAAAGATGTCCAAGATACATTTTTCATATAAAGCATTAAATTTCATTTCCAACTCATACTTGCACATGAAATTCTGCCTTGGGATGTAAAAGTTATGATCATTTTGAAGCAAGGTTTATGAATCAGGATTGCAAAAAGTTGAAAGATTTGGTTCATGTGAGTTGACTGAGTGGATGAGTTGGTCAATTGATTGAGAGTTCCGGGAGGCGGCAGATACATAATTGAGCCATTGTTTCATGGTCCTTCTTTGCCTTTGGATGGATTTTATCATGTTTGTAAAAGTCAACAAAAACTACTAAAAAATCCAAATAAAAGGGAGAAAAGTAAACTAAACAAATTTATTTTAAAACAAAATAATAATAATGAAATTCTTCTAAAGAGAAATCTAAAATGTGAAATTAGTATGGATAGATATGCACTTATGAAAATACCCCCATACTTAAATTTTGCTCATCCTCGAGCAATATTGAATTTAAAACATTGCCACATAATACTTTCAACCCATCATCCTCACTCACATAACACCAATTAAGTCCTTCCACCTTATATGGACAAGCAACCTTGACTTACTGAATTCACAAAAAATAATTTTCATATTCCCTACTTCAAGAATATTTCACCACTTAGTTCCATTTCAAGATCTTGTTATATTCTCTTTGTATTTAGACTCCAACATATTCTTGCAAGTCATTGCAAAAGAACATGGCTTATTTTGATAGGTTGGCATTTATGTATTTTTCCCCTAGGTATAAAACAGAGTGAAGGGAGGTATGGAAGAAGAATGGAGAGAATCTCTCCTCTGTTTGACTTGAGATCTTTTTTATTTATGTACTGTAGTTACATTGACTACATTTTTTCCTTTTTGTACCCATTGGCATCTTTTTGATGGTACGCCCCAATTAATTACAAGGGGTATAAAAGAAGCAGAAGAGGGGGAAGGTAGCCACCCTGACTTAGGGTTTTGGAACTTTGGATTTTTATTTTTTTTTTCTTTTGCAGGTGCAGAGATAAGAAGGTGATGGAAGAAGTGTAGAGAAGATTATTCTTTATGCAACTCATTTTTGAATTTGGAGTGCATTGGGAGTATCATACATGGGGTCAATTGATTATATGTTTATGCAAAATCAATAAATTTTTCAAGTTAATATATAACTCTAGATAAGGAAGCATTATTTTTTAATCTTGTCAATCCTCTACAGCTTGCCATCTTTTCCAAGGAATGGTGTTAATTAAGATCTTAGGTGATAAAATAATTCTATAAATGGAAGATTTTATAATTTATGTTATAAAAGAAGTTGCATCATTCAAGGGGGTATATTGACAATATGCATATCATCATTGATAACTAGATAAAGGCTTTGTTGAATAAATAAATGTCAAAACTAAATGTTTAAAAAAAATAAAGATAAACAACATAACCTAATGGAAATTATAAGAAATTTAAGATAGAGTGGGTGGAATGAGTACATACCACCCACCTCCTCCCCCAACTTAAAACTTTGCTCGTCTAAAAAAAACTTAAATTCAAAATGGAGGGAAGAAAAGTGAGGAGGTCACTAGGGGGTCCTGGTGGCCCGAAGAACATCCAACTGAATGGAATATGTATGAGGGCTGGAACCTTAATTAGTGGAGCTTCATAGTGTACCTAATGGTTGGTGATTGAGGAATCTCAAAGGGGCTTTCATATTTCCTTTCACCTCATAGTTACTCCAATAGGATCTACAGATCTTCCTTCAGTAGTGAAGGAAGTGTTGGTGATGAATGTAGATTGGGGGAGATTGGTAGGTTACTGGTTGGTAGCACATGTAATGTAGATTGTACAAGATCAGGTGGAGAATCTGGCTCTGGTTCCCCTTATCATATTGATCTGTGTATAGGAGAAGTGGTGATGATATGAAGGGAACAACTGGATTTTAATTAGCATCATAAATATTTTTACTCTTCTAAAAAATCATGCAATCAACATTGTGGTTGATGGGATTAGTGGGTTTCTTTCTTGACATATCATGTGGCTCAAGTTCCTCTATGCAAGATGTTCCTAAGGTTTCATGAGGAAATAAAATGGGAATATCATATTTACAGTCAAGGAGTGGGGGCATGTGACTTTCTTCAAGTGGTGTGGCTTCCCATGTAGATCAGTCGTATGTGAAAAAAAAAAGTTGTGGTAGAGTGTAAGGCTCTTGATGAGGAAGCCTTTCTCCAAAATATCTACTAATATATCATGGAAAGGTGGGAGTTCATCATTCATATTAGGTTCCACTCTAGTTGTATGGATACTAACAACAACTGGATTAACATCCACAGTGGGAGTGATTGGTGAAGTTTCAGGTATTGTGGTTGTATCTAATGGATTGCAGATGATATAATCGCCGTCATCATTATTGATTAAAATCATCCTTGGCTACATGATATTTCTTAGGGATTTTCTGATTGACTCTCAAGCGGCATAACTCGAAGGGAGAGTCATGCATTCAAACGTTCCACTTGTGCCTCCAATCTTTTCCTACAATCTACTCCATCAGCTAAGATCTCTTAGAGGGCCTCTATTCCCTCATCTCTGTCTGGTAGGTAATAATCTTTATGATAAGGATGTATGTCATAATTCCCATAATATTGTTGACATTGTCTTGTGTAGCATGGTTTCTCATAATAGCCTCTATCTAGTTGTAGAATACAACTTGCATCATATGCATCCTGAGTGGGTCTAATATCATGCTTAGGGTAGAGTCCTGCTTGCTGAGGTGTCATCTCAGGGTATCCACATTCATAATGATATAAGGAACCATATCTTTCACGATGCACTTCTGTGGTGCCAACCACTCCATTTTTTCAGATAAATTACAAAAAGGAATCTAATATAGAAAGAAGAGAAAAAGATCTAGATTAAAAAATAAAATTATGAAAAGAAACTAATTTCATGAAACAAGTTAAGGAGTTAAAAAGGAATTACAAAAGCACTAAAATTACAATGATAAACTAAGAAATTAAAGAGAAGACTAAAATCACAAAAGAAACTAGAAAGCAGTATTACCGGAAAGGAAACTCGATAGAAGGAGGAGATACGCTATCGAAATGGGTCTCTTTAGGAGGTTTGAGGTTTGAAAAATAAATTACAAAGATAACAAAGAAGAGAAATCTAAAGAGAAATTATTGAATAAAATTAAGAATTATAAAATAAGACTAAAAAATAATAGAATAAAATTAAATATTTAAAGGGGCTAAAATTAGAAAATAAACTAGAAAATAGTACTACTGGGATGGAAACTCAGTATAAGGAGGAGATACACTATCGGAATGAGACTCGATATGTAAAAAGAGGAAAAAATAACGGCTTAAGAAGGAACAAAATTTTAAAATAATTCTAAAAGTTATAAACAAAGATAAAGAATTATGAAACAATAATCAAATATTAAAAAAAATTAAAATACATAGTTTAAAATAATGGAACAAACTAAAAAATTATAAATTAAACTAAAATTATAAATAAAAAAGAAAGAAGAAATCCAAAATACACAAGAAGTTGAGTTTAAAACAAATGCATGCAATCCCTAAAAATGATGCCAAATTTGATGTGTGTCTTTGCACACACAACAAATCACTAGGAAAAGTCCTATATTTTAACCTTCTAAACAAGTTGTTAATTTACTACAAACAACAAATCAACTTTTAGTATCATAAGGTATCGATCCCAAGAGATGACAAAAGGGTGGTTGAGATCCAAAACTAATCGTAAGACCAAGAAATAAATTACATATTTGAGAGTTTGGTTATTCTATGAACAAAAAGAAAAAGTGCAAAAAAAACTAATTTAAATTAAATGATAAAGGATATGGGGGTCCGGGGGATCACCGCTAAAAACCACATCCTACATTAATCGATCCAACTCCTTGTTTTAATGACCGAATTAGGATTATGTGCATTTGTGTCTCATGGGAGCACAAATCACACAAAGGCTAGACTTCTCTCAAACCTGAGGTCACAACATTTGAGGATCCTCGTCCAACCATCTAATATAAATCTATCAGGTGATCACATCAATAATATGTGATTCCCACTCTAAGGTTATATCCATAGATCGAGTGATCGTGTCACCATAAATTATATCAAACAAGACAACTAGATAAAAATATCAAAGTCCAAATCAGGTGATCGCTTCAAAGGACTATGCATTGTTGAGACCCGAGATCTTAGAGTCCCACAACAATATAATATTTTTATCTAGAAAATGAGTGTGTATTAGAAACATAAAAGATCATAAAAATGCATCAAGAATTTATGCATTAATTCTTGTTAGGATCTCAGATCTTGGTACCCCCACAAGAATATATATATATATCCTTTGGTCAAAGAGGAAATGATTTGGGAGACATCCTTTCATTAAAATGATAGATTCATTACAAATAATATAGAGAATAGTCTATGGGTATACTCCCCATGTCCTAGAAGAAAACTACTCAAACATAATGTAAAAGAACAAGATTACAATAGAAATCCTAAAAGAAGAGGTAGAATAAGTGGCAACCTTTATTTTGGAGTCCCCCTCCCTTTATAGGGGAAAGGAGGGGGAAAACCCTAGAGGAATAGTTGTTAGCAGAGGCTAGATGCCTCATCCTAGGTGTCGGTCGGTTGACTGTATCTAATCACTAGCTTCAGTCAAAAGTTACATTCTCAAACCTTGACCATATGGATGATTTTATTGTTTTGGCATTTGACAGAGTCTTTATTTGAATTCTTTCTTCCATACAAACACATATAGAATTGTCCAACTTTCCTTTGTGCCTTCTCACAACATTAATTGCTTGCCCCAAGTGGAGAGATTTATTAAGTTGTTTTCTTTTAATATTTTGAACATTTGACTCTCTTTGTTGATGATTCATGTAATGACGAGTTGATAGACTTGTAAGGCTAGTAGACCAACTAGAAATCCATCCAACATACATTTTTCATGTAGATCATTAAGTTTCTTTTTCAAGATATACTTGCACGCTAAATTCTGCCTTTGAATGTCAAAGTTATGAGAATTTTGGTGCAATGTATATAAATCAAGATTACAGGAAGTTGAAAGATCTAGAACATGTGAGTCGATCGACTGGATGATTCAATCGATTGGTTGAGAGTTCTTAGAGGCAAAGGATACATAATTGAGTTGTTGTTTCATGGACCTTCTTGGGCTTTGTATGGGTTTTATCATTTCCTTGCAGAGGTCAGTGAAAACTAGTGAAAACTTCAAATAAAAGGGAGAAAATCTAAACTAATCAAGTTGACTTTGAAATGAAATAATAATATTTAAATGCTCCTAAAAAGAGATCTAAAATATGAAATTAGGATGGATAAATATGCATTTATCACATCCTCTAATTGATTAATGTCGTCACCTAAGGCTTTATAGGCCCAAATTTCCATGACAACTAATTTATAATGGGTTTTACGAAGCAAAAAAATCACACATGTACATATGCATGCATAAAAATGTTTAGCAATTATTTACATAATGTATTTTAGTTAGATGCATTGATTTTTAGGAATGTTATTTGTTTTTAATCATCAAATAATGGATTTTTCTAGTTATTTTTGTTAAATTTTTCATGTGAGTTATGCTTAAGATTTTTAACTAAATCGTGCAAATTTTGTGTTAAAAATGTGACTTAATTTGAACTACCTTAATTTATAGTAGATTTAATTTGAACTAGCTCGATCTTGTTTATCCTAAATCAAAAGTAATTTTATATAACATGAGCCAATCATACCTAACATATCCAAACTTTCACTATACTGACTTAAATGATGTAATCAGATCTAAATCATAAATAAATCATGCCAAAAAAAAGTAAAATCTAAGTACCCATTTTGTCTTCGAGAGCATGTTTGAGGGAAACGTAGAAACATGATAACATTGGACTTAATATTTAGGCTAAATCACACCTAACGTGACCTAAACTAGAACTGACTTGATTTGCCCTAATTTGGACTAGCTTAATTTATATTTGATCTAATTTGACCTAGATTGTCCTAACTTGACCTAAATGACAAGTGCTTTTATATAATATGACCGGATTATACCTAACTTCTGTAAGTTGGATGATTTTTTTCAGGGAGCCATGGATACAAGTTGGATGAGTAGAGGAAGATCAAAACATGAACATTATCAATAGGCATTCATGCAATGTTTTAATTCCTTTTTGGATTTTGCATTTAGATTGAGGTTAAGTGCCCATGTGTGAAATGTCAAAACATTTTTTCTATAATAGGAAGACAATTACATGGCATACTATCATATCTGAATTCCTATCGACCTACACTGTTAGGTGTATCATGGTCATAGTGACAAACAAGATTATATGGTCAATCAACATGTGTCTAACTCTTTTGCTGATATGAAGGGGTTGATTAATGATGCTCGTCGTGATGATGTAAAAATGAACACATGCTTTACTGGTACTAGTAGTGAATATCCTCTTAATGATGATGGTGGTCGTGATAATGCAAATCCTACCCATGATGGTAAAAAAATGAGGAACTACTAAAAGATGCTTGTGAACCATTATATCCAGGTTGTGATAACTATTCAAGGCTCTCCTTTGTTGTTCATCTATTTAGACACAAATTCTTGAATAAAATGAGTAACAAGGCGATGTCAAGATATTTGGACCTTATTTCTAAAGGGTTTCCTGAGGAACACAAGTTGCCAACAACGTGGTATGAATGTAGGAAACTTATGTCTTTTGTGGGATTGCATTATCGTATTATCCATACATGCTCCAATGATTATATGCTTTATAGAGGTGAATACTTGAATTTAGACAAATGTCCAAAGTGTTCTACCTCAAGGTGGACTGATACAAACCAAGGAACAAGGATAAAGATCAAGAGAAAGATGCCATAAAAAGTTCTTCACCACTTTCCTTGATTCCTAGATACAAAGATTATTCAATTCAACAAAGACAACTGCTTCGTTGGTTTGGCATGTGCAAGTACAACCGAGACAGTGGGTGATCAAAATGTAACATCCAAGAGATTCTGAGGCTTGGAAAGATTTTGATACCAACCATCCTTCATTTAGCAACGAGCCACAAAATTCAGACTCGACGTAGCGACATATGGGTTTAGCCTTTTCAATGTTGTAATGGGGAGCAGTAGAAGTATTTGGCCCATCATATTAATTTATTATAATCATCCTCCCTGGCTTACTATGCATTAATCTTTATTAATGATGTGACTACTTATTAATGGACTGAAATCACCTAGAAATAATATTAGTGTCTACCTCCGACCATTGGTTGATGAATTGAAGATGTTATAGATTGGAGTGAACACTTTTGATGCTAATGTTGGTGAGGTATTTATCATGAGAGCTATTATTCTATGGACTATTAGTGACTTTCTTACATACAATATGTTGTCTAGTTGGAGTAAAAAAGGCTACAAGGTATGTCGATATTGTCATGTTGACCATGTTTCTATTTACCTTCTCTATAGTAAAAAATTTGTATATCTTAGACATCATCAGTTTCTACCAATTAACTACCCATGGCATGTTGCTAAAAGTAGCTTCAATGGAATGATGAAATAGAACGTGCACCTAAGCCTTTAGATGGGAAACAAATTGAAAATTTCTGGGAGGATTATGATTATATTTTCTTTGGAAATGTTTCAAGTAATAATTTAAAGGGCCAACATGAAATACTTGAGGGGTGGAAAAAGAGAAGCATTTTTTTATCTCCCGTACTGGAGCTCATTGCTATTTAGACACAATTTAGACATTATGCACATAGAAAAAATTGTAAGTGAAAATATTTTGACATGGTTACTTTAAAAGAATGGTAAAAGCAAGGACAATATTAAAGCTTGATTGGATTTTTAACACTTGCAAATACACAAATCTTTGTGGCCTAAAGTTCCAAAATCAAACAATATTAGGGAGCTTCCTCATGCAATATATAATATGACAAATGAAGAAAAGGAAAACGTTCTATATATATTGAAGGAAACTGAACTCCTAGAAGGATTTGCATCAAAATTCTATGCTTCAACTACAAGAAAGGTAGTTAATGGATATAAAAGTCATGATAACCATATATTGATAACCTTTCAATTGATGTGATAAAGGCATTAGCGAATCCTGTTAGAAAAAATCTAACATAATTATGTATTTTTTTCAAAGAACTAAATGCAAGTGTCATTACAATTGAAAAGATAGAAGAGTTAGAATAGAAAATTCCTATCTCAATGTGTGATTTAGAAATAATTTCCCCTATGGTATTCTTTGATGTCATTGTCCATTTAGCTATGCATCTAGAAATTGAAACAAAACTTATTGGACTAGTTCATTTTAGATGGATGTATCCCATTGAGAGATATCTCTACACAATGAAGAATTACATTCATAATAAGAGTAGACTAGAAGGTTCTACTGTTGAAGGGTGATTAATGGAGGAGGCAAGCATAATTTTGTAATAGGTATTTACATGATGTGGAAACCAAGCTACATAGACCTTTAAGGTACCCCAACGATCCACTTGGTTCTCATTCCACAGTGAGCATTTATTTTGAAGAACTCATCAAGTTATTTTTCTTAATACCAAGAAAGTTCAACCCTATGTAAAGTAAGTACCAAGGTATGAGTTCTAATACATTCATAAAATTTACCTAACAAATCTTATCTAACATATATAAATACATGAAGCATAAGGATGTCGTGAGGTTCCAACACGCTAGTTGGATGATTTCACATTGTAGTTTCATCACCACAAATCATTTGTAAAATGGTTTGATATTCATCTAAGACAATACCATTATTGGATTTAACATACAATTTTTAATCTATTTATTTCAAAATTTGATCATGTCTGCTCTTCCTAGGTTACTTCCATACAAGAATTTGTTTAACTTCACAAGGTTCTCTAATATTTGTATCAAGGACCTAAGATTGGCATATATTCTTATAAAGTTTAGTTTGTGAATGGATACAAAGTTGAGTGTCTAGATGTTGATAAAGACCCAGTAACATAGAATAGTGGTACTTCCACAACAGGCCTTAATAGTGAACTCTATTATGTACTTGTAGATGACATAATTGAGATTCACTACCATGGAATGAATCCTTATTTTCTATTTAAATGCTCCTACTTCAGTGTTGATGAGGATGGGCTGCAAATTGACGATCTTAACACTACGCGTGTTAACACAAGTAAGTGAAGCCATGAAGATGAATTGTTTATTTACCCAGAACAAGTTGAACAAGTCTTTTACTCACCGGATTTTGTAGAGGGACATTGGAGTATCGTATGTCACTGAAAACATAAAGATATATATGTCAATCATGGTCTCACTATTGAACAAAAATATGAACAATTGGGTAGATGCTATGAGCCTTCTATTAGTTGTGGTTCTGATGATGTCCATGACATCAGATGGACTATGTGTGATATATCTACTTATATGTTCCTAATAGTGTAATCAAATAAATTTACAACCTAATAAGAGTAAGAGAGTAGAGTTATAATCAAGAGAAAGCTTTAGATAATAGTTCTAATTATCTTTTATAGATTTGTTAGATATTTCACTTCATCATTACACTGAGAATTAGGATCCAACTAAGGAAGTGAGTCACAAAGCAAATTTTGATTACAACTGCAAAATGAAAATATGCATGGATCCTATTGGAGACTATTTGAGTAAGATAAACTCAAGTTAGTTGGAAGATATTCAATTTCCTACATATAAACTAATAAGTCCTAATTTTGTATCTATTTTTTGTTAGATGCACCAACAACTAAAAGTGCAACACACTGAGATGATTTTGATGAATATATTACATTTTCCAATGCATTCAAAAATACCAAAATTGTGGTATGTCCTTACAAATGTGAAATGTTTGAATTTATTTACTACAATAATATCATATTCTATTTTTTTAAATCATGTTTGCTTACAAGTGTGAAATGAACAAATGTGTTTATTTAAGTCTATCAATTGAAAAGGAATCAAATACTTTTAACAAAAATATGTAGGCAAGTTTGAAGGAAAGTACATTAGTGAAAATGACATGCACCTAAAAGAACATGTGAAAATAAACAACAAACACACTTAACATGGACCAAGATGTAAAGAATGCAATCCATGACATTTGAATTTTTATTTGAATAGTCATGGGTGTTTTCTAAATGGTATATAATCTCAAATATATTTGATAAAAATGCAAGTGTATATATTGTTAGTGTTGAGTCATGGTAGTCAAGGAAGCATGCCACTTCAAAGGTATTATTTTCTATACTATACATTAATTACAAGTTGAAATAGAATCCAATAGAGATAAACTTAGTATTTATTTAGAGCACATTTCATTTCAGGTTCGACAAAAAGTATGTAGAGGAAGCACAAATTTACATCACTTTCATAAATCCAAAACAGGCATGAGTAATATTTTTGCATATGATTTTTTTCTTTCTATTAGTAGATATTACAGATTGTGATTCCATTAGATTTCATAGTGATATACCATACAAATGCAAATGCTAATGCCAAAGGAAAGCCTATCCCCATCCATAAAGATTCATTTAAGGGACTCTTGAGCGAGATAGTATCAAGTAAGTCTAAATCAATTCAGTTTCTTTTATGTATACTTCTAACTCCCTATTTCCATATGTCTATCAGCAAAAAAGAGGCCAACAAACCCGAAGATATTAGGCGAAGACATTCCAACTAGCAATGCATTTAACAAATCTAAACATTTGGATATCAAGTACTTTACTAATTTACTACAATATCATATTTTTTGTTATTTGACATCATCTCTTACTAATTTGCAATGATAGAATTAATTTAGGGAAGTATACGAGTTGAAAAGGTGAAACAAGTACTCTCAAGAAAACAACAAATCCATAATTAAAGGGAACCATTGTTCATTGTGATTTTAATATATCTAATCAAAATCCATCTTCTAGGACTTAACTTTTAGGTAAGCATGTCGTAGCCTTTTATATTTTACTACCTTAATGTTAAAAATTACTACAACCACAAGACATGTGAGATGCAACAAGTGCATATATATTCCACTAGAATATATAGAAATATATGAAAAAAATGTGTGGGTCACCACTAGATTTTTGACATGAGTAATGAGGATAGATCAAATTTTAATGAATCTGTATGCCATGAAAATTTAGGTGAATTATGTGTCTACATATACATACTATTTATACTAATAAATTATCACACTATATCTCATTATAATATTCAATCTGTTCAGATGTTGATGATGACACCCACGTCCAAGGAACTTCAGATACCCTTGATACAGGTAATTCCTTTAGTTATTATTCTAACTATCATAATTCTTCACAATCAATTCACTATTTGTAGATATTATTGTAGAAGGTGATGGAGATAATGTTCATGACTTCCATGTTGATGGAACTTCAAATGAATATGACCCACACATTTGAGGAACTTCATATTATCATTCTCCAGGTGATTCCTTTAATTATATTATTGTAACTACTATAACATTTCTACATAATCTTTTAACTATTTGTAGATTTTATTATAGAAGGTCATGGAGATAATGTTGATGACTTCCATGTCGATTAGCTTTAGATGGATATCAATTAGGTAAAACACTAACTATTCGACTACCAAATCACCACTTATGTTAGGCTAGGCTTTAACAAAAACTAAGTTAGGGTTGTCTCATTTCTTGTATGGCATGGGTGTGTGCTTATGTCAGTTTAGGTCAAAATACTACACACAATACATATTGTCTTTTATAATAAGAAAATTCTACCTTATATCAAAAAATGGTGATCATCCTGAACATGAGATGCACTTAGAAGACCATATGGGAATGAATGAAGAAATTTGACTGGAATCAATATGTAAAAAAGGTAATGCATGTCAGATTTTTTAGTGCAATATTCATGGGTGACATCTAATTGTTATAATTTCTTATATAGCTAAAAGCAAAATAAGAGGATGCACAACTTATAAGCAGTTTCCCCAAAATATGAAAAAGAACAGGTATCCATTGTAGATGAACAATTAGTAGTACCTGTTGGAGATGAATACATGAAGCTAGAGGAATGATTGGGCATATATACTAGATATGTGGATCATTTTCCTTTATCTATGAGTTGGGGACAAAAACATCAGAGGACTTTTGAGAATGTGACTCATAAATTAAAGGTATGCAATGCCATATTTAATGTATGCGTATGTGATTGTAAATTAATTCTATAAGTATTGATGAGATTGAAAGTTTGTTATAATTTTTTTAGGTAGGATCATTGTTAAAAAGATGGACAAATCCAAGCTTTCTTGGATGGTGTTTTAACTTCTTGTAAGCTTGGATGGTGTTTTAACTTCTTGTAAAAGAATAAAACAACAAGAGTTGAGAATCTAAAGACTCAACCTGAAGCACAAATATTATGATAATAACAAGACTCTAGAGGAATAAGCCTCAACTTGCAGATCCAAAAGAATTAATGTTGAGCAATGGGCTGAATTGTTGCAATATTGGGATGAAGAAAGGACCAAGGTAATAGTACATTGCAATATATTGTATATTTATTAGTGACAAGTCATAACTATTAGATACATTTCAGCATTTGTCCACTAGATATAAGGCCATCAGAAACATAGTAAGACCTACCTATACCCATGTCTTTGTGTCCTTAGCAAGCCACCTCTATAAATAAGTAAGAATATGTTAGTAATGTATTGGTATTGATGTTTTTATCTTAAATTATATCTAGTGAGTATTATATATACTTTAAATTGAAACAAACATTTATAAAAGGAGAATCCAACATTAGTTATATGTCTCAAGCCATTTAAATAAGAAATGGAAATTCCCCAACAAGGATACAAAAGACATTATTCTAAGAAGTGACATATTTTTAATAAATATATAAATTTTTTAATCAATCTATTTTTTTTAATTTACTAGTTACATCAGATAAACTTGTTGTTGAATGCATAAGAGGCAGGCTTGACAAGACGCAAAATCCATTAGAGTTTGCATCATTTTTGGATGAAATGATTGGAAAACACCAAGGAGGATTTGAAAGGGGTTTTGGTGCCAAAATATCTTGCCAACATATGTAGAATAGAAAGGAAAAACAAGTGCTATATAGTACTGTTATAGAACTTCAACAACAATTGTTCATACGAGAAATGAACTAGAGGTTAGAAACAAAGAAATCGTTGAAGCTAAAATAAGAATAGCTGCACTGGTACGGTATTTACACTCCTATAATTAATTTTTTTAGACTAATATAAGTTTCACTTTTCATGTACCCTATGATAAAAATCATGAGAAAAGGAATGTCATAGAATGAAGGCTTTCTCTCCATTTCGAAATTCTTCATAATGTGGTACATGAAGATTTTTACTAATCATACTTATATTATAATCAAGAGAAAACATAGATAATGTAGATTGTGACTTTTAGCTTAATTTATTTGTTTGGTTTGTAGGGACGGTCCTTACCCATGTTGAAACCATCAATTCCACCACAAAATGCAAACTCACCTTAGTTATTAGAAATTTATGATCTTCTCATTACAGTTTTAGATTTAGTTTTTAGATTATGTATAGATAGATTTTACACATGCTAATATATTTAGATTATCATTTCATTTATTTATTGCATTTTCAAAACTTCCATGTGCAACTTTCAAGAAATTTAAAAATATACCCCCTTTTGAATATGCCATATATGTAGATATTACCTCATGAATGATGAAAATTTGCATGTTTATGTGTTTTATTTATATTTCAATTGTGTTTCTGGTTGGGAGACCCAAAGTCAGGGTGGGGGAAATGATGGCTAACCCCCATTTCTAATATTTATTTTATGTGGGTATGAACTATTGCTTTTTTGTTTAAAATATATGTAAAATAGGTGTGCCTTGAAAGTGTGCATTTCTACCATTACATGAAACTAATTGATTGATTTGGGTGCAATCCACCTTATCTCCTTTTCTTTATACTATACATCTATTGTGATCTTCATAAATGTCTACTTGTGTGTGTTCAATTCATCTTATAATCTAGTACAAAGAAGCAACTCAGATACATAAGCCTAGGATTCTTTGACTAAAAGTTTAAGGTCACTACATTAATTTATACTTCATTGGCTTTGTAGGAATCCAATTGTGGTAAGGGAATTACATGGGGTTACACTTTAGATCTAGGTGGTATGTTATTGGTTGTGTAGTGGTTTTAGTGTAAGATATAGTGCCACTACTAGGTTTGGAATAAGTTCCAGTGAACAAACAAGAACTACCTTGGATTTCTAAAAGACTCTAACCTAAAGGTGATTCCATTTATTTTGAGTGATATGATGTGTCTATCATTATTTTTCAATAAAATAGCTAGATGTTGTCCCTTGGATTTTGGATTTCCCATAATCTATTTTAGGTCATTAATATTCAAATTTGGTGGTAAAGATGGTGTTGATCATTGTTGTAATCATGGTTATTTTCAAGCATATTCATACTCATGGTGAGGAAGTTAGATATAGTTTCCCAAGAAAGCATCCTAGTGAAATAAACATGTTCTCTTCCCAGAATTCAAGAGGGATATTGCATCCATGTTATTTTGTAAATATTTAGTACTTTTGATATTTCCTTGAGGTTCAGTTGTAAGTAACAAATCCTTTCTAAGAAACTCTAATTTTTCTGATATAAACACTTCTACAACATTCCTAGTAATGTAATTATTCTAAAACCTAATGTAAAAGATATAACTAACTGACTACTACCTTCCACTATCTCTTTTCCTACAACTTCTTGCTTTGGTTGTTCAGTCAATTTCTTAGTGTTCCATCCTAGCTATGCTCTACGTAGAAAGTACAATCTACATTATCGACCTAATATGGCATCTTAGGTTTGTTTTTGTGTGCCTTCTGGTTGCTAATGAAGTTATGTCTAAGCTCATTTTCTCAATCATAGTGATAATTACCTTTCCATCTATGACATATGGTATAGTTTCCTAATTGGAAATTATAGTGATACATAAGTTACATGACATGTTAGCATCTATATAGACTAATATATTCCATATTGTGTTATGGATTTGTTAAACTGGAAAATATACTAAGCTATACATGCTCATCTTGTATCTGATGGTCTATTATATACTATAGTTTTTAATTGAGTTTTCGAGATTCAGTTGTTATTCCAGATAATCGTTTCATGTACCACATTTGAACAAGTACTTGAAGTGAACAACTTACCTATATGTTTGTAGCTTCTCTAAATTGATATTGTAAGATAGGTTCCCGGATGGGATTCCCATGGCTGGATTAGTCCTTTGTCTTCACTAGATAAAAACTAGAGTCCTCTAGGTGGAAGCCTTCTTGAGAAGGAAATAATAGTCCTTACAGTTTGGATATACATCACCACAAAAATAGTTGGTGATTGATCTTGTATTGGGAGGGTGATTAGGTACTGGGGTGGGAGATTCCTCCTCCATTGGTGTCTCATAGGTTTGATAGGATGAAGGCCATTGTTCATGAACCAACTAGGTAGTTCTTGTAGTATTGATGTAGGTTTCTGTGAGCTTCAATATGAGGTGGGTAGAGATCGAGGGTTGACATAAATAAATAGTGGGGTTGAGACTTGTCAAGGGATCCCTGAGAGGTTTGAAGCAGTAGCACTAAAAGTCTCCTTAAATTTGATTTATGTACTATATCTAGTCATCCATTTAATGCAACTCTTACTAAATCCTTGGTTAATTGTAGGTTAACAAGGTTAACTTGACAAATAGTTTTTGAGAAAGCTAGAGCATAATTGTGCTCAACTAGTAAAGATGGGAGGCACATCAAAGTGTTTTACACCTAGATTTGAAGTTAGTTTGTAAGTTGACTTCTAGGCATTTTCCTAATGTTTGTGGTATTTGATGACTCCAATATTAAATTCATATCGTCTGGATTTTGAGGTGAAATCTCTTTTTCTTATTATATTAGTGCATAATCATGTTTAGGAACCTTTTATTACTAATTTATAGAGGTTTCTTGGTCTATTTTGTTTATTTTGAGTTCTACTCAATGATAATGCAAACCTGGCAAATTTTTTTGATATGGAATGAGGATCTGATCATGGCTTTGACAATTTGGATTTCATTTGATTTTACAAAAAAGGGTATGGACAAGGACATTAACTTTGAGTTTCATCCCTATAAGATTTGTATGAGTTGTCCTCACCATGGGAACAATTGCTGCTTGTGGCATGTGATGATCATGCCACTGCAATGTTTAAGCAGGATGAAAAAGGAGTGCTTAGGAGTACTCATAGAATATATTATTTATATTGATGCTTAGGTGTTGGCATGCTAATCATCATGGCCAATATTTTGTAGAGTCAATGCTTATGATTGTGTAGGGGATGCCCGCAACTTTACTATCACCCTTGGATCCATTTTGTGGGATGTTTGCCACAAAAGGAACCAGTATGATGACAAGGTAATCTGGTAGATTACCCTTGCTTGGCAATTATGTACCATATAATTTTGGCTTTGTTTCAAATTTCTAGGGATCCACACTGATATTTTGTATCGGAAGTAGCCATGTGGAGTTTGACTATATTGTGCATTTTTTGAACTTCATCGAGAGGAGCTTGATTTGGAACTTTGAGTTTGAGTTGATATTAAGTTGTATCCTTAAACATAGGGACAAGACGTCGACTATGGTTTTTCTCAAGAGATTCCATTCTTAGACAAACACTCTACACTTTAGCTTTGGGGAAATGATAATGATGCATGGGTAGTATGGAGGCTGATCACTAGGTTGATGTCTAGGGCCCTAATCTAGGAGTTATCATCTAAAGTCATGAAATAGTTTCCCTTAGGGATGCCATGGGTTGAGGTAATTTTATCTTAGATATTAATTGAATCTCTTCAACTTTCTTCAATGAGGGTGACCACACTTTGGGTGAGATAGACCTGGAATATGATCTGTCCCAAGCTCAATATCTCAAATTTGTCTTGGTCTTGACTATTTTGTTTATCACATCATTTGGAAGTAGAGGATATTTGGGTTGGATCCATTATTTGGTTGGTTAGGTTTGAACTATGAATTTTGAATGGGCAATGCTACTTTTTTGCACTTGTTCCACTCCCTTCACAAATACCTGGTGGGTAATAGTAATGGGGACATCATGGTCTCCATAGGTTCTATCTATAGTTTTAGTTTCGTGTTTCATGCAAAGAACATTCATTTAATTACTAATTTTACTTTTCTTTTTCCTAAATTCTAATTTTTTATTTTCAATATATGCTTTATAGTGCATGGCACAAATATGGAAACTCAAAAATCTTCGAAGCAAGGCATCAATTTCTTAAGGACATGCATAAATTGTCCCCATGCCCTATCAGGTTGTCAGTTGTACATAGATATGACTCTATCTAATACCTTGAATTTTTCTATTAGTTTCTAATTGTGTTTTTTCATAATTTTTGGTCCATATATTGAATTACTAATCTACTCTTACTTTCTCCTACGGATCGATATCATATCAATCCCATAAGTATTATCCCTTTTAGGCTGATTGATGTGTCATCGTGAACACAACAAATCCACTAGGGAAATCTTGCCTAGAGTTTAATAATTTTATGGTTAACAACTCACAAGTGAGTATCAATGATTATAGAAAGTTATCATACCCAAGGAATGCCTTATTAGGAGTTTACTTTGAACCAGTTGTGATGAAAAATATTTAGAATCTAGTTTGAGAGTGGTTTGATTTAAACTAGAGTAGGAATCAAAAGTTTAGAAATGAAACTGGTTGACCAAATGATAAAAGAAATTGAGGGTTCGGGGGATCATCACCATAGACCATGTTCTTAAAATAACGGATTCAACCCCTAAGTTTTAAGATCAAATTAGGACTATTTGGATTTGTGTCCTTTCAAAGAACAAATCTCACAAGGTTCTAACTTCTCTCAAACCTGAGGTCTCGGCGCTTGAGGATCCTCATCCAACCATCCAACAAATTCTTATTTGAGGTCTCATCAAGGAACATGTGATTTCCATTTCATTGTTCGAACTCATGCGTCATAAGGTCACGTCACCATAATCTATAACAAATAAGATAAATAGGGTAGAAAGATCATAATTTCAATCAGAGGTCTTGTTAGAAAATAATGGGTTCATTCTGATTGGGATCTGAGGTCTCATCACCCCCACAAGAACATAATCTAACTAACTAGAAAATAAGTGCAAGAGATCAGATGGGTAAAGGGATCATAATTTTGACTAGAGGTCTCCTAAAAAAAATATGGGTTAATTCTTGTTGGGATCTGAGGTCTCATCACATCACAAGAACATAATCTAATTAACTAAATATCGAATGCAAAATAGTTGGAAAACATTCATTCACTAAAACATTAGACTCAAATACAATAAAGTAAATAACATGATATGTGTCTACTCCCCATGCCCCAGCAAGAGAACTACTCAAACATAATGAAAATGAACAAATAAACAAGCCCAGAATATTAAATATGAAAGATAATTCCCCCACTTTTGTCATTGGAGTCCCCCCTCATTTTTAGGGGGAAGGAGGGGGTAAAACCCTAGAAAAGTCTATTAGTGGCGGTTGCGCTGCT
The DNA here is from genome assembly GCA_963693085.1 of Alisma plantago-aquatica. Taxonomy (NCBI): domain Eukaryota; kingdom Viridiplantae; phylum Streptophyta; class Magnoliopsida; order Alismatales; family Alismataceae; genus Alisma; species Alisma plantago-aquatica. The sequence goes on from OY856409.1 coordinate 1,883,539,834, forward strand.
TGATTCGGGACGCTGGCCAATCAATTGGGGATCAAGTCGGTCCACTGGGTTGATTTGTTTGCTTCATCCTGAAGGCAAGTTGGTCAAAATTTGACTGCAATAATGACTTCCATTTTGATGCTTGATTGGGTCTTGAATATGAGTTGGTCGACTAGGGTGCCAATTGGTCGACTGGGTTTAAATGTTTTCGTTGACCCGGTCATCTCATTTGAAGTAATGAGATTTCCCAATTTTGATTTTGAGTGATCTTTACTAGCGAGTTGATTGACTGGGGATCCAATCGATTGATTGAGATTTTTGGGAAGCAGAGATTATGTGCATTTGAGTCGATCGACTAGGTCAATCAGTAGATTGACTGGGAGGCTAAAGATGAGAATTAAGTCTCTAATTCTTTGGGCCTTGGAGTGATTGGTCATTTATCTTACAAAAACCCAAATAAATCAAGTAAGAACTCCTACTAGAGAGGGAAAAGGTAAACTTAGACAATTGACTCTAAAACTAGAGAATAATCATGAAATTCTCCTAAAGAGAGATTTAAAACATGCAAATAAAATGGATAAGTATGCATTTATTAACTACCTCAAACTTGAACATTGCTCATCCTTGAGTAATATTGAATCATAAAGAGTGTCAAATAATACTCTCATCAAGTGTTCCTCACTTTCCTAGCATTACTTGAACCCTTACCACCTTGTAATGGTCAAGAGACCATGATATCCTGGAATTACGAACACAATTTTCTAATTCCCTACTCAAAATTTATCACATATTACTTGCATTTTGAGACCCTCAAAGAAAGAATTTCACTATCCTTTTTGCCTTTTGTACTCTCACAAATTCTCACAAGTTATGCGCAAGAACAAAGTTCATGGATTTGATGGTTTGGGGTTGTGTATATTTCCCTAGGCATAAAAGAAGAGTGAAGGGAGGTATGAAAGGAGGTAGCCTCTCATCTGTTTGACTTGAGACCTTTTTATTTCTTATTACCTACATTGATTGTATTTTTTTGGTTTGCAATTTTGGCATCTTTTCTTGGTGGTATGCCCCTACTAAATTTATGATGGGTATGGAAGAAGAAGTAGAGCTGGAAGGGGTGTGCCATCCTGAACTTGGAGTTTGGCATAGTTTTTTATTTTGATTGTTTTTGTGAATTGAGGGGTAAGAATATGGTGGAAGAATTTTAGAAATAGGATGTATTGGAATTCAACACATTAAGATTAGCATGGAATCAATTTAATTCTCTTTGTAACTTTTGACAATCAAGAATTTTACAAGCTATTTGCAAATTCTAAATAGAGACACATTGTGTTCGCAAATTCTAGATAAAGTAAATTTCAAATTTAGGAGTTTGATTGAACTAAAAAAGAAAGTAATTTTTTATAAGTAAACTAAATTATCAAGATAAAAGGAAAATTAAACTTGTAAAAAGGAAGTTAATTAAGATTTTATTTTTATTTAATTTATGGGAATTGTTGGAAGTACACGTTTCACCATCATGAGACTTTGATATTAACCTGGACACTTTTATTTCCTTTTTAGATAATTTTGGATTAGGACCATGTAGATTTGTTTTGTTTGTCACAAAAAAAATGCCTTTCTTTTTTATATTTTTCAAAAAGTTTGATTTACAAAACAGATAAGAAGATGTAAAAAGATACCTATACATATGTGACTACTTCACCAAAGAACTCTTTACACTTTCCACATATGAAGCAACCTTCTATCAAAAAAATAGGAGCCTATCATCAGAAGATATATACACCTCATTGACCAGAAGAGCCCAAACGCGTCTAGTTGAGTCAACTACACCAATCAGCTAATCCAACATAAGCAAAAATGAATTCTAGAAAAAAGAGTTGTCTCAGAAAAGATCTAAACTCAGAACAACCTTCAATCAAACAATCTGTAAACATCATCAGCAGAACACAAAACCACATCAACCAAATTTTCAGAGGAATCACAAAACCATAAATTCTTCCATTAGTCAAGCTGGCCCCTACGACCCAACATAGCATCAAGATCTAGAAAATGAACCAACGAATCAAATAAAAAAAGAACACAGAGAACTCTCACAAAGAAGCCCATAAATTATAACCTAAGAATCTCAAATTTAGATGTAATAGCTTTCCAAAGAGAAATAGAATTCGGGATCCTATCATCATGAACTATTTTGTTCCTTTCCACTCAACTGTGATAAATAATAAGGGTGCAGATAATTTTAGAATTCAAACTCTTGACATCAATAAGATCATCCTAACTCTTTGGGAGTCCAGACAAAATACCTTCATAACAATCTTGAGACCATAACTCAGTAGTGAAGTTGTAGGTGATACAAATATGATGGGTGTCTTCCTAATCATTAAAACATATGAAATAAATGGATAATATGGAAATCCCTCTTCTTCTAGAATAGTCAGATGTGGGTAGTTTGTTGTGTCTTTCCTTCCAGAGATGTACATTGCTATTCATGTAACTTTAACATTTTCAAACCCACTTAAAGAAATCATCTCCAACTCCCTTATTCCTTATAGCTTCCCAAATGCTTTTAATACCACGATTGCTCCCTTTAAAATGTGATCATTCTCAAAACCAAAAATCTTGATTGATGTGAATTTCTCTGCTATAATATGATAACATCTAAATTGGTGTCTCGACCATTTCCTCTCTTTAATAATAGAACTCAATAAAGAGTCTAAGTGTATCCCTTCTCTAATAATCATGTCATTGATCAAAACTTCACTAAGTAATTTTTTATTAAACCAAGGATCCATCCTAGTCTTAAAACCATCACATGTACCAATAATAAAATCTACAGGAGGTAGTAATACTTCTCTAGATCTAAGGACATTGTTAAACACCCATGAGAAAATAGGAGATTCTTTGATGCTCCAAAAAGAATCCTTCTTCAAATATTTTTCACATGTCCACTTCACCCACAAAGTATCCTTTTTTCTTGTTAAGTCCCACACATTGTAAATAGGACAAGCACTAGCAACCTCTTTGCACTTTCTAACTCCAAGACCACCTTCCCATAAGGGAAGAGTAATAGTATCCCACATTAAATGTAGATTCCTCCTATTCTCTTATTGACCCCAAAGAAAGTTTCTACATATCTTGTCTATCTCATCTAAAGTAGAGACAAGGATAGGAAATAAAAAACCTAGAAAATATGCATAGAGGAGAGGGTTGATTTGACCAGTTTAAGCCTACCTACAAACAAAAGAACTCTAGACTTCCAACTATCCACCCTCCTTTTATTTCTATCAGTAAGTCATGTACAATGTTTCTTACTTAGCTTGTCTACAGATAAAGGCAAACCCAAGTACTTCATATTGTCCTTATCACCAATATCCATGTCTAGGACACTAAAAGGAGATCAGTATCAAAATTCTTACCAGTTATAATAGAACTCTTGCCATAATTAACTCTGAGACCTAACATTGTACCAAAGTTGTCTAAAGGTCTTTGATATTCACAACATTTCTTTTATCCACTTTTGCAAAGATCATGAGATCATCCACGAAGATACGGTGGGAGCAATCATAACTTTTGGAAGCTTGAACAGGATGAATACAATTAGATGCACATTTGATTTTCATCATCTTAGAGAGCCCTTGCATGGCAATAATGAAAATGTAAGGGGAAATGGGGTCCCCTTGTCTAACACCATTAGTGGGAAAAATTGAATCGGAAGGCTCTCCATTGACAAGAACTTGGTAAGAATTTGATTGAAAAATGATTTATATCCATCTGATCCATTTAGAAGAGAAACCCATTTTATAAAGGATAGAAAAGAGAAACCTCCACTCACAGAGTCATAAGCCTTCGATACATCAGCATGAATGCACATATAAGGAGACTTTTTCTTTTTTAAATCTCTAATAATCTCATTCATCAAGAGGATAGCATCCTTGATGATTCTTCTTTTCATGAAGGCACATTGATTAGAGTCAATAATAAAAGGAAGAATGTGTTGATGCCTATTTTCTAAGATCTTAGAAAGGATCTTATAGAAAAATATTGCATAAGGGTATCAGCCTCCAGTTGGTTATAACAGATGAATTAATACCTTTTATAAGAAAAGTTAAGAACATTTTATTAGCCTCCCTAAGAAGGATACCTTGCAAAAGAACTCTTCAATTGCTTCAAAAACATCATCTCCAATCACCCGCTAAGATTTTTTAGATAAATGGTCATTAAAACCATCACACCCTGGACTCTTATCCTCACTAAGATTGTTTACAATATCCTCAACTTCCTTCCTAATGAACAGCTTGGTAAGCAAAGCATTGTGTTGATTAGAAATGTGAGGCCCTTTCCATTCACCTTCCCAGACACACTTTTTTGCCTCATTATATTCACTCATGATCTCAACTCTTTATTCCTTGATTTCTTAATCAATGTTGATACTCATTTGAAATATAATGACCAGTGTGAATTTTATACACATTATGACACTACAAATTAGGTTAAATTATTGCCTTATCCAAAGGAGTAGAATTGTCTATGTAACTTTATTTTTTGATTCTCAAGATTTTTCTAAAGGTTCTATACATTGTTTTTAACCTATGGTCCAAATTTCATCCTAATTGTACATTCCTACTAATTTCTACAAATTCTTGAAGTTATATGCTAAAAATCTCTTTTATTTGCCCTTTTATTCGAGCTTTTCCACCTCAGCGATCTAGGGATCACTTGAGGGACGAGACCCAGCCATTGGATCTGACCCACATGGATCACAACCTAATCAAATGGTATGTCTTTTATCTCCTACCTCCCGCAATCAGCGAGGAGGATTCGATGGGACTGAAGCATGCAATCAACTGCTTGTGACCCTATCTTGAAATTCTAAGCAAATAAAAAACCGCATCTCGCAATTTTGCAACCTCCTCATTTGGAGGGTGGAACTTGTACATGTCAATTGACCTCCTACCTCATATGGAGATAAGGATCCTGGTGACCTCCCCCATCTTGTTGGGAGGATGGAGCCACATAAAATATAAGCATGGTTCTCGATATCATCATAATGGGAAACTCATAATAAAATCTTGTCGAACAAATATTGTTTTAGAAAATCTCTTATTGTACATTTTGAATATAAGTCATGCCAAGTATATTACTTTAATATAAATTGTTTTACTTGTTTTTATAGTGTACCATGCAATTGCATTGATTGTGTTTTTATTTTTGATTTAGGCAAACAAGATGAATTATTATGAAGAATTGACTAAGTCACTTCCACTAATGAAAAACTCTAATGATATGAAAAAAATCTACAAAATCTCATATTTGGGCTGGTTCATTCTTTAAATCTCTTATTTTCTAAGTTATTATTTCTTATTGCATATTCCAATGGGTGAATCCTTTTGGGCCACTCAAAGATGGGTGCTTCAATCCCTTTACAACATTCTAGGCAGTGGGATTGGGATTGGGGTAAGAATGGTTCTGTGATAGTTAGTATCAGATCATACACACTTTCATATGCATCAAGTAAATAATATTTAGAGTCCCTTACCCAGGAAACCCTAAAGTCTACAATGGTGAAAATTGAGTTGTCTATGACTGGGGTTCTGGCATAATCACCTCCTATCCGTCTTCACGGTGGCTGAGGTTCCCCACTCTACCTGGCCTTAATTGATCTAAAATGGGACCTAAAGGTTTTCGGTTGAAACCCTAGAGAGTTTTCCAGTTATCCTATCTTCTCATTAAGGATTACACAGAGACCACCTATTAGTTTGAAGTTGGATCACTCCTTATCTCCTCCTTTGCTAGGTATCATGATTGGATATGCACTCTCCCTATTTTGGTTAGTATGGGAATCAATAAAATTGTGAAATGAATTTTGAAACTATATAGATGAATATCCTATAATATTATATACTCTTAACTTGACCTATGTGATTAAAGGGCTCATAAAAGGATGTACATTATAGATAGCCCCACAAACTCGTAGTCAAAGAGAAAGACCCTCTGGAACCAATAATGATCGAGAAGGGAAAATTGATAAAAGGAAGGCTGAGAAGATATTGAATATGGATGAATGATATCCCCTAAGGTTTAAATTGGAATCTAACCCTAGCTTTGAAATATTTATACATATGGTCTCTTTGTCCAAACTTTGACTCTTGATATTGGTTTTGACTCGCTATTATTTTGAGGATGGTACTGATGAATAAATGCATAGGGTTAATTTTCTAAGATGACCTAGGCATGGATCAGTCACCCACCTCAAATATACTTGATGAAGAAGTTAATATTGAAATATGAAAATATTACTAGATTGTTTTTATGGGTGAATAACCACAACTGTGGTCTGGACAGGAATTAAAACCCTAGACTTGCATGTTTAGAACCCAAAATTTTTGATGTTTGAATCTTGAATTACAATCTTGTTAGTACATGAACAAATTTAATTCATGATGTATACATCTCAACCCTCGATCCCAATTCTCGCTCAATACAGAGACATGATTTGAAAGTGAACTCGATTAGTGGACTATGGTCTTTTAACCTCTTAATTGATCAATACAATTTTATGAGAGACTGTTAGTGTAGTTGTAATGTTGAGGACGTGATTTTGACTATATAGTTGAGTACGTTCTAATATTTGAGGATACGACTTGGATTGGATAGTCACAATTTTTTTGAGGATGTTTTTGAATTTTGGGGATAACATTCCTCTTAAGGGGGGAAGGATGTGACAAAGTGCATTTTGACATAAATATGGGTTATTTACTATTTTTCCCTCAATATATTTACTCATAACCTCAACTCTTTATTCCTTGATTTCTTAATCAATGTTGATACTCAAATTTGAAATATAATGACCAGTATGAATTTTGTACACATTATGACACTACAAATTAGGTTAAATTATCACCTTATCCAAAGGAGTAAAATTTTCCATGTAACTTTATCTTTTGATGCTCAAACTTTTTCTAAAGGTTTTATACAATTTTTTGATCCTATGATCCAAATTTCATACCAATTGGACATTCATACTAATTTCTACGAATTCTTGAAGTTATATGCTAAAAATCCCTTTTATTTGCTTTTTAGTCGACATTTTCCACCTCAGCGATCCAGGGATCGCTTGGGGGACGAACCCCAACCCTTGGATCTAACCCACACAGATCACAACCCGATCAAACCGCCAGTTTGTCATCTCCTACCTCCCACAATCAGCGGGGATGAGTCAATTGGCCATCAGCCTACCATTTTTGGCCACCCATAATTTTGTGTGGCCTTATTTGGGAATCTTACCCTTGTGCCATCAGCCTACCATTTTTGGCCACCCATAATTTTGTGAGGCCATAGCAACCGTCAGTGACACCACCACTACTGACATCAGCCCCTCCTACTCCCTAGCTCCCCAGAGTCGGCGAGTGCCCCCTACCTTGACTCATTTCTAGGATCATGAGGAAGAACGAAACGAAGGGGAAAGGATCCCAGACTGCCAGTTTAAGAGAAAAGAACCAGGTTCAATAAACCAACAAAACCCAGGATTCAAACCAACAAATTAAAGATTGAACCCATGAGCTAGGATTGAACTGATCCACTAAACTAGCAAGCCATCAATGCTGACATGGATCAATCCTGACCGTCCATCTTGAAATCCAACAACAATCCATTTTCTCTATTTTAAGGTATTTACATCTCTCTCTAAGAAATAATCAATAAAATGGTCAGATCTTGATTAAATCATAAAAAATGCATCCTAGATCCAAAAATTATGAAAACAATAGTCCATTTTGATTAGAATTTTTTTAACAATACTTGTGAATCCTGATGATTTTTGGATTTCACTAATATACTAAAATTTGATCTCTTTCTTATACTTTTTGTCAAATGACTCAATAATCATGATTAGACTTTGGAAACCCTAGCATTTGACTCTGATGAGTATCTTGAGATTCTAAAATCATACTTGACTAATTAAGAAATCTAGATCTAAACTTGTCGGCTTAACCACTCTTGAATATTGATCACCATGATTAGGGTTAACTTATGTATTCTAAAAGTACCTAGGTAGGTCATTCACACTCGAAACTATACTTGACACTTGAATATATGTTAAACATCTTGAAATTATTGATCAAAAGTGAATGACCTAACCCCAAGGTTGAATAGGATTGAGAAACCCTAATATTGTAATAATTGGTACATGATCTTTGTGTATATCATGAACTTGACCCTTGATCCACATCTTGATTGATCTATGATCTACTTGAGACTTTGATCTATTTATTCATGGAATATATACTCAAATCTTTGCTGAAAGGTATGCTATTATATCTCCTCCTTGAATAGACTAATAGTATTGATGATACATTTTACATACCTCTTGATTTTTATACTTGACTATGTACTTGTTTGAGCTACTATTCCCTACGGATTAGTCTTCTGATTTTCCTATATTATATCTAAGACAAACTTGAAAACATAAATGATATAACCCGTTATGACTGCCCAAATTATGATGATGATAATGTTGTGCGGATTGAAGTATGTTTTGATGACACAATAGCTAAATCAAAAAATTCATATGATAGGGTCATATGCTTAGAGAAACTATTTCAAAATCTTTGCCGATGTTGTTCATGTCTCAATTGAACCTAAGTGCACATTCATAGTCATGTCAAAAATAGAACTTGGCTACATTGTAAGCCACTGAAGCATTGATAAATCAAGGGGAAAATTCCATTCTTGACCTGGAATCTCCCAAGACTGAAAAAGGACCGCAGGGCTTTTGAAACAATTATACTATATCAGTATATTCATAGCAATGTTGATGACTATCTATGAACTGATCTTCAAACTCACGAGGAAGAATGTAAATCAACATCAAACTCCCATGGTTGATGTCCCAATTAATGTTGATCTAGGCATCAATATCTTTAAGGATTGATGGCTCATGGAATAAACCATATGAAGTGATTGGTGTCTCTCTGTAGAAAAAGAAAAACTAGATCTGACACTGATGAACCGGTTTGATGATGACTTTCCATCAATTATCCTTGACCGATGAAGACCTTCCAGTAGAATAAACAAGTATATGAAACAATTGTGATACCATGACAAAATTAATATGTAACATGTTCTTACCATTATATCTCCCTTAATTATAGGTTAATAAATACACAATTATTAACTTAAAAATACTATAAATCATAGCTATATAAATGATGTTACTAATTATCATCAATGCACAACCATCCAGTCATGCACTTTTCAACCATGCTTGTTTTATTTTATATACATCAGTAAAAGCTAATTAGATGTTGCATTATTGTGTTTCCACCATATCTACCTCATACTTTGTGCCTTTAAAATTGACTATGATGGCACACCATGAAGATCGAATTGTGTATAATCAAACCTATCATACAAGAAAATAAACAACCACTCAAATAGTTGTAACTTTTCCTTCAACTGAACATTATTATCTAGTTGTTTGTGAATTAGGATTTTCAACTCAACTAGAGTCTAGAAGAGATAATAAAGATATTAGGATATCCATGTTTAACAAAAAAATTGTTCATTGTAGACATTCTCCATGGTGTATCAAAATAGGTAACCTCAAAATATCATTAGTGTCCACATCTTTTTTCAGTTAATCACTATACAAAGGAGAATTGTACTTTTAGTTGACACTTTATGTGCCAAAAAAATTTGAAGTGTGTTATTTGTCCTGGGAGAATAAAGAATGATATGTGTTTTCAATGCTAAATTTATCCCCTCAAATCCAAGATATGTGTCATCAATGTATGGTCTAGCCATAAGAAGCAGGAGGTGTGGGATCACTACGCATGTTGTTATTTCTATTTGTGTGACACAACTAGTAAGCATGTTCAAGATCCATATACCTATTGTTATTTAAATCTAGATATGAGATTTTTTTTTATAAGATGGACATAATGATACCATGTATACATTCAAAATCTTATAGTTATTAATGTATATGGAGGTGTGACAATAGAGTTTTCAATGTAGTGGCAATAATTAAGAATTATCTCCATGAGTGTGAGCCACATCTTTTGTTAATGTGAGTCCAAGTTGGTTTGTGTCTATAATATTTTGTTTAGAAAAAACAACGATGACTGGAAACCAACAAGGTATCCACTTGTTGATATTAAAAGATAAAACATGCATCTTAATTAAAAGAATCACATGTATACATTAAGGGGAAGGGTGCATCTCATTTCCCAAAGTATGAATACCAAGTGTAATCCATGATGTAGCATTGAAGAGTAAGATTAACTATTCAAGATTAAAAGAGATCTAAACCATTATCCACATGGGTGGCATAACATAAAGAAACTAAACTAAGATAAAATTTAGGACCAGTCATAGAGGGCATCCTAGCTGTCACACACCGGTCACAGCGAGAATACTTAAAACTAAAATGTAGAATTAAAGCTAAACATCCAAATTACTAGAAAACATGCCAGAGCACATTACATGGAAGTCCACAAACTTTGCCACATGTATCACATATCATACCATAAATGTATATACATCACTGTACAGTGGCCATCTTGCCACAAACTTGTTACAAAAGATAACATGTTTATATATACAAGCCATACATGTACAACCATGACATACTACTAAAAACCTTATATCAATGTACAACATCTACAAAACACCCCCAAGGACTTGATAGTACATGGATGACACATCGAAATCTACATCAAAACCCTAGCTATATATTCAACCTTCAACAGCTACGACTCTTCTTGCTACTCTTCCTCAATCACACGATCTCTATCCCGTCATGCATGACCACCTAAAAGATGTGGAAACCCATAGGTGAGACCAACGTCCCAGTAAGAGAGATAACTCTCCTCCAAAAACTATTATTAACACAGATAGATTGAGAATTATGATCAGATTCAACTAAACAAATACTTTAAATTGATAGCACATATTAAACAGTTTAAGCAACTACAAACTGGTTGGTAGAACAACATATACTTTTAGAAGGAATATGAAGAACATATATAATTGTTACAAACTAATAGTATAAGAAACAAGGCAAAGGGGTCATCCAATGTGAATTATGTTTTTGACCCTGAGCAAATATACTACACGTTTTTATTACATATTTTATTATGCCCTATGCATATGAGGTATACCATTCATACTCTAATGGACCACTACTAAGTTGAAATTAGTGCCATACAAGATCTAGGAGAGTCAGACTCCTATGATCTCCCACACCCTCAGTCAGTCTAAGTTTGTCGCAATGACATATAAGTCAAACTACAAATCAGCGTAGTCTACATTGGTATATAGGCGTGGCACTAGAAAATAGGGTATAAAAACCCAATCATTTGAGGTACAACTACAGTTTTCCTCTATCACATCACATACTGAGATATGACCGCAGCCTTTATCCTACTGGGGCATGACCAAAGTCATTCTCCAATCCTATAATTGGGTATGTAAGGATATATACTCAACTTGCACCCCACATATTCAACAATATGCGCTCCGAGTTTCCCTTAGGAATTACTCATTTCACCATCCAACAAATACTGACACTGAAGATGGATCTATGGCTCAGGAAAACTACATGATTAGGGTTTCAATTGATTAGTTAAGCCAATTGAGTATCTTTTATTGCATCAATCAAGTTATAATGTACAGGCCATAGAAACATTCTACAAAAATAGGGGTAGATTACAACAATAGAAGATATAAAATGTATTAGCATAAACTTGATCATATCATCACATGATATTGCCTCACTGTCCTATACCAAGCCACCACCATTATCATATCATGATGGTATAACCATCCCTCAACACATCACTAGAGGATATCACCTCAAACTAGGCACAAATCCTCTACCAGGTCATAAGACCCAAACACATAGTTCATGCATAACATTATTATCTCATCATGCCTCATAAAGGCTCATAATCATCACCCTGTGTGACATTAGAGATACCATATCAACCACAAGCAATGATGTTCACTCAACCAGAAACTTTAGGGTTACACAAATAGGAGAGAAAATACATCATTACATGCTAATCACTTCAAGCAAGATAAGCATCACATCATGTACTCACAATTAGGGTTAGGGTTTCTCATATAGCACTTAGCATCATACCCTATAGTACCCCATTCCCACATTCTTGGAAGCCATAAGATTAGCCATTACTAACCTAACCCGTGAAAATCAAGAAAAGCATATCAACCATGTAAGTTAACCATCTATAGTGACCATGAAAATAGGGTATTGTAGCGACCATTAGGGTTAGCTCATGTAGCGACCACTAGGGTTAGCACATGTAGCGACCAACCAAATTAAACCATATGTAGAGAACGCAAGAGAAACTAGGTTTAGGGTTTGTTGCGACCAAAACATCATAGCCTAGCGACCATCCATCAACCAAAACCATTTCAACCGCAAGAATTGAACCAACTCAATCACAACACTCAAACTAGATTAGGGTTAGGGCTTATAGAGACCAAATAAGCCACATTGTGTAGTGACCATCACAAGAGGCTCATAAGTAGCGACCCCAAAAGCAACTCATGTAGCGACCAAGGTAGCTAGGGTGAAGGTTATGATGACCAAACCAAACCCCACGCTCACTACCAATATGGTCTTAGCGACCACAAGGAACAAGAATGCATGTAGACCAAAACAAATGCATAACATCAAGAAACTCAAGCATCACCAAGGTGAAACCTCCATGAAAGGATGAACATCAAAACCCTAAAATGACCATCACTAAGATCAACAAAGAAACCATGCCATGAGAGATGAAACCAAGCATTAGACTCATGCATGCGAGAAACAAGACCTCCTTCTAACATGTGATAGCCGAACCATAAATGTGGTGATAAAACCAACATTCAAGATGCATGTAAGAACAATCAACTCCATCATCTACTAGGTTTCAGGTACATGAATTAGGGTTTAGGAGAAAGAACTAATCTCTACAAGATTACTACATAATCATAAACCCTAAATCAAGGTAACATCATCAAGCATCTTATAATTACATTTTAGATGTAAGATGACATGCATGCAGGATCAAGTGGAACAATAGAAGAGGGGAGAGTTATATAACCCGCCTTGAAATGAAGACCAACTTTAAAAGCCAAGAAGCTACAAGAGAGAGAAGAAATGCAAAGCTTGGTCAACTCCAAGTCTAAACAATATCACCTCAACAGAAGAAGAACAAACCAAGTTCAAAGAAAACCTAGAGAGAAGAGGGTACAAACCTAGGCTAAAAAAGAAAGAGAAAGAGAAAGAGGAGATATTCATCTCACTCAGGTATTGCCTTGGAGAACCATGGGTTCGACCTCTATTAGAGAGAAGTTCCTCAAGAAGACAATGATGGAGAACCATGGTTCAGCCAAGAGAAGAAATAAAGAGGTAGAGATAAAGAAAATGAGGTCAATAAAGATAAACCACTTACCAAGATTAAGGATCACAAAGAATCACCACAAGGTAGATGATCAAACCCTAGATCACCACATGCAAAGGTTTGACCTTCTTCTTCAAACTCAAGCACCTGCACTTGCACCACCAATCTCAAGGGCCAACCTCAGTCAAGAAGAGAGAATGAAGAGAGCTAAAAGGGTTACTTGCATGTGAAAGAAGAGGTATAACTACCCAAGGATAGGAGAGAGGTGAGGGTTATGAGATGACAAGATACTAGAGCCACTCATGACACTTGTCCCACAAAAACCTCAATCATGCAAGCACTCAAGGTATGCATGCAAGATAGGTTATTAAAACATAGTACTGTAGCAGGTCCTCACCACCCAAATGGTCGAAGCAAAACCAAGGTTCAACATGGTAGCGACCGCTACCCATGTCAACCAAAGCAACTAGTCACTACAACATCAACACAAGCAAAACCTAGCAACCAAGATCAAGAGCAAAGCATATGGGTTGCTACAAACTCAACCAAGAGAATCACTTCTGTCAAAACACTCTCAAAGACTCAAAGCACATCGGGTATTACTCAAAAAGGATTATCAACATGGTCGACACAACCACCAACTCATGCATCCATGCAAACCATGCAAACCCTAGTATCAACACACATGACGCCACCTCATCAACCAAGGTCCAATAAGGTGTACCTATGCATCATTCTATCTCTCATGGTGCTAAGGCACAAGAGGAACATTTAACATGTGACAAATTGCAATATAAACCCTCACCATGGGTAATATGCAACTTGGTCCAAAACAAGCACACATAAAGCATAACTAGCTCAAACATCATGTAAATAGGACCAAATTGAAAACATAAACATGTCACATGTTATTAAGGTGTGTCACATTAGTAGATTAAGGTTTAGGCATCTTATTATGCAAAGCAAAAAAAATCAATCACTAAGCTAGTCTAGGGGTCTTACAACCATAAACCCCTAATAAGGATTTCTCCCCCGAAATCCTACATGAAAAGAGATGGATACTTCCTACACATCTCCTCCTCAAGCTCCCACGTGGCTTCCTCAATACCACGATGATTCCACAAAACCTTAACCAACATGATATCCTTCTTCTTCAACTTATTCACCCTCCAGTCTAAGATCAACACGGGACCCTCCACATAAGATACATCCTCATCCTCTCAACCTCCATGGGCTGCAACATAAGCTCTATTTCAGGGTGACACTTTCTATACATACAAATGTGGAAAATAGAATGCAACCTGTGCAACTTAGGTGTCAGATCCAACTTATAAGTCACCTTCCCAAGACATGCCACCACAGGGTAAGGTCACATATACCTGGGAGCCAATTTACCCATCTTCCCAAACCTTATCACACCTTTCCAAGAAGAGACCTTGAGGTACACCTTGTCTCCCACTTGAAACTCTAGGGGCCTCTGATGATTATCAACATAAGGTTACTACTTATCTTGGGTTGCCTTCAGCTGCTTCCATGTCATCTTAATCTTCTCCGTCATCCATTGTACAAGTTCAGGCCCCAAAAGTTGATACTCACTCGTCTCATACCAACACAATGGAGACTACAATGCCTCCCATACAAGTCTTCATATGATGCCATGTCGATACTCCTCTGGTAGCTGTTGTTATAAGCAAACTCTATCAAACTGAGATGCACATCCCAACTGCCCAAAAACTGCAAGACACATGCTCTCAACATATCCTACGATGTTTGTATAGTCCTCTCATACTGGCCATTTGTCTGTGGGTGAAACATTATGTTGAACCTCAATTCCGTACCCATTGTTGTGTGCAGATGCTCCCGAAAGTGACTGGTAAATAGAGAACCTCTATCAGACACTAGCATCACCTACAAACGGGCTATCTCATCAACATACACCTGCCCCAACTTCTTAGCGGTATACATTGTCTTCACAGGGAGGAAGTACGCCGACTTGGTCAACATGTCGACAATTACCCAAATGGAATCATGACTTTTGGCTGTCCTAGGTAGACCAACCACAAAGTCCATCATGATATGATCCCATTTCCACTATGGTATAGGTAATAGTTGCAAAGTCCATGCATGTTTTTGATGCTCGGTCTTAACCTACTGATACATGAGACACCTTTCCATGAACTCAGTTGTATCATGCTTCAGACCAGGCCACCAATATAGATCTTTCAAATTGTGGTACATCTTGGTACTGTCTAGATGTATAGTATACATCAAAGAGTGAGCCACTTCAAGAACCAACTTCCTCATATCATCGACAGATGGCACCAATTCCCTGCCATGAAAACATATTGTCCCATCCTCAGACTCATGAAATCCATCATGCTTCCCTCTACCAAACTCTGGTCAGATCTGTTGTATCATAGTATCATCACACTGTGCAAATTTGATATGCTATCTCAACATAGGCTTCACCTGTAATTGTGCCAAAAGTCCAACCAACAAAGAGACCTCCAACTTCACATTCATATGGCAAGGAACACCAACATGTCTAGCTTATGGCACACCAAAGAACATAACTACACCTTATCAATAGATGATGACAAAGAAGACTTCCTACTCAAAGCATATGCCACCATGTTTGCCTTTCCTCGATGGTAGTCTATGGTGCAATCATATTCATCTCTTGCCTCATAAAGATGTACTGAAGGTTCTTGTGGTCGGTGAAGATCTGACATTTCTCAGCATAAAGATAGTGTATCCAAATATTTAAAGCCTGGACCACAGTTTCAAGCTCCAAATCATGCACTGGGTAGTTCTCCTCGTGTTTTTTAAGCTATTGCGAAGCAAAAAAAAATCACATTTTATCCTGCATCAGCACACATCTCAGAGCATTTCTTAACACATCACAGAAGATGTTATAGCCTTTCCCTTATTCTGGAAGAACCAACACCAGTGTACTAGTCAGCTTCTCCTTTAAAAGTTGGAAAAAACGTTGACACGTGTCATCCCAGAAAAATGGTACACCTTTCCTTGTTAGCTTCATTAGGGGAATGCCACTACACTAAATTTCTTGATAAACCTCTTGTAGTAGCCTGCCAAGCTAAGGAAACTGCAAACCTCTTAGGATGCTCCCATTCTAGCATTGGTTGAACCTTCTTGGGATCCACATGAACGCCTTTAGTAGATATCACATGCCCAAGGAAAGATGCCTCTTTTAGCCAGAACTCACACTTGCTGAACTTGGCGTACAACTTGTGATGTCTCAACAAGGTCAAGGCATGCCATATATGTTGCTCATGTTGCTAGTTATCACATGTGTATATCACGATATCGTCGATGAACGCAACTATAAACTAGTCAATATAGGGCCAGAACACCAAGTTCATCAGATCTATGAACATTGTTGGTGTATTGGTTAGCCCAAACGGCATAACAACAAACTCATAGTGAACATATTGAGTCCTAAAAGTTGACTTGGGTATGTCATCCACCTTGATATGCAACTAATGGTATCTTGACCTTAGATCTTACTTAGAAAACATTGTGGCACCTCATAAATGATCAAACATATCATCTATCCATGACAAAGGGTACTTGTTCTTGATCATCACCTTATTCAACTTCTGATAATCGATGCATAACCTCAAAATCCGTCCTTCTTATTTATAAACAACATAGGAGCACCCAAAGGGGGAGTTCTTGGTCCGATGAAGCCTTTCTCTAGCAACTCTTACAAGTTCTTCTTCAGCTCTTGCATCTCAGTTGGTGTCATCCTTTACGGTGTATGTTCTATCAGCTATGTACCAACTGGAACCAGATTGATCTCAAAATCAATCTCTCTAGGAGGGGGAGCTCTAGGAAACTCATCAGGAAACATGTACTCAAACTCACATACTACTGGAAACTCCTGGATACTAGAACTCCTCACCTTGGTATCCAACACATGTGCCAGAAAAGCCACACAACCTTGCCTCATCGGCCTCTCTGATGTCATCACTAACACCAAGCACGTCAGAAGAATCTTCCTATCTCCTTGGAAGATCCATGAAACATCCCCATCACAGAACATAGCCACCTTGGAACTACAGTCCAAGACACCCTGGTAGTTCTCTAAAGTATCCATCCTAAGGATCACATTGAATCCATGCATGTCAAGTGGTATAAGATCCACTTGAATGTTGCATCCTTAGAAAGAAAGAATGCAAGATGGACACACCTCCCACAACTCGGTGGAACCAACCAAATGGGTTTCTAAGCGAAGACTATAAGATCTATGATTAACAGGCAAAGAAAAGATAGTTATCACCTCTCTAGTGATAAAAGAGTGTATCGCACCCGGGTCAACCAAAATAGATATAAAGCAGGATGAAGACAAATCAGAATGAAACAACTCCATCTGACCTGGAACAACCTATGGGTTGACTACTCCCACTGACTGACTCATAGCATATAATTGAGTTGTTGCCTATTTTCACCCCCGTCCTCTGTTGGCCTACCCAGATGAACCAGCCCATGACGCCGAATCGCATCCTCTGCCACTGCCATTGTTGAGTTGTCACTATTGTGACCCTTGCTGACTCTATCTTCATTGTTGCATCACCTCCCCATACTTCATCAAACAAAACAACCTCAAATGTCCCTACTATCTACACCTATAATAGGTCCTTGTGTCAAACTGTGGCCTAGATGGCCCTGTCACTAATAATAATGATGTGTTGAGAGCTCTAGGTGGTAGAACACTACAGCCTCTACCCTTGCTTGGAGGCCACTGAGATTGAACCACTAACCTCTAATGTGACTAAGGTGTTGAAAACCTAGGCTTCTTGAAGCCTCCAGAAGAGTGTCCTTGAAATTGTATCGGTCTCTTCTTGGCATTAGCTTCACACTTCTCTATCGTTGACCGCTCTATCCTCCTTAGAGACTCAACAAGGTGATAACCTCCCATTTTGTGATGTTATCTTACTAGTTTTTTCTTAGTTTTCCATACTCTTTCTTAGATAAATTAGATAGAATAATTAACTTTCCGCTTTATCGTGAATATACCAATAAACTGATATTTTCCCCTTCTTACAGAAAAACACAAAACAATTGCAAAAGAACTCAAACGGTCCCAAGACCGTATGAAGGCCAAACGGTCCCAAGACTGTATGGAACCCAAACAGTCCTAAGACCATATGTATGAAGGCTAAACGGTCCCAAGACCGCATGAAGACCAAACGGTCCCAAGACTGAATGGAAGCCAAACGATCCCAAGACCGTATGAACCTAAATGGTCCCAAGACCGTATGGAACCCAAACGGTCCCAAGACCGAATGAAGACCAAATGGTCCCCAAACCATTTGAATCCAAATAACTCAAGACCATTTAAGACTCCTTTGGAGCCTATAAATAGGACCCAAGGGATCCTCATTAGGCATCAAATTCTTGGACGTCAAGAGGTTGCCCCACTCACTCCAGAGTTGTTCATCCTTCATCCTTTGCCCCAAGGCTGCCGATCCAAGATTCACATTCCATCCTTAAGCTACTTCCTCTCTCATCGACATAGAAGGTGGGAAGTGATGGATTCTTCATCAAGGCAACCACATGGTGTGAAGATAGTTGCTCTCTACTCCAAGGGGTCGACCTTCCTCCCTCCTACATGGAGATGATGCTTTCTTTCTCTCTTCCCGCCTCCTTCTTTGTTCTTTCCATGAGCGAGTAGTCCCATACACTAGGGTGCGGGGAGTAGTCACGCTACCCATGTTTTCATTTCATACATTGTAATTCATGAATTTGCAATAGAAAAATACTATCTTTTCAGTTCAACATCAATCGTTTAATGAATGCTAGTTGCTTGATCACCAACTTGTGTTATCTATTACCTATTAGTGTGAATTGTCTATGTTTGTACTTCTAGATTCGAATATCGACTGCTTGTTGGTTCCATATGCATGTAGTCACCATACATTTGGTTTGGTATCTAGGAGCATTTTTCAAGGAGTGGAGTAAACTCACCTCCATCGGTGTACTTTCATGCTATGAAATGGAATCAATTGACGTATGAAAGTACAACCTTCACAGGTTGAGGAACACACTTTGTGAGAGGAGTGATGCAAAGTAAGTGACCACTCGTTTGGGGGTGGTTGGCATTGCAACGCTTCCACATTTCTCATAGTTAGTTATCCAAAAGGAAGTTAAGTCTACAAAGATACTAACTATTTTGACTCTCTTATTTGCAAGCCATGTTATTATGATGTATGTTTTGATCCATGCGTAGTAGTGGTGAAACTTGGTCACATCCTAGTGGTTTCCCAAAATATCTTTTACAACCTAAAATTTACTCTTCTGCCATTTACTTTACTTTGCACTTTAGTTTAATCATCAAATCAACTCTTCGATCTAAATATCAACTTTCACGTAGATAAGTAGAATTATTACATTTTCCATCTTGTTAAACTCTTAACAAGACTGTTGTCTCATGGATTCGACCCTTAACTGTACTACGATAAGACTTCCACATATATTATCATACATGGGTGGAGATCTTATTATAGTGCACGAAAGGCTAAACTTAGAGACTTACTATCTCTAGGATTTTTAGTGGTGCACGCAACTCCATGTGAGTGGAGGCTCCATCAAAAATTGGCGTCGTTGCCGGGGAAAATGGAATGTTTTAATTCCATTTTTCAACTTGCAAGTTGATTAGGATTTTACACTTTACCTTGATAATTACTTCATATATCTTTTTGACCTCATCATTTCTCCACATCAGCTAAAGTGTGATTTTTCTTCTACTCAGGTAGAAAATGTGTATGCAACCTTTGCATAACATCAGATTCTCCCTTGAACCAAAGTATGACTCTGAGGTAGAATGAAGCTTCCACTGATGCATTAGACTCAACCATCAATGAGCCAGACAGATGGATGAAGAACAACGCCAGGCCGCTTTGGTGCTGAAAAGAGTCAATGCAGCCATGGCAGCTCAAAGAGCACAACTCATCACTGATACATGTGCTCAAATTCAAGTTGAAGTTTGTGTTGAAGAGCAAGCCCGTATCCATGCCGAAAATGAAGAAGCTACAGCAGGTGCTCAACTTTTGATAAGGAACAAGCAGCTTCAGGATTATGATGTTCCTAAGAACTCTAAAGATGATCACCCAGTCCAGCCACCTCTCATCAATGCTCCTAACTTTGAGATCCAAACATAATGGATTCAGATTATGCAAGGTATCTCATTCTCTAGGAATGCTGGAGAGGATTGCATGGATCACCTGAAGCAATTCAAAACACTCTGTCGATTGGTACCACAGGCCGGAGCTACTAATGATGCAATCATGCTTCGACTTTTCAACTTTACTCTGTCTGGAAGGGCATTGAGTTGGTATAACTCATTAGATGGAGAGCCAATCACCACTTGGGCTCCCTTGGAAGAAAAGTTATTTCCTCCCTCACTAACTGACGCAAATTTACCGTGTGTATAAACGCAAGTGAACGCGTCGAGTAGTACAGGCCTTTGTGAGGCCCGAGTCGAACTCAGGGATACGTGCAATCGTTGGAGACTCCTACTAACCACTCACGATCAGTTAAGCCGATTAACAAGTTGAGAGTTGTTGTTAAAAATAAAAGAAAAAGATAAACAAAACAAAAGAAGCAATCGATTAAATGTTGGTTTAATCAATTCAAAAGGGTATCTTTAGGATTGCGGTTTCACTGTGGGTTTTCATTGTATTAAATTCTATATAGCTATTCAATTTTATCTCTCTATCCGGGTAGTGGCCTGAAGACAGAATTGCCCACTGTCGTGGTGCAATTCACTACCTAAGCTTAGGTCGGTTCCACTGTCGTAGTAACCTATACCCTAAACTAGGTGCATTACAAACGATCTCTCAGTTTCCACCATTAATTTTACACTGCCTTGTTCAAGGGATTTATCGATTAATGTAGATTTCGTCTCTTTTCAACCGTTAATCCTTCTTTCAAAGTGATTAAGGGCATTAGATTATTATCATGGTGATCAAGCATAACAATACATTGAGAAAACGAAACTATACCTCGGATTTAAGAGATAAAATATGATTCACTATTATAAAATTGTCATACAATGAATTCTCGGGCTACTCCCGGTCCTAAAGATGAAGGGGATTAGCCCCACATGTTCATCTCACACAAGTACATGGTAGAAATAGGGGAAAACATGTGAAAAACGTGGAATGAAAGCGAAAACCCCTGAACGGAGAAGAACCGGTGGATCCTTGGTGTAGAATGCGTGCTCTACTGCCTCTCGGTGGTGGAATCCGTATTCTTTGGCCCCCGGATCAACAAGTATGAGCTTCTAGCCTCCGTTCTCCTCTCTCCCACTCCTCGGTACTCGTGCAATGGCTAATGAGATGATCCTCTCGTCTGGGCGGCCGTCATTAGGTATAACTCCCTCATTAGGTCGCTAATTAACCACGACCGTCCGATTGGAAACAATCTGAATCAAACGCATATCTGACGGTGTCGATACCATTGACGCGGGTCGATGGTATCGACCCAGTGTGGTAGCGGCAGCCCTTCTTTCTTTTTGTCTGAGTGCCAGGTCAATGGTATCGACTTCTTGTAGGCGTCGGTTTTTGTCATTTTGCGTCGCTATAGCCTCCATGCGTCGATGGTATCGACTGGGTGTCAATACTATCGACTACTTCTTCACCGGCAACCTGAAGGTGACTCGATACCATCGACATCCATGTCGATAGTATCGACGCTTTGCTGCTCCTTTCGGCTGGCAACCTGTGATCATGTCGATGGTATCGACTTCCGTCGATGGTATCGACGGAAGCAGATACTCGTTTTTCCTGAAATTCAAACATGAAACCAAATAAGTTCACACAAATAATAATATTTTGACAATTAATGCTCAAAATGATGAAATAAAGGGGATTTGACATAAAATAGCATCAAAGACCTAAGTGGATGAATTATGTGATATTAACCATAGAAATGACTAATTAAAGCATAAAACACATATGAAACAGGTCTATAAATGCGACTCAAAATCATCGCATCAAACTCCCCTAAGCTTGAATGTTGCTCGCCTCGAGCAACAAATCCTTAGAATAGAATTGCTAATGTCAACTGAAGAACAACACACCACAACCAACATCCCATATGACTCCCACCGGACATTCACATACCGGCCCTTTCTAACCACGGAACGGTAATTACCCTGAAGGCGACAGTAACCATCAATAAAAGAAATTGACCTCAAAACTGATGAACACTATCACATAAGGCAGTTAACATATTAAAACTCGTCGATTCAGACTTGGTGCATCTTGTGATCCCCTATACTACGTTGCTCGCCCTAACTACCATCTACATGGAAGCAGTTCTCCTGATATTCATTAGTGAGGAGAAATTCACGGTGGCCTACCAATCCGAGCAACGGGTGGATGAAGATGGGTGGTTCATGGAAGAAAGTGGAAGTATTGTACTGTTTCAACATGCATAATACAAAATTGTCCTACATGATGCAAATGCACATGAGAAATGCCCTAATGCCTAAAATTGGGTGAAATGATGCATGTACTAACCATCCATCTCGAAACGAGATGAACATCTAATTAAGCTACATCATGTACTCAATTATCTTGAATTACAGGTGATATTATGTTCCTTTCTCCTTCTTATTCGTGTTGCTTCTACATAACTTTTTTTTTTCATTATGCAGATTTTTTTTCAGATTTTTCTCTTTTTTTTTCTCTCAACCCTCATATCCATAATTGATAATGAATATTTTATTGGGCTTATTTTCTTCATACTCAGAAATTTGCACTATTTAGAAGGTATGGAACAATTTGATTCACCATTAGAGAAAAATTGAGATACATGATATACTTTATGCATGAAAATTATGAATGCAACTACATGGCATGCACCTAAGGGTAATGTGCATGTATCACTATTCTCATTTTTTTCTTTCTTTTTATGCAAAACATATAGAAAAAGAATTAATGCAAGCCCTATCTATGTGCAATGCAGTCAAAGAGGTTAAAACTGTAGCATACTTCTAATTCTTGCGGTGGATTGTGAAAAGTGAAAAGGTGGAAGGATCACAAGACTAGGTGACTGAACCTTGGATAAATATTATGTGTCCCTCCTTACTGACCTGTTTAGTAGTTAAGAAGTTTCTCTCTCTTACATCCAATTAGAGTCTCATTACCATTTGGTCAGTTTAGGCTCAAACAACCATTTCCGTCCACTTTCATGAATCATTAGGAGTACAGTTGTGAAATTTTGTTTTAAAGTTGACAAAACCAATCATTTTCATAGGATATGTGCCCAAGGTTAAACAAGACAAGCTTTCCAAACACACAAAAATTTTAAAATTTCCCTTGATTTTCCCATGCACGATTAATGAGATGACACAACTTTAAGACATCCACGATTACACTAGATAGCATGTGGATCCTACAAAAACTAAACTTGCAAGAAACAAATAACAAGAACAAAAGCAATAAAGCTAAAAACTAAAAAGCAATAAAAGATAAAGCTGTTCCAACTACCCCCCTAAGATTGAATTTGAATATGGCCTCATATTCAAAAACAAACTTAAAGATTGGAACAGTGATACCAGATCACTCATCCTGTGGTGGTGGAGGCGGGTACTGCGGAGCCGTAGGATCCCAAGAAGGATACTCCCCCCTGGAAGCTTGGATCAAACTGGGTCCTAGGTGGAGGTTGTGGATAGCCTCCAAAGTAGCTCTGGCTCCAATAATGGTCGTAGAAGGGCTCCTGATGCATCTCCATCTGTTGTAACCGATTGTGTATCTGTTGTTGGTTGTCGAGGAGAAGACGTTCATTCTCGAACACCGCCCTTTGGTTGTCAAGTATCCGGTTCGTCGTGTCCTGAATACCGGTATACATCGCCATATGCTGCTGCTGTGTCTGATGGATGTCCTGCAGCATCGTGTACATGCCTTGCATGGAATAGGCATCCTCGCTTGGCTGCGAGGGCTGTGGTGGAGGCGGCATTGGCTATGATGATGATGATGCACCCGGATGCATCCGAGGACGCTTCCGGGGTGCCACTCATGATCGAAGAGGTGTAAAGGCCTCTTCTTCCTCCTCAGCCTCGTCGTCCTGTCCGTCGCCGCCGCCGTCATTGCCACCTTCTTCTTCATCGGAGTCGATGGCTATGATTGGCCGTCTGAAATGATGTGCGCCCTCAATGTTGAAGACAGGATCTGGCAGCGCGCACTCCTCGTAGGCGTGGTTGACGTGGCAATGCGCAAACGCCACGCCATCTCAGAGTAGTATGAGATTGGACCGGTGTAGATGCTGCAAGTTTACCTTGCTTCTAATAGATAGACGAGTGAGGGTTTGGAAATTGAAGCCAAGGTACGAAGCCAGCTTGGTGATGAGCCCGCAGAAGTGAATCGGCGCTTTCCTCATACTCCTCTTCACATCCAAAACTCGTTGCAAAAAGAAAGCACCCCAGTTGCATTCTTGTTTCTTCAGGAGTTTATATAGAAAGAAAAGATCTGACCCCTGAAATTTGCTGAGGGCTAGATCACCCCGAGCAAAAAAGTGTGGAATTGAGCATCCGGTGCAAGACCCGGACGAATGGGTGCTCGAAGTCGGCTACCGCGGCGTTGTGGTAGCTCACCGACTTGCCTTGCAGCACTGTCATTAACTCGGAGAAGATGGCGTCATAGTCGGTTCGGTTCTCTGGCCGCCTGTAGTCGTACCGTGAGTGATTCCAGTTGAAGATGTCATTGAACTGCTCGAGGGTGATGGTGTAGTCGCGGTTGTAGAGCCGAAAAGACACCCTGCCCTTTTCCTACTCACGGTCGCTTGCAGATATCTCATTGGGCACAACACATACGTCCAATGACGCCATGAATTCTGCCACCAGTTCTTTGTACGTCGGCCACTCGCCGAAAAACGGCTGGCCATCTTCATGATACTCCAGCTCATCGTGTCCACGGCCCGTTTGGTGGGCCTGCCCCTTCAGCACGTAATCCATATTGGCCTTGAAGCCAAGATCACGGAGCATCTCCGGGTCCACGTACCGGGTAGGCTCGATCTTGCGCTTCAGGATTTCTTCGTAAACCTTCTTCACCTCCGCGGATGGGTGGGTAAGTCGAGGACGTGCGACCGATCCTGGCGACGGTGGCATGAACTCGGGGATGTCAACCAGATGAGCACATGAGGAAGAAGCTCCGGTTGTATGCACCATGGTGGCGACGAGAATGAGATGAGAGAAGGAGAGCTCGGTGAAGATTGGAGAATCAGATCTCCGCTCGGTGAAGATCTTCGCTCGGTGCTGCTCTTCGTCAGCTTGAATGGCTCGGAGGAGTGCTCGGCGTAAAGGAAGAATATCACTCTAAAGGTGTGACGTCAAATGATGTAATGAATCTCCTTATATAGACTTGGCCAGCGCCATTGTTGGCCCGTCGATACCATCGACGCGAGTCGATGGTATCGACACTTGTCGATGCTATCCGCCCCCCTCACGAGTATCGACGGTCGTCGATGGCTGGATCTTGAAATCCGGATCGCTGACGTGTCGATACCATCGACATGGGTCGATGGTATCGACGCTGCACTCGGATCGATGATGTGGAAGCCGCGATCGCCATTGATTTGTTTGCGCGGATCGGTGACGTGGGTGGTCGATGGTATCGACTTGCCTTTGTTGCAACACCTCCGCTTTGCGTCTCAACCTATAACTGTGTCGATACCATCGATGAGGCCGTCGATGGTATCGACTTTCCTGAGTCGATTTTGTCTGTAAATCTTCAGAGATCTCGATGGTATCGACTGGTGTCTCGATACCATCGACTTTATTTTCGCGACCTTCCTGTTGGTAGGTCGATACCATCGACGAGGCCGTCGATGGTATCGACGCAGAACAAAATCTGCAGTCGTCAACCTGTACCCTTGTCGATACCATCGACCTTTGTGTCGATGGTATCGACTCTGCCTCATCCTGCACACAAAACAAATTGATCACGACATCTTTTTTACAATAAAAACTAAGTAAAAACATATTAGACTACGAATGTAAATGAACTAAACTAAGGTACCAATGGTTGGGTTGCCTCCCAACAAGCGCCCTTATTTAACGTCTTAGGCTAGATGGCTTTCGGCACCTCATGCATCCGAAAGTGAGATGAGTTTAACCTCATTCACCTTCCTCTTGTAATTTTTGCCAAAATAGAGCTTCAATCTTTGTCCATTCACTAAAAATGTGGTATCACCATCACGCACTAAGATAGTGCTGTGTGGTTTGACCTCTTCTGCCACAAACGGCCCACTCCACCGGGATTTGAGCTTCCCGGGATACAACTTGAGTCGGGAGTTGAACAACAACACACTATCTCCTTTCTTGAACGTGCGCAACTGGATGTGGCGGTCGTGGATCAACTTTGTGCACTCCTTGTATATCCGTGCGTTCTCATATGCTGTTATCCGCAACTCATCCATCTCATTCAACTCAAGCATTCTCTTTCTCCCCGCTTCATCGTAACTCAAATTGAGCCTTCTAAGCGCCCAATGGGCCTTGTGCTCCAACTCTACTGGTAGGTGACAAGCCCGGCCATACGCCAACCTAAAAGGCTGGTGCCTATAGGTGTTTTGTAAGCCGTCCTGTACGCCCACAATGCATCCGGTAATAGGGCACTCTAGTTCTTCCTCGTGGATGCCACCGTACGCTCCAAAATCGTCTTAATTTTGTGATTGGAGACCTCCACTTGCCCTTGGGTCTGCGGGTGATATGGGGTACCTATGTTGTGCTTGACCCCATATTTCTTCAATAAAGTCGAGAACTTATGATTCCTAAAATGTGTACCCCCATCACTGATTATCATCCGGGGTACCCCAAACCTGCAGAAAATGTGTTCTTTCACGAACCTGCACACCACAGTGGAATCGTTAGTCCTTGTGGGTATTGCTTCCACCCACTTCGACACATAATCAATGGCTAATAAAATATATAAATTGGAGTTTGAGGACACAAAGAGTCCCATGAAATCTATGCCCCACAAATCAAATACCTCCACTTCCTGAAACACATTCAGGGGCATCTCCTGTCGCTTTGAGATATTACCTGCTCGCTGACAAGGATCACATTGCCTCACAAACTCGTAGGCATCTCGAAACAAAGTTGGCCAATAAAGGTCGCTTTCCAAAACCTTAGCTGCCATGCGCGAGCTGGCGTGGTGTCCTCCCGTAGGTGATGCATGGCAATGACGAAGAACGCTCTCGTACTCCACCTCAGGCACACACCTGCGCAAGATACCATCCCTACATTGCTTAAGAAGAATTGGATCATCCCAAAAATAATATCTCAAAGAATGCAAAAATCGTTTTTTCTCCTGATATGACCAATCTTCTGGGATGATCCCGCAAGCCAAATAGTTTACAATCTCAGCAAACCAAGGATCCTTAGAAGTAATTTTCAAAATCTGTTCATCCGGAAACGTCTCGGTTATGGGTATATGTAGATCTTTTTCGTCCACCCTTTCTAACCTAGACAAATGATCAGAAACAACATTTTCAATCCCAGATTTATCCTTGATTTCGATGTCAAATTCTTGTAAGAGCAAAATCCACCTAATGAGTCTAGGCTTTGTGTCTTTTTTCTCCATTAAGTATTTAATTGCGGCATGGTTAGTCCATACAACTACTTTAGATCCAACTAAGTACTGCCGGAATTTTTCAAAAGCAAAAACAACGGCGAGTAATTCTTTCTCAGTAGTTGTATAATTTAATTGGGCATCAGTTAAGGTTTTCGAAGCATAGAAAATCATGGCGGGTTTGTTGTCCATCCTTTGCCCCAATACGGCTCCTACCGCAAAGTCCGAAGCGTCACACATTAATTCGAACGGTTTTGTCCAATCCGGCATTTGAACAACCGGTGCAGAAATCAGTTTTTCTTTCAAAATGTCGAACGCATGTAGACACTTATCATTGAAATCGAATACAGCGTCTTTCTCCAAAAGCTCGGATAGAGGTTTCACAATTTTAGAAAAATCTTTTATAAATCGCCGATAGAATCCGGCGTGTCCCAGAAAACTTCTTACCCCTTTAACAGAGTTTGGTGGGGGCAACTTGGAAATGACCTCAATTTTGACCGGATCCACCTCTAGACCTTTGCTAGACACCTTGTGTCCTAGCACTATCCCCTCAGTCACCATCATGTGACATTTCTCCCAGTTGAGGACCAAATGTGTGTCCTCGCAACGCTATAAAACTTTGTCTAGGTTATAGAGACATTCATCAAACGATGCACCATACACCGAAAAGTCATCCATAAAAACCTCGAGACAGCACTCTACCATGTCAGAAAATATGGCGAGCATACAACGTTGAAACGTCGTCGGTGCATTGTATAAACCAAACGGCATTCAGCAATAAGCAAAAGTCCCATAGGGACAAGTGAACGTAGATTTCTCTTGATCCAAAGGATCAATCGAGATCTGGTTGTACCCCGAGTATCCATCTAGAAAACAAAAGTGGGATCGACCGGCAAGACGCTCTAGGATTTGATCAATGAAAGGTAAAGGAAAGTGATCCTTTAGCGTGGCGGCATTCAAACGGCGGTAATCAATACAAACTCGCCACCCGGTTACCAATCGGGTGGTGACAGGTTCATTTAACATATTTTGAGTGACAGTAATTCCCCCCTTCTTAGGGTCTACCTTTGTGGGACTCACCCATGTCGAGTCTGATATGGCGTAGATAATACCTGCAGCAAGAAGTTTAATGACCTCCTTCTTCACAACCTCCATCATGCTCGGATTAAGACGTCGTTGAGGTTGAATCATGGGCTTGGCTCCCTCCTTGAGCCAAATCTTATGCTGACATAGAGTAGGAGAAATCCCCTTGATGTCTGCAACTGACCATCCAAAAGCTCCCCGGTGGTTCTTCAGCACTATCAACAATTGTTCCTCCTCATCCGCACTCAAATAAGCAGAAATGATCACTGGTAACTTGTCTTCCTCAGCTAGAAAGACATATTTGAGATGCGGGGGCAGTGGCTTTAATTCTAGATCCGGCGAACTTATCAAAGATGATTGAAGTGGCGGGGGAAGTTCACCTAGATCTTCATAATGCCTCGCATAGAAGCATGGAAGCATCTGTAGCATCTTGGCACACTCCTTGAGTGATTTTCTCCTCATCCAATCATGTGTAATATTTACCAAACAAGCCTCTAATGGTAATTCCGGATATGCATCAAGAACAGAAATAGCAATAACATCATCTTCCATGGAAGGCGGAATGTCCTCCTCATCATCATTCGGGAATCCTACAGCTTTGCACAAAGAAACTACTTTGGTCTGCTCCATGATATCCACAGCCAAAGTTCTATTGTCCATCTTGCTCATCACATGAGCCATGTCCAGAAATGGCTTCCCAAGATAGAGTGAGATGTTACTATCCAGATGTTTCACCATATTGCATTGTTCCTTTGCTTTAGATGACACAGTACTAGAGGGCATGACCATCTCAAAGCGGTCATCGGCTATGCCCAAGGTCAAGCGACCTCTCCCCATCTCTAAGATCATGTCGGCTGTAGCTTGGAAAGGACGTCCAAGTAACAGCTTGTTGCCATGTTCATCCTGCATCTCCATGGCCACGAAATCTGCCGGAAAGACAAACCTATCCACCTTTACTAAGACATCTTCACAGATTCCATAAGGCTTCACCACAGAGTTGTCCACCAATTGAATCGTCATATTGCTTGGTCGTGACTCCTTCAATCCCAGCTTTTTGAAAGTCAAAAGGGGCATCAAGTTGATGCTTGCCCCTGAATCACACAACGCTTCGCCAAATTTAACCTTCCCAATATAGCAAGAAATGTTAAAACACCCTGGATCTTGTCTCTTTGGCGGCAAAGTACCCATGATGAAGGCACTCACTTGCTCCTTTAGCACGACGACCTCTGTATCCGGAATTTTCCTCTTCTTAGTAATGACATCCTTTAGAAACTTCCAGTATGAAGGAATTTGCTCAATGGTTTCCAATAAAGGAATATTTACTGAAAGCTTCCTAAATCTGTCTAAGAACTTCTTGAACTACGCATCGACCTTCCTTGCCTTCGCACTATTTGGATACGGGACCGGAATAGCTTGTGCCCTTTGATGAGGTGGCACATAAGGTGTCTTTTTCGGAGGTTCCTCCTCTGCAACCTGTTCTTCAGTATCATCCACGACTATGTCTTCAACTTGCCCTATGACTGGGGCGGGCTGCTCTTCATTGGTTTCACCTTCTCCTTCAGCTTGTGGTGTGCTTTTTTCTTTAGCTCTTGGATTCAACACTTTCTTGCCGCTTCTAAGCAGAATAGCCTTTGCTTTTTGGTTTCCCCCGGGAACATTGGTATTCCCCGGAAAACCCAGATGTGTCGGTTTCTTCAAACTGGTGATCTCGGCTGCCATCTGTGCCATGGATGTCTCAATGGTCCTCATTTGAGCCCCATGGCTCTGCAATGTTTGCCCAAATTGATTCATGTATTCTCCTTGCTGCTTGATTTGCTGGCCAAATGTATTCATTAGCTCTTGATTTTGTTTTATAACCTGATTGAGCAACTCCGTGCTCTTGTCTTCTATTACTGGCGAGGGCTTGGCATCCGGATCCTGCAGAAAATTGTTCGGATCCTTCCACGAAAACTTTTTGTCTTTTCTCCATGAATAATCATTGTTCCTATAACCTTGCTGCTGTCTCATGTATTTGACTTGAGCCTCATCCCCGGA
Source organism: Alisma plantago-aquatica (assembly GCA_963693085.1). NCBI lineage: Eukaryota > Viridiplantae > Streptophyta > Magnoliopsida > Alismatales > Alismataceae > Alisma > Alisma plantago-aquatica. The sequence goes on from OY856409.1 coordinate 1,883,570,939, forward strand.
CTCAATATCCTCCTTTTCCAGTAGCTTCTTTGCGAGAAGATCCATTTTCTCATTCAGCTCTTTCATTGCCTTGGACTCACCTACTACTCGAACTTGCTCTATCGGGCCTCTTTCTCTCTCACCCCATGACTGCTTTCTAGCCATATTCTTTAGTATCTCCAAGCATCTGGTGTCCGTATTGTTCAGAAAGAACCCTGACCCAGCTGAATCCAGATTACTCCTATCGTGCTCGGAGAGAGCAAAATAGAAGATCTTCACCTGCGTCTCTTTATCCAGCCCGTGATGCGGGCACCTCCTCAACATGACCTGAAATCTCTCCCAGGTCTCAGAATATGTGTCTCCGGCCTGTTGGGTAAAATTGTGAATCTTCCGGATCATGTCGTTAGTCTTCTCAGGAGGGAAGAACCTCTCGAAGAAGACCTCCACCATATGGTCCCAGGACTCCACGAACTCATCATCTAAATTGTGTAACCACTCTCGTACCGCTCCTACCAATGAACTCGGAAAAAGCTTGAGATACAGTGCATCCTGTGGAAACCTATCAATTTTTACCATGTCACAGTTCTCAACAAACTGGCTGATGTGTGCGACAGGATCCTCATTCTTCAGCCCATGAAAAGCATTCGATTTCACCAAATTTATAAATGCCAAATCAATCTTATATGTCGATATGTTGATTGCCTTCTTCTTTATAGGCCCCTAGGAAGCTAATGAGGAAGAAGCCTTGATCTTCTCCCATATAGTCTGTGGCTCGGTCATCTCTTCCTGTTGAAATACAGAATCTACCTCTTCTTGGTGCTCTTGCTCGTGATTATGCTCGTCCTCAGGTCCCAATAGCGGAACCTTGGGTGCACGACCTGCGTAGTCAGTACTACGCATTTGCACCATGCACAGTACCTGAAATAAAAAAAAATCGAGTTCAGTACAGTGCTATGACGAGTATAAAAATTATCGAACAATTTAGAAATATTTGAAATGGTTTCAACTAAAATAAAAAAAATTTGGCCTAGAATGGCCGCTCGTAGCACTCAAAGTGTCAACAAATTGCCGTATCCCCGGCAACGGCATCAAAAACTTGACGCAAATTTACCGTGTGTATAAACGCAAGTGAACGCGTTGAGTAGTACAGGCCTTTGTGAGGCCCGAGTCGAACTCAGGGATACGTGCAATCGTTGGAGACTCCTACTAACCACTCGCGATCAGCTAAGCCGATTAAAAAGTTGAGAGTTGTTGTTAAAAATAAAAGAAAAATAAAAACAAAACAAAAGAAGCAATCGATTAAATGTTGGTTTAATCAATTCAAAAGGGTATCTTTAGGATTGCGGTTTCACCGTGGGTTTTCATTGTATTAAATTCTATATAGCTATTCAATTTTATCTCTCTATCCGGGTAGTGGCCTGAAGACAGAATTGCCCACTGTCATGGTGCAATTCACTACCTAAGCTTAGGTCGGTTCCACCGTCGTAATAACCTATACCCTAAACTAGGTGCATTACGAATGATCTCTCAGTTTCCACCATTAATTTTACACTGCCTTGTTCAAGGGATTTATCGATTAATGTAGATTTCGTCTCTTTTCAACCGTTAATCCTTCTTTCAAAGTGATTAAGGGCATTAGATTATTATCATGGTGATCAAGCATAATAATACATTGAGAAAACGAAACTATACCACGGATTTAAGAGATAAAATATGATTCACTATTATAAAACTGTCATACAATGAATTCCCGGGCTACTCCCCGTCCTAAAGATGAAGGGGATTAGCCCCGCATGTTCATCTCACACAAGTACATGGTAGAAATAGGGGAAAACATGTGAAAAATGTGGAATGAAAGAGAAAACCCCTGAACGGAGAAGAACCGGTTGATCCTTGGTGTAGAATGCATGCTATACTACCTCTCGGTGGTGGAATCCATCTTCTTCGGCCCCCGGATCAACAAGTATGAGCTTCTAGCCTCCGTTCTCCTCTCTCCCACTCCTTGGTACTCGTGCAATGGCTAATGAGATGATCCTCTCGTCTGGGCGGCCGTCATTAGGTATAACTCCCTCATTAGGTCACTAATTAACCACAGCCATCTGATTGGGAACAATCTGAATCAAACACATATCTGACGGTGTCGATACCATCGACGCGGGTCGATGGTATCAACCCAGTGTGGTAGCGGCAGCCCTTCTTTCATTTTGTCCGAGTGCCTGATGTAGTCTCGATACCATCGACGCAGGTCGATGGTATCGACTTCCTGTAGGCGTCAGTTTTTGTCATTTTGTGTCGCTATAGCCTCCGTGCGTCGATGGTATCGACTGGGTGTCGATACTATCGACTACTTCTTCGCCGGCAACCTGAAGGTGACTCGATACCATCGACATCCATGTCGATAGTATCGACGCTTTGCTGCTCCTTTCGGCTGGAAACCTGTGATCATGTCGATGGTATCGACTTCCGTCGATGGTATCGACGGAAGCAGATACTCGTTTTTCCTGAAATTCAAACATGAAACCAAATAAGTTCACACAAATAATAATATTTTGACAATTAATGCTCAAAATGATGAAATAAAGGGGATTTGACATAAAATAGCATCAAAGACCTAAGTGGATGAATTATGCGATATTAACCATAGAAATGACTAATTAAAGCATAAAACACATATGAAACAGGTCTATAAATGCGACTCAAAATCATCGCATCACTGACCTACCCGATTAGGGGACAGATCAACCAATTCTCCCAACTTCCTGGAGAATCTCTACAAGAATCCTGGGAAAGGTTTAAGGAATTACTGAGGAAATGTCCACATCACGGAATCTCACAACATCAGCTCATAGAAACATTCTATAGAGGAGTAAGTGATGACATTAAGAAGTTCTTAGATTCCTCATTTGGGGGGAATTTCATGCGAAAGAATTATGAAGATGCCTGGAAGATTGTCACACTCGGAGCTGAGAACCAATCTAATTGGGGAAGGCCATCTACCAGAGGAGTCCTAAAGGTTTGTAAAGCGGAAGAAACTGTAGAGTTGAAAGCCATCGCCGAAGCTCTAAAAACCATAGCTCAAAAGCAACAAGTTCTTGAAACATCGTTTAGGGAATATGATAGAAAGAAGAACTCCCAGGTTCAACAAGTCAAAGCAGCTACCGAAACTTGTGAAGCTTGTCATGCATCTGATCACCCCACATTATCATGTGGTCTCTTATACAATGTAATGATGGATCTACAACCACCGCAACTACAATATGAACCAATTATTGAACATCCCGAGGATCAGCTACCTGAGCAAGTGAATTCTATCCACTCCATACCAGGCCAAGTATATTATAATCCAAATCAACTGAGGAACCATCATGATTTTCAGTATGGGAATCCTGCGGGAACTGCCAACCCGCAACATCAGACGCAAGGTGGGTCTTCTAATAGATTACCACCTAGATTTCAAAGAAATTATAATCAAAATCAAGGAAATTATATGGGTGGGCCTCAAAGGCTTGTCTACCCAAGAAATTCTTCTACGTACTACCCTTTATTGCATCCACAATTGCAACAAACTCAACTACAACAACCACAACAACCTCAATTACCAGCATCTCAGCAACAACAACCGCAAGGGCAGCAACAAGTTACACAATATCAACAAAAGAATGCTCTACCTCTGCCAACATATGAGTTATCCATGATTAGGCAAATGTTGCAATCTCAGCAGACCATGCTTGCCAATCAGAAAGCCCAACAAAAGGCTATGGAAACTCAATTGGCACATATCGCAGCCCAGTTGAAACCCCCAGTAGGTACTTTTGCTGGTTAGCCAGAAATAAACCCGAGACACGATCAACGCAGACCGGAACAACTGAATGCAGTCACCACAAGGTCTTGTCGTGTCCTTGATGAAGTCATCAATGTTATTCAAGAAGACTAAAATATAACTGCAATCAACCCAATTGCAAGCACAAATCAAGAAACAAAAAAATTTGTAGAGACTGAGAAGGAAAAGGAAAAAGAACAAGTTACCAAGGAACCATAAGTCCCACCGTATAAGCCTAGTATACCCTACCCAGGTAGATTGAGAGAAATAAAACTGGATACTAGATTCCAGAAATTCAAGGAAGCTATGAAGAAGCTATATGTCGATATTCCATTCCTCGATGCTCTTTCTGAAATCCCAGCTTGGTCCAAATACCTGAAGACTTTACTATCAAAGAAATATATGACTGAAGAACATGAGACTGTCAAATTATCTCAAACTACTTCTGACATCATTCTTAATAAGATGTTGAAGAAGCATAAGGACCCTGGCTCCTTTGGCATCCAATGTTCTATCAGAAATACCTCTTGTAAGAAAGGATTAGTCGATTTGGGGGCCAGCATATCCATTATGCCATTTTCCATGTGTAAAAGATTGGGTTTTACTAATTTTCTATCCACAGCAATGACAATTCAATTGGCTGATTCTACCATCACTACACCTTTGGGAATTATTGAAGATATCCCAGTAAGAGTAGGGAAAGACTCGTATGTTCCATGTGACTTTGTTATTATGGATATAAAAGAAGATCTGAGGTATCCAATAATATTTGATAGACCCTTCCTTGCTACAGCTAGATCACTAATCGGTGTTGAAGCTGGCACCATTACCTTAAGACTAGGAAAGGAAGTTGTTCAATTCAGAGTCTTTGACAGCTTAAAAGGTCCTAGCATCCACGAAGAAGTTTTTCTTCTCGAAGCAATTGATAAAATGTCTCAGTTAAAGTAAGAACCTTCTGAACCATCTAATGATTTGGAAAACATTTTAACAAATCCTGAAGCTGAATTCTCAACCGACGAACTAGTTCAGCAATGTCTGCAATACCTTGAACAAGCCGAAGAAACCCCCGAAGCTACCTTTGAGGAGTTGAAATCTATCACCATTTTGGAAATCACAGAAGTACCCAAGACACCTGAGATGAAAGCCCTACCAGTTGGGATCAATCATGTCTTCCTTGATGAAGAAAAATTATGTCCAGTCATTATCAGTTCCACTTTAATAGACGACCAAGAAGAAAGACTACTTATTGAATTAAGAAAGCACAAGAAAGTCATTGGATACAAGATGACTGACCTAGCGGGAATAAATCCAGCTCTGTGCATGCATAGATTACCCATGGTAGAAGAGTTTAAACCTTCATGGGAACACCAGACAAAACTAAACCCAAATCTCAAAGAGGTGGTTCACCTCAAGGTTCTTAAACTCCTAAAAGCTGGTATCATTTATCCCATTTTCGATTCTCAGTGGGTTAGTCCGGTCCAAGTAGTCCCTAAAAAGGGGGGAACCACTGTCATTTTGAATGATAAAAACAAACTGGTGCCCACAAGGAATGTCACTGGATGGAGGATGTGTATCGATTATAGGAAACTGAATAAGGCAACAAGAAAAGATCATTTCCCTCTACCTTTCCTTGATGAGGTCCTCGAACGTCTAGCCCACCGAAAATTCTTTTGCTATCTTGACGGTTATTCAGAGTTTTATCAAATTTTGATACACCCTGAAGACCAAGAAAAGATGACTTTTACTTGCCCCTTCGGAACTTTTTTTTAGAGAGGACGGAGGGTCCTATGATTGGGGCCCCCCACCAACTAAATTGATTAGGCTAAATCAGCCAAAGCAATGTTTACAAGACTTGAAGGAAAAGATTGGAAAAAAAAATAAACCTATCTACTTGTCCCTTTCATGCCATGGTGGCAACTTCATGGGCAAGCTTGTTACAAGAACGACTAACATAAGAAATGGTGCAAAAAGAGAAGAGGTGTTTCAGGTTCCTAATATTTTCTGCAAGGATCCCCACGTAGTCCCTCCTTGTAGAGGAATCACTACAAGCTTGGACCACTTTAAGAGTGTCTGTCTCCATCTCCACCTGTCTGTCGCCATGGCTGTGTGCCCACTGGAGTGTTGATCTCGTGGCTGTGGTTTCTGCCATTGCTACCTCTGTGCGCTTGCTAATCTTCTCACCCGCTACCCCTATCAGCACTCCTTCGTTGTCCCGCATCGCCATTCCTATGGATGCCTCTCCGTCCTCTCCACATGAAGCATCGACATTGATCTTCATTCGTCCAAGTGCTGCCTTGATCCACCGTGGAGTTCCTTTACTACCCCACTGTGCATTGTTATTTCTCCTTAGGTTCTTTTCTCCTCCATCATGCTTGACCCATGTCAGTGTCGAACGATATAGGTAGCCAATGTGTACTTCACCATCTTGGAAAACGCGCATGTTGCACCCCCTCCAAACATCCCACATAGCAACAAATATCGCCTCCTTATCTACCCTCTCTACAGCCGCCCCCATGGTGATGGTAATATCTTCATCCTTATAGTCTTCCACCCACTCTTGGGTCCCTCTTTCTAGTTGTTCCCAGACCTCAGTAGCATTCGGACACCGAAATAGCATATGTGGAATAGTTTCCTTTTCCAACATGCACAGTTGACATGTACCATCCTCAATGCAATGTCTGTCGAATAGCCTCCCTTTGGTTGCTAGACCCCCAGTGCCCACTCTCCAAATGAAGTGTGCCATCTTGGGTGCCCACCCCCTCTCCAAATGCACTGCCATAAGGTGGCAACCTGCTTCCTTACATGCTTCTGGGCCTCCTCTTTTCCAAGCATGCCTAACCAGTATGCTAATCGCATCGTGAATATACCCTTCTTTGCCGACCACCATGACCATATATCATCATGTTCACGTAGACTGAGCGGGATAGCTTTTATCCTTTCTATGTAAGGAGGTGGGAAACAAGCCTCAAGTCTGTCTGTATCCCAGTCAAGGCCATCAGGTGTCATAAGCTCACTCACCTTCCCGTTGGGTATGTCATCCGAGCTCTTGAAGCATGCAAGATTGTCCTCCTCTCCCAGCAGCCATGAGTCTTCCCAAATGTCCACATCTTTCCCATTTCCTACCCTCCACTCTATTCCTTCCCTCAGTAGTGCCTTTTCTCCCCATAAGCTCCTCCATGTATAGCTAGGGTTGTAGCCTCTTCTTGCATCCCATATGTATGTTCTAGGAAAATATATGGCCTTCAAAACCTTATGCACAAGTGACTGCAGATTCACTCCTAACCGCCATAATTGTTTGGCTAGAAGTGCTTGGTTAAAAATATGGAAATTCCTAAAGCCAACTCCTCCCTCCTTTTCTGGTTTGCACATATTTTCCTAACTTCTCCATGCTAGCTTTTTTTCATTTCCTTTTACGCCCCACCAAAACCTTGCTATGATGCTTTGGATTTCATCAAGTGTGCATGCTGGTATCTGGAAAATACTCATCACATACGTTGGGATAGCCTATGCCACTACCTTGATAAGGACCTCCTTGTCGGGCTTGGACAACAACTTCTCGGACCAACCTTGAAGTTTTTTCCAAATCCTCTCCTTCATGAAGCTGAAAATATGTTTCTTTGATCTTCCTATCGCTATTGGGAGACCAAGGTACTTTGCGTGCCTGTCCACCTCCTTTACTTGCAGCAAACCCTTGAGTTCTTCTCGTTTTGTTGCCGTCACCCCTTTGCTAAAAACTACCTCTGTCTTTGATAGATTAATTTGTTGACCGGATTCCTGTTCATATTGGCTGATAATTTCAGTTATCTTCAAGCATTCTGACGAGGTTGCTCTAGCAAAAAGGATGTTGTCATCTGCAAAGAAAAGGTGAGATATTTGTGGCACCCCTCTACATGGAGTGGTACCGTGTGTAAGGTTGTCACGAGCAGCAATACTTAACATGGTAGAAAAGGCTTCTACACATATGATGAAAAGGTAGGGGGAGAGAGGGTCACCCTGGCGAAGTCCCCGTGAAGGTTTTGTTCTCCTGGTCTGGTCCCCGTTGATGGCAAACATATGTTGGATAGGTGTGATGCAGTCTTGAATCTTCTCCCTCCATACCACCCCAAACCCCATTTTCTCCATCACATAATTTAGGAAACTCCATTCGACCCTATCATAAGCTTTGGACATGTCTAGCTTCAAAGCAAGGTTGCCTTTCTTCTTTCCTTTGTCCCTCTTCATATCATGGAAGAGTTCATAAGCAATGCGAGCATTATCTATGATCATGTACTTCAGAATAAAAGCACTTTGATTCTTCATTATAATACTATTCATGAGAGGCTTTAGTCTATTTGTCATCACCTTAGAAGAAAGCTTGTACAACACATTGCAAAGGTTGATAGGGTGAAACTCTCCAACTGTTTTGGATTTTTCAGTCTTTGGGATCATCACCACCAGTGTTTCATTAACCTCCTCTAAACTCCTTTCTCCTTTCCACCATCCTTTAATGTAGTTGGCCACATCTTGGCCCACAATACCCCAGTACTTTTGATAGAACATTGCTTTCATACCACCCGGCCCCGACACTTTATTAGGGTGCATCTGCTTAAGGGCTGCCTAGACCTCCTCGCTTGTGATCTCTCTTTCAAGATTTTCTTTTTGTTCCTCACTGATCATCCTTCTAATGCCTCTTGGTGCTTGTTCAAACCCCATGGGATTGCTAGTTTGGAACAGGTTGGAGAAGAAGTTGGTGATGATGGTTGAGATGTCGTCTTCATGTGTTTTGAAATTCCCTTGATCGTCCTCAAGAACCTCTATCCAATTTCTTCTTTTCCTGCTAAATGCTTTTTGATGGAAGTAAGCTGTGTTGCGGTCCCCCTCCTTGAGTTCTTTTACCCGTGCCCTTGCTGCCCAGTACTCCTCATCTCTCTTTAGCCAATATTGCATCTCTCTAGAATCTCTTCTGCCCTTTGAAGGTATACTTGGTCCGGATGTTGTGCCTAAATTTTCTTTAGCTCGCCTTCAAGTTCATTGATCTTTTTTTTTCGATTCCCAAACTTATTTATAGCCCACCTATTGAGTTGATCTTTGCAAGTATTTATCTTTGTCTTCGCATCACCACCACTTGTCCATGCTTCCCCAATAATGTTTTTGCACTCCTCTCCTGCCCACATGGGCTCAAAAGCAAAGAAATTTCCTCTCCTTCTTCCTTTTTGTTTTCTATTATCTGCCGTCAAGATGATAGGGGCATGATCTGACACATAGATAGGAAGGTGGGTGATCTTGCAGTGACTAAATAAATCCCACCAACTGAGTTCCGAAAGATATCTATCAAGTCTTTCTTGCACAAGAGTTCTTTCTGACAGCCCTCATCTCCAAGTGTAGATGTTTCCTTCAAAACCAAGATCGACCAATTCGCAGTCATCAATAATGTCCCTGAAGTTTTGCATGACCTTCTCCTCTCTGGGTGGTCCACCTTTCTTTTCAGAATTAGAAACTATCTCGTTAAAATCCCCAAAGAAGAGAATTGGATCCTCAGCCTCATCTTTTAGCCTCCTCATCAAGTCCCATGTCTTTGGTTTGCTCTGCTGATCTACCCACCCATATATCCCAATGGCACACCAAGTGGTCCCTGTATCATTGTCTTTGAATAGACTGGTGACATGTCTATTAGAGTAGTTGAGTACCTCCACCTCTGCATCTTTCCACCAAAAACTGATACCTCCTGCCCGACCTGTGCTAGAGATGCACAAACCATCTTTGAACCCACAACTTGTTTGAACTCCTTCCAGCTTCTTCCTAGTAATCATAGTTTCCATAATGAAAACTATATTCGGGCGCTCTCTCCAACACCACGATCAAAGAGTCGTGTAAGTGTCAGGGTCGCCCAAACCCAGACAGTTCCAACTGAATAGTTTCATTGTTCTTCACAGGATTGGACACCGCCAATCTCCACTACTTGGGTCTCACAAACCCTGGTTGAGGTAGTTCCCCCTGTTGAAGTTTGCTTTGCCTTCTTCTCACCAGTCCCAGTTGTTGGTAGTTCATCAAGCTCCATGTCACACCACTCCGAGTTCCTGTCTCACTTTCCTGCCCATTTTTCCCACATCACATCCTCCTCTGGGATGCCAAGTCGGGCACCTCTACTCATCTTGTACACCCACAGTTGATGTCTCTTTTTTGCTCGGGTTGAACTCGTACCTTGCTTGGCTTTTAGTCTAGTAGCCTTCCTTCTTTGTGCTCTAGTGATAGCACGATGATCCCCCTTAGATTTGTCAATGTTATGTCCCTCGTCATGCTGGCATTGCAAGAGAGGTGTCGTTGGTCTGGAGACGTTCACATGTTTTCCCTTCCCCTCACCACCATGTTGACAACCTATCTTTCCTACCCCTTCCCCATCACCCTCTTCCTCCTGCACTATAGGTGTAGCTTCATTTATTATGACACGCCCAAACCTTTCACCTCCTCCATCCATGAAACGCTCCTCATTTTTCCTGTTGTGCATCGTTCCCACTCCAACGACACCCGTTACCTCCCCGACGTCACACCATGTTGGGCGTTGCCTTGCGTTGCGTTGTGTTACTCCTTCCCACCCATCCCACCCCGCTTCACCCCCATCGTGCTCCATCCTATCTACCCATGTATTGCTCAATCTCTCCACCCACCACTGCGCCCACCGTCCCGACGACCATCTTCTTCTGGTTGAAACTTGCCCCCTACCACCTCCCCTTCGGCACAACCCACAAACCTCTGCGACTCCCCATCTAAGCCGCCCTGCTTTATTCTTCTCTCACCTGACGTAGCATCGTTGTTTCGCCCCGCGCCCATCTCCTCCCTGCCAATGTTGCGTCCATTGTGACGCTATGTTGCTGCATCTCCCGTGTCCCTCAACGATACCCCGTCAGCATCCTCAGCCCCCATTGAACATTTGGTGCCACTCTATGCATCCTTGACGTTGCTCCCAGGCAACGTTCGATATGCACCCTCTATCTTGCTGTTGCTGTTGCTTTGATTCTCCATTTGTCTCTCGCCTGATCTGTTGTGTGCAACGCTTCCCTATTGGGATGACGTCTCCATCTTCTCCTTTCTAAACATGAGTTTGCACCTTGCTGATCCGTTATGTCCCACGTTGTCACGCTCTAGCCGCCACTGCTTCCATGGTGACGCCCGCAGCCAGTTCCCCCATCGTTGCACATGGTATTGCTCAGCGCTGACACCATGGCAGTCCTTGTCTATGTTCCCAACCACTCCACACACAAAGCAAAAATTGGATAGGCATTCGTATTTTACTTCTATCTCCACGACGCTACCTCCTTTCACCCAGATCTTCAGCACCCGCTTCAAGGGTTTGGTTACATCAAGCAAAACCCTAACATGGGTGGACACATCCCACCCCGATCCGTCAGTGTCCACTTTAGTCACGTCTCCAACCCACCCAACAATTTCACAGACCACGCCTTCTCCTCTATAACCTAGAGGGAGGCCATACAATCGAATCCAAAAGGGGCTCCTGTTAATGGTGACCTGCCCTGGTTGTTCCTCCTTGCAGACCTCTTTGAACATCAGTAGTCATCCATCAAAGTGCCAAGGAGCCCTGTCGATGACACTCTGTCTGTCGCGCCAATGAGTGAACTGCATTACAAAGATCTCCCATTCTAATTTCTTGAAATCAACCTTCTCTTTGAGACTCCATGCCTGCATTAGCGTACGCTCCATAGCTCGAAAGTTGTATGTGTGATCTGTCAATAGTTTCCCTATCAATGCCAACTCCATATGGTCCTCCTCATCACCGATGCCCACTGGTTGGACATCAATGGGTTCCTCCTCCTCATCCGACAACCGAAGACATGCATATCTGTCTACTAGCTCTGCCGCCATCAGGGGACAGGACCAGAAGATAACCTAAAATGCTTGAACCTACAAGAGATGAAACCCTAGACGGGTGGGGAAACGTTCATTGCTCAGAACCCTAATTTCCAGAGCGACGGGAAGTGAGGGAACAGGTAGAACCCTAAGAGACACTACCCATTCAGAACTTATGCCTTTAGAAGGATGCCTTTTGGACTATGCAATGCACCCGCAACATTTTAGAGGTGTATGTCTGCCATATTCACAGGATCAACTGAGTCCATCATGGAAGTTTTCATGGATGACTTTTCAATTTATGGGGACTCTTTTGATAACTATCTGCTTAACCTCAGTAGAGTGCTACAAAGATGCGAGGAAACAAATATGATCCTTAATTGGGAAAAGTGTCATTTTATGGTGACAGAAAGAGTTGTCCTCGGGCATCAAGTGAGCGAAAGAGGGATTGAAGTGGACAAAGCAAAGATAGATGTCATTTCAAAACTGACACCATCAAAAGACATAAAGGGAGTATGAGCCTTTTGGGCCATGCCGGATTTTATCAAAGATTTTTCAAAAATAGCAAAACCCATGTCTCACTTGTTGACTAAAGATGCTGATTTTAATTTTGATCAAGAATGCTTACACAGTTTCAAGACTTTAAAGACTTCCCTAGTTTCTGCACCTATACTAAGAGCCCCTGACTGGTCACAACCCTTCGAGATAATGTGTGACGCCAGTGACTACGCTATAGGGGCAGTATTAGGGCAGAGAAAAGATAAGAAACCCTATGTGATATACTATGCATAAAAAATGCTTGATGAAGCCCAAAAGAACTATACAACTACTGAAAAAGAGTTCTTGGAAGTCATCTATGCTTTTGAAACATTTCACTCTTATATGATCAGATCAAAAGTCATAGTATACACATACCACTCCGCAATAAAATATCTGATTCAGAAACAAGATGCAAGACCCAGACTTATTCTCTGGGTGTTGATGCTTCAAGAATTCCATTTGGAAATAAAAGATAAAAGTGGGGTATAAAATGTCATCATCGACCATTTAAGTCATATTAAGCCTTAGGACAAAGACAACATACCTATCTGAGACTCTCTACCCCACGATCAACTCATGAAAGTCACCACCGGATTTCCTTGGTACGCCGATATAGTAAATTATCTGGCTACATGGATTGTCCACCCTACTGCTTCCTACCAGGACAGAAAGAATTTTCTTCATGACGTCAAGCAATACTTTTGGGATGAACCATATCTTTTCCTCTTATGTGCAGACGGATTATTCCGCCGCTATCTCCCTGAAGAAGAATTTATTCCAGTCTTAGAACACTGTCATTCTGGCCCCACTGGAGGGCACATGAGTTCGCAGAAGACCACCCTTAAAGTCCTACAGTCAGGATTCTTCTGGCCAACAATAGCGAAGGATGCCCACGAATTTGTGCAATCTTGCAATAAATGTCAACTATCTGGAGGGATATTGAAATGAAATGAAATGCCACTAACTCTGTGGCAGGAGATCGAACTTTTTGATGTATGGGGAGTGGACTATATGGGTCCATTTCCCCCATCTTATAGATTCTCTTATATTTTGGTTGCTATGGACTATGTATCCAAATGGGTAGAAGCTATACCCACTGTATCTTGTGACTCTAAGCCAGTTATTAAGTTGTTCAAGGATATCATCTTTCCTAGATTCGAAGTCCCTAGAATGATTATATCTGATGGGGGGTCACATTTCTTAGAAAGAGGCTTCAAATCTCTTCTACGAAGATACAGAGTAAAACATAAGGTCGCTACGCCTTATCATCCTCAGACTAATGGCCAAGTTGAAGTCTCAAATAGACAATTGAAGGCTATCTTAGAAAAAATTGTCAATAGAAACTGCACAGATTGGTCCACCAAACTTCCTGATGCTCTCTGGGCATATCGTACTGCTTACAAAACACTAATAGGAACAACGTCGTTTTGTTTGGTGTATGAAAATTCGTGTCATCTCCCAGTTGAATTAGAACACAAAGCATGGTGGGCTATCAAACAATTGAATTCCGATTTCAAAAGTGCCGGTGAATACAGACAACTCCAATTACAAGAGATGGAGGAACTAAGAATGACTGCTTACTAGAATGCCAGGATCTACAAAGAGCAAACTAAAATGTGGCATGATATCCACCTTAAAAGGAAAGATATCATTGTCGGAGACCAGGTCCTTCTTTTCAACTCCAAACTCAAAATGTTTCCCAGAAAACTCCGCACAAAATGGTCTGGGCCCTTCACTATCAAGCATATCTATCCAACTGGAGATGTCATCATCTTTGATGAGAATGGAGGAGAAAGGATTGTTAATGGTCATAGAATGAAGAAATACTATACTCCAGTCGATAAAACTCCAAGACAAACCATTGAGATTCATGATCCAACTGCATCAACCTAACCAAACCAGAACTTCATCGAGCCAGCGACGTAAAACCAAATCACTACTTGGGAGGCAACCCAAGAACTCAGTATCACTTTTCCATTTTATTTTGCAAAGTTTTGACAATTTTCTATTTTTCTTAACTGCTTATTTTTAAACCTATCATCTCTATTCAAAAAATATAAAAATTTACATAAGCAGCTAAAACAAATATAAAAATTAAAAACCAAAATAATCTTATCCTAACGGTCTCGAAACTGTTTGATCCAAACAGTCTTGAAACCGTTTGGACTCAAACGGTCTCGAAACTGTTTGATCCAAATGGGCTTGAAGTTGTTTGGACTCAAACGGTCTCGAAACCATTTGATCCAAATGGTCTAGAAACTATTTGCTCATGAGAATTTGTACCACCACCCCTCCTTTTACTATAAATATCGCCCGACCCCCTCCCTTTTTCATTCCCTCAATTTCTCAAAATTTCTCTCTCGTGTGATTCTTGTTACATTCCTCCCAGTTCTCCTGCTCCTGCATGATTACCCCCTCCATCACCTCTCGCGCTCTCTATTTGTGTTATTCCGTTCCACGTTCACCATCGTCTTTGTGAACTTTCGTGGATGTTGCACCATCCTTCTCTGTCATTTCGCTCTCTTCACCGCTAGCAGCAAGGTAGACTATAGAAATTGTCATTGTCACCTTCGTCACCGATGCTATAGCACATTTCACATCCTTCTTTTCATCGCCACCGTTATAATTGCTTCTGTCTCTATCGTCACCGCAGAAGCCTGCATTGCCGGTGCTGTTTGCACCATTTTTCACTGTCGCTTTAGTCGCTCGCAGCCTCTGCTGCTTCACCTTCCTAACGATTTCATCTCAAACGGTCTCGAACCCAAACTATCTTACAAACCGCTTGGTTCAAAACTGTTTGGATCTAAACAGTCATAAAACCGTTTGGACCCAAACGCTCATGAAATCGTTTGGACCCAAACGGTCTTAAAACCATTCAGGCCCAAACGGTCGTAAAATTGTTCAACAAAATGTCCCGAAAACTGTTTGGAACCAAACGGTCCTGAAACTATTTGGACCAAACGGTCTTGAAATCGTTTAGACCCAAACGGTCAACAAAACCATTTGACCCAAATGGTCTTGCAAACCGTTTGGACCCAAATGGTCTTACAAACTGCTTGGTTCTTTCAAAACCTAAAAAATAATGAAATTTACACAATGTTGCATTTTCTTTTCATAAATCTATTATCTTTACAATTCCAATCTTTTCTAACATACATGATCTCTTATTCAAATTTTACAGAATGGCATCACCAGTAAAAGAAATTATTGACTCCCACGTCTGGACCAGAGAAGAGCTCCTAGCACGTCGCTCCAAGCTTCAGCGCATCCTTGACATAAGTGAAAAAACTGGAAAGACTCCATCTAAAGTTAACTTGCCCAAGGTCATCCATGCCCTCGAGCGAGTCAACAAATGTTTAGCAGAAGATCTTGTTGAAGAAATCAAAGAGATATCCTCCACTGATGAAGGCTCGGAGTATGCACCAAATTCTGAGGAATCCACACCTAAAACCAACAAGGCAAAAGGAAGGCCCAGGCGGCCACTGAAGAAAGACCCACCAAAAGGAGGGCATGGAAGCAAGTCCAGGCCTCCACTGCAAGGGAACAAATCCTGGCAGGATATGACACCCCTGCTGCTGCCATTCCTTCCATCACCACCACAGAACCAGCATTAGTTGATCTGTACATCCAAAACCTCCCGGCTGGTGATAAAGTATTGCGACCAACAAAGTATGTCTTCTCCAACGTACTAAAGAAGATGGGAATCTACGATAGAGTTCTCACCTTTCTCAACAACGTGAATCTCTCAAAACTCTACTTTGTCTCGTAAAATTCTTATGATGCGATGATTTTGAGTCGCATTTGTAGACCGA
Source organism: Alisma plantago-aquatica (assembly GCA_963693085.1). NCBI lineage: Eukaryota > Viridiplantae > Streptophyta > Magnoliopsida > Alismatales > Alismataceae > Alisma > Alisma plantago-aquatica. The sequence continues at coordinate 1,883,586,932 of OY856409.1, forward strand.
TTTCATATGTGTTTTGTGCCTTAATTACTCATTTTCATGGATATTATTGCATAATTCACTTTATTTGGTCTCTGCCATCATTTTATATCAAATCCCCTTTATTTCATTATTTTAAGCATTATTGATCATCTTATCATAAATCGTGTGGATTTATTTGGTCTTGTTGTGCAATTTCAGGAAAAACAAGTATCTACATCTGTCGATACCATCGACGGATGTCGATACCATCGACCAAGCCACAGGTTGTCAGCCGAGAAGAGCAATACAGAGTCGATACCATCGACACCCAAGTCGATGGCATCGAGATGTCTCCAGGCTGCTGGCGAGGATGAAGTCGATACCATCGACGCAAGTCGATGCCATCGACTCAAGGAGAGCTACAGCGTCGCTAAACGACAACAACCGACGCTAAAGGAGTCGATACCATCGACACGCAAGTCAATGGTATCGAGATCACCACAGTCGCTCAGAATAAAAGAAAGGAAAGCTGCCGCTAATCCGCTGGGTCGATACCATCGACCCGCGTCGATGGTATCGACGCCGGCAGATATGCGTTGGATCTGTTTTGATCTCGATCGGACGGCTGTTGTTATTTGACGACCTAATTAGGGACTTATACCTAATGACGGCCGCCCAGACATGAGGATCATCTCATTTTTGGATTGCACGAGTGCCGAGGAGGAGAGAAAGGAGAACGGAGGCCGAGAAGCTCATCCCGGTTGATTCGGACGCTGCCGAAGACAATTTCCACCACCGGCAGGCGGGGAAAGTTTGTGTTCTACGCCAAGGATCCACCGGTTCTTCTTCGTTCAGGGGTTTTTCCCATCTAGTTCACGTTTTTCTTATGAATTCCCCAATTTCTACCATGTATTCGTGTAAGATGAACATGAGAGGCTAAAACCCTCAATCTTTAGGACCGGGAGTAGCCCGGGGATACATTGTATGATGATTTTAGATTGATAATTCATATTTTTTTTTTCATATCCGTGGTATAAATTCGTTTTCTCTATTGCTATTGTTATGCTTGATCACCATAATAATAAATTAATGCCCTTAATCACTTCGACATAAGGATTAACGGTTGAAAAGAGACGAATTCTACATTAGTTAATAAAACCCTTGACAAAGGAGTTGTAAGATTAATGGTGGGAACTGAGGGACCGATCTTAATGCGCTTAGTTTAGGGGAATGATTACTATGACGATGGAATCAACCTAAATCTAAGTAGTGGATTACACCACGACAGTGGGTAATTCTGTTTTCAGGCCACTACCCGGATAGAGAGAGAAGTGTGAGGAATTATATGAAATCTAATACAATGTTGACCCGCGGTGAAACCGCCATCCTAAAGATATCCCTTTTAATTGATTAAATTAACCTTTAATCGATTGTTTTCTCTGTTTGATTTTTATTTTCTTTTAATTTGAACAACAAAACCCTACTTTGTAAATCGGTCTAGCTGATTGCGATTAGTTAGTAGAAGTCTCCAATAATTCACGTATCCCTGAGTTCGACTCGGGCCTCACAAGGCCTATATTACTCGACGCGTATACTTGCGTTTAAGCGCGTAGTAAAATACACGTCAAGTTTTTGGCGCCGTTGCCGGGGATACGGCGAATTGTTGGCACTTCGAGTGCTAAGAGCGGCCACTCTAGGCCACATTTTTTATTTTATTTTGAAACAACTTTAAATATTCTTAAAATTCTCTATATTTGTGTTTACTCGTTCAAAGCATAGTACTGAACCCCGATTTCCTTATTTCAGGTACTTTGCATGGTGCATACACGTAGTGCAGACTACAGAAATCGCACACCTGAGGTTCCACCTCTGGGACCAGAGGACGAGGAGTACTACGAGCAAGAGCACCAAACCGACATAGATTCTGAATCTGAGCAAGAGCAAGCAGAAGAAATGGCCGAACCACAAACGATATGGGAGAAGATCAAAGCGTCTTCTTCATCAGCTTCAAAGGGGCCTATAAAGAAGCAGGCGATCAACATACCGACATACAAGATCGACCCGGCACTGATTAATTTGGTCAAATCCAACGCATTTCACGGGCTGAAAAATGAAGATCTGGTTGCCCACATCAGCCAGTTCGTGGAGAACTGTGATATGGTGAAGATAGACCGATTTCCACAAGATGCGTTGTATCTCAAGTTGTTCCCAAGTTCACTGGCAGGAGCAGCGCGTGAGTGGCTTCATAACCTCGACGACGAGTTTGTTGAATCATGGGATCACATGGTGGAGGTTTTCTTCGAGAGGTTTTTTCCTCCTGAGAAGACCAATGATATGATCAGGAAGATTCACAATTTCACCCAACAGGCGGGTGAAACTTATTCTGAGACTTGGGAGCGATTCCAGGTCATGTTGAGGAGATGTCCACACCATGGACTAGACAAGGAAACCCAAGTGAAGATCTTCTACTTTGCTCTCTCCGAGCATGATAGAAGCAACCTGGACTCGGCTGGTTCCGGATTTTTCTTAAATAACACTGATACCAGATGTTGGGAGATACTGAAAAACATGGCTAGGAAGCAGTCATGGGGTGACAGAGGTGTCGTGGAACATGTCAAGGCTGCTGGCGAATCCAGAACAGTTAGGGAGCTGAACGACAAGCTAGATCTTCTAGCCAAGAAGCTGCTAACTAAGGGAGATGCATCGGAGGATGAGGAAGCCCAAGTGAAGTTCATGCAACAACAGGGGTATAGAAACAATGACTATGCATGGAGAAAGGATAAAAAGTTTTCATGGAAGGATCTGAATAATTTTCTGCAGGATCCGGATGCCAAATCACAGCAAAAAGCCGAGGACAAAAACACTGAATTGCTGAGTCAAATGGTATAGCAAAACCAAGAGATGATGGCCATGTTTGGAAAACAATTGCAATCTCAAGGTGACATTCTAACCAAATTTGGGCAGACGCTGCAAAGCCATGGAGCACAAATGCGGGCATTAGAGACCACCGTGGCACAGATTTCAAATGAAGTGGCGGCCATGAAGCACGCCAATCAACAGAAACCAGCGGAGAATGCGAACGTGGCTCAAGCACATCATCAGGTTAAGTACATGTCGGTGGTAAGAAATGAAGAAAAATCTCAGATGCAAGAAGTTGCAGAGGAAAAGAGAATAACGTTCAATGTTAATGCAACACCGGCAATACCATTTCCACGCACCTACTATAGACTGCCGGGTGGAAACCCTTTCTTCAGAAAATCTGATAGAGTTGTGAATATTGTATCTCCACCTGGGCAAAAAGAGGAAGTGCAAGTTTGTGCACATGCGGAGACAAAGAAGGTGGAAGAGGAACCACAACAAGCTGCTACTAATGAGGATGACTTGCACAAGCACACGTCTGAGATAGTGAGTGAAGCAAGCTTAGGGGAGGTACCCCTGAAAGACTCATATGTGCCTCCTCACAAGCGTGTCAATGCGGCAGATGTGTCAAATCGGGACAATCCAAAGCCGAAGAAGGAGCACCGACACTATAGGAAATTCTTGGAAATATTCCGCAAGCTGCATATCAACATTCCGCTGGTGGAGATGATTGAGAAAGTGCCCGCCTATGGGAGGTTCATTAAGGAGATCATCAATAAGAAGAGGCGGATAAAAGAAGATGAAATTTATTGGATGAATGAGACGGTGAGCTCGATGATTCATGGGAGTTCACCAAAGAAGAGAAAAGACCCAGGAGGTTTTTACATTCCGTGTTCAATAGGTGGTCAACAGGTCTCTAGAGCGCAATGTGATTCTGGCGCTAGCATCAATCTCATGCCTTTGGCTACTTTTCATAAGCTAGGGTTAAAAGAGATAAAGAGGTCAGCCGCAACAATTGAATTGGCGGATGGGTCTACCGTGAGACCCTATGGAGTATGTGAAGATGTTCTAGTCAAGGTTGACCGATTCATATTTCCGGTGGACTTCGTCGTCATAGACATGCCACCACTCCAAAGCTGCGAAATTCTCTTAGGAAGACCGTTTCAAGCAACGGCAGATGTTGTTACTGCTTTAGGGAGAGGTACTCTGTCCTTGGGCATTGGAGGAGAGCGTGTTGAATTTAGATTACCGAATGACCCTCCAAGTGCAATCCTCAAGGTGAAGAGATGACAATCGTCACACCGTCTCGCCTAAGACGCTAAAGAAGGGCGCTTGTTGGGAGGCAACCCAACCATTGGTACATTAGGATAGTTTAATGTTAGGTGTAGTTTGCTTGTATTTTGTTTACTTTTTAGTTTAAAAATGATACCTTGATCCGTTTGTTAAATGTGCAGGAACAGGCAGGGTCGATACCATCGACACATCAGTCGATGGTATCGACATGGGTTCAGGTTGACACCAGCAGAAATCACACTGAGTCGATACTATCGACGGTCCCGTCGATGGTATCGACATACCTACAGGCAGGGCGCACAATAAAAGTCGATGGTATCGACATGCCATTCGATACCATCGAGATCTCTAGAGATTTTCAGAAGAAATCGACTCAGTAGAGTCGATACCATCGACACACAGGTCGATGGTATCGACATTTACAAGTGAAAAAGGCGGCGGCCGGACTGGCGAGGCAGTTGCCCTAATCAACGAGTCGATACCATCGACTTCCGTCGATGGTATCGACGGGCACACAGCAGTGTCGGTGTCAGTTATTCAAGACGGGGTTATTGGCCAAATGAAGTCACATCATCTAGAGCAAATCCGGACCCTACGGCCCCGCCATACCCGCCTCCACCACCATCGGACTGATCTGGTATCACTGTTCCGCCCTTAAGTTAGTCTTTGACTATGAGGCCATAGTCGGATTCAAGCTTAGGGGGGTGGCTGGAACAGCTCTATCTTTTATCTTTTCTTTAGTTGTTTTTAATTTCTGCTTTGTTATTTGTTTTTGCAATTTTAAGTTTTTATTTAGGATCCACATCTATCTAGTGTAATCGTGGATGTCTTAAAAATTATCATCTTGCTGTTTTCATGGGGAAATTAAGGGAATTAAATTTTTTTTCTGTGTCATTTGGATAGCTGTACTTGGTTGTCCTTGGGGAACTTGTTCTATGAAAATGATTGATTATGTCAACTTTGAAGCAATATGTCATACTCACACCCCCTTTGACTCATGAAAAGTGGATAGTAACGGTTGTTTGAGCCTAACCTAATCAAATGGTAATGAGACCTTAATCAGATGTAAGAGAAAGAACCCTTTAAACTACTACACATGTCAATAAGGAGGGACACATAATTTTCTTTTAAGGTTCAGTCACTTAATCTTGTGATCATTCCACCCCATTTTCTATAATCCACCCAAGAATTGGAAGTAAAGTGTAGTTTCAATTTCTTTTGTGTGCATAGCATGTAGAGAGAATTTTCATTGTTATTTTCATACTTTTGCATAAAACGAGAAAAAAATGTATAGTGATTCATGCACATTACCTTTAGGTGCATGTCATGTAGTTGCACTCATACTTTCATGATTTTCATGCATAAGTACACCATGTATCTCAGTTGACCTGAAAAGTGATCTAATTTGTTCCATACCCTCGCATTAGTACAAAGATTTCCAATCATGAAGAAAATAGCCTAACACATGTATCTCTAAGCAATTATGGATATGTGGGCTAAGAGGAAAAGAACAAAATCTGAAAGAAAAAAATTTAAAAAAAAAACAGAAGAAAAAATTCTGGAAAAAAAAATATAAATGTTAGAAAAAGAAAGAAAAGGAATAAGAGGGAGAAAGGAATGATATCACTTGTATAATAAAGGGGAATTGAGTACATGATGTGGCTTGAGTAGATTTCTATCTCATTGTGAGGTAGAAGGTTAGTGCATGCATCATTCCACCCACTTTTAGGCAGTAGGGCATTCTTAATGTGCATTTGTATCATTTAGGGCATTTTGTTATATGCATTTTGAAACTGTGTAATACTTCTAAATTCTCCCATGAACCACCCATTCCATCCACCCGTTGCTCGGATTGGTAGGCCACCGTGATTTTCTCCTCACTCATGTTTATCAGGAGAACTGCTTCCATGTAGATGGTAGTTAGGGCGAGCAACGTAGTGTAGGTGATCACAAGATGCACCATGGCTGAATCGGCAAACTTTATTATGATAACTGCCTTATGTGATAGTGTTCATCAGTTTGAAGGATAATTTCTTTTATTGATGGTTATTGTCGCCTATAGGGTAATTACTGTTCTGTGATTAGGGTAGGCCGGTTTGAGAACGTCCAGTGGGAGTCATTTGTGAGGTGGGTTGGTGTTTTGATTGTTAGTTGACATTCGCAATTCTATTCTAAGGATTAGTTGCTCGAGGGCGAGCAATGTTTAAGCTTAGGGGAGTTTGATGCGATGATTTTGAGTCGCATTTGTAGACCGATTTCATATGTGTTTTGTGCCTTAATTACTCATTTTCATGGATATTATTGCATAATTCACTTTATTTGGTCTCTGCCATCATTTTATATCAAATCCCCTTTATTTCATTATTTTAAGCATTATTGATCATCTTATCATAAATCGTGTGGATTTATTTGGTCTTGTTGTGCAATTTCAGGAAAAACAAGTATCTACATCCGTCGATACCATCGACGGATGTCGATACCATCGACCAAGCCACAGGTTGTCAGCCGAGAAGAGCAATACAGAGTCGATACCATCGACACCCAAGTCGATGGCATCGAGATGTCTCCAGGCTGCTGGCGAGGATGAAGTCGATACCATCGACGCAAGTCGATGCCATCGACTCAAGGAGAGCTACAGCGTCGCTAAACGACAACAACCGACGCTAAAGGAGTCGATACCATCGACACGCAAGTCGATGGTATCGAGATCACCACAGGCGCTCAGAATAAAAGAAAGGAAAGCTGCCGCTAATCCGCTGGGTCGATACCATCGACCCGCGTCGATGGTATCGACGCCGGCAGATATGCGTTGGATCTGTTTTGATCTCGATCGGACGGCTGTTGTTATTTGACGACCTAATTAGGGACTTATACCTAATGACGGCCGCCCAGACGTGAGGATCATCTCATTTTTGGATTGCACGAGTGCCGAGGAGGAGAGAAAGGAGAACAGAGGCCGAGAAGCTCATCCCGGTTGATTCGGACGCTGCCGAAGACAATTTCCACCACCGGCAGGCGGGGAAAGTTTGTGTTCTACGCCAAGGATCCACCGGTTCTTCTTCGTTCAGGGGTTTTTCCCATCTAGTTCACGTTTTTCTTATGAATTCCCCAATTTCTACCATGTATTCGTGTAAGATGAACATGAGAGGCTAAAACCCTCAATCTTTAGGACTGGGAGTAGCCCGGGGATACATTGTATGATGATTTTAGATTGATAATTCATTTTTTTTTCATATCCGTGGTATAAATTCGTTTTCTCTATTGCTATTGTTATGCTTGATCACCATAATAATAAATTAATGCCCTTAATCACTTCGACAGAAGGATTAACGGTTGAAAAGAGACGAATTCTACATTAGTTAATAAAACCCTTGACAAAGGAGTTGTAAGATTAATGGTGGGAACTGAGGGACCGATCTTAATGCGCTTAGTTTAGGGGAATGATTACTATGACGATGGAATCAACCTAAATCTAAGTAGTGGATTACACCACGACAGTGGGTAATTCTGTTTTCAGGCTACTACCCGGATAGAGAGAGAAGTGTGAGGAATTATATGAAATCTAATACAATGTTGACCCGCGGTGAAACCGCCATCCTAAAGATATCCCTTTTAATTGATTAAATTAACCTTTAATCGATTGTTTTCTCTGTTTGATTTTTATTTTCTTTTAATTTGAACAACAAAACCCTACTTTGTAAATCGGTCTAGCTGATTGCGATTAGTTAGTAGAAGTCTCCAATAATTCACGTATCCCTGAGTTCGACTCGGGCCTCACAAGGCCTATATTACTCGACGCGTATACTTGCGTTTAAGCGCGTAGTAAAATACACGTCATCTTACGTTGAGCCCACGATAGAGTTCTTCACATACCTCAACAAAGAAACTGTGGATGCAAAGGATAAATGGAAGGACAGAGGTGACGGTAGGCTGGTAACCTCACTTTTTGGAAACAAAGTTTTCCTGACTAAGAACATGTGGAATAAGATCTTCATCAACAACTAGGATCAACTGACGAAGGCTAAAGCGGTAGGCCTAGACAACTCCTAGTTCAACAGGCACACCTTCTGGAAGTCCTTGACGGGGATTCCAACCTATGAGGCGAAGACTTGCAAGGCCTCTAACATACATTCTGGCCTGGTGCACACTCTACACAAAATCATTACAGATGCCATTTTCCCCAGGACAGAGAGTGGGAACATTATTATTTCCGATCTCTTTATCCTATGATCCATTCTCAAAGAGCTGTCGGTCAACATCAGACGACATCTGATACATAAGCACTCAGCTTATGCCCTTGGAAAAGAAATCTGCATGGGCGGTCACATAACATCAATTCTGAAATATCTTAAGATGGACAGACCACTTCCCAAGTGCACGGTGATAAAAGGTGACATCCTAACAAATGAGCAGAGTCTAAAGAACTTATATATTATAAAGGAGAAGGATTCCAAACTTCATTATATCTTTTGCCCAACTATCAAAGCATCCCGGACACTGCTACTGCTTCCAGAACTGGATGACTATGACAAAGAAAAGCTTCTCTTCACTAAAGATGAGCTTTCCAACCTCCTAGCCTCAGTCCAAGAAAATGAGAAAAAAGCAAAGACAGGGAAGATAGAGCATAGCATCACTGCCCTAGAAACAAGGCCACATAAAATACCAGTGACACGGCTTTCAAAACTACGCATACAGTAACAACAGCAGTCGGGGATGCCCACATCAAAGATCAACCCAGAGGTAGACCCACCACATAGTGCCGAGAACATAGTAAACCCAACACCAGAACCCTTCATCTTCGATCTGGATGTTGGACTTACCTCTACAAACACTGCCACCATACTACCACCTTCCACCATTCTTCCATCCACCACTTTTCCACCATTTTCCACAATAATTCCCACCACAATTTCTTTCTCCACAACCACAACTTCACCCGCATCTTCCGCCTCACTCATTTTCTCCTCGGGTGTCCCATTCTCCACCTCGATGCCCGATCTCACCTTCACTTCAACAACTTTTCCCTCGACATTCTCGGTTCCACCTTTTTCACCTGGGATGTTGCCACCATTCTCATCCACCACCACCCTGATACCACTGGTGACTCCATCTATAGTCACCAAGGAATTCGTGGGTCCATCAATAGTGTCTCTTCTGCAAGGCACTACCACCTTCCCACCTTGACCCCAGCCATCCCACCCATCCATATCTGGGGTCCCCTTTTCACAAGTCGGTGAGGAATTTAGATGTCAATTTGACACCATTTAAAACCTCCTCACCGACCCTTCTAACACATTACAATCCATTTTTTCCTGTGTGCAAGGGCTTGCTACACAGGTCTCCAAGATCGATGAGAGGAACCACACCTTACCAGACATCCTCTCAAGCATTCAACAAAGGCAGGAAGCAGCGGCCAAGCAAGTCGACCACATCGACGACCGCTTAAAACACCTTCCAGAGTTAGTACTTGAGATGAAAGGCAAGCAAGAAGCATTGGCTCAGCAAGTCATGGTCTCTAAGCAAACTCAACATTTGCCTGAGACCTTTTGCGAGCTTCAACAGCAACAAACTACCCTAAGCATGCACTTGGACGACATCAACAAAAACCTCATGCAGCTCATCTTCCACCAAGAGGAGAAATCAACCGATGAAATCAATCATCTACGTGCACAAGTAACATATCTATCAGCATGACTCCTCTCTTCTGAAGCGAGATATACTGATCTTAAAGAAAGGAACGACACACTACTCGAAACCCACGAGCACGTGCAAGTGGCACTTGAAGAATTACAAGCCATCCATCGGCGGTGTAAGAAAACATCGATCAAGAAAATAATAGATAAGGAAGCGGATGATGATGCAAATGAAAGTGAAGATGACGATGAGGATTATGATTCCTCAGCTGACTCCAACAACGACAACTCCTCCTCAGACAATCAACTCGATGACCCAGGCAAAGCTGGAGAGGGCACCAGCCGAGGGGCAGAACCTACAGAGAAGGGAAATAATAGAGACCACCAAGAAGGTGGAAACAAAGATACCAAGTCCCCCAATAATAATGAAAATGTAACAATGTCATATGGGGTTCAATTCTTTAACTTCTCAGCTATGGGATCCCTAGGGGACGCTGCAAAAAGAAGTCGCTTTTGCTGAGTTTCAACAATGCATAATGGAAATCAGCATTAGCCCACCCACAACAGCCATCCATCAACATTTGGCTCTGGAGCAATCTGCACCCCTCCCCCCAGAACAGGAGGAATCTGACAGAGTGAGTCTCAACTCTGGAGATGACTCTGAAAAAGATGAAGATCTGCCTCAACTTTTGGATGATAGCGAGCAGACTTCACTTCCTCCACCCCAAGGCCTTCCCCCACCGCCACCTCTACCTAACAAAATGCATGACCTAGACATGGCGGCCATCTCTACATTAGATGTTCAAGACATCTTCATCCTGAACACTATTGTAGGTGATGCCAAAATGGGGGGACATCATCTACAACAATACAAAGACAAAGCACAAGTTGACATGAGAAGACTTCTATATTCTCCTTCGACCACAATCGACGGTGAAGATGGATATCTTCCGTGTCCTCCTTGCCAACTCTATTGAGGAATTCCAGAGCCCAAAAAAGTTGCATCCTATTTTCAAAGCTTCACCTACTCTATCCTTAAGATTATTATATAAGGACTTACGGGCAAAGTCCATTGAGCGGTTGCGAACTAGCCTTGCACAAAAGGTACGCTACATTTCAGTGCCCTTCAGAGTTTCTGACCACTTGCTGCTAATGATTGTCGACACCGAGGCCCGCGATGCCAAGGTGTACAACTTCTGCACCAGTGAGCTAAAGGTCGGACACATTAATTTTGCTGGTTTAGAAGTCGGGGAAGCACGATGCTTTCCTTTCCGGCTTCTCAAAGTAATATGGGCTTCCTGTCCATCTCTTCCAATATGGTTGGAACCAACCTTGGTTTCAAATCATCAACCCAACAGTCCAAACACTAGAAGGTTTAGGGGATTGCACTTTCTGTACTATAAGATTCATGGAAGCACTCAATAGACACATCCTCTTTACCGAGTTAGCCACAGAGGATGTGCACTCTCTTCGAGGACGTTACGCCATGGAGCTTATCTGCAACAGATAGTTCTTCAAGGACCCGACTATGGCACAAGATGACGTCCCTCGATACCTTTTTTCTTCTATCTAACATCCGCAAAAGCGTCCATATTGAACAATTCTAAAGGAGTTGGAGAAAATGCAACAACAGACCGCCAAGGTCCCAGAACAATGCCAATGGGACCCTTATACTTTCGATATGGAAGATGAAAAGGGGGACATCGATTTGTTAACTGGGACCACCATCAATAGATTATCCCAACCAATGGTGCCTCTATCTTCCATACAACCAACGTTTCCAAACTTTGACCTTGTTACATGCAAGAGTCTGTCTAATAATGAACTCAGACTCATCATGTCTCGGCTTTATGTAGATAACGATGAGCTTGTTTTCCTCGAAGGGAACATTCTAGTAATGGCAGATTCACTTCGTGAAACCTACGGTTTATATGGCATCAACATACATTAAGGATGATCTACTAGGGTCAAAGAACTTCGGAACCACGGAGGCACTTATCTCATATCTTCAACATTCAACTTCGAAGTTCATCATGCTTCCTTTTTTGCACTCTGAGCATTGGATGCTACTAGCAACAAACCTACATGAAGGAACGACAATCATCTACAATAGTTTTGACAACCAGTTTGATCCAAACAAAAAATAGTATGTTGTGACAGCAAAGATGCCCACGGAGGAAGTGGCAAAGGATTGTGCCGAATGACTACATGATCTTCTCAGAAAGCACACAAACGCGTACAACAACAAACATTTTCACCACCCAACCTTCAACCACAGATGTCCCCAGCATATCAGAGAATCTAACGACTGTGGTTTCCACATACTTTATTGGATGTATACCCTTACTATCCTTGGTAAGAACATGGAGGACATGAAGGACGTGTATTATCACACTTTCCATGGAAAGTTTGTAGCTAATCTCCTACGATCGTATGGAGCAAACAAGGGATTAATAGAACTGTGATACCCTTGCCCATGTACTTCTTAACCTATCACCTTGACACTCTGAGGACAGAGTGGATGATAAGTTGGGGGGTACACTGGGCAAGGGTGAGGTATTATTTTCAAACCTTCTACTCTCCACTCTTTCTTTTACTTTTGTACAATTTCTTTTCTTTTTATGACAATTAGTTCTTCTGATAATTTCTTTGATAGAATAACGGTTGTACATAAGTAAACATTTGTTTTGGAAAAGGGACACCTCTAGATAAATTAGAGATAGAGTATTCCTCATAAGCAATTAAATAAGTAGAATCTAGGCATGTAATGGAGAATTAATAAACCACTTTCATACTTGATTCCCATACTTTTGCTTCAATTCTACGTCAGACTCTCCATAGGTTAGCATCGTGGCCAAAACAAGCCAAACGCTCTCAAGGACGAGAGGGAACCAGGTGAAATCTAAGTCAAGGAACCTCACAGGTGGACCACCAAGTACAAAAACTGAAACAAGTGCATGTCAGGAAACTCCAAGGAACAGTTTTCTTCTTTTCAAAAAGAGGCTTGGCAGTCCAAATCAAATCCCTAAAATACCCAATTCCTAAACTGGTGAGTATATGAATAAAAGCCAGAGTGTTGAATAAAAATAAGAGAGTCGTTCCATGCATAAGGACCTATACGAAGAGCCAATAAAGGTTTTGCCCGGACGGTACATTCATCTTCCCTCACAAAGGCAGATGTGTCGTGCCCGGTAGTGAGATCCTAAGGTCTCCAAATATATGAAAGATGATAAAGGTCTCGCCCAACTGGTACATTCAGCTGCCCTCACAAAGGCAGATGTGTCGCACCCAGTAGTGAGGTCCTAAAAGTATAGATAAACCCTCCCCCCTTCGAAGGGGGAATTACACAGAAAGCCTTCAAGCCAACCCGCGTACCCATCTTAGCTTCTGATAGGATCTACAAAGAAGTATAAAACTACTTAGAGTCAAAGACATGCACAAAATGCAATTAAGGAAAAGGTGGTCCCAATGCGAGTTACGTGACACGGAAGATACCTGAGATCCACACAACTCCTGATACCTGAAAGAGTTAGTGTAAGTCGAAGCCCCGATAAGACCCTGGGAGATCTCTAGTTTAGAATTGAAGCAAGAATATGGAAATTTTCTCTAAATAAAATTGCCTCGCCACTACGAGCCTTAGCTCTATCCAGCTTGAGGACAAGCTAGACTCTAAGTTAGAAGGGGTGATAACCTCCCATTTTGTGATGTTATCTTACTAGTTTTTTCTTAGATTTCCATACTCTTTCTTAGATAAATTAGATAGAATAATTAACTTTCCGCTTTATCATGAATATACCAATAAACTGATGCTTTCCCCTTTCTTCTTACAGAAAAACACAAAAAAATTGCAAAAGAACTCAAACGGTCCCAAGACCGTATGAAGGCCAAATGGCCCCAAGACCGTATGAAGGCCAAACGGTCCCAAGACCGTATGAAGGCCAAACGGTCCCAAGACTGTATGGAACCCAAATGGTCCTGAGACCGTATGAAGGCCAAACGGTCCCAAGACCACATGAAGACCAAACGGTCCCAAGACCAAATGGAAGCCAAACGGTCCCAAGACCGTATGAACCTAAACGGTCCCAAGACCGTATGGAACCCAAACGGTCCCAAGACCGAACGAAGACCAAATGGTCCCCAAACTATTTGAATCCAAATAACTCAAGAACATTTAAGACCCCTTTGGAGCCTATAAATAGGACCCAAGGGGTCCTCATTAGGCATCGAATTCTTTGACGTCCAGAGGCTACCCCAATCACTCCAGAGTTGTTCATCCTTCATCCTTCGCCCCAAGGCTGCCGATCCAAAATCCACATTCCATCCTCAAGCTACTTCCTCTCTCATCGACATAGAAGGTGGGACGTGAAGTATTCTTCATCAAGGCAATCACGTAGTGCGAAGATAGTTGCTCTCTACTCTAAGGGGTCGACCTTCCTCCCTCCTACATGGAGATGATGCTTTCTTTCTCTCTTCCCACCTCCTTCTTTGTTCTTGCCATGAGCGAGTAGTCCCATACACTAGGGTGCGGGGAGTAGCCCCGCTACCCATGTTTTCATTTCATACATTGTAATTCACGAGTTTGTAATAGAAAAATACTATCTTTTCAGTTCAACATCAATCGTTTAATGAATGCTAGTTGCTTGATCACCAACTTGTGTTATCTATTACCTATTAGTGTGAATTGTCTATGTTTGTACTTCTAGATTCATATATCGACTGCTTGTTGGTTCCAGATGTATGTAGTCACCATATGTTTGGTTCAATATCTAGGAGTGTTTCTCAAGGAGTGGAGTAAACTCACCTCCATCATTGTACTTTCATGCTATGAAATGGAATCAGTTGATGTAAGAAAGTACAACCTTGACATGTCGAGGAACACACTTTGCGAGGGGAGTGATGCAAATTAAGTGATCACTCATTTGGGGGTGGCTGGCATTGCAACGCTTCCATATTTCTCATAGTTAGTTATCTGAAAGGAAGCTAAGTCTACAAAGATTCTAACTATTTTGACTCTCTTCTTTTCAAGCCATGTTATTATGATGTATGTTTTGATCCATGCATAGTGGTGGTGAAACTCGGTCACATCCTAGTGGTTTTCCAAAATATCATTTACAACCTCAAATTTACTCTTGTGCCATTTACTTCACTTTGCACTTTAGTTTAATCATCAAATCAACTCTTCGATCTAAATAACAACTTTCAAGTAGATAAGTAGAATTATTATGTTTTCCATCTTGTTAAACTCTTAACAAGACCGGTGTCTCGTGGATTTGACCCTTAACTGTACTACGATAAGAGTTCCACGTATATTAGCATACATGGGTGGAGATCTTATTATAGCGCACGAAAGGCTAAACTTAGATACTTACCATCTCTAGGATTTTTAGTGGGGCACGTAACTCCACATGAGTGGAGGCTCCATCACAAGGGTAGCAAATCGTTCTGTGTTTCTCTAAAGCTGATATAGTTTTCATCAACTCTGAACTCAAACCT
This sequence comes from Alisma plantago-aquatica, assembly GCA_963693085.1. Lineage (NCBI taxonomy): Eukaryota > Viridiplantae > Streptophyta > Magnoliopsida > Alismatales > Alismataceae > Alisma > Alisma plantago-aquatica. Next base: position 1,883,602,168 of record OY856409.1, read on the forward strand.
TTCTCAAAATATTGGATTCTCTCCTTAACTGTCGTGGCCATGTGAGGACAAAACCTCAACAACTCCATGAACTTGTCCTCATACTCATTGATCGTCATAGATCCCTATCAGATCGTCTCAAACTGTGAGATCTTCTCATCCAGATATGTCTTTAGGAAGAATCGACTCATGAACTCTCACCAAAACTCCTCCCAAGTGATCACCACTCCAGGTCTTTTCTCCTCCTTGATGGCCCACCAATGGCCAGCACCGCCTTTCAATAGGTGCATTGTGTACTTCACCTTATCCTCTTTCAGGATGTTGAGGATCTTTAAGGCCTTCTCCAACTCTGTCAGCCACATATCTGTGTCTTTCGGGTCTGCCATACCACTGTACTCTAATGTTGTAATGTGTTGCAACCTCTCAAGGGTCTTCCCAGAACCCTGGGATTCTTCATTGGGAACAACTACCCTTGCTTGAGGTGCAAGTACTCTATCCGCCAGATGTGAAATTGTGGCCATGAACTGTCCAAACATGGATTTAAAAGTGGGATTGGTCGTGGTTTTTGGGTCAAACTGAGGCACTTTAGGCACTCCATCTACTCTTTCCTACCTCCTGGCACCACCTACTGGTGCAGAAACACTGCTCTCAACATATTCTTCATGTCTCCAAACATATCTTCTTCTTCTACATAAGTAGAAGATGCAATCAGATATATTGGATACACAAGAATAGACACAACCCTAGTTCTATGTCCCTATAGACTCAGCAAACCTAGAGCTTTGATGCCAACCCAAATGTGATAGTACACCGGTCACACAGAGGCAATATTACTCAAAACAAAAATGTGGAATTAACACTAAACATCTAGATTACCAAAAAATGGTAAATTAAAAACGATTTTATATAACCACAAAAGTAGAGCAAATTACATGGAAGTCCACAAACTGTGTCACCTTTATCACATATCATACCATAAAGGTATATACATCACTGTACTGTGCCCATCTTGCCACAAACCTACTACAAAAGATAATCTATTTATATATACAAGCCATACATTTACAACCATGGCATACTGCCAAAAACCTCATATCGATGTACAACATCTACAAAACACCCCCAAGGACCTGAGAGTACAGGGACGACACATAGGACTCTACTATAAAACACTAGTAGCATATCCAACCTTCAACAACTACTGCTCTTCTAGTTTCTCTTCCTCAACCAAATGATCTCTACCGCGTCGTGAACGACCACCAAAAAGATGTGGAAACCCATGGGATGAGACCAACGTCCCATCGAGATATATAACTCTCTGCCAACAACTATTATTAACACAGATTTATTATAACAATTTAAGCATTATGAGAAGATTCGGTTAAATGAATATGTTAAACTGATAACACAGATTAAATAGTTTAAGCAACTACAAACTGATTGGTAAAACATCATATACTTTTAGAAGGAATATGAAGAACATGTATAACTGTTACAAACTAACTGTATAAGAAACAAAGCAAAGGGGTCATCCAATGTGATAGTATTTTTGACCCTAAGCAAATATACTACACGGTTGTATTATGTCTTTTATTATGCCATGTAGAGATGAGGTATACCACTATTACTCCAATTGACCACTGCTAAGTCAAAATCAGTGCCATATAAGATCTATGAGAGTTGGACTCCTATGATCTCCCATGCCCTTAGTTAGTCCAAGTCCGCCGCAGTGATATATAGAGTCAAACTACAAATCAGCCTAGTCCACATTGGTATATAGGCACAACACTAGAAAATAGGGTATACAAACCCAATCATCTAAGGTACAACCATAGTTGTCCTCTATCACATCACATTTTGAGATACGACTGCAGTCGTTCTCCTGTTGGGGCATGACCGCAATCATCCTTTAATCATATAATTATGGATGTAAGGATATATCCTCAACTTGCATCCCTGCATATTCAACAATGTGCACTTCGAGTTTCCCTTAGGAATTACTTGTTTCACCATCCATCAAGTATTGACGCTAAAGATGGATCTATGGCTCAGGGAAACTACATATTAGGGTTTCACTTGATTAATTAAGCCAATTGAATATCTTTTATTACATCAATCAAGTTACAACATACAAGTCATAGACAAATTCTACAAAGATAGGGGTAGATTATAGGTTGCAGGAGGGTGTGACTCCTTCTAATTCCTTGTGGGAAAAGGAGTTCGGAGTTCCAGGTGGTCCGTGTGGACTACTTCAGAGGCGGGAGACTTCTATCGCTCAGAGGACAGCTGTCAAACCTGACAGTCCCGGTGAAACCAGAAGCTGCATAGACACCGTCCAAGACCAGAGGTGAAGATCGCACAAGCCGCGAGATAAAGTCACTGAGCAAGCCTCGGGATAAGGTACGCCTCTACAAACCATCCTTCCTATTATATAGATGTTGACGTGATTCCTTTATTCTGGGTTTGGAGAAGAAAATGTTTGTTTCTGCTACCTTCTCTGTCTCCCCTAAAACCCAATAGTGGTATCAGAGCCACGTCAACTGCTCTATACTTTAGGATTATCGATGTGATCGATTTTGGTTTGTCACCTTTATTTATTGCATACGATGCGAATAAAATTGGCTTTATGCACGTCCAATTCCTAAATCCACAAATTCCAATATACATATATGATATGTAATATGAATGCACTCGATATGTGTCACCCTTAAATGAGTTTTGTGGTGGATGTATAGCGTGGTTATGGCCAATAAACCCTAATGTGCTTGGTTGTATGTGGTTGCTTGCATCTCAGTCTGTGCACTGATTCCCTACCTCCTTATTCCTGATGTAACTCAAGATAATTTGAGATTTCTTTCCTACCATTGCTCCCCCTGAATGTAACTCAGGGTTTCCCAATTCAAATGTAAAATAGGATAGATTCTTTGATTTCCTGTTATGTCATAGAACGGCAGACAATCATGATGCAACTGAGACGATCAGTTCAAGGAGTGAACCGATCGGTTGGCAATCCAGATGACTGGTTCAAGGAGTGAGACAAGCGGGTGGTGGCCATGAGGAGATGCACAATGACTAGGCGAACCGATCAGTTGGAGGAGCCAACCGATCGGCTAGTGGCACCCAAGCGACCATCCTGATGGTGAGCCGATCAATCATGGAGATGAGTTGATCAAACCCAGAACGACATAGCACAAACTTCATCTAGTACATGTTGCATGTGATGTAGACCTAGATGACCGTGATTCCTCTTGGCTTGAGGAATCACATTAGGATGGCCATAATCATCATTTTTATCATGTCACATGTTTTTTTGTGGGATATAGCATGTATATGATATGTACTATATATTGTGGTGATTGGATATGTATATGTACCTATAAAACCAAATCCCTCATCTAAATATTAAGTCTTTTATGCCTTCCATTAGCATCACACATGAAAAACTTGATCGACCAAGCACAGGTTACGCCAAAGTGTGGTGCACCGTATATCTCGTGGAAGTGCGAAGGGTAAACATGTAGGTTCTGCCAAAGCAGGGTGCATGTTTACCGTGTCGGCTTTTGGGTTAGACTTAACTGGTGATTCTTAGAGCATCTAAGCCCAAAGGCACGGAATGTTCATGGCAAGGTGTTGCATATGTTCATTCATCAAGAGTTGCATATGATGCAATTGGCATGATGGCCTACCTAAATAGTCAAGATTGTGGGCGATCAGCCAAAACTGACTCATGACTTGATGAAATATGGATCTTGACCCACTAGAAGATTGTACGTTATAATCTTTTGAATTGAGGGTGAGGGCTATCAATTTGAACAAAAATAGTGGGAGCGATAATTAATTAAAGTCCTAATTATATCCTCAACCTTTCAAATCAATCAAATAAGTCAAAATTGAGTTTTGGACTAAAATTGCATATATTTCCTTTTGTAGCACAAATGACAACAAACAACAATCACTTTTCATTGTGATCGGTCCTTGAAAAGGACAAGCTGAATGGGACTAACTTCCACAACTTGTTTAGGACATTGAGAATTGTTCTCACTCAAGAGTCAAAGCTCTATGTCCTAGATACTCCAATTCCAGAGGAACCTGCTCCTATCACACCAAAGGCAGAAATGGATGCTTATAAGAAGCATTCTTATGATGCCATTGATGCGAAGTGCTTGATGTTGCACTCCATGAACCACGAGTTGTAGCAACAACATGAGAACATGGGTGTCATTGAGATGATTCAGCATCTCAAGAACATGTATGAAGATCAAGCACGGCAAGAGAGATATGATGTCTCAAGGGTGTTGTTCAAGTGCGTCATGACAAAAGGAGATCCAATTGGTCCTCACACACTCAAGATGATTGGGCATGTGGAGAACCTGACGAGACTGGGATTTCCTCTGAGCCAAGAGTGGGCTACTGACGTGATACTACAATCATTGCCAGAATCCTACAGTCAGTTTGTGATGAACTACAACATGAACAACTTTGACAAGCCATTGACAGAGTTGTTGGGCATGTTGAGGACAGCCGAGACACAGATGAAGAAGGCCAAGCCTAAGCCTGTGATGATGATCAGCAGCAAGAAAGGCAAGTCCAAGCACAAGGGCTAGGGCAAAGCTAAGAAGTGTTCTGATGCTAGCCAGGAGCCCAAGGCGTCTTCAGCTCTCAAGGCAAAAGGAGGCGTGACCAAGAGAGGCAATTGCCACCATTGTCAAAAGCTAGGACATTGGAAAAGGAATTGTCCACTCTATCTGGAATAAATAAAGAAGAAGGAGGCGACGGACGTCTCCACTTGAAGGTGTCATGAAATAAACTTGTAACATTTTTTTGAGGTATATGATACCAAGATATAAAATGAAAAGCACTCAATAAATGGGGCAAGTGTTGCCACCATAGATAGGAGTACTTTAGTTTATTTTTAGCTTTGAAAGCATGTAATAAAGTTATGAACTACTATTTCATATTTGCCAATGAATAGAAACACATTATTTTGGTATATTGTATGACAATGATAGCAAATAATAAAATTGATGTTTCAATGTCAAAGATATGATCTTTATGGCAATGCCTTGTTTATCTTGTGGTACTTGGTATGCATAAGATAAAATGACACCTGGAAGTTATTGATAAACTCAAACAATCAAATTAGCATAAATCATGAGAAATTCATTTCTAGTTTCCATATGATGGATAAACCTAGACTCTTTTGGTTAGAGAACCAGTAAGAGGCATGAATCTCTTAGACATGATTAATCAATCTTCACTAGTAGTAGTGGGAGAATGATTATCCTATTAGGTATAATACATGCAATGTATTTACATACCTATTAGAGTTAATACTAGTACTTCAAACAGTGTTTATAGAAATACCAATATGAATATCTTGAAGTGTTCAAGAATATCATAGATGAAGTATGAATTTGGTAAAGTATTAATTCTTGATGAGATCAATGAAAGAAATACTTGAACCAGATGTTTGAGAACCTTATGAGTGATTATGATAGTGTATCATAGTAAACTCATGATTAAGGCATGGTGATGTCTAGATAAAAAAGGAGTCATACTCTAAGAAGTTAGAGGATGATTATCAAATAACTAATTTCTTCTTAAATAAAGAATACCCCACACTAATAAAAGACATTATGAATCACAAGGAGTTGTGAGTTCTTATATCCTTGACAGATACACCTCAATTATCAATGTGATGAGTTGGTCATGAGATGAGTCATGTATCTAGATAAATATGAGGATCCAGTTTTTGAGTTATGGTTTATGACCATTACATCCTAAATGACTTCCATGTGAACCATAAGGTATGACCTTGATGGTAGCACCCATTGGGATGAAATCCATAAGTGCAAATAAGTCTCAAACGTTAAGACACGTGGATAACATTTTGAGAAGGATGATGCTTGTTGATTGTAACTTAATGACTAAGAGATTTGGCATACGAATACTAAAACTGCATTCCTATAAGGAATAAAACAAGGATGTGTATGTGACACAACCTATAAGGTTTATGAATCCATTAATGCAAATGAAGTCTATAAGTTACAATGGACTAATCAATGTGATTGATTAAGTACAAGCAATTCAAAGCTGGATCTTTACTTTGATGATATGGTCAAAGGGTTTGACTAATATGTCAAAGATAAAGAAGGGATATGTGATTTAGTGGGAGCGTATTCACATTCCACATGTTGATGTGAAATGGAAATGTTCTAGAATGGAAATCCAAAGTGGAAATTATCTTTAGGGAATATAGAGACGTTTCCTATGTGATAGGAATAGAGATCTATAGAGATAGTTCTCGAAAACCTCTTGACCTGAAAAGAGAGAGCATACATTGGCAATCTATACTGAAGGGTTCAGTGTGCATAGATTTAGTGGGAGAAAACTTATCCATGTTACATGGAGTTAGTATCCCAAACCAAGTGTCCAATTCTTATGAAGAATGGAAACACTAAGAATAGATAAGGATCTATCATGTATGTAATAATCCCATTATCTTGCATGTATGGACATGGCAAGAATAAAATGCATTTATCATCTTGTATGTAGGACATGACAATATGATATGCTCATCCTGATAACTCGTATGTGGGACATGACGAGTGGATGTCTACCTAGTTCTAGTAAGGGTTACTAGAATACCATAAGTACTAGTTCTATGGAAATAAGGAAGGGTTCACTGTAAAGAGTTACACTGATGTGAACTTCCGAAAAAGGACAGAAAATTAATCACAGTATATATATGGGATATATATGGGTGAATGCTTGTTGATAATTAGAAATGTTCCAATAAAGTTGTTCAAAGGAAAAGCCGAGTATCCGTGTGTTAGAGAATAGCAGTGGATATTATATGGATCTAGAAGTTCATGAGATGAACTTATAATTATTCCGGTCATTGATGACAAGCTAGGAGTTCTTGATCATGCAATGTGGCTAAAGGTTAGCAAAGGAATACTAGAACGCATATTATGGAAACTCCATCTCATACGTGTGACGTACAGTGAAGAGATGAGAGACATGTAGTTGATACTAACTTTGGCAAAGTGTTTCCATAACTCACTATGTTACCACTAGAGCACAGTAACATGTGGGACATGTTTGAAGATCAATATGAATATGATTCAAGGGTGATTGGCTTGCAGTGCAAGTGGGAGTTTGTTGGTACATATGCCCTGAGAGCCAATCATGGGATGATTGGTGGGATACATTAAGATTGATTTGATAAACATCAAAGGCAAGCTTCCAATTCTTTCTGCTTCAATCATATGAGATAATGATAGAATATATTGAATGTCTAGAGAATGACAGTACTCAATGACGTATGCTTTCAGGTTGAGGACATGAACGATGAGATCATACAGATGCTAAGAGTTTGTACATTCTTATTATGTCCCTAGTTGGATGTCATTGTGGAAGGTAGATAGACGGCAATGACACACAAGACTAGATTGTGGTGTTGGTTGATGATAGAATCTCATTAGTCATGATATGGAGATATCAAACCAAACACATAGGTACTTGTTAGAGAACAAGTTTACCGGACAGACCCACTGTGAGTTTGACACATGGAACCATGACATGGTAGTCACAGTCAGTTCTCACAGTGATGGTGGTGAGTGTGATTCTTTGACCAGAAATCACTACACTCAACACATGTCGTTGGGTACACTTTGACATCATCAAACACAATCCTGAAACATGGGTTGTTATAAAGGTGATGATTGGGTGGCTTTGACACATGGGGCTTTTGAGGGGTGAGTGATAGATATGGGATTTGTCCCTCCTGAGGGAGTTTGATATCCATGGCCACTTGATGAGTAGGATTTAGATAGGTGTGCGCACGCATGTGTGAATCACTATGTGATATTGATGTCATACATATCTCCTTCAATCTACTTTGAGATCAAGAAAGTGAATGAATGTTGACAGGATGATTGTTCCATGCCTTGAGTTCATTTGGGATATCAGTGACAAAGGAATTATACATTCGCTGTAACACCATTCACATATTGTAGGATTGAAAGTTGTTCTCCAACTTTCTATTTCACTTGGGTAGCACTGATGTGCGACTAGTCACCGCTCTTTTCTTGTGAAGTCATAAGTGTTATGGACTTTCACTACCAACGTGAAATGGACCTGCAGGGTCACACACATAGGATTTAACCTGGAAGAGGAGTTTATCCACATAACGATGTTTATATTGATTACTAAAGGACTTTAGTAGTTTAATTAAACACTCAATCGATTAATAGCTCAATATCATAGTGTTCAAGGTGTTGGACTGATTGATTAGAGTATCAGATTGATTGAAATTGCGATTGATTGATTTGCACAAGTCTGTTGCTCCAACAGATCGGCTCATGTGATGAACCGACCGACTCAGGTTGGTGAATTGATCGTCTCAATAGGTGAGACGATCGGCTCATGTGCAATGAACTGATCAGCTCAATTGTTGAACCAGACGGCTCATGTGTCCAACTGAGATCGTTTAGAAAGTCAGAAGACTATTTTGCAAATATGATTTGTTTCACTTGTGCAAATTCAATTTGGACAAGGGTTAATATTTTATTAATTGGACACAAATTTGAAAGTCAATTTGAGTTGGATTAGGACCATGAACCGATCAGCTCAGAGCTCCAGCCGATCGGCTCAGAGCCCCAGACAATCGGCTCAGGTCCCAAACGATCGACTCAGCACCTGAAACGATCGTTTCAGGGTGTGAATCGATCGGTTCAGCTGGCGCAAGTTGGTTGTTTTGTGGAAAATCTCGAACCCTTCTACTCCTGTTTAATCCCACATTGCCCGGGATAGAGAACCCTATCCCATGTCCCTCCTATATATATAAGGGTAGTGGGGGTTTCTCTGGTGAACAACTCAGAATACCAGTTGCTCTGCAAAGTTGTCATTCTCTCTGGTTATGGTAATCGAGAGAGAGCCCGAGCAAGTGCTACCCGATAAGGGAGGCACAATAAGGGAAAGACAACTATAGAAAAGCAACTTGTTGTAGGAGACTGTGTTGGTGACTAGTACACTGACATGAGGGTGCGACTCCTTCCAATTCCTTATGGGACAAGGAGATCGGAGTTCTAGGTGGTCTGTGTGGACTACTTCAGAGGCGGGATACTTCCGCCGCTCGGAGGACAGTTGTAAATCTCGATAGTCCTGGTGAGACCAGGAGATGGATAGACACCATCCAAGACCGGAGGTAAAAACTGCACAAGCCACGAGGTAAAGTCGTCAAGCAAGCCTCAGGACAAGGTACACCTCTACAAACCATCCTTCCTATTTTATAGACGTTGACGCGATTCCTTTATTCTAGATTTGGGAGAAGAAATTTTTTGTTTCCGCTACCTTCTATGTCTCCCCTAAAACCCAATAGAGTGGATCATACACCTGCATGGAGTACCTAAGGTAATAGTTTTTTATCGTGACCCAAAGTTTACTTCTCGTTTATGGGGTCAGATTCAAGAGGAGATGGGTACTGACTTGCATTTTAGTACTGCTTACCACCCGCAGATTGATGGTCAATCTTAGATAACAGTTCAAATTCTAGAGGACTTGCTTCGTGCTTGTATGATGGATTGGGGTGGTACATGGGATCGATATCTGCCATTAGCTGAGTTTGCTTACAACAATAGCTACCAAGCTAGTATTGGTATGCCACCTTTTGAGCCTCTCTATGGTAGACCATGTCATTCACCTTTGCATTAGGATGATGTCGGTGAACGTTCTCTAGTGAAGACTGATGACATGAAAATGATGATAGAAAAGGTGCAGTTGATAAAGAAACACATGAAAGTTTCTCAAGACCGACAGAAGATGTAAGCTGACAAGAAGAGATCCGATGTTAATTTCCTAGTGGGTGACTATGCATTTCTGAAGATCAAGCCTATCTGTTCTATTCTAGATCTAAAGTTAAAGGAAAGTTGAGTTCCCTCTATGTTGGACCATTTGAAATATTAGATAAGGTTGGAGACTGTGCATACCACTTAGCCTTACCTCCTTCCTATGATAAGATTCATAATGTGTTCCATGTCTCTGTGTTGAAGAAGTATGTGAAGGACTCTTCTCATGTGCTTACTGTTGAGCCTTTGGAGATACATGATAATCTGACCTATGAAGAGCTACCTACGAAGATTCTTGACTCCCAAGTAAAGCAGCTAAAGAACAAAGAGATTGAGTTGGTAAAATTTTTGTGGAAATATCATGGTCTGGAAGAAACACTTGGGAGTTGAGAGATGAAATGTTACGTACTCAACCTTCTCTTTTTGCTTGAGATTTCGAGGACGAACTCCTTTTAAAGGGGTGGAGTGTTATAACATAATGAATCTTAGATGTAATCTCCATGAAAACCTTTTTCCCAAGTTTCCCTCTCATTTCTATCCTTCATGTCATTTATGTTTAATTAGTGGAATTTATAGTTGTTTAGTGAACATTTATTCACTAATTGTACCAATATAAGGGTTTATGCACAAATACCTCAGTGAAAGCTTAATTACCATACTTAAGTGCTCTAAACCTTAATATAAATTTTTTATATGATTTGAAAACATAAAATGAGGCTAAGTTTCAAATTTTGTTCGATTTGGATGTTGTTTATGTAAGTTATGCAATTTTAGGTACAGTCTGGACTTTTATGCAATTTACCCAATTGGGAGGTTTTCTTTGCAAATTACCAACTGAATTTTAATCCTTAGATATTCCCTTACCATTAACGATATTTTAAACCATTAGAGAACCTAGTTTCACCTTGGTTTGATGGTATTTCTTTCCAAGGGCATTATAGGGATTACCCTCTTTATAAAGGTGCTTATCTTTAAAAGCTATCAACCAATGAGGTTATTTCTTTCTTAAAAAATGGTGGGGATGGCCTAGAAGGATTTGTGGGCTCTTAGGACCGAATTTTGATATCCAAGAAGAGTCCATGAGTTGTCCTTGAAAACTACTAGAGGGGGGGGGTGAATAGAGTTTTATAGATAATTTAACAATTATTGAACTCAAACAACCACAATGAAAATATTGGACAAGGAGACACAAGGTTTAGAGTGGTTCCAACTATAGCAAATACTATAGCCGTCAATCCACTACCCGGTTGCTTACCCAACCGGGATTTGAAAAGAAATTTATTTTATTACCTCTCAAGGAATTTACATAAAATACAATCTCTTTTCCTAAACCCTTCAAGCAGCCTTCACCTAGAAGTAATCGCCAACCTTGAAGCAGCCTTCCCTTGAAGTAGATGCACCAACTCCCGTTGCACCAGCCTTCTGAAGTAGCTTCCCTTGCGATAGCCTTCTTGAAGTAGCTTGAAGTCCCCTTCTCCACCTGAGAAGTCAACCCTCTCCAATCCGCAGCCTCCAACCCTAGGAGTAGCAAGGAGAGTACAAAAGATAAAAAGGAACAAGAAAGAAAAAGGAAATTACAACTTATCCTTTAAGCCCAAGGCTTGATATGCCTAGATCAAGCATATAGATCTCCTAGCCAAGTGTGTGAACTTGTGATTGCTGTGGATAGGAGAATCTAGCCTATAGGACACGAAATTGAGCTAAGGAGAATGTAGACAAATGATCACAGTGCTCAAATTGCTTGCAATAGATTGCTCAAGTATGCTCAAGTGTATTCTCAAATGTAACAAGTGAATTCTAGTGTCCTATGGCTTGTCCTATTTATAGGAATGGCCTAAGTATGCTTAAGGACGTTCTAGACAACTTCTAGGGGTTTCTAAGTGCTTAACTAGCCGTTAGGTACAAAGTTGTTGCTTTAACAACGGCTAATTACTTTATTCTGCAGTTGCTGTCAGAGATTATCTCGGTCGACATATGGTCGACCGAGACACCTACTCGGTCGAACTTTTGTTGACCGACATGCTCTCTGGAATAAGTGATTTGCAACGTCTTTCTTCAACTGCCAACTAACTTGTCTGTTGTGTCTAACGACTACTTTGGATCTTTCTCGGTCGAGAAGTTTGTCGACCGAGAGTGTCTCGGTCGAGGAGTTTGTCGACCGAGAATGATCCTGTTTCAAGGTTTCAATTTAGGCACTAATTATATGTGTGAGTGTGCAAAGGTGATCCTTATTAAATGGGATGACATGTCTAACTATGGTGTTTGGCTAGGGAAAATCTAACGCTTGATTTACATGCAATTCTAAGTACTTGTACATTATATATTTGTACAAGTTTTTACAACAATGATTACATTGCATGAAAATATAAACAATTTAGCTTGTGGATTTTCCCTAGTTGCTTTGCCATCCATCTTAGTCCTGCATACTCAAGTAGCTCGTTAGATTAATAAGAATGAAATGTTTGTCATAATCAAAACAAAGGGATTTATAGATGTCCAATTAGCCAACAATCTCCCCCTTTTTGAAGATGACAAACATTTCCAAAATATAAATAAGGAAATATAAAACATATGAATTTCATACCTGAAGATTACCTTATGTAGCTTTTCCTCTTGTTTATAAAATGTGTGCTTATTATTCCCAATGAATTATGGAACATGGAATCCAGTTCATTTGGGAATATAGCAACTTTCAATGTAAAGCCAAGAGTATATTTATGAAACTCATTGATTGAGTTTTTCATAAATACTAAGTTATAGTTTTATTTATCTCTCCCCCTTTGTCATTTCAAAAAGATAACCGTTTTTAATAAAAACTCCCCCTTAATTAGATATCCCGTCAAATCTAATGAAAAAGATGTCCATTGAAAAGCCAAAATAAAATAAGTAAACGTAATCGTTTTAAGAACCGCAGATATCAAAGAAAACATCTTCCAAAGGAGTAATAAGCAGTTGCTTCCTAATGTTGTTGAATTGATCGAGTGGAAGCAGTTTTGTAAAAATATCAGCCAATTGATTTTCCGTATCAACATGATGAAGGGAAACATGATTCTTTGAGATGTGATCCCTTAAGAAGTGATGACGGATTTCAATGTGTTTTGCCCGGCTGTGTAAAATAGGATTGTGTGCTAAGTTTATGGCGCTTGTGTTGTCACAAAAAATAGGTGTAGAGGGAAGATTAAAACCATAATCGCTTAATACCTGTTGCATATAAAGCACTTGAGCACAACAAGACCCGGCTGCCATATATTCAGCTTCAGTTGTAGATAGGGAAACCGTATTTTGTTTCTTGCTAAACCAAGATACTAAGGCTCTCCCTAATAAGAAACATCCACCACTAGTACTTTTGCGATCAAGTCGACAACCAGCATAATCCGCATCAGTATATGCTTTAAAATCCAGGGATTGTCCTTTTGGATACCATAAACCAAAACAAGTAATACCAGCTAGATATCGAAGAATTCTTTTAACCGCTAGAAAATGAGATTGCATAGGTTGGGATTGAAATCGAGCACAAAGACCAACGGAAAACATAATGTCCGGTCGAGAAGCAGTTAAGTATAGCAAACTACCAATCATGGCTCTATATAAGGAATCATCAATAGGTTCCCCATTTTCATCCTTATCAATTTTGATAGAGGTAGCCATAGGAGTAGTAGCATGTTTGCATTGATCCATCCCAAAACGTTTTAAAAGTTCTTTAGTATATTTTTCTTGGCTTATGAAAATTTCTGCAGGTGTTTTCTTAATTTGAAAACCAAGAAAGAATGTTAGTTCACCCATGAGGCTCATTTCAAATTCTTTTTGCATAATGTCACTGAATTGTGTGCATAATGAATCATTTGAAGCTCCAAAAATAATATCATCAACATATATTTGCACAACTAGGAAATCAGATGCATATGTTTTGAAGAATAAAGTAGAATCTGAATTTCCAATAGAAAAACCATTATCAAAAAGATATGTCTTGAGCCGTTCATACCAATTCCTAGGTGCTTGTTTTAGACCATAAAGTGCCTTTTTAAGTTTATAAACATGGTCACCTTTTTCTGGTATTTGAAAGCCAGGTGGTTGAGCAACATAAACTTCTTCTTGTATGATGCCATTTAGAAATGCACTTTTGACATCCATTTGATATAGCTTAATGTTTTTATGGGCAGCAATAGCTAGTAACATCCTAATAGCTTCAAGTCTAGCTACGGGTGCATATGTTTCATCAAAATCTATTCCTTCTTGTTGATTATATCCTTGTGCTACTAACCGAGCTTTATTCCTTATGACTTCTCCTGCCTCATTGAGCTTATTCCTAAACACCCATTTAGTTCCTATGATAGTTTTATCTTGTGGTTTAGGAACTAAATCCCATACATCATTTTTAGTGAATTGATTTAACTCCTCTTGCATGGCTATTATCCAGTAATCATCCTTAAGAGCTTCGGATATCTTCTTAGGTTCAATGATAGAAACAAAAGCCATGTTTGCAACATCTTTGAAGGATGACCGAGTTTTGACTTTATCATTTGGATCTCCAATAATTAGTTCTTGGGGATGATCCTTGATAAGCCTAGGTGTAGGTTGTGTTTCACCTTGGGGATCGGATATAGGAATTTTCTCACTATCATTGGAAATGGTTATATTTTCGAATTGATTAGTGAGATCAATGATATCTAGATTTTTAGACTTCGATTCTTCATGAAAAGAAACATGAATGGATTCCTCAACTTTTCTAGAGATAGTGTTATATACTCTAAAGGCTTTGCTAGAAGTGGAATATCCCAAGAAGAATGCTTTGTGTGATTTAGAATCAAACTTGTCTCTACCATCTTTGGTATTTAAAATGTAGCATGTGGAGCCAAAAGTATGAAAGTAGTCAACTCTAGGTTTCTTAGAGTTTAATATTTCATATGGAGTTTTCTTCAAATGAGAGTGAATAGTTACTCTATTAAGCACATAACAAGCAGTGTTTACAGCTTCAGCCCAAAAGGTTTTAGGTGTGTTGTGTTCAAGCATCATGGTCCTAGCCATTTCCTGTAGGGATCGATTTTTCCGTTCAACTATACCATTTTGTTGTGGGGTACGTGGAGCAGAAAAATTATGAGTATACCCTTGAGATGTACAAAAGGTCTCAAATGTATGATTCTCAAATTCGCAACCATGATCACTTCTAATGGTACATATTTTATGTTGTAAAAGATTTTCAATCTTGGAACAAAATTGCATAAAGACATGAATAGTATCATCTTTAGTTGCAATAAAATGTACCCATGTATATCTACTATAATCATCAACAATAACAAAACAGTATCGTTTCCCACCAATAGATTGTGTCCTCATTGGTCCAAATAAGTCCATATGAATTAATTCTAAGGATCTACTGGTGCTAAGTACATGTTTTGATTTAAAAGATGTTTTGGTTTGCTTTCCCATTGTGCAAGGTTCACAATTTTCGACTTGATCAAAAGACAAAGCAGGTAATCCACGAACAAGATCATATTTCACTAACTTTTTAATAACATGTGAACTAGCATGTCCCAGCTTTTTATGCCATAGTTGTAAGGTATTTTCATTTGCAAGCAAGCATTTACCTACTACTGATTTCATAGAGTTTGGTTTAAGGATATAAAGATTTCCAACTCTATTTCCTTCATAAACGACATTTTTAGTGTTTTTTATCAATAATTTGCAGCAGGTTTTGTTAAATAACACATCATAACCACTATCACATAGTTGACTTACACTTATTAAATTATGATGCAATCCATCAACAAGTAGAACATTTTTAATTTCGAGATTTGTTCCAACATTACCTATTCCAACGATTTTGCCCTTACCATTGTCTCCAAAGGTGACCGTTCCACTTTTCTTTTCTTCAAAAGTTTGAAATGCGTCCTTGTTCCCGGTCATATGTTTGGAGCAGCCACTGTCAACTACCCATTCCTGCATTAGAATGTAGATTTTGGTACCCATGTGATGGTCCGATATGGTTAGAAATTTTTAAGTGCTTATGTATATAAAAGTTCTGATACAGAAAGCCAGTCGGTCGACAATTGTTCGACCGATATTTGTCTCGGTCGATAATTTGTCGATCGAGCAGGTTACTGTATCACAAGCAAAAACACAGAAAATTTCTCGGTTGACCAATTTTCGACCGAAATAGGTGCTGTAATTTTTTGATTTGTTAAAGACATCTAGTCGGTCGACAATACTTCGACCGACCTAGAGCTCGGTCGACAATACTTCGACCGACAGAGTTTCTGTTTCAGCAATGTAGAAAAATAATAACAATAAGCATAGCACCTTTTGTTGAGATAAGACAATATAAATAGCAAAATTAAGCATTTGGTCATATCTCAACTACATTCCATTCTTCTAAGTTTGGGGTTTTGGGATCCAAACTAAGTCGGACTCCTTAGTCTTGTAGGGGCATGAAAAACAATAATGTCCAAGACGTAAGCAGAAATGACAAGTAATAGAGTCAATTTCATTTCTCTTTCTAGTCATTGTGTTCTTGGGTACAAACATAGTTTGGGTCTTTTTTGGTTGGTTTTTCTTTGGAACATATCCCAAACCTTTTCTTCCATTGAAGACAGTACCAACTCTCAATATGTTATCAAGAATATCTTTTCTTCTTAACTTATGAAGTTCTCTTTGCAACGTAGCAATGTCATTCATCTTCTTATGTATGTCTTTTCTTGCTTGGTCTAAATCTGAAAACAATGAATCCTTTTCTTTTACAATATTATCATAGTTCGAATGGTTGCACAAGATAGGTTGAGTTTGATAATCTTGTAGTTTAGCTAGCAAATCAGTCTTTTCTTTTGATAGAAGATCAACATTGGTTTCTAAATTGAGTAGCTTTCTAGTGCAATCATCTAAAGATGTTTTTAAAGATACATTTTCAAGATCAATGTTGTTCTTTTCATAAGAAAGTTCATCTAGTTTGGCAATGAGCTCATTATTTGATTTTATAGCCTTCTTTAGTTTCTTCTTGGCATCAACATACTTATCATGAGTTTCTTGTAAACTAGTAACTAACTCTTCTTTAGGAAGATCAACTAGGCTTACCTCTTGAGAGTCTTCATTTTCTTCTCTTGCCATTAGACATTCCACCTCTTCTCCGCTTTCACTGTCACTTGACTCATCCCAGGCAGCTTTATAGGCTTTTTCTCCTTTCTTCTTATGTGAGCTTTTCTTTCCCTTCTTTGCTTTGGGACATTCATTTTTGAAATGCCCTTTCTTCCCACATTCAAAGCACCTGGGAGTAGAGGAACTAGAAATTTTGTTAGATTTAAACCTTTTGTACTTCTTACCATTGACGATTAAGGCTTCTTCTTCTTCTTCACTTGACTCCTCACTTTCTTGTGTGACGACTTTTGAGGCTTTGAGAGCCACATCCTTCTTCTTCCCACTTTGGTGTTCACGTTCTCTTCTTTCTTCCTCTTCTAGATCTGCTTCATGGGCTTCTAAATTACCAAAGAGTTGTTCCATTTTAAGGCGAGTGAGGTCGTTGGCTTCTGTAATGGCTGTCACCTTTGGCTTGTACTTTGGAGGAAGTGATCGAAGAATTTTTGATACCTGATCTTCCTCAAGGATAGGTTTTCCTAAGGCACTTAAACCATTAACAATAGTAGAGAATTTTGAATACATTTCACTAATAGATTCATTTGGATCCATACAAAAATGTTCAAGCTTTGTTTTAAGCAGACTAATTTTGGAATTTTTGACTTGGGCTGTACCCTCATAAGTGATGGACAATCAATGCCAAATGTCATACGCTGTATCACAATTTGATATTCTATTAAATTCTCCTACAGAAATAGAACAATATAAAATGCTTACAGCTTTTGCGTTCATTTGGGCATGTTTTACCGTGTTTGCATCCCATTCCGCAAAGTCATTTTGAGGGAATTCATAAGGAGTAGATACCATTCTCCATAGATCCCAGTTGATGCCTTGGAAGTAGAACTGCATCCTTCTCTTCCAGTATTGGTAGTTTGTTCCATCGAATGCTGGCGGCCTAGCAACAAGAGTCCCTTCAATGTTGAGGTTGTTGAGCATTCCATCACCCATTTCTTCAAGACCTTGTTAGGGTTCCTTGAAGCCTCGCTCTGATACCAATTGAAAACTACTAGAGGGGGGGTGAATAGAGTTTTATAGATAATTTAACAATTATTGAACTCAAACAACCACAATGAAAATATTGGACAAGGAGACACAAGGTTTAGAGTGGTTCCAACTATAGCAAATACTATAGCCGTCAATCCACTACCCGGTTTCTTACCCAACCAGGATTTGAAAAGAAATTTATTTTATTACCTCTCAAGGAATTTACATAAAATACAATCTCTTTTCCTAAACCCTTCAAGCAGCCTTCACCTAGAAGTAATCGCCAACCTTGAAGCAGCCTTCCCTTGAAGTAGATGCACCAACTCCTGTTGCACCAGCCTTCTGAAGTAGCTTCCCTTGCGATAGCCTTCTTGAAGTAGCTTGAAGTCCCCTTCTCCACCTGAGAAGTCAACCCTCTCCAATCCGCAGCCTCCAACCCTAGGAGTAGCAAGGAGAGTACAAAAGATAAAAAGGAACAAGAAAGAAAAAGGAAATTACAACTTATCCTTTAAGCCCAAGGCTTGATATGCCTAGATCAAGCATATAGATCTCCTAGCCAAGTGTGTGAACTTGTGATTGCTGTGGATAGGAGAATCTAGCCTATAGGACACGAAATTGAGCTAAGGAGAATGTAGACAAATGATCACAGTGCTCAAATTGCTTGTAATAGATTGCTCAAGTATGCTCAAGTGTATTCTCAAATGTAACAAGTGAATTCTAGTGTCCTATGGCTTGTCCTATTTATAGGAATGGCCTAAGTATGCTTAAGGACGTTCTAGACAACTTCTAGGGGTTTCTAAGTGCTTAACTAGCCGTTAGGTACAAAGTTGTTGCTTTAACAACGACTAATTACTTTATTCTGCAGTTGCTGTCAGAGATTATCTCGGTCGACAAATGGTCGACCGAGACACCTACTCGGTCGAACTTTTGTCGACCGACAGGCTCTCTGGAACAAGTGATTTGCAACGTCTTTCTTCAACTGCCAACTAACTTGTCTGTTGTGTCTAACGGCTACTTTGGATCTTTCTCGGTCGAGAAGTTTGTCGACCAAGAGTGTCTCGGTCGAGGAGTTTGTCGACCGAGAATGATCCTGTTTCAAGGTTTCAATTTAGGCACTAATTATATGTGTGAGTGTGCAAAGGTGATCCTTATTAAATGGGATGACATGTCTAACTATGGTGTTTGGCTAGGGAAAATCTAACGCTTGATTTACATGCAATTCTAAGTACTTGTACATTATATATTTGTACAAGTTTTTACAACAATGATTACATTGCATGAAAATATAAACAATTTAGCTTGTGGATTTTCCCTAGTTGCTTTGCCATCCATCTTAGTCCTGCATACTCAAGTAGCTCGTTAGATTAATAAGAATGAAATGTTTGTCATAATCAAAACAAAGAGATTTATAGATGTCCAATTAGCCAACAGTCCTCTTGCATGGCCATCAAGCCCTAGGCTAAAGACACGTGGAAAGTCCCTTAAGACACCTCATGCTTCACCTCTTTCTTTATGTAGCCATGTATACCCCTTCCCAACTCACAATTCGAAAACTCTTGCTCTCCTTTTCTTTCCTATATCTTAGATAATAGTTCCTTCTGTATTTGGCCACGAAGTTGCTATCCCAAGGTAATAGAGGGAGCCTACCTTGGTGAAGAAGGCTCCTAGGGCTTCCAAATTGCTCTATTAGGGTTTCTAAAGCTCCTCCTTGGTAATTTCAACCAAAACTAGTAAGTTTCCTCCCTTACTTCCCTATTTTCATACTGTTAGACTTCCTTAAACCTTCTTCTAGGTCGGAATCATGACCATACATGGTAAAACTTCACCTAAAACCCTAAAACATCTCATCTCCATGCTCTTTTGCTAGGGTTTGCACCTCTAAAGTGGAGAAGGTGATCTTTGCTCAAGAAAGGAGCTTAGCTTGGTGCAACCATACCTTATAATCTCGGGAACATTTCTTTTTGGACCTTCTTACATTCATATATGCAAGTTTTGTTAATCCCCTTCTCATATATTGCTTAGTACATACTAAAAACCTATGCTTCTATGTTGATAATTGATGATTTCCATCTCTTTTTACCATGTTCTTCTAAGGTTTTTGGTTTCTTGCTATTTTATCTTCTCTACAATCTCTAGTTTGGTTATCTAAGAAACTTCAAACCTGATCTTGGGTCAAATGGTATTTTCTCCCTCTCCCTCTTTAATTATCTCGATCGGTTTGATGATGTGGCAATTTCCTATTGGTCAATATTGAAAAATTCATATCCTCTAAACCGCTTATCCAAATTCGACGAATAAATATGTTTTGGAATTGTAAAATTAATATCTATATAATAAAAATATTTTCAAGGTCTGATTTCATGGTTTGACGAAGGGTGATTTTTGTAAAACGAATTTAATGCATAAAATCCATAAAAATTACATCTTAATCATCATAACTCCAAAATTAACATAAGAATATGGTTTCTTGATCAGGAGAACCTAATAAGTTTATTGGTGATATTTTCAAAAGCTAAATCCAATTTTTTCTTAAAAGTTCTGAAATTAGGGTTTCTATATATTAATGTGCACTATGTACTCTAATACATGTTAATACATTGAAAATAGGCAAAGTGGAACTTGGACTCAATTAAAGTGGTGAAAGTTAGTAATTGATACCAGTAAGAGAGGTATGTGCATTCCTTAAACCCTATGTTGGGATAATTGCAGCCCAACCCTATATTTCCCTAATGAAGCTTAAATGAAACCTAAATATTCTATTCTTGAATCCTAATGTTGTTCATGCCTCATATTAGATTATAGTTTCTTCTTGTTTGGGTCTTATACCCCACTGCCATTCTTATTGAATATTATGACTACTCTTGCCATGACTACTTTTCTATAATGTGGATTTATGTTCTATTTAATTTAAAGTAGTGGTACTTATGTACAACCACCCACAAAGGGCATGTAAATAATCGCCCTGGGGAATGTCTTATTCTCCCCATAATATTGTAGGTGATTGGGAATGTCTTATTCTCCCCTCACCTAAGGTTAGAGGTCCAGTAGGTGCCTCAACCCTACTTAGTTAGGTAGGCATAATTATCTTACATGCAAATCCTTTTTGATATAATTGTTAATGGCAAGTTTCTTTTGAATATAGCCTCATACTTGTGTTATCTTCATCATATGATGAACCCTAGCATGTTTTAATTTGTTGTATTTATCTTGATATCCTAGATTAGTTTTGTGACACATACTTTTATCTCTCTTTTGCTGGGTGCTTTCCCAACCACCCAGGTGATGGTGTTGAGCAAGGAGAAGGACAAGTTTGAAGGAATTCATCTCAGGAGTAGATCTCAAGCTATCTGAAAGGATGTCTAGGTTGCTATAGTTAGATCCTTTTCTCTTATCTTTTTCTTTTGAGAACAATCATGTAATGAACAATGAAAGCCATGTAATAGGCTTAGTACTTTTATTTCCACTGCTATTGACATTTTGTAATGTATCTGGTGCATGCTTATTTACTTGGAATATTATACATGCATCCCTTAATTTCTTTTGTCTTTCGAAAAAGATGGATGTTTTGTACTTCCTTTAAATTTTAGTAAGGAGGTGATCTCGCCTCTTTACACAAAGCCTCTACCAGATCATAAGACCCAAACACATAGTTCCTACATAACATCATTAACTTATCATGCACCTTGTTTCACATCATAGATACCATAGCAACCACAAGCTATGATGTTCATTCAACCTACAACATTAGGGTTACATAAATAGGAGAGAGAATACATCATTACATGCTAAACACTTCAAGCAAGATAAGTGTTACATCATGTACTCATAATTAGAGTTAGGGTTTCTCATACAATACTTAGCATCATACTCTATAGTACATTGTTCCCACATTCTTGGAAGACATAAGATTAGCCATCATTTACCTACCCCATGAAAATTAGGAAAAGCATATCAAGCATGTAGGTTAAAACCATCTGTAGTGACCATGAAGATAGGGTGTTGTAGTGACCATTAGGGTTATCTCATGTAGCAACCACTAGGGTTAGCACATGTAGCGACCACTAGGGTTAGCTCATGTGTAGCGACTAACTTAACTGAACCATATGTAGTGACTACAAGAGAAATTAGGTTTAGGGTTTGTTGTGACCAGAACATCATATCCTATAGACAATCCATCAACCAAAACCATTTCGACCGCAAGAAGTGAAACAACTCAATCATAATGCTCAAAACATATTAGAGTTAGGGTTTGTAGCAACTAAACCCCCATAGAGAACAAACAAGCCAACCTGTGTAGTGACCATCACAAGGGGCTCATAAGTAGCGACCCCAAAAGCAACTCATGTGGCGACCAAGGTAGCTAGGGTTAAGGTTATGGCAACCAAAACAAACCCCAAGCTCACCACCAACATGGTCTTAGCAACCAAAAGGAACTGAGAATGCATGTCAAAACAAACAGATGTATAACATCAAGAAACTCAACCGTCTTTAAGGTGAAAACTCCATGAAAGTATGAACATCAAAATCCTAAAATGACCATCACAAAGATCAGCAAAGACACCATGCCATGAGATATGAAATTAAGTGTTAGACTCATGCATGCGGGAAACAAAACCTCCTTCTAACATATGATAGCAGAACCATAAACATGGTGGTAAAACCAACATTCAAGATGCATGGAAGAACCATCAACTCCATCATCTACTAGGTTTCAGGTACATGAATTAAGGTTTAGGAGAAAGAGCTAATCTATACAAGATTACTACATAATCATAAACCCTAAATCAAGGTAACATCATAAATCATCCTATAATTACATTTTAGAGATAAGAAAACATGCATGCAAGATCAAGTGCAACAATAGAAGAGAGGAGAGTTATATAACCCGCCTTGAGGTGAAGACCAAATTCAGAAGCCAAGAAGCGCCAAGAGAGGGAAGAAATGCCAAGCTTGGATCAACTCCAACTCCAAGCAAGATCACCTCAAGAGAAGAAGAACAAATCAAGGTCAAAGAAAACCCAAAGAGAAGAGGGTACAAACCCTAGGCCAAAAAATAAAGAGAAAGAGGAGATCTTTATCTCACTCAGGTACTACCATGGAGAACCATGGATTCGACCTTTATTGGAGAGAAGTTCCTCAAGAAGACCACCATGGAGAACCACAGTTCAACCAAGAGAAGAAACAGAGAGGTAGCGTTTAAGGAAATGAGGTCAAGAAAAATAAACCACTTACCAAGATCAAGGATCACCAAGAATTACCACAAGGGAGATGTTCAAACCCCATACCACCACATGCAAAGGTTTGACCTTCTTCTTCAAGATCAAGCACCTCCACTTGCACCACCAAGCTCAAGGGTCGACCTCAAGAAAGAAGAGATCTAAAATGGTTAGTTTCATATGAAATAAGGGGTATAAGTACCTAAGGGTAGGAGAGAAGTAAAGGTTATAAGGTGTCAAGATACTAGAGCCACTCATGACATTTGTCCCTCAAAAACCTCGGCCATGCAAGCACTCAAGGTATGCCTGCAAGAAAGGTCATTAAAACCTAGGTAGTGTAGCGATCACTAAGGTCCTAAACACCCAAACGGTCAAAGAAAAACCAAGGTTCAACATGGTAGCGACCACTACCCATGTCAACCAAAGCAACTGGTTGCTACATCATCAACACGATAAAAACCTAGTGACCAAGATGAAGAGCAAAGCATGTGGGTCATTAAAAACTCAACCAAGAGAAGCATTTCAGTCAAAGAATTCTCAAAGACTCAAAGCACATCGGGCGTTACTCAAAAAGGATCATCAACATGGTTGACACCACCATCAACTCATGCATCCATGCAAACCATGCAAACCCTAGCATCACCACACATGATGCCACCTCATCAATAAAGGTCCAACAAGGCACCCATATGCATCATTCTCTCTCTCATGATGCTAAGGCATAAGAGGAACATCCCACATGTGAAAAACTGCAAGATAAATTCTCAACATGGGTAAATTGCAACCTGGTCCAAAACAATCACACATAAAGCATAACTAGAAAACATCATGCAAATAGACTAAATTGAAAACATAAATATGTCACATGTTATTAAGGTGCATCACATGATTAGATTAAGGTTTAAGCATCTTATTATTCAAAGCAAGCAAAATCAAGCACTTAGCTAGGTTAGGGGTCTTACACTAGCCATCTTGTACGTCCTTGTTATCAAGGAATGGGTGTTGGCTCCTCTTGGAATTTCTATACTTGTTGCTCAAATCCTAAGTAGTTTGGGAACAACATATTTATGTGGGAAATAAATAGAGAGTATGGTTCAGTATAAATATTGGTATGTGAAACAATCATAATAACTGGAAATTATGAGATATAGTGCAAAGAAATGTGTTCATTTTAAAAAGGATGTATAAAAGGGGAAATAGGCAATAAAAAGAGCATGTGTCAAAAGAGTAACGAGGTATTATGAATAAGCATAATCAATCAAGGAGGATATTTTATCTTTAAATGATTTTATATAAGTACAATAATCAATTCATGCATATTATAAGAAAGACTAGAACCATCTAAAAATTAGGTAGAAACACCATCTCATCCCAAGCCATGGAAGAAGGTGAGAACAACTTAGTTCCTCATACATATATAAATGAGGTTAGAGAGCCTATGTCTAGGTGAGATCACCATCACCCCAATATGTATGTTTTTGCATTGGGTTCGAGTCCCAAAATATACCACTACTAGAAAATACTCATCAATCATAAAAATATGAATAATAGGAAAAGCAAGATATTTAATTCGATTGAATTCAAGTTACAAGTGCAAGCAGGGATGAGATTATCCAAATATTCCACGTGGGGTCACAAGACCCATCAATAAAGGATTGATCAATTTCAATAGAAAAAGAGGGGAGGATCATTCAAAATCATTCCAAGAAGTATAACAACTAGGGTTTCATGCAACATTATAAGGAAATTAGGGTTTATAGTCATGTCTAATATACATAAGGTAGATGAACATACCTCTAAGATGATTCTAATACTATTCAAAAGTCTAGATGTCCAAAATTAAGGTACAATTATGATTAATGTTCTATAATAATAACAAACTTTAAAAATAGACTTTTGAAAATCAGGGATTTTGATTTTGAAACCTATTAGATATTTGGTATATATTTTTACAATTCTAAAACCTATTTTATTGTATTCTTTTGACATCCCAATAATTAATTGTGTATTTAAAGATAATATAAATTATTAGTATTGGATAAACCAAATCACGTGTATATATATTGATATGTCATTGCATTTTATCATTAACTAACATATTTGCAATAGGATATGATGTTCATTTTAACTACTTAAAACCTGATGCAGTGAATTTGAGTTGCATCTATAGGCTGGTTTCATACTTGTTTTGTGTGGTTATGTGTCATTTTATGACTATAATAGCATGATTCATATTCCTTTAGCCTATAATCACTATATGCATCAAATTTAGTTTATTTTATCTTATTTTGTATAAATTATCAGAATTTTTGGATTTGATTTGTGTTCCTCTCTCTGTTTCAGGTACTTTGTATAGCTGGACCCGTCGATACCATCGACATGGCGTCAGTACCCAGGCCGGAGGGAGAGCATCTAAGTCGATACCATCGACCAAAGCTGTCGATGGTCTCGAGATCATCTTAGTAGGAATTAAGTCAAGCCCATCAATACTATCGACAACATCGTCGATAGTATCAAGAGTTCACCAGGTTCTAGCAACGGATTCCATTGTTTTTAGCGTCGGAAGTGCACCTTAAGGTGTCGATACCATCGACACCACGTCGATGGTATCAACGCCATCAGATCAGAATTGCACCCAGAATTGCCACGATCGAATGGCTGCGATCTTTTGGCATCCGTAAGTCATGCCTATACCTAAGAAAAGACAACGAAGACCTAAGGATCACATTGCACTCAGCCGCACAAGTCCCAGGAGGAGAAGAGCAATGAACGGAGCCCAGATCTATGCCCCGGGAGATTCCAGAGCTGCAGCCGGACGATTTCACTGCCGAAAGGTTGTAGATCGTGCTTCTCGCACTGAGGATCACCCGGATCTTCTCCGTTTCAGGTGTTACATCATATTTTCTCTCATTTCCCCATGTCTTCCTCTTTCTTCTCCATGTGTACTATTGAGATGAACATGCGGGGCTAATCCCCATTGTCCTTAGGACCGGGAATAGCCCGGGGAATCGATGTATGACAATTTTACAATAATTATCATAATTTATCTCACTTTCCCTTGATATATTATCGTGTTTCCATTGCAATTTACTATGCTTGATCACCATCGTCAATTTCTAATATTGTTAATTACTTCTGATGGAGAATTAGTGGTTGAAAAGGAATGATTGACACATTAATCAATAAATTCCTTAGACAAGGTAATGTATGATTAATGGTGGATACTCAGAGAAATAATTAAAGCACCTAGATTTAGGGTATAATTTACTACTGGTGTGGAACTGACCTAGAACTAGGTAGTGAATTGTATCGCGGAAGCGAGCAATTCTGACTACGGGCCATAATCAGGGAAAGAGAATGAATTATGTTAATTTTGTAGATTTGCATGCAGTGAGACCTCGCGGTGAAACCACAATCCTAAGGATTCCCATTTAATTTGATTAAACTAAATATTTAATCATCGTTCGCTCTTGCTTTATTTTAGTTTTATTTTCTTTTTCAAAATCAAACTCATTTTTCCCATCGGTCTAGCTGTTCACGACCAGTTAGTAGTATTCTACTAAAACTTACATTTCCCTGAGTTTGACTCGGGCCTCACAAGGCCTATATTACATTGATACACGCACTTGTGTTATAAGCACGGTAAAATTGTGTCAAGTTTTTGGCGTCGTTGTCGGGGAAATGGTAAATTTCAGCACTACGAGTGCTGCAAGCTGCCACTCTAGGCCACTTTTTCTTTTTATTTGCAATTTTAATTATAGAGATTAATTGTCTATATTTCAGATTCTTTATTCATCTAGCACTGTACTTATTGGATTTTCCACATTTCAGATACTAGTGCATGGTGAAGACGCGTAGTACGGACTACACACAGTCGACACCTGAGGTTCCTCCTTCGGGATTTGAAGACGAGCGGATAAATACACCACCTGGAGACTTTGAAGAAGAATTTGAGGTTTTCATAATGGATGAGGAACACACTATATGGGAGAATATTAAGGCTTCTTCTTCTTCTGCACAGAAGGTGCCAATCAAGAAATAAGCTATCAACATACCCAGTTACAAGATTGACCCAGGGTTGATCCAGTTGGTCAAGTCACATGCTTTTCATGGGCTTAAAAATGAGGACCCAGTGGCCCACATCAGCATGTTTGTGGAGAACTGTGACATGGTGAAGGTGGATAGGTTTCCACAGGAAGCCATTTACCTAAAACTGTTTCCATCATCTCTGGCAGGAAATGCAAGGGAGTGGCTATACAATTTGGACGATGAATATGTTGAATCTTGGGACATGATGATAGAAGTGTTCTTTGAGAGGTATTTCCCGCCTGAGAAGACAAATGATCTTGTCATAAGGATCCATAACTTCAAACAATAGGTCGGTGAGACCTACTCGGAGGCTTGGGAGCGATTCAATATCATGCTGCGAAGATGCCCACATCATGGGCTTGATCTAGAAACCCAAGTGAAGATTTTTTATTTTGCTCTTAATGAACATGATAGGAGTACTCTAGACTCATCTGGAATAGGGTTCTTTCTAAATAAAAAAAGGTTCTAAGTGTCAAGAAATTTTGAAGAATATGGCCAAGAAGCAGTCCTGGGGTGAAAGAGATGCACCGGAATAGGTCAAAGTTGCAGGTGATGTAAAGGCCATTCAAGCATTAAATGAGAAGATGGACCTACTGGCCAAGAATCTCTTACAGAAGGAGAGAAGTGGGTCTGAGGAGGAAGAATATGTAAAATATATGCATCAACATTGCTATAGGGGCAATGACTACTCTTGGAGAAAGGATAAGAAATTTTCATGGAAGGATCCAAATAATTTTCTACAAGACCCAGAGCAAAAACCACAACTGAGTGTAGAGGATGAGAGCAATGAGTTGCTTAATCAAGTAATAAAGTAAAACCAAGAGCTGATGAATACATTCGGCAAGAAAATTTAGTCACAGGAGGGATTTCTGAACCAATTTGATCAGACTCTACAAAGTCATGGTGCACAATTGAGGACTCTAGAGACAACCATGACCCAAATTTCAACTGAGGTGGTTGCGATGAAGAAAATCATTCAGCAAAAACCAGTTGGGAATGCAGAGCCCGCTCAACCACATCAACAGGTTAAACATATTTCAGTCTGCAAAGCATCATAGCTTCCTGTTGAGGAGGTACATGAGCAGAGTATCATGCGTATAGACTTGGAGGACAAACCCAAAGTTCCATACCCTCACAACTTATATGGATTTCCAGGAGGATGTGGGATGCCATGCATCTCACTCCAAGATTCCACCACTGTTGTGCCCACATCTCAGATTTCTGAAGAGATTCCTAGTCCGGAAGAGTAGGTGAAAGCTATACTTCGGAGTGAAGCAGCCACTAGCAATACAGAGAAGTGGCCACAAGTCATGCCATCCACAGATGATGTACCAAATCCGATCCTGAACAGTGGCGTTGAAGCAAGCTTAGGGGCGGAGACCCCTAAAGTTCCATATATACCACCATACAAGCGCATAAAGGAGCCAAGTGTGCCATTCCCAGATAGTCTGAAGCTGAGGAATGAGAAAAGGCACTTTAGGAAATTTCTTGAGATCTTCTGGAAGCTCCACATCAACATTTTGTTGGTGGAAGCTATCGAGCAAATTCCTTCATATGGAAGATTCATGAAAGACGTCACCAACAAGAAATGACGAATCAAAGATACAGATGTTTTATGTGTCGATGAAACAGTGAGTTCTATAATTCAAGGAAGACTGCCAAAAAAGAGGAAAGATCTAGGATGTTTCTACATCCCATGTTCCATAGGTGGTCAACATTTTCCAAAGGCACAGTGTGACTTAGGAGCATGCATTAATCTTATGCCACTTGCCACTTTTCAAAAGCTGGGATTGAAGAAGCCAACACAAACTTCCATGACAATCGAGTTGGCAGATGGATCCATTATGAAGCCACAAGGTATATGTGAGGATGTGCTAGTCAAAGTTGAAAAATTCATCTTCCATGTTGACTTCATAGTAATGGACATGAATGAGCTGGAAGGATGTGAGATGTTATTGGGAAGGTCGTTCCAAGCTACGACTGATGTAATCACTTCCATTGGGTGAGGCTACTTGACGCTGGGGATTGGTAAAGATAGAGTTGAATTTAAATTTCCAAGTGAATCATTAGAGACATCCTTTGACAACCTAGGTTAAGGTATTTGTATCGTCTAGCCTAAGACGTTAAAGAAGGGCGCTTGTTGGGAGGCAACCCAACCTTAGTAGATTACATGTTCATTTGCTTTAGTTTTCATCTTCCTAAGTAGTTTTTATTACCGTTGTGGTTAGTTTGTAAAAATGATACCCTGATATGCTTGTTGAGTGTGCAGGACTGAGATAAGGTCGATACTATCGACACTTGTGTCACTAGTATCGAGATTGTAACAGCAAAGTAGCTGCTGAGATTTCATTCCGTCGATGGTATCGATGGTCTCGTTGATAGTATCGACATGGGAACAACGAAAGAGAGGATCGACACATAAAAAGGTCAATAGTATCGACCATATTGTCGATGGTCATGAGATGTCTGAGGATTTTTAGACTGGTTTTTCTCAGTAAAGTTGATACCATCGACACCTTGGTCGATGGTATCGACACACCATCAGAAAGAGCACCGCCAAACCCTCGCGAGGATCAGAAGTATTCATAGGCATCAATACTATCGACACCCAGTCGATGGTATTGATGGACACGTCAACGATCCGTGTATCTCCATCAACGGTCTACATCGACGACTCGAGGGCACCGTCGATGGTATCGACACCCCGTCGCTACCATCGACATTTTGATGATCTGGGCCCCCATCATCCAGCCATCGACAGCCATCGATACCAGTGAGCGACAAATTCTGCTACACGTTGATACTATCGACAGATTCGTCGATGGTATTGATGCGCCAACAGTAGCAGCGGCCGACCCTTATAAAAGGGAGTGAAATTCTTTAATCAAATATCACACTCTCAAGCCATCTTTTCCACCTTCGAGCCCTAGCAGCCCCGAGCACCCAGAAGGTTAAGAAATCTGCACTGACGGTCTTCCTCGTTCATCTCCATCAACGTTGTAGATCTCCGTCTTCTTCGATCTTCACCGACAAATCTTCTCCGAGCTCTATTGCTAAACCTCTTTCTCCCTCACTCGTTACCCATGCAACAACAGTGAGATCGGGAGCTTCATCATCCAGGGTTGCCCCACATGCCCTACCTGCGCCATCAAAAGGATTAGTCCCTCGCCCGAGGCTAGTCCACCCATCCCCGGAGGTTAAAAAGGTGTACGAGGAGCTATGGAAGTGCTCCATCAAGCCGACCCGGTATGGAGACCGACAGTTGATCAAGGATCTGGGTTTTGAGGCCAATATGGCCTCTGTGCTCTAGGGACAATTGAGCGAGTCCCCTATGTTGTGTCGTGACCACGCCGACGATCATCCATTCTTCAGCAGGTGGCCCACTTACAAGGAGATCGTCATCGAGTTCATGGCATCTCTAGACATTTGGGTCATTTGCAATGAATTAATATCGACGTGCACAGAGTGGAAAGAGGGGTGCATTTCTTTCTGCCTCTACAAAAAGGACTATACAATGACCCTTCGTGAGTTCAATGCAATTTATGGGTGGACCCATAGAGACCTCCGCCAGCCACCGCCACCACAACCCTCTTAAGGTGGAGAGGATGTCTATTCAATGCAGGGGATGTATATAATGTTGCAGGATATTCAGCAGACACAGCACCAACATACCACCTCTTTTGCGGGAATTCAAGAAACAACAAACCGGTTGTTCGAGAATCAACAAGCAATCTACGAGAATGAGCGCCTCCTCTTCTCCAACCAAGAAACCATCCACAAAAGGTTTCATAGGATGGAGATGCAACAGCAGTTGTTTTACGACCACTACTGGAGCCAGAACTTTTTTGGAGGATACCCACAACCACCACTGATGCCCCCATTTGATATGTCATTCCAGGGGCATTATCCTTTTTGGGATCCTAGCGGCCACCAATACCTGCCACACCCACCACCGGAGCAATAAAGGGGTATCGATGTTCCACCTCTTAAGTTAGGATTTCGACAATGAGGCCATAGTCGAGTTCAAGCTTGGGGGGTGTTGGAACAACATCTATCTAGTTTTTTAATATTTTATTTGATCTTTTATTTGTTTTTGCAATTTTCATCTTTCTTTATCTTAGTTTTCTCAATTGCTAGATTTATTGTTTTCTAGGATCCACTATCTATCTAGTGTAATCAGTGGAGTCTAATTTAATTGCATGTCATCTCGTTTTCACTTGGGGCTTTGTGAGAAAATGATTTTTAATGAAAGAATCCTTAAGATTTTGTAAGTTTGTCTTATGAGAACTTGAGGACATTGCTTGTGAAACTCATTGGGTAGGTCAACTTAAAAACATATGAACATGATTGTGTATCTGTATGGTTCATGTTAAGAGGATTGATATGGATGTTGATCCTAAACCAACCAAATGATAATGTGACTTTAATTTGAAGTGAGAGAGAGAAACCCCTTGATTAATTGGTACACAAGTCAGTAAGTAGGGACATATAATTCTATCTGAAGGTTCTGTCAATTAGTCTCCACCGCAATTTCATTCACTCTCCACCATAAGAACTGGGAGCACATTACTGTCTTTCACTCTTTGATTGCATCCCATGTAGATAGGTCATGCATTATAGTTATTTTTGCATGTTTTGCATAAAAATGGAAAAAGAAAGATATAGAGTAGTTATACATGCACATTATCCTTAGGTGCATGTCATTTAGTTGCATAATTGTCATAATGAAGTGCATTCACATCTTTTGAGCATATAGTTGTACATCATGTGTTGTATGTTCTTCTAAAAAATTAAAGGTGTTGAACTTGTTCCATACCCTCTGAATAGAATGCATCAAATGTGCCAGTTAGAAAAAAAGAGAAGGAAGCCCAACAAATAATCCATTACCATTTATGAAAATGAGGGCTTGAAAAAATGAATGAAAAAAAGAAAAAAAAAGTATGAATAAGAGGGAGAAAGGAACATATTCTCACTCGCATTTTAGGAAGAACAAGCACATGGTGTAGTTACTTAGATATTCCATCTCACTTTGAGATGGAATGATAGTGCATGCATCATTTCACAGAAAAAAAATGTAGCATTAGGGCATTTTCATTTGCATTTGCATCATGATAGGTCATTCATTTTTGTTTTTGCATGATCGACTGTATTGTGCTTCCATTTCTTCCATAGCCACCCATTCCATTCACCCGTTGCTCTAAGTGGTAGGATACCCATGAAATTCTCCTCATTCATGTATATCAGGAGATCTGCTTCCATTTAGATGGTAGTTAGGAAATGAGAAACGTAGATAGGAGATTACAAGATGCACCAAGCCTGAACCTGAGGATTTTATTATATTAATTGCTTTACTTGATAGTGTTCGTGATCTTGGGATGGACATCTCTCATGAATGATTATTGTCACTTTAAGGGTAGTTGTCATTCTGTGGTTGGTAAGGGTCGGTATGTGAATTGTAGGTGGGAATCATATTGAGATATCAATTTTGTGATTATGTTCTTTAGTTGACCCTCTCAATCACATTTTAAGTTTTGTTGCTCGAGGATGAGCAAGATTCAAGCTTAGGGGAGTTTGATGTAGTGAATTTGAGTAGCATCTATAGGCTGGTTTCATACTTGTTTTGTGTGGTTATGTGTCATTTTATGACTATAATAGCATATGATTCATATTCCTTTAGCCTATAATCACTATATGCATCAAATTCAATTTATTTTATATTATTTTGTATAAATTATCAGAATTTGTGGATTTGATTTGTGTTCCTCTCTCTGTTTCAGGTACTTTGTATAGTTGGACTCGACGATACCATCGACGACTCTTTTGATACCATCGACATGGCGTCAGTACCCAGGCCAGAGGGAGAGCATCCAAGTCGATACCATTGACCAAAGTCATTGATGGTCTCAAGATCGTCTCAGCAGGAATTAAGTCAAGCCCATCGATACTATCGACGACACCGTCGATAGTATCGAGAGTTCACCAGGTTCTAGCGACGTATTCCATTGTTTTTAGCGTCAGAATTGCACCTTAAGGTGTCGATACCATCGACACCCCGTTGATGGTATCGACGTCGTCGGATCAGAGTTGCGCCCAGAATTGCCACGATCGAACGACTGCAATCTTTTGGCGGCCGTAAGTCATGCCTATACCTAAGAAAAGATGGTGAAGACCTAAGGATCACGTTGCACTCAGCCACACAAGTCTCGGAAGGAGAAGAGCGAAGAACGGAGCCCAGAGCTACGCCCCCCGAGATATTCCAGAGCCGTAGACGGACGATTTCACCGCCAGAAGGCTGCAGATCTTGCATCTCGCACCGAGGATCACCCGGATCTTCTCTGTTTCAGGGATTACATCATATTTTCTCTCGTTTCCCCATGTCTTCCTCTTTCTTCTCCATGTTTACTGTTGAGATGAACATGCGGGGTTAATCCCCATTGTCCTTAGGACCGGGAGTAGCCTGGGGAATCATTGTATGACAATTTTACAATAATTATCATGATTTGTCTCAATTTCCCTTGATATGTTATCATGTTTCCATTGCAATTTACTATGCTTGATCACCATAGTCGATTTCTAATACCGTTAATTACTTCTGACGGAGAATTAGTAGTTGAAAAGGCACAATTAACACATTAATCAATAAATTCCTTAGACAAGGTAATGTACAATTAATGGTGGATACTCAGAGAAATAATTAAAGCACCTAGATCTAGGGTGTAAGTTACTACTGGCGTGGAACTGACCTAGAACTAGATAGTGAATTGTATCGCGGAAGCGAGCGATTCTGACTATGGGCCATAATCAGGGAAAGAGAATGAATTATGTTAATTGTGTAGATTTGCATGCAGTGAGACCTCGCGGTGAAACCACAATCCTAAGGATTCCCATTTAATTTGATTAAACTAAACATTTAATCATTGTTCGCTCTTACTTTCTTTTAGTTTTATTTTCTTTTTCAAAATCAAACTCATTTTCCCCATCGGTCTAGCTGATCGAACCAGTTAGTAGTAGTCTACTGAAATTTACATTTTCCTGAGTTTGACTCGGGCCTCACAAGGCCTATATTACATTGATACGTGCACTTGCGTTATACCATGGTAAAATTGTGTCAAAACCCTAATGGTCTAAGAAGAAAAGGGAAGTAAAATATTGTTATGCCCCTAAAACATAGCGCACTTGGTTTGTGTATGAGAGTGAATGACTGGAAATCACAGGGTATATATTTCCCCTCCTTGACATGAGAACACCTCATGGACTCAAATATAGGGGTTGATCCTCAATTCCAATCCTCATCATGCACGAGAGATACTTTTTCATGTTCTTGAGGTTGTATCGAACCCAATGAGCTCTTGCTTAAGGTCAAATGGCTATTAAAACAAGGACCGAGACATTTGCTATAAAAACTAAGGGCATGTTTGGATCATGGGATCTTGGTGGATAGCAACCAATCCAGGATTCATCTTATCTAGGAAAAAGAAAAAATTATATTCCATAAATTCCATACAACAACAGTGTAGGTTTGGCATTGATGGATTAGAAACAGAGGTGAGTTTTTCAATATAGGCAGAAGGACAGGAAATGCACGAGTATCCAGCGGAATTGCGACACCCGACGGTTTTGAATAGGAGGGAAAAATACATCATTTATTTAAGAGCAACGGATGCATGATTTTTGGAATTTTCCTCCTTCAAGTAGCTAAACATAAATTTTTGACATATGGGTTCACAAATGCAGTCCAATATTGCCATTTACGACAAAACAAACATGCCCTAAGGGGAGGAGATATAATAGGGATGGAAACCAAACATGTATACAACTAAAGACCACCAATTGCAAAGCAACCATACAAATCTTATCGTTCAAGAAGTCAAACAAATCGTGTCTATAGGAAACAAATTGAATCAAAGATGCAAGACAAGTGGAAACAAACACAAAAGGGGTGAATCGACTTCATACCTTCATGGAAAAAGTGAGTTCCCAAGAATATTCATTGCAATACTCCAAAGTGGACCCAACCCTGACAAGGGTCTTTGTAGTGCTCGAGAACCTCCATGGAATCCCACTAGAGATCAATATGTAGTCAGCTTGAGAAGTAGAAATCAAGGGTCACTTGGTGCAAAGAAAGGTTACCGCATGATTTAGGAACCTTTCCCAGAGTTCTAGAGTTAGCTATTTATAGGTATTAAGGATGTAACTAGATTAGGGGCTCGACTGGTTCAAAAAGGACGGGAAGAGAATGGTGATGGAGTTTGATAGAGAAGGAGAGAGGCTAGTATCTTGGAGAATTTAAGATGACTCGATGTAGTTTTGCAAGGAGAAGCTAAAAAATGAAAGTACACCGTTTAAGGTAGACTAGGCAAACATGGAAGAGATAGATGAAACAAGTATGGTTTGCAGGAGAAAATGGAAGAAAGGGAGGTACAAGATGACTCATGTGTTTTAAGAATGCATATGGACATTGAGAAAATATTGTGTAAGTGAGAATAAAAAAACCATCCAAAATAAGTTAGAAATAACTAACAATATATCAATCATATTTCTTAATTTAATACAATTCATGTCAAGCCAATGCAAGTTATTTCTTTTCAAAATTATTAGTTGTGTAGGGGTTTGCAAATTAGATGAAATTTAACACTTGTGCCAATTAAGGCATGAGGAATCAAAATTACTTATTAATTTCCACTTCAAGGACATCGGTAAACTTTTTAGCAACTTAGAGCTTATATTATTATTATAAAAAAGTATTGTCTTAGCCATTTGTTAGTGCTATTTTCTTAACTTATTTCACTAAATATCCAGGGATAGGAAAAGTACTAACGATATATGTAATTCAAAAACTCATTAGTAAGTGAAATTTATGCATACCCTAGTTCACTTAAATATACTAAAAC
This sequence comes from Alisma plantago-aquatica, assembly GCA_963693085.1. Taxonomy (NCBI): domain Eukaryota; kingdom Viridiplantae; phylum Streptophyta; class Magnoliopsida; order Alismatales; family Alismataceae; genus Alisma; species Alisma plantago-aquatica. The sequence goes on from OY856409.1 coordinate 1,883,638,300, forward strand.
CTCTTAAGTATGAATAACCAACCTAAATACTATCTTTCCAAGAAACTATTCCACTCATTATTATATCACCTTAGCAAAAGGATGTTATTGATTATTCTAAACTAAAAGAGCACGGAGAAAGCAATATTACATGATATACCCAAATTGGAATATGTTATAAAGTCGGTCCTAATGTTATTTTGTTTACAGAGTGAAGCCAAAACCTTGTTGAACATATTCTAGGAATGTAGGCATAAGTTGAATAAGCCCCAACCTCCAAACTTTTTGGTTTACATGTCATCTACCAGGTACCAATTGTATCTTTTATGTGTCATTAATTAGTGTAACCTCAAAGGATATCTAAGTGGATTGTATCAATTTCAAGTAATGGGAAATGGTTTGCAACTATTGAAGTACATATGAAGTAGGGGCATATTGGATCACATCAGACAACAAAACAACATCTTGCAATCCGTTTTCATCCTCAACCAAACACATATCACACATACCAAAGAGAGTGAGAATCCAACAATTCAACCACTATGAGCCTTGTCAATAATACATACAAGGCCATTGCTAAAACTTTCAGCTCACGTATGAAACCACACATGGAAAAAAAATAATGGCTAACGAATAGGCGGCCTTTTTGGCGGGTAGGGGTATCCGAGATGCATATATTATGGCCAATGAAGTTATGCATACTTGTTTTGAGGTTAAAATACCTCATCTTGCCCTCAAAGTTGATGGACTTTAAAGAAGCATTCGATAATATCAATTAGAAATTCAGTCTCCTTTGTATCGAGGGATATAGCTTTCCCCAACTACAGATCAAATGGATTCAATTTACACTCCCACTTGCCGTTTCTCCATACTTATCAATGGATCATCTTGTGGTTACTTTAGAAGTACAAATGATCTTAGATAGGGAGACTGTTTTCCTCTAGTTTGTTCACCATAGTTGCCTCTATCTTAGCTTCTATGCTCCAACTTGCTATACAAAACAACATTTTGGTTGAAGTTGTGATTATACACAACAGAAGCCAAAATATCATCTGACATTTAACTGATACTATTATTCTTATCTAACCTGGTAACTGAAATATCATTAATGTCATGCACAATTTTGATATCTTTCAACAGATCTAGTTCTCAAAATAAACTTTCAAAATCATCCCGGAAGGAGCTTATCATCTCAGATGTTACTCTGAACTGCTTCTGCTGCATAATTGACTGTAAAACTTAAAAACCTTTCCCGTTCATACTCAGTCTTCAGCTCTCACCGAATAAGCTCCCGGCCCAAGTTTGGCAACCCATTATTGAAGAGATGCCACAAAAAGTAACTTGGAAAACAGAATCGTTGGTCGAGCAGGCTGTCTTACCATGATTAATACATCTATTTGCATGCATAGTGATGCAATATCTACACTTCTTCCCATATTGATAAAATATACACAAATCAGCCGTAGCAACATCTTTGCCTACCACAAGAACTGTAATAAAATATTTGTTTAAATATGCATAGAAAAGAAACGTCAAAAAGACAACCTAGTTGCAATTGAAAGAAAAATTTAGAAATATGTATGTATTTGCGGAGAATCAGAGTTCCAGTGGCGGCACTCGTATTTGGGTCATACCAATGAAAATGCAGTAGAACAGTTTAGGTAAGTCATTCTTTATCTAATTTATTGATGAGCTGCACACAGTGATCAAATTTCAAACGTCAATATCATGAACGGGTAATCAATAACAAAGATTGGTTCCGCAGCTCTAAGACTTTCATAAATGAACGAGAAGAACGTTGTAAAGCAAAACTAGTATGAAATATATTTCAGAATATATTTATGGGAAAGCCAAAGGAACAACAAAGTTCCAACGAAAGAAAATATAAAAGACAAAGATGCACAACCCGGGTGTGTACCGTGGCAGGGTACTATTCTACCACTAGACCACCAGTGCTTATACTAGAATAAAAATGTTATCTAATAATAATCATCATATGGAAGTGAAACCAGCATGACACTATTCTACCACTAGACCACTGGTGCTTATACTAGAATCTAATAATAATTATCTGCAAACAGAAGTGAAACCAACATGACACTGAAAGGAAAGCTATGATTTGGATGCATAGCCAGGAAGAAGACCCGCTCCGCTCTGCACCATAGCAGGGTACGATTTGAAATTGAGCAATTTGAACCGACATTCTCGAGATTGGCAGCTTCCGTTTTGTCATATGGAAGTCCAAGGCTCTCTTGTCGAATTCCCGAGGACTCGATTCCATTACATCTCTAACGCACTTGGGGTCAGGAAGGATCCGTGAGGTACTGCAGCCCAAGGAATGGGATCCCACTAACTTAGCCAATCATATTCTCAGTTAGCCTGTCTGTACACATGTATCGGATTTTCCATTAGTTCAGAAGTTCTTTAATGCATTGAATCAACGGTTTGTCATTGTCACATATGGATCTGTTTATTAACATCGGTTACTCTACTATCCTGTGCCCCACGCCAATAGTTACACATTTACAGCTGAGCAGGTCCCAACATTAAAGAAGGAACCAGTTACTGATGCTATGGTTTGGTTTCTAGTTATACCCCCACGACCCCACCAGCCTCCGCAAGCTCTGGTAGAAGTTAAGTTGACTGCTGAGTGGGAATTCAGCTTCACCCAGCACTCTGCAGACGGCTTCATACATTCTCCAGCCCATCGCCCAAACTGCTGTAGTCATGCTTCCAGAAATGGTTGCAGTACCTGCAAAAGCCATATCCTTCCTCTTCCACATACCCCAGGTAGCAAATCTAGGTAATCAAATGCCAGCTGTTCTCACTTCTTTCACAAAGCATGTAGCTTATTGTCATCCCCCTGCTATGTACAAATATTTGATTTTTGAGTAAAACCCCGAATTTTATTCAGGGTGTACACGTAAGATAATTATCAGCTTCTCAGTAACACAGATATACAACTGGCAATGCCCCCGAGTTTTCTTTTCCCGTTAGTCGGATTCTTGTGTATTCTACTAACCATACGGAAGCCTTCACACTTTTCTATCATCTCCACAGTAGCCCCATAGGAATTCGATTTTCCACGGTAATAATATCCATTCATAAGTCATAAGCACGAGCCATGCTAACAGAATGAGATTAAGTATTATAAGCAGATTAAGTATTATAAGCATTTAGTTAGAATTAGCTGTCTAGCTCTACCCTATGCATTACTTGTTCATATAGTAATGAATTAGTTAACATTCGCACTATCATTTATCAGTTGGGAGCAAAAAGAACTCCTTTTTGGTGTGAAGCGCACTCCTTTGTATTAATTCTCAAAAAGGGGATTACAGTTCAGTGTCTATCATAAGGTAACTGATCAGTATGTAACCGGGGGGGTATAAGAAAGGTATAAAACTATACACTAAACTACTTCCCTTTGACCAGAAAAGAAAACCAAACAAACAAACCAAGAGTTCAAAGACATAACTAGAAAAAGTCCTTTAAAAGACTAGGGATATATCTCTTAGCTTGCTCCCAAAAAAAACTCCTCTGCCGTGTGAAACTAAGAAAAGGCTTGCTTTACCGAATAAAAAGTGACAGTTACAGGTGAACCAAAAATCATATGCAGGAGCACTCTAGCAAGATCAGACCCAGCTCTGTACCGTGAAAACTTCTGGTGAGATCTCATGGAATAGAATGCAGCGTTTACAAAGAGTCCTTCATGATTGCCAATATTTCAGCACTATAATTACTTGGAATGAGCAGCTTACCTGTCAGCAAACAAAAACAGAGCTCAAAAATTGTGTAGCTGAAAACTACCTAAATCAGCCAGAGGAACAACCTCCTGTAATAAGTGTAACTACCGTAAATCATCCAGAACAACCTCGTTATCTACCATGTGAAACGATTAAAAAGATTTGGACTAAATGATTAGAGGGGGAAGTGAAGTTTTTGGCAAGATAAGACCTGATAACGATAAAATTCAAAAATTCAGATGGACTAAATGATTAGAGGGGGAAGTGAAGTTTTTGGCAAGATAAGACCTGATAACGATAAAATTCAAAAATTGAGATGCACCAGCCGGGAATTGAACCCGGGTCTGTACCGTGGCAGGGTACTATTCTACCACTAGACCACTGGTGCTTATTGGAAATTGATATGGTTAAATAAATTTCACTAAATTGTAAGGGGCGAAAGTCAAAGTCTAACGTGGTCCCTGTCAAGGCATAGTTCAAAAATTCAGATGCACCAGCCGGGAATTGAACCCGGGTCTGTACCGTGGCAGGGTACTATTCTAGTACTAGACCACTGGTGCTTTTGGTAAATTGATGTGGTTAAATAAATTTTCTAAATCGTAGGGGGCGAAAGTCAAAGTCGAAAGTGGTCCCTGTCAAGGCATAGTTCAAAAATTCAGATGCACCAGCCGGGAATTGAACCCGGGTCTGTACCGTGGCAGGGTACTATTCTACCACTAGACCACTGGTGCTTTTTGTATTTTTTTCAAAGAAAATTTAATTAGTTCAGAAATTTTGCTCCAGTTCGCCGTAATTTGAACATTATCAGCACCGTTGAGCGGTTCAGGTGTGCACTGGTTTTTTACTAGCATATCAACATTTGCAGTGAGTTATCTATAATAAGATTCAGAAATCATATAACTTATGAATAATAAGCAGAACCACCAAGGCTGCCATGTGAATCTAGTAGAAAGGCCTAGCGGCTATCAACAAAGCAACATGGATCCAGTTAAAAGTGAAGGGAGAAGCTTAAAGTTCAGATGCATCAGCCAGAAATTGGAGTTCAAGAAATACACTATTAATGCTGTCTCAACTTGAGCGTGAGCAGTACTTCGAATGAGCTACTTCGCTCTGCCTATGCTCTACTTGCTCATCAAAATACTGAAAAATCATTTAATGATACCAGGATTCAGAAACCCTGTAGATTAAGAGCTATTTCTTTATGTGTGAAACTGAACAACAACCTTTTTGTCGGTCGTGTAAAACAAATTATGAAACTGAAATCATGGAGAGAGAAAGCGACATGGACTCAATCTAAGGAGAATAAAAGTTCATATGCACCAGCCAGAAATCGACGGAGGCAAGTAGTATAGTACCACTAGGCCACTGGCTGCCGCTTGCTGAATTAATTGGAAAAATTAAAGTAGTCTAGAAGGAGTCTTTTACGATTTTGCGTTATTTTTTATGTTGCCTGAATTGTGCTTAGCTATGTGATGTGCTTTAGTTGCAGTCACAGTAAAGAATCATAGCGTTAGTTAACAGCAACAATTTGTGCTGCAATAATGATAGCTTGAGAACTATCACTTATTAACTCAATATAATCATTTTCTGTGCCATATGACACTAATATAAAAGGTTTACCAAATGTCAAAGCGGCGACATAGTTCCAAGCAAAAGTGCCTACAATATTCAGATGCACCTGGCAGAAATCAAGCCCAGGTCTATCATTTAGCAGGTTATCATTCCATCACTACACTACTGCTGCTAGTTGTGAAATTTGATGAGAGAAAAAATGTCAGCTTAGAAATTGTCTTTCATGATTTGCATAATTTGAGTACTGTCAGTGCTTCAAATGAGCTGTTTAGCGCTGCAAAGAAGGTTAATTGTATCGATATAATCAATCAAGAACCCATAACAAGATTAGAAAATTATGTATTCAAAGAATTATTACAAGTGGAACCACATGAATCGGACATTTGAAACTCATTAGAAAAGTCTAGTCTATATATGAAGAGGGAAAAAAGTTAAAAGCAACAACATAAATCCACTCCAAACTCAAAGATAAAGCTAAAATTTTGAGATGTACCCGTCAGAAGATGATCACTTCGTAATGTAGCTTGGTATACTACCACTAGAACACTGGTGCTTCTAGTTGAAAACTTGGAAGGAAAATTTTAGCAGATTGAAAAGGCACTTTGGAGATTGGCACAACTTAGTGCTGTCAGTACCTAAATGAGCTGCTTAGCTCTGTGCTAACTGCTATGCTTATTCAGTTAACATTATTAAGAATTCAAATATATTTACTTTGAGAGCCATCATTCATAGAACCACCTTGTTTGGCATGTGAAACCGAAAAAAAAAATATTCATCAGTTCAGAGAGGCATGTGATATTGTTTAAAAGAAAAACAAAAAGATCGAATGCACCATCTGGGAATTGAACCCAGGTTCGGTACCATCGCATGATACCATTCTACCTTTGCAGAATCGGCATACTTTAGTACCATCAAAACTTAAAACTCTGAATAAGAGTGCTCTGTCTCCCCACTTCAGGTTTGCTAGAGTTGTTAGTAATTTAATTTATTATATAAATGGGCCTCCGTGTCTCGACCCATACGGTTTTGCTTGAGTTCCAAGCTTGTAAGTGTCCCCCTCTCATATACATAGGATGAGGTTTTTGTCTGATACATCAACTAATTAGCCTCTCATCTTATTCTATACATGGTAATAGAGCCAAAGAGGAACGCCCCATCATGTGCAGTTGTTGCCGCTTGGCGGTTCTTGGCTGCATGTAGGGATGCCCATCCCCTACATCTTCTAGGAGCGTCTCTCTTGAGTGTCTCCATCACAAAACAACAATCTTCTGATGATGCTTCTACATAGTCGTTATTATATCTAAATGACCGTCATTGATTGCCTTCCTTGTTGCACCATGGGGGAGTCGTCATTGACTCACTGCCCTCATGTACTGCTATGTTTCCGACATTTACTCCAGCCCCGCACAAAATTCTATTTATTTTTCTACTTGGATATGTGTAATTGGTTAATGTACTACACTTATTTGTCTTTATTTTCATTTCCTCTATCATTGTTTATGACTCTTCACCCCAACTACTATTCTGATTATGTTTGTAGTCGACGTGTGGGGGAGAATAAAGGAAGAGATGATAGAGTGAAGAAAAGAGAAGAGAAGAGATGAAGAATGAAGAGAGAGAGAGAAGTTATTTCTCATGCCATCCTTGTGCATCTTCTTGCCGCTATATATATTTTGTGAAATATTGATATATATTCTATGGATCATTCTTCTAATGCGATTATATGAGGACCTTCCCACTGCTCTATCGATCTTCGCTTTTCTGCTATCAAATTAGAATCTTGGTATCATATGTACTTCTTCAAAACTTGTGAACTTCTTCCACTGTTATTTACTTTGTGCATAATGGAGGAACTTAAGTTTCTGATTTTACTATACATATGTCTTGAATTTTGTTCTTGCTTGTTGATTTGCGCAAGAGGTATTCCAGCTATGTTGTCTCTACTACCTAGTGTTCCAACACTCTCTGGCTTGTCTATATTATGTACACGTTGACTACATTGTTGGTGTTCCAACACTATTGGCTTGTCTATGCTTTGTTGTGCACGTCAGTGACTTACTCTCTACTAGTATCTGTCATGTGCTCTGACTTGCTGCTATATATTGCTGCTCCAAATGACACTTTTCTATCATCTAGTGCCTACTATCTATTTGTGTACCTACTTGGAGTTATTTGCATAAGGGAGAGCATTCAATAGTGGCTTGCCATTGACGTTATATGTAATAAAGTGAGTATTTGAATAACTAGCATTTATATTCAAATCCTTTTATTCGTTGACTTTAACCTCATTTATCATCACGGGATCAATTGGCAAAGATCATGACCCTAGTTTGGGACTTTTGATGTACTTTTACCCAAGTGGATATAGAAATACACCTCAATTTTGACTTGGTATCCCTTTGTATTTTTTACATATCCAACATTGTCCTTGGGATCTAAATTTTTTTGCAGATATTCAAGACTTTATGAAGAGCTCGGGTCCGAATTTCAGTTCAATTGGATCTTCATAGCTATCTAGAGAAATTCTTGAAGTTGGCATGTTTAAACCCCCATTTTCCCCTTTCATTTCCCTCGTTTTCCCTTAGTTGGGCCGATTTTTGCCTAATTGGGCCATGTGCCCGACCCGCTTGGAGAGGAGGGGTGATCTGTAGGCTGTCAGATGGTGATCCAACGACAGCGGCGTCATCCCCTACCTCGGATCAACAGGCTACAGCAGCAGCCGGGTAGGGGAGACATGCTACCTGGATCTCGATCACAATTCTTGACCGTTTTGCGCAAAATTTGCTCCATCACATTCGCCTATGTGAGCCACAGCTGATCCATGGGTTTCTGACACCAAAATGATGTTGATACACGAACCTTCTAGGACCTTTGGGGCGGCCACAGACATGGCCAAGAATGGACCGAATAAACCCTAAACCTGGAGCCCCCCCGCCCCTACATAAACATGTCTACGAGTTTGTTTTTGCCCCACGAACACAAACCTACCAACGGATTTCGCTTGTGCACTATCTTGGAATTGCCCAAATCTAGGGTCGGCGGCCATTGTTCCCTGTTCGTAGCTCTCTCTCTCCTCTGGTATACTCATCTTTTTTCTCTCTCTCTAGAATCTTATATTGATCATAACTTTTGACTCCATGCTCAGAAATACATAAAATTATAGTCCATTCGATCAGGAGAACATGTCGAATTCAATGAGATCATTTGCATCATCCATTCCCTGATCCCTTTTCAAAATGATCTTTACTAAATAAAGGCATCGCTTTATCTTAATCTTTCTATCTTGGATTTTTGTGGAATCAACATTGAATCTAACATTGGAATTATAATATCAAACTAAGGGGAAATGGTTTTGAGATTTGTTAAGAATACTTTGTCATTTTAAATGAAGATCATTCACCCAAATATTGATGTTTATCATTGTTAGTAACTTGAATAAAACACACTCTTACCAAGGGTGAATGATCCTCATAAGAATTATCTTTTAATTAGAAACTAGTTTCTCCAACATCGAATCCAAATCATAAACTACTCATCTTTAACTAGGTCTTGACCCTACATCCTGACCGCTTGGAAACTTGCGGATTTAGACTTTGTTCGAAAAGGTACGTGCACTTGACCATATTGATGCAATATATTTGTCCATGAGTATGGATGAAATAATTGATTTTATTTCTCGTGTGAACTCCTTCATAACCCATAGAGTGATGACTAGCTTTGAAATCATTACCTTGTCATTGACTATCAATGTAATGACCCGTTTTCAAATTAGTCATCTGATTAGGGTTTACTTGCATAATTGTATGCTTAACTAAGTTGATCATTGTTTAAAGCTTGATTAGTGATGGTAGTTAAATTTTCATATTTTAAATATAATGAGAAGGTTTAATCATACTTTGATTCACATAATTAGGGTTAATTTCAGAAACCCTAATCGGCCCAAATTAGGGTTTTGATGACATATGAATACAAAATTTGATAAGTATAGTGTCTCACTAAATGATTTTTAGTATTTTATATGTAACTCTGATTTAATTCAAATTTGGATATCATTTGGATATATAAAATGTGAATTATATTAAAAAATATCAGAATTTTTGAAGAATATCCTGACCTATTTATTGGTCGAGTTTCAAACTCGACCGATCATATTTTCAGATTGATATAGCAGTGTGGTAATTTAATTTTATCTTCTTATTGGTATATCCAATTGATCTCAAATTTTAACTGTACTTGATAAACAAAATTATAGATACCTATTAAATTGGAGTAATTTTTTTATGACTTTTGATCCCTGCATAGAGGGGTGTCGGTCGAGTTATGTGAAGGACAAACTCGACCGACCATGCTGCTGACTGCAATATATCAGTGTAGTATTTGATTTTTAATTATTTATTGGTAACTCCAAATGATCCAAAATTTACTGTATCTTATAAACTCAATTTCAGACATTGGGTTAAAGTTTTATAATTTTTGGATGAGGTTTGAGTTCTGAAACATGTGATTTCGGTCGAGTTTATAACTCAACTGACCAACCAGTCTGAGCAAAATAAAAAATACATTGAGGGGCTTGTTTGCAAATGTTCTAAGCATCTCAATTCATCTATATCACTAAACTAACACACAAGGAACTCTCATAACTCGTCCTTCCTGTCACATAAATGAAATTCTTAAGAGAGAGGAGAGCTAGGGTTTTGAGTAGAGAAAGTGGAGGAGATGATGACCAAGGGTTTCTCTATCCAAGATATGATGAAATCAAGTAAGTTTAGCTTCTTTGCATAGCATTTCATGGTGAATCTTCTCTCACATGTCAAGATTCCATCCCTCCCCTGATTTGATTCGAAATCACATCAAATCTCCCCCTTTTCTCACTCTTTCTCTTCTAACCCTCATGTCTAGGGTTTCCGAGTTGAGAGGAGAAATAATTGGATTCTTTTGCGAGAGTTTGATTGGGTTTCCAAAAATTCAGAGGTTGACCTACGAAATTAAGGTTCTTGGCACCTAAGGTGAGTGTTTTTCTCCCTCCTAAGATTTGTATTCACGTTGAAAGCCTAATTCAATCCGGCTAAAACAATCAGAAACCTTGTTGGTATATGTATCTGATTGGATTTGATTTGGGAAAGATATTGGGGAATCTAATTTTACTGATTTTGATTATTTCTCATTGATTGAAACTTGATTAGTTCTTGTTATATTGATTGAGGATGCACGGTATTCTTATGGGTAGATGACTATGGTATTTCATGTGAATTTTTCCTAAAAATCAGCCCAATGGTCGATATGCTTGGATTGAATTGACATGTATAAAGTCATATTTGAATTGTACTAGATTGTATTATACAAGTGTATTGTTGAATGTTAATGGAACTAAATGACCACATATCCTGATTAGGATTTGTGTTGAGGAAGTGAATGAAATGAGTCAATTAATCAATGTATACTTATGATTGATGAATGAAATGTGTGAAAATGGAAACTAGGGTTTCCATGTTTGTGAATAACCCTAATGAACCCTTGAGACATGATTGTATTACTGAATGATATGATTATTATGATATGTTGAACTAAGGAATGACTTCTTGAAAACCCTAAAGTTTATTACTAAGACAATTATGAGTGATAAAGCTAGAACTTGTATATGATGTTTGAAATGTGATCAAATGTTGAAGTTGAAAGTATTCATACTTCAATTGAATATGATGAGTCTTACTATATCATCTAAGTCTAATGCATTTGTTTTAGTATAATAAAGAATGATCATTGTTGATTATGGGAATGACATTAGTAGTCAACGTCAAGGTACACTTATCTGAATATAAGAGACAATATGAACAAGATGTACTTAAAGGTGATTGCAAGATAAAGATGAAATTAATGAATATAGTATGATGAAGTATTTTATCTTTTATTTAATTACATATGGATTAACCCAAATTAAATAAAATATACTAAGAATTGTACTTTGATCAATGTTATGTAGAAGAGAAGCATTGTATGTAAAGTGAATCAAGAAAGATTGGTCCAGATGATGTAATGAACATGAAATGAAAGAAGTTGAGACTATTGAGTATAAAATGATGGAAAAAGGTAGAAATTAGTAGATGATTCTAAGAATGTAACTCTTACCCTAAAATGATGAGTTTGATGATGCTAATGAATGACAATCTCAAATGGGTGATTAAGAGATGTACATAACTGTAGTTGAATTCAACTAAATGGTGAAACTCAAGCATTTGAATCGACTTACAAGAATGTGTTCTTGTATTTTGATTGTTTGATAGAATACTTGTATTATGAGAATGAACTATTTTGATGGAATTCAAATGATAATCAACATGTGTTGACTAGTAACCCCATATGAAGAATGTGAAATAAAAGAAGAAGAGAACTAAGTATGTTATGCATGTATATGCATGAAATTTATTTACATCTACTGAGATTAGATGGAACAAGCATATCTTGTATGATAAATCTATTCTGATTATGAGGAATGATACATAATGTCTATATGCTTTTACTATTTCTACTTCTAATGCCTCTACTAATATTTGCTAAGAACTATGGTATACAATGAACTGATAAGGAATATGTTGAAATGGAATTTAATATGCACTCCTTACATTGAGAAACCATGATAAGGGTAAATGTTACATAATGAGATTATGTCTAGGCCTAAAAGCCCACTGATGATGATAAAACCTTGATGGGGTAAATGATGGACAATAAGATTATGTCTTGGACTGAAGGCCCACTATCGATGATTGCTATGAGTTGATGTAGAAGATAGAAATAATCATATTTGTCGCAATCTATAGACTTATTGTGCTTCTTGCTTTGATCATTGCCCTTATTGATAAACTTAATCTGTTTCATGTTATTATAGTTACGCGAGAATACACATATATGATATATGATGTTTTGAATTCTTGTAAGATGAGTAAAAGAGATTAATAACAAGTGAAATGATGGAACATCTAGTTAGGTGCCCTGAACACCGTGAGTTTCCCCCGAGGACCACACCGGGGAAACAAAAAGGATCTCCTTATAGTAATCGATGAATTATGAGAAGGATTTCTGGAGTGTGGATCGAGACCTTAAAGGTTAGACCACCAGGATTTAGGAGTGAGTCGTCTGGAGTGGCTCTGGCCCTAAATCCTTGCTGTGAAAGTCTATGTCCAGATGGAATAGACTCTGTTGAAATGAAATATGTGAAATGTGAAATGAAAAATATGTGAAATATTGTGATATTTGATATATTGTTTTGCTGGTTCCTATCTCATGTACCCGAGATGAGGACGTGAGCCTCTTTAGGCAACCCTGAGGTGGCCAGGGTCTATTGTTGATATCTTAGGGAGGCCGGCTAAACCCTAAGATAGTGACGGTGAGTCGTTGACACGAGAATCAGGCGTGGCGACTTCTACTTGGTGAGGTACAAGCCAAGTAGTTTTAGGGCAAATGAATAAATGATGATAAGCTGTGTAGAACATGATTTGAATGGTTGTTACATTCTTTGTACTGCTACTTGATGATTTGTTATTGTTGATTATGCTTCTTGTTGAGGAAAGTAATCATGTTGATATGGATATTTTTTATTTCATATTATGATATGTCATGCTGACAAGTTATAAATGATGGGATTTATATCCATTCTGAATATGAGTTGGATTGCCTTCTATTTGATAGTATTGTTTGGTAGATATGTATTGTGTATACTTCAGCTTCAGGACTGCAGGATGTGTTCCTGGTCCAGCTGGTGGAGTGTCACAAGGGTAATGTTATTGTTATATATTGATTCAAAAATGCTTAGAACTTATCTTATTTCACATGCAGTAGGGCTCTTAATCTGAACTGAGAAGTATCTGCTGATTTGTTCATAAACATGCTTTAAAAGATGTTTCAAGGTTATAATTGGTTCAAGTGATTGCCTTATCTGTTGGATTAGATTACCATTGCAAGATATATTTGACTCATTATAGAACTATTTGCTATACTTTTCAATATCTGCATGTTTCTTTTAAGTTTTATACTTAATCTGATGTTGATGCATGTACCTAGCTTGAGTGGGAGGTATCCACTCACTGGGGCTCTATATGAGTCTCATGAGGTTGTTTCAAATGTTTTTAGGTATAATGCTATCCAGCGGAGAGGTCGTGACAAAGAAGATATAAATAGCATATTCTAGATAGATTAGAATGTCCATGTACTCTCTCTTTCTGGGGATGGGTTGTAGATTAAGTTTGTTCATCAATGTACATGTATCTGATGTAAACTGAACCGCATATGAGAACAAGATTTGATTCTAGATTTAATGGAGTTGAATATGATTTGTGATATCTGAATGTGATGTCCTGGATGTGATGTTGATTTATGAGTTTGTGAAGAAAGAAAAAGGAAAAATTTATCTGTCTTTTTTGTATATTGTTTAATCACCTTTGTCGAGAAATCATTATTTTATTTCATAATCTGGGTTTAAGTTTGGGATTATCTCTAATGGTTGGTATTTATACTGATCAAAAGAGTGGGTCCCGATAGACGTGGTATCAGAGCCTAGGTTAGATGAGTCTACAGGGACAATAGGATCTAGGACTAATTGATAATGTCGATGTTGAATATAACCTGAATGATGTGCATACTGACTGAACTCAGTATCCAGATACTCTGGTCAAGTATTTGGGTATTGAGCTAAGCTAGTATGGAAATGCCGACTATACTTCATCTAGATGCCCTGACCAAGTATCCAGATGAACATAGTTTGGTAGTATAATAAGATTCATGATGAAAAAGAGAAGAATGGCGATAAAATGGTGAAAGAGAAAAGGAGTTTATAATTCAATATGGAACCTATGGAAAGCATGAAATTTCATATAAGAAAGATGAAATCTTAATGGATTATGAAGACAATCTCTAATGAGTTTGAGTTTGAGTATGAAATCTGAAATTGTGAGAAAACGCTATGAACTAAGATGCATACTAGATGATCTTCTTTATAAAGGAAATTGATGAATGCAGATGATAATATGTGAATGAGTCATAATCTTAATCCATGAGATACATAATCAAATTAAAAAAAGGATGTGAAAGGTGATGTGAATCAGATCTTGATAAATGATGTATTACTAATATCTTTGAAGTAAGTGTTTGTAATAATCAAGGAGAGATATGATGATGACATAGGATGAAATATCCATCTAATACAAAAAAAGATGGCATATGAAAGAAAGATAAAATGGAATACTTTCTAACTGGATGTTGAGAGAGATGAATGATTAGATGATATGATATTCTTTTGTATCTTTTCTTGGATTTTGGGATGAAATCCTAAAAGGAGGGGAGAATTTGTAATGACCCGTTTTCAAATTAGTCATCTGATTAGGGTTTACTTGGATAATTGTATGCTTGACTAAGTTGATCATTGTTTAAAGCTTGATTAGTGATGGTAGTTAAATTTTCATGTTTTAAATATAATGAGAAGGTTTAATCATACTTTGATTCACATAATTAGGGTTAACATTTCAAAAACCCTAATCGGCCCAAATTAGGGTTTTGATGACATATGAATACAGAATTTGATAAGTATAGTGTCCCACTAAGTGATTTTTAGTATTTTATATGTAACTCTGATTTAATTCAAATTTGGATATGATTTGTATATATAAAATGTCAACTACATTGAAAAATATCAGAATTTGTGAAGAATATTCTGACATGTTTATCGGTCGAGTTTCAAACTCGACCGATCATATTTTCATATTGATATAGCAGTGTGGTAATTGAATTTTATCTTTTTATTGGTATATCCAATTGATCTTAAATTTTAACTGTATTTGAAAAACACAATTATAGACATCCTGTTAAATTGGCTTAGTTTTTGGATGACTTTTGATCCCTACAGAGAGGGGTGTCGGTCGAGTTCTGTGAAGGACAAACTCGACCGACCATGTTGTTGACTGCAATATAGCAATGTAGTATTTGATTTTTAATTATTTATTGGTAACTCCAAATGATCCAAAAGTTATTGTATCTTATAAAATCAATTTCAAACATTGGGTTAAAGTTTTATAATTTTTGGATGAGGTTTGAGTTCTGAAACATGTGGTTTCGGTCGAGTTTATAACTCAGCCTACCAACCAGTCTGAGCAAAATAAAAAATACATTGAGGGGCTTGTTTGCAAATGTTCTAAGCATCTCAATTCATATATATCACTAAACTAACACACAAGGAGCTCTCATAACTCGTCCTTCCTGTCAAATAAATGAAATTCTTAAGAGAGAGGAGAGCTAGGGTTTTGAGTAGAGAAAGTGGAGGAGATGATGACCTAGGGTTTCTCTATCCAAGATATGATGAAATCAAGTAAGTTTAGCTTCTTTGCATAGAATTTCATGGTGAATCTTCTCTCACATGTCAAGATTCCATCCCTCCCCTGATTTGATTCAAAATCACATCAAATCTCCTCCTTTTCTCACTCTTTCTCTTCTAATCCTCATTTCTAGGGTTTCCGAGTTGAGAGGAGAAAGAATTGGATTCTTTTGTGAGAGTTTGATTGGGTTTCCAAAAATTCAGAGGTTGACCTACGAAATTAAGGTGCTTGGCACCTGAGGTGAGTGTTTTTCTCCCTGCTAAGCTTTGGATTCATGTTGAAAGCCTAATTCAATCTGGCTAAAACAATCAAAAACCTTGTTGGTATATGTATGTGATTGGATTTGATTTGGGAAAGATATTGGGGAATCCAATTTTACTGATTTTGATTATTTCTCATTGATTGAAACTTGATTAGTTCATGTTATATTTATTAAGGATGCATGGGTATTCTTATGGGTAGATGACTATGGTATTTCATGTGAATTTTGCCTAAAAATCAGCCCAATGGCCGATATGCTTGGAATTGAATTGACATGTATAAAGTCATATTTGAATTGTACTAGATTGTATTATACAAGTGTATTGTTGACTGTTAATGGAATTGAATGACCACATATCCTGATTAGGATTTGTGTTGAGGAAGTGAATGAAATGAGTCAATTAATCAATGTATACTTATGATTGATGAATGAAATGTGTGAAAATGGAAACTAGGGTTTCCATGTTTGTGAATAACCCTAATGAACCCTTGAGACATGATTGGATTACTAAATGATATGATTATTATGATATGTTGAACTAAGGAATGACTTCTTGAAAATCCTAAAGTTTATTACTAAGACAATTATGAGTGATAAAGCTAGAACTTGTATATGACGTTTGAAATGTGATCAAATGTTGAAGTTGAAAGTATTAATACTTCAATTGAATATGATGAGTCTTACTATATCATCTAAGTCTAATGCATTTGTTTTAGTATAATAAAGAATGATCATTGTTGATTATGGGAATGACATTAGTAGTCAACGTCAAGGTACACTTATCTGAATATAAGAGACAATATGAACAAGATGTACTTAAAGGTGATTGAAAGATAAAGATGAAACTAATGAAGATAGTATGATGAAGTATTTTATCTTTTATTTAATTACATATGGATTAACCCAAATTAAATAAAATATACTAAGAATTGTACTTTGATCAATGTTATGTAGAAGAGAAGCATTGTATGTAAAGTGAATCAAGAAAGATTGGTCCAGATGATGTAATGAACATGAAATGAAAGAAGTTGAGACTACTGAGTATAAAATGATGGAAAAAGATAGGAATCAGTAGATGATTCTAAGAATGTAACTCTTACCCTAAAATGATGAGTTTGATGATGCTAATGAATGACAATCTCAAATGGGTGATTAAGAGATGTACATAACCGTAGTTGAATTCAACTAAATGATGAAACTCAAGCATTTGAATCGACTTACAAGAATGTGTTCTTGTATTGTGATTGTTTGATAGAATACTTGTATTATGAGAATGAACTATTTCGATGGAATTCAAATGATAATCAACATGTGTTGACTAGTAACCCCATATGAAGAATGTGAAATAAAAGAAGAAGAGAACTAAGTCTGTTATGCATGTATATGCATGAAATTTATTTACATCTACTGAGATTAGATGGAACAAGCATATGTTGTATGATAAATCTATTATGAGTATGAGGAATGATACGTGATGTCTATATGCTTTTACTATTGCTAGTTCTAATGCCTCTACTAATATTTGTTAAGAACTGTGGTATACAATGAACTGATGAGGAATATGTTGAAATGGAATTTAATATGCACTCCTTACATTGAGAAACCCTGATAAGGGTAAATGTTACATAATGAGATTATGTCTAGGGCTGAAAACCCACTGATGATGATAAAACCCTGATGGGGTAAATGATGGACAATAAGATTATGTCTTGGGCTGAAGGCCCACTATCGATGATTGCTATGAGTTGATGTAGAAGATAGAAATAATCATATTTGTCGCAATCTATAGACTTATTGTGCTTCTTGCTTTGATCATTGCCCTTATTGATAAACTTAATATGTTTCATGTTATTATAGTTATGCGAGAATACACAGATATGATATATGATGTTTTGAATTCTTATAAGATGAGTAAAAGAGATTAATAACAAGTGAAATGATGGAACATCTAGTTAGGTGCCCAGAACACTGTGAGTTTCCCCCGAGGACCACACTGGGGAAACAAAACGGATCTCCTTGTAGTAATTGGTGAATTATGAGAAGGATTTCCGGAGTGTGGATCGAGACCTTAAAGGTTAGACCACCAAGATTTAGGAGTGCGTCATCTGGAGTGGCTCTGACCCTAAATCCTTGCTGTGAAAGTCTATGTCTAGATGGAATAGACTCTGTTGAAATGAAATATGTGAAATGTGAAATGAAAAATATGTGAAATATTGTGATATGTGATATACGGTTTTGCCAGTTCCTATCTCGTGTCCCTGAGATGAGGACGTGAGCCTCTTTAGGCAACCCTGAGGTGACCAGGGTGTGTTGTTGATATCTTAGGGTGGCCGGCTAAACCCTAAGATAGTGACGGTGAGTCGTTGACACGAGAATCAGGCGTGGGGACTTCTACTTGGTGAGGTACAAGCCAAGTAGTTTCAGGGCAAATGAATAAAAGATGATAAGCCGTGTAGAACATGATTTGAATGGTTGTTACATTCTTTGTACTACTTCTTGATAATTTGTTATTGTTGATTATGCTTCTTGTTGAGGAAAGTAATCATGTTGGTATGGATATTTTCTATTTCATATTATGATATGTCATGCTGACAAGTTATAAATGATGGGATTTATATCCATTCTGAATATGAGTTGGATTGCCTTCTATTTGATAGTATTGTTTGGTAGATATGTATTATGTATACTTCATCTTTAGGACTGCAGGATGTGTTCCTGGTCCAGCTGGTGGAGTGTCACAAGGGTAATGTTATTGTTATGTATTGATTCAAAAATGCTTAGAACTTATCTTATTTCACATGCAGTAGGGCTCTTAATCTGAACTGAGAAGTATCTGCTGATTTGTTCATAGACATGCTTTAAAAGTTGTTTCAAGGTTATAATTGGTTCAAGTGATTGCCTTATCTATTGGATTAGATTACCATTTTAAGATAGATTTGACTCATTATATAACTATTTGCTATACTTTTCAATATCTGCATGTTTCTTTTAAGTTTTATACTTAATTTGATACTTATGCATGTACCTAGCTTGAGTGGGAGGTATCCACTCATTGGGGTTCTATATGAGTCTCATGAGGTTGTTTCAAATGTTTTTAGGTATAATGTTATCCAGTGGAGAGTTTGTGACAAAGAATATATAAATAGCATAATCTAGATAGATTAGAATGTCCTTGTACTCTCTCTTTCCTGGGATGGGTTGTAGATTAAGTTTGTTCATCAATGTACATGTATCTGATGTAAACTGAATCGCATATGAGAACAAGATTTGATTCTAGATTTAATGGAGTTGAATATGATTTGTGATATCTGAATGTGATGTCCTTGATGTGACGTTGATTTATGAGTTTGTGAAGAAAGAAAAAGGAAAAATGTATCTGTCTTTTTTGTATATTGTTTAATCGCCTTTGTCAAGAAGTCATTATTTTATTTCATAATCTGGGTTTAAGTTTGGGATTATCTCTAATGGTTGGTATTTATGCTGATCAAAAGAGTGGGTCCCGACAATCAAAGTCTTTCCCCTTATTTTGATTAGGGGTCAAGTTGAAAAAGAAATCAAAGCCTTTCCCATTATTTGTGATTAGGGGTTAAGTGGAAAATCATTGCCTTTCCCTTAGGGTTAAGTGGCACCTGGCCTTTCCCATTGGGTTAAGTGGCACCTTGTTAGTCATCATACCTACTTCATATATGTGAATGAAGTGAATCTCATTTGGAATATACTATCTATCATCTCAAAATCTTCATTTTGAAAGTTAGTTCTTTGTTATAATTGTAGTTATTTTCATTGAACATACATATATTGTTTTATGCTCCGATAATTATACTCAATGTGTGATATTGACCCTAAGTCGTGACTTTTGATCTAGGTAAATAATGAGGACACTACTTTCTATCTAAACTTGCTAGAAGGATTGAAGCTACACCAATAAATCAACATACGGGAGCATAATATGTTTTTGGGCTGTAGTTTTTCTTTTATACTTGACAGTTTGTATTCCTCTTCTTCTAAGTTTTTGCCTTGTTTACCCACGGGCCATGTAAAAATTTGTGGTTCATTTTTTCTAATAGTAAGAGATGTTAATTTAATTTATGTATGTGATTGTGTGAGAATAATCAGGCCAGTCTGGGACGGGTGCTTCAATCTCATTACCACTGCCTTGGTCGTGGAAACATGATTGGGGTAAAAATGGTTCTGTGACCTTTGGTATCAGAGCCTACACACTTCCATATACATTAATTAAATAACTTCTCCATATCTATTGAACTAGTAATGAAAACCTGAAAAATCCTCAATAGAGATCTTGCGGGGTCTAGGCTCGGGGTTCTGGTAGTAATCACCTCCTATCTGTCTTGCAACAATGACTGAGCTTCCCCGCTCTACCTGACCAAAGTTGATCTAGAAAGGATTTCATGTAACCCTAGAGGTCGTCTTACTCCTCATCTTCTCTTTAAGGACTACCCCTAGCCACCTAATAGAAAGGAGTAGGATGACTTCTCATTTTCTCATCTCTAATTGTGTCTTGAATCGATATGTACTGTCCATATTTTTGGGTATCATGGGGCATCATTTAAAATAAAAAATAAAATTTGAAAATGTAGACCTACACCATACTTTTATCTCGTATAATAAAGACTCATACAAAGTATGTCTTACAGATGGCTCCACGAACCCATAACCAAGGGGTCGGGTCCTCCAGAACAAAAAATGATGGAAAGATAAATGAAAATAAAAAGGCAGCTGAGAAGGAAGCTGAGATGAAAACGGAAGCTGAGAAGGAAGTTGAGATGAAAATGTCCAATCTAGGTTTCATGAGCCTGACCGATGTGGTAATCAGTAAGCCCGAACAAAAAGGGAAGCATGGCAATAGGAACAAGAACCTAGGTAATGGACACAAGAATCCTCCTGCTCAGAATACTAATCGCGGCCCCAATCAGCACAACAACCAAGGCCAAAACTTCCATCGAGGTCAGAACCACTATAACAACCAGGGCAAAAACTAGAACTACAACAGGGGCCCCGGTCAGAATCCAAATAGGGGAGAAGGTCAGAATCCTAACTCTCTCTGATGCCGCAACTGTGGAAACTGTCATGCTAGATAGCCATGCCCTTTTCCCACCCCATTCTACCATTTCTGCAAAAAGTAAGGCCATGTTAGAGGCAACTACCCATTCCCTCCTCCCGAGTGGGAAAAGCAAGATGAGCACCGAAATGCACGTGTTCGCCATGAATGTTGTTGAAGTGGACGCCAATGGGAACAAGTTGATGAAAGGTTAGCTCTAAGTCAAGATTTCCCCATCATGCCAATCCTTTTGTACTTGATTAATTTGCATATTATATGTGTATATAGGTAACATGTTTATCCATGGACATTCCGTTATTACACTCTTCGATTATGGGTCCACAAATACCTTCATGTCTAGAAGTCTTGCTTTCAGGCTCAATTTAGAAATACAAGACTTAGAGTACGTACTGGATGTGACTACCCCTAGTGGAAGGTTGCAAACCTTTTATTACATTGTGGAAAGGATCCTTATTTCTTATGGTGGTCGTCAGTGGGAATCTGACTTTATCCTCCTAGATATGGAATATTTTGACCTTATACTTGGGATGGATTGGTTGTATAAACATCATGCTATTCTTGATTATCGTGCCAAGAAGATTATCATCTCCATGCCCAATATCCCTATTCTTATAATTCCCAGAAGAAGAGATCGTAATCGAAATTGTATCATTTCCTTGATTAAAGCTCAATCCTTATTGCTCAAAGGGCGTAAAGCATACCTTGCAACTGTTACTATTTTTAATCATTATGCTAGTACTCTGGAGAATATCGACATAGTATGTGAATACCCAGATGTCTTCCCTATAGAAATTCCTGGGTTACCACTCAATTGTGATATGGAGTTTTCGATTGATCTTGCCCCGGGTACCGCACCTATTTCTCGAGCACCCTATCAAATGGCTCCTGTCGAACTGACTGAACTCAAGAAATAGTTGCAAGAACTACTTGATAAAGGATTTATCCACCGTAATTCTTCCCCTTGGGGAGCACCTATTCTATTTGTCAAGAAGAAGGATGGGTCCCTCCGCATGTGCATTAATTATCGTGTGATAAATCAAGCTACTGTGAAGAATAAGTATCTGCTGCCACGAATTGATGATCTCTTTGACTAACTACATTCTGCTCATGTATTCTCAAAAATTGACCTCTGTTCTGGATATCATCAACTCAAGTGAAAAATGAAGATATTCCAAAAACCGCCTTTCAGACTTGATATGGGCACTAAGAATTTTTGGTCATGCCACTTGGATTGACCAATGCCCCTAGCGTGTTTATGAACTTAATTAATGGAGTCTTTCAACCCTTCCTCGATGAGTTTGTGGTGGTCTTTATCGATGGTATTTTGGTTTATTCCAACAATATTGAATCCCATTATGAACACCTTTGTAAGGTCCTTGATATCCTCTGAGCATAAAAGTTTTATGCAAAATTGTCCGAGTGTGAGTTTTGGATCTCTGAAGTCATGTTTCTTGGCCACATCATATCGGGCAGAAAAATCTATGTCGACCCTGCTAAAGTGTCTGCCATTCTAGAATGGCAAGCCCCTAAGAATGTATCTGAAATCCGAAGTTTTCTTGGCTTGGTTGGATATTATCGATGTTTCATATCCAACTTTAGCAAGATAGCATTGCCTCTCACCAAGCTTACAACGAAAGGAAAATGTTTTGTATGGTTGAATGAATGTGAAGCTAGCTTTCAAGATTTGAAGCTAACCTCTACACCCATCTTGACACTTCCTTTGGGAAATGAAGGGTTTGTGATCTTCACTGATGCATCAAGATTTGCACTTGGATGTGTCCTGATGTAGGAACAAAGGGTAGTATCATACGCCTCTCGACATTTGAAATCCAATGAGGTCTATTATCCAACTTGTGATCTCGAGTTGGCCACCATCATTTATGCTTTGAAGATATGGAGACATTACCTTTATGGCACTACCTTTGACATTATGACTGGTCATAAGAGCTTGAAGTACCAACTGACACAGAAAGACTTGAACCTTAGATAGAGAAGATGGTTAGAGTACCTCAAGGACTACAACTTCACGATTGCCTACCACCCTGGTAAGCCAAATGTTGTAGTTGATGCCCTGAGCGGGAAGCAAGTGAAATGTGTTGTTGTGCTCACCATTGAATGGAAGAACTTGGAAGTCTTATCGCCTTGGGCCCTGAGAGGTATGGGTGACAGAATTCATTTGACTACCATCAATGTAAAACCAGGCCTCCAGTCCAAGATTCTAATAGCACAAAAGAATAGTCGTAACCTTGAGGAAATGATTAAGTTGCTAGAAAAGCCTCAGACGCATCTCTCAATTGGCATGGATGGCGGTATTCGATATAAGCAATGCATCTGAGTCCCTGAGGATTCAACTATAGTAGGAAAGGTATTGCAAGAACCTCACAGATCAAAATATACAGTGCACCCTGGATTAAAAAATGTACAAGGATCTTCAGAGGCACTTTTGGTGGAGAAATATGAATGGTAATATAGTTGTCTTCATATCTAAATGTCTAACTTGCCTACAAATCAAGGATGAACATCAAAGGTCAGGAGGCCTTTTGCAACCATTACCAATCCCCGAATGAAAGTGAGAGAATATCACTATGGATTTTGTGGTGGATTTACCCAGGACCAAGAGGGGGGGTGAGTCCATTTGGGTTGTAGTTGATCAACTAACCAAATCAGCCCATTTTATTCCCATAAAGACAACGACGAAAGTTCCAGATCTGGAAGAGCTCTAAATTTCGGAAATTGTTAGGTTGCATGGGATTTTGATATCCATTGTATCTGATCGTGATGCCAAGTTCACCTCCTACTTATGGCGACAAGTTCAAGAAGATTTGGGCACTCAATTAAATTTCAACACTGCCTATCACCCGCAAACTGATGGCCAATATGAATTGACAATTCAAGTATTAGAGGATTTGTTGAGATCGTGTGTACTTGATTGGGGTGGTTCATGGGATCACTACTTACCTTTAGTGGAATTTTCCAACAATATCAGCTATCGGTCGAGCATTGGCATGCCCCCTTATGAAGCTCTTTATGGACGACCATGTAGATCACCCCTTTATTGGGATGAAGTGGGCGAAAGAAGGATCTTGAAGTCTGAAGAATTACAACTTTGTTTTGACAAAGTCAACTTGATTAAACAAAGAATGAAGAGAGCTCAGGACCGACAAAAATCTTATGTTGATACCCACAGGACCAATGTCCAATTTTTGGTGGGTGACCATGTTTTCTTGAAGATTAGACCTATAGAGAAACTGGGAATTTCTTATTGAATGAATAAACCATTGTAAAATACAATCTCTTATATAACAGAAGGGATTAGAGACTAAACTAGAAGTGAGCAATATGGGACTAAACTACAGAAGTAAAAAACATAACTGAGGCACATGCTATGCACATGACACTCAACAAAACACAACATATCTCTATACTCCCCCTCAAGCCAGAGCGTAGATGCCGAACATGCCCATCTTGTCCACTAGCATCTGAAAATGAGCTTTAGGAAGTATCTTGGTGAAGATGTTCGCAACTTGCTTTTCAGTACTGAGATATGGAGTGCAGATCCGTCCAAAAAGAATAGTTTCTCAAACAAAGTAACAGTCGACCTCAATATGGTTAGTCCGTTCATGAAACGTGGGGTTGCACGCAATAAAAATGGAGGCCTTGTTATCACAGAACATCGGTATAGGGCTGGAATAGGAGATATCAAACTCCTGAAGGAGACTCTAGACCCACAGAAACATGCAGTATGGGACATAGCTCGGTATTCTGCCTCTGCACTACATCTAGCTACAACCGTCTACTTTTTGCTTCGCCAGGTAACTAGATTTCCGCCCACAAATGTACAATATCTTGAGGTTGACTTTCAGATCAGAACAACTTCCTGCATAGTCAGAGTCTGAGAAGCCAGATAGATTACAGTGTACATGCTTCTTATATAACAAGCCTTTTCCTGGAGAGCTTTTAAGATACCTCAAAATGTGACATATAGCATCCCAGTGACAGTGTCGGGGTTTATCAAGGTACATACTAATAAATCCCACAGTAGCAATGAGGTCAGCTCTTGTGACTGTCAGATAAATAAGCTTTCCTACCAGCCTTCTGAACTGATGATGATCAGCATAAGGAGGAGAATTTTCATCGTCCCAATCCATATTTGGGTCAAGGGGAGTGTTGGTTGGTTTGCAGCCCAGCATACCGATTTCCTGCCAGAGATCAAGTACATATTTCCGTTGAGAGAGGCACAACCCTGGAGATGATCTGGAAACCTCAATACCTAATAAATATCTTAACTTTCCAAGATATTTAGTGACAAAATGTTTTTCTAAGTAGGTTTTAGTTGTCTGTATGCCCACTGTATCACTGCCTAATAAAATAATATCATCAACGTAAACAATAAGAATGACAAGTCCAGCCACTATTTTGCGGATAAAAACTGAGTGATCAGAATGAGAGCAACGGAAGCCAAAGTTGACTAAGATCTGACTGAGCTTATCAAACCAAGCACGCGGGCTCTGTTTGAGACCATAGATGGTCTTTTTCAGTTTACATACTTTAAGAGCAGACTCCCCCTGAGCAACAAACCCGGGTGATTGCTCCATGTAAACCTCCTCCTGTAAATCTCCATAGAGAAATGCATTTTTGACATCTAACTGAAAGAGAGACCAGTCTTTATTAACAGTAATAGAAATTAAAATTCTAACAGAATTTAGTCATGCAACAGGAGAGAAGGTCTCAAAATAGTCAACATCATATGTCTGTGTGTAGCCTTTTGCAACAAGTCGAGTTTTTAGGCGTTCAATTTTCCTGTAAGGTTGATACTTAATGGTGAAGACCCAACAGAAACCAACAGTAGGGCATGAAGGAGGGTGATCCACAAGTTCCCAAGTCTTGCGATCACAGAGCGCCTGCATTTCCTGATCCATTGTCTATTTCCATACAGGAATAACTAGAGCTTCTGCAACAGTCTTCAGAATAGTGACAGTAGAAAGTGCAGAAGTAAAGTATGCAAAATTGTTATGCAGATTGGTAGAAGAGAAGAAATGACTGATAGGATGTTTCATACAAGAGAGAAAACCTTTACGCAGGCTGATAGGAAGATGCAGGTCAGAAGTTACCTCAGTATTTATTTGACCTTCCACAGACGGAGGAATTGGTTGTGGAGGGGCCATGGAAGGAGTGCTTGTCTTTGGTCGACATTTGTATACTTGCAAGGGGCGACCTTCAGGCTGATCAAAAGAAGGTAAGTCTTCAACAATAACTAGTAGAGGTGTGGGTGACAACATATCCCGGATAGTGTTGCGCCATCATCAGCAAAGTAGGGCATATGCTTAAAGAGGATCACATCCGCACTGACAAAACATTGTTTGAGTACCAGATCAAAGCAGCGGTAACCCTTCTGGGTTCTAGAGTATCCCAAAAAAATGCATTTAGTGGACCGAGGATCAAGTTTTGTCATTTCTGGGCATAAATTTTTAACAAAGCAAGTACACAGAAAAATATGAGGAACCGAGAATAGGGGTTCATCAAGAAACATAATAGAGTATGGAATACGATTCTGTAAAAAAGAGGATGGCATATGGTTTATAAGATAGCATGCAGTAGAAACCGCCTTAGGCCAAATGCAGTGAGGGACTTTATAATGAATAAGAAGGGTCTGAGCAACCTCTAATAAGTGGCAATTTTTTCGTTCTACAACACCATTCTATTATGGAGTATAAGGGTAGGTGGTTTGATGAATAGTGTCACGATCAGAACAAAAAGATGTGACAGACTTTTGCTTGAATTCTAGTGCATTATCCGTGCAGAAAATTTTAACAGGTTTATTGAACTGGGTCTATATTTTAAAAAAGAAGACAGGGATATTGTTTAAAATAGTGCCACGATCTTTGAGTAAAAACTTCCAAGTAGTACGGGAATAATCATCAATAAAATTCAGAAAATATTTAACACCAGAGTGACTCGAAACAGATCATGGACCCTAGATGTCTGCATGAACAATATCAAAAGGAGCCTTAGAGCCAATTTTCTTTTTAGTGGGAAAAACAACCTGTGTTTGTTTTCCCAAAACACAAGACGCACAAGAAAAATTGTTTTCAGATAATGCAGGATATAAATGCTTCAATTTTGTAGCTGACGGATGACCCAGTCGGAACTGCCATTGAAGTCCTGAGACTGATGTAGACAGAAGAGCAGATGTTACATGCGGTGCATCCAAATAGTATAATCCATTTGGTCCTTCATGGCCCGAACCAATCCTTGTCTTCGTGTGGAGATCCTTTAAAACACAACTAGAGGGGTCAAATTTAATAGAGCACTGAAGTTTCCTTATAGTTTTACTTATAGATAATAAATTAACAGGAAATTGTGGTAAGTATAAAACAAATTGTAGATGTGGTTTGCGAGATAGAGGAACAGTGCTAATGCCATGAACATGAGTCTTAGAGCCATTTGCAACAGTGACAGATGGAATGCTAGAGTTTTTAATCAAAGTAGAAAATAATTGGATGTTGTCCACCATATGGACAGACGCACCAGAATCAATGCACCGTTTATTGTTACCAGCATAAGGAGAGGCAAGCATGGCGGAGGAACCAGCAGGAGATATCGAAGGTAGCCAAGTCATGCGCTCCTGGACAAACTTCTCTAATTCAAAGTGAAGCCATTCAATAGTCAAAGGAGAAGTCGGTGGATCGGATGCAGCATCAGTAGCAGTTTTTGTAGAGGCCTAGTTAGCCCAGGCTGGCTTGTCGTGCTTGATCTAGCACCTATCTACAGTGTGATTATCTCGACCACACCAGTTGCAGTAGTAGGGACCAGTAGCTTGACCACGTCTAGGAGCAGTAGAGGAGTCACGTCCACCAGTGGGAGGTAGACGTCTGCCACAGCTGCGTCCTCGACCGCGGCCACGTCCAGAATCAGTAGTGCGAGCAACTAGAGCAGGATGCTCAATAACATGATTGGAGGTCACGGATGGTAATCTTTGAACTCACTTGAGGACGTCTCGAAGAGTAGGCGGACATCTCGAAGAGTAGGTGGACGTCTCGAAGAGTAGGCAGAGGGTCACTTGATAGAATCTGATCGACCACGCCGGAGAAGGAAGTAGGGAGTGCAGCCTAAAATTGCACCAGTTGTAGTTCATTGCGCTGCTTCTGGTTTTCTTTGATATCAGCTGTCAATAGATGATAGATTGCATACTCATTCCAGAGAGCAGAGCACTAGTTGTAGAAGTCCTTGATGGAAGTATTAGAAGAAAACTCCTTCTTGGCCAGGTTTTTGAAAATTTTAAAAACGCGTTTAGGATTTTGGTGATGGGAGTAGACATGTGAAAGATGGTCCCACAGTGCCTTAGCATCATGAAGGCATAACAAGAACAGACTGATCCGTGACTCGGTGCTATTAAGAAGCTAGGACATAACACCAGAGCCGTCTTTGGACCATTGAGCATAAGTTTTCTTTTTTTTCATTAACAGTAGCAGCAGGGGCAGCAGGAGGATCAATAGTAAGATGTGAGTACCGGGCCTGGACCTTGACATAAAGGACAAAGGACGCCGACCATAGATGGTTATTAGAGCTAGTGAGCTTGATGGTGGTAACACACAGAGAGAGAGGAGGCTCAACCGATGCCATGATGATCAGAAGTAGGCCAGTAGTGAAGTGGCGGTGCAACAACAACATGTAGTGAATAAAGAACCCATTATGGGGCAGTAGCAGCAGTAGGGATCTGACACATCAGATCAGAAGAGACCCGTGTCAGGCAGATAGACTGATAAATAAACCTACACCATCATGAGGAAGATTAACATCCCATCATGAGGCGCGGGAAAAAAAACAACTAGAGAGATAGGAGACTCTCAATGTGGGATGGCTATAGCTGTCCGGAAGGTTGCACGTACGAAAAAGGAGTAGGAGGAAGAACAAGAGTAGGATAGTAGTGCAATGGTGGAGGGAGGAGGGAACGGCGGCTGGTAGTGGAAGAAGGAGAGGGGACGGTGGGTAGGGAGGTATTGGCGGCGGGTGGTGGTGTGGGCAGCGGCGGGGGATGGAGGTGGTGGTGTGGGATGAGGCGGAGAGGGAAGGTGGAGGCGACGGCGGGTGGAGGGCCTGCCGACGGTGGCTGGGGGGGCTGAAGGCTTAGGGCATAGGGGCTGGGTGGGAAAAAAGAACAGGACTTGCTCTTGATACCATATAGAGAAACTGGGAATTTCTTATTGAATGAATAAACAAGTGTACAATACAATCTCTTATATAACAGAAGGGATTAGAGACTAAACTAGAAGTGAGCAATATGGGACTAAATTACAGAAGTAAAAAAAACATTAGTGAGATACATGCTATGCACATGACACTCAACAAAACACAACATATCTCTATAAGACCAATTCGAGCTATTACAAGAAACAAAGGAAAACTAAGTCATAGGTATATCGGTCTTTTTGAAGTGTTGGACCGCATCGGGGAATGTGCTTATAAACTGGCTTTACCTCCTCAATATAGTATGATGCATAATGTCTTCCATGTTTCAAATCTAAAATGGTACGTCAAAGATCCAGTCATGTCCTCAACCATGAGCCTATTGAATTAAAAGACTCTCTTGTATACCAAGAAGAACTAGTGAAGGTACTCAGCAGTCAGATTAAGGAATTGAGAAAAAAAGAAAATAGAAATGGTGAAGATTTTGTGGAAGGATCATGGCACCGATGATGCAACTTGGAAATTGAAGTCAGACATGGACCACAGATTTCCAGAACTTTCAAGGAAGCATGAATTTTGAGAAAAAAATTCCCCTTAAGGTGGGGTGGATGTGATAAAATGAGTATTTGAATAACTAGAATTTTATATTCAAATCCTTTTATTCATTGACTTTAACCTCATTTATCATCATGGGATAAATTGACAAAGATCATGACCCTAGTTTGGGACTTTTGATGCACTTTTACCCAAGTGGATATATAAATACACCTCAATTTTGACTTGGTATCCCTTTGCATCTTTTACATATCCAACATTGTCCTTTGGATCTAATTTTTTTTGTAGATATTCAAGACTTTATGAAAAGCTTCGGGTCCAAATTTCACTTCAATTGGAGCTTCATAGCTCCCTAGAGAAATTCTTGAAATTGGCATGTTTAAACCCCCATTTTTCCCTTTCATTTCCCTCGTTTTCCCTTAGTTGGGCCAATCTCTGCCTAATTGGGCCACGCGCCTGACCCGCTTGGAGAGGAGGGGCGATCCGCACGCCGTCAGATGGTGATCCAATGGTAGCAGGGTCGTCCCCTAACTCAAATCAGCAGGCTACAGCAGTCGTCGGGTAGGGGAGACCTGCTACCCGGATCTCAGTCAATTCTTGACCGTATTGCACGAAATTTGCTTCGTCGAATTCGCCTATGCGAGCCGCAGATGATCCATGGATTTCTCATACCAAAACGAGTTGATTCACAAACCTTCTAGGACCTTTGGGACGGCCGCAGCCATGGCCAAGAATGGACCAAATAAACCCTAAACCTAGACCCCCGTCCCTATATAAACATGTCTACGAGTTTATTTTTGCCCCACAAACGCAAACCTACCTTCGAATGTCGCTCTCGTGCACTATCTTGGAATTGCCCAAAGCTAGGGATGGCGGACATTGTTCCCTGTTCGTAGCTCTCTCTCATCTGGTATACTCATCTTTCTTTCTCTCTCTAGAATCTTGTTTTGATCATAACTTTTGACTCCATGCTCGAAAATACATAAAATTATAGTCCATTTCGATTGGGAGAGCATGCTGGATTCAATGAGATCATTTTCATCATCCATTTCATGATCCTTTTTCAAAATGATCTTTACTAATGAAAGGCATCACTTTATCTTAATTTTTCTATCTTGGATTTTAATGGAATCAACATTGAATCTAACATTGGAATTATAATATCAAACTCTAGGGAAATGGTGTTGAGATTTATTAAGAATACTTTGTCATTCTAATTGAAGATCATTCACACAAATATTGATGTTCATCATTGTTAGTAACTTGAATAAAACACACTCTTACGAGGGTGAATGATCCTCATAAGAATTATCTTTTAATTAGAACCTAAGTTTCTCCAACATCAAATCCTAATCATAAACTACTCATCTTTAACTAGGTCTTGACCCTACATCCTGACCGCTTGGAAACTTGTGGATTTAGACTTTGTTCGAAAAGGTACGTGTACTCGACCATGTTAATGCAATATATTTATACATGTGTATGGCTGAAATATTTGATTTTATTTCTAGCATTAACTCCCTCATGGCCCATAGAGTGATGACTAGCTTTGAAATCATTACCTTATCATTGACTACCAAAGCCTTTCCCCTTATTTGTGATTTGGGGTCAAGTAGAAAAAGAAATCAAAGCCTTTCCCCTTATTGCGATTAGGGGTTAAGTGACAAATCATTGCCTTTCCCTTAGGGTTAAGTGGCACATGGCTTTTCCCTTTGGGTTAAGTGGCACCTTATTAGTCGTCATACCTACTTCATATATGTGAAGGAACTGAATCTCATTCAGAATATAGTATGGATCATCTCAAAATCTTCATTTTGAAAGTTAATTCTTTGTTATAGTTGTAGTTATTTCATTGAACTGCATATATCGTTTTATGCTCTGATAACTGTACTCAATGTGTGGCATTGACACTGGGTCTTGACTTTTGATCCAGGTAAATAATGAGGACACTACTTTCTATCTAAACTTGCTAGAAGAATTGAAGCTACACCAAAAAATCAACATACGGGAGCATAATATGTTTTTGGGTTGTAGTTTTTCTTTTATACTGATAGTTTTTATTCTTCTTCTCACTTTCTGCCTTGTTTGCCCAGGGGCCATGTAAAACTTTGTGGTTCATTTTTCCTAATAGTAAGAGATGTTACTTTAATTTATGTATGTGATTGTGTGAGAATAATCCGGCCAATCAGGGACGGGAGCTTCAATCACGTTACCACTGCCTTGGTTGTGGAAACGGGATTGGGGTAAAAATTGTTCTGTGACATTATACTTGCTCCCTCACTTGCTTCTTCAAATGCAACAAAAGACTTGTTGATATCTCCATAAGGGGGGTTATTGCAGTGTTTGAGTGCTTCAATAATTGTATTGTAACATTCAAGGGAGGGGGTCAACTAAGGGCTACTGTTATCTTAGTATGTATTAGTAAGATGAACATGTGTTTCACCCATGCTTCAGCTTAAGGGGGGTTGTTAGAGTTATTAGTAATTTAATTTATATGTAAATGGGCCTAGATGTTTTGGCTCATATGGGTTTTGTTGGAGTCCCAAGCATGCTTGAGTCTCATGCATGTAAGTATCCCCCCTCCTATATTTAGGAATGGGGGTTTTGTCTAATACATTAACTAATAGCCTCCCATCTTATTCTTAATATGATTCTCCTTGTGCGAGGTGGCTAGCTTGGAGGAGTAGTCTTCGGCTGTGTGCCACCATGCTCGCCTAGGCCTCTTCTCCCTCAGGTGTTTGAGAGCTCTAGACCTTCGGCTACATGAGGGGAACATCGAATGGTCTCTTTTGACTGCCTCCAAGTGTCAGCAATGGCGACATTGAGACCCACAGGTCTGGTTCCTTAGCAGCGTCAGAGACAACAAGTGCTTTGCTTGAAGTGGATTGAAGTTGAGATTCTCTCGATGGTCGAGGTGTGCCTTGGCATGCCTTGTGTGTGGTTCCTTCAGAGACAACATGTAAGGACCCTGACCTCCGTTTAGGGCTTATCCTGTTTGCTTTGCTTAACCCTAATGCTTAGTTGCTTGCTAATCACCTTTGGTGGTGATTAGGGTTTGTTGGTGTTTTGTTGGGAGCTGGAGGAGCTACTTGCAATATACCCAAGTTTAGGGTTTGTGGGCAAGTTTGTCACCTTGTGAGGTGTTCCTCCCTCTCCTTGCTTCCTCTAGTGTTGAGAGGAAGGTTTGGGCTCGTTACTTGAGTTCCTTTGGGCTTGGATGAGCTTGTTGGGCCTTGTAGTGCGTTGCCCTTGCTTCTTTGGACCTTGTGTCGGGCTAGAGTGCCCTGTGTCGACCTAGGTGTGTCAGCCTGTGCTTGTGTCGGCCTGTGGTGTATCGCCCAGGATGTCTGTCGGCCATGGTGGGGGTGTGTCGGGCATGGTGTGGAGGTGTGTCGCCCAAGGACCCTTTGACTCTCTTTGACCTCATTTGTGTCACCACTAGTGGACACTTGGTGCTTGATGCTTGCATGTGGCAATGGCCTTGGACATGTGTTTAGGGCATGTTAGAGTGGTGGCTTTGCCCATGGACAAGTGTCCCTAGGTGGGCGACACCTTGCCTTGTCTTTCCTTGGTTTCTCCTCCATCCCCTTCTATATATGTGTTTCCTTTCCCTTTCTAAGGATCCCTTTAGTTCCTTAGTCTCCTTCTCCTTGGTACACGACATCCCCCTCTTCTTTTACAAGCTTGGTGGCCGATCCTTCTTGGAGTCTCCTTCTTCCTCTAGTGGTGGCCGAACCCTAGAGTGCCTTGCTCTCCTTCCTTGCTGGTTCTTGGAGCTTGGATCTAGGAGCTTGCAGGTTACATAACTCCTAACCCTAACTACACTACCTCTTTTCTATGTTCTTATATTTTGTTATGATCATATCGGCTATGCATGTTGCTAGTTTAGTTCCTTACTTAGTTGCTTCTTGTTGGTCGAACCTATGTTCTAGGGTTTCTTGGTGAGCAACACTCCTTTCTCTCC
This sequence comes from Alisma plantago-aquatica, assembly GCA_963693085.1. Classification (NCBI taxonomy): domain Eukaryota; kingdom Viridiplantae; phylum Streptophyta; class Magnoliopsida; order Alismatales; family Alismataceae; genus Alisma; species Alisma plantago-aquatica. The sequence goes on from OY856409.1 coordinate 1,883,672,000, forward strand.
TTGGTCTAGAGGAGTGAGCTCGAGTGCTAATGGGCAATACCCCTCTCTCGTTTAAGTTGATAGGTGAGCTTGTGTTCTAGTTGCTTGAGCAACACCCTCCTCTCACCATGGACTTGAAAGGTGAGCTTTGTGGTGGTTGTAAACCTTGTTAGGGTTGTTTCTTGTGTTGCCCGATTGGTGATAAGAGATGTGTAAGACCCCTCTCTCTTAGTTGTTGAGAGGTGAGCCATCTTCTTGAGCCATTAGGGTTTGGTGCCCTTGTGCTTGAGGTTGATGACGACCTTGTGGAGTTGCATCTTGACCGTTATGATCTTGGGGGAGGTGCTGCTCGATATTCCTCTTGATCTTGAGCTTTGGACGACACATGTGTGGTTGTGACGGTGTCACCCTTGGTCTCTGCCTTGTGTGTGTCGGGCATCCCACCTTGATGAGTAACCTGCCTAATACATGTGTGATGGTTTGTTGCAGTTGTGCGTTGAAGTGTGGAGCTCATTAGCTAGTTGGTGGTGTTGTGTCGGGCATCATGCTCCTAGTTGTTGACCTTTGTGTGTCGGGCGTCACACGACAGGTCCTTGCCTTGTGTCAACCGATGGGTCATGGGTAGGTTGGTTAAGCGATAGGTCCCTGCTGCCCGATACACCTGACCTAAAGTGGAAGCCGAGTGGCCATCATACCTTGGACGATATGGAGCTATGTGGCTAGCTTGGTGCTGGGTGTTACAACATAGTGATGATGCCTAGTATAGTAACCTATAGTAACCCTAGTCGTTGCACGACAGAGAGATGTACAACGCACCGTTGCACAACAAGGAATGAGTTGCACTTTGTACATGGATGCCGACGGAGCGTTGCACGTTACCGCAGTGCACGACACTAGTGAGTGCACGATATGCCTGACGCGCTGTTGCATGACATGGTGTTGTGCGTTACACCCTAGGTGATGTCTGTTGTGAGGTTATGTGTTGGGCGATGGGTGAGGGTGCCCTGCCCGATACCACTTCTGGTGAGGGTCTTTCTCCTTATGGAAAACTGATATGTTGGATGTTGCTCTTGTTAACACGTTTGGTTATGATGGTGACCCTTGATATGCTTGATGGTAATCATTATAGTAGAACTCATCTATGTAACTTGACATGACTTTACATGTGTTATAATCATCTGAAATGATACATATAATGTTGAGTAAATGATAAGTATATAAGATGCCTTGCATGGTGTTATGATCACAGGTTGAGAAATGTATGACAAAGCATATAATCATCAATATTGCCCTATGATTGATAAGACGACCTTTTTGTAGTAACCATGCAGGTGATGCATAGCCAGGAAAAGGGCTATGAGGTATATATGTTGAGTAACATTGCTTTAATGGTTACTCTTGGTGATGAAATGATATATGTGTTCTGGTATGAGGACTTGAGTTTGGCTAAAGTGTTGGGATTGTTATCCCATGGTGATGATGTAAGCCTTGAGAGGTAGTGGCACTATGTGCTGAGGGATTTAGATCCCATGGCAATGTGATGATCCTTGAGATGGATCTAGATTATTAGCAAGAAGCCAAGTGATAACATGTAATGTTGGATCCTTATGATGGATCAGGATGATAAAAGCATAATGTTGAGTTTCATACTGGTTATTCTTGTTATAGTTTGCATGTTATATAACATGGGTGAATCTTGCAATCCACCTAAAAGATATTAATTAATCACAGTGGAATATATCATGTAGTTTGCACTGGCCATAGATCCATCATCGTCAGGAGCTGGTGATGGTGAAATGGGTTCTCCTACAGGTTAACCCAGAGCACATATTGTTGAATATGTGAGGTTTCTCCTAGCCTAAAATAGAGAGGGAATCGAGTGCAGCTGTGGTTGTAGACTCGGGATATGTATATGAGCATGGTGAACATGCCCATGGCTCAGGATATGTGATATGAGGAGCATGAATGTGTTCATGACTCAGAGCACGGTGAACTAGCTCATGGCTCAGATATACTAGCGTCGTGACTTGTACCAAGGCAGACTAGAGGAAGGGTAGCCTATGGAGATGACCCTGTGGCTGAGGCCACTTAAGCACGAGACTGTAGTCTTGCTTTGGTTCTCGTGCACTGACCACAAGGTGGGAGGTTGTGGATTCCGGCTCTTCCATTGACCTTGTATGGCACCGACTCTAGGTTTCACAGCCGTCGGTTGGATTTGAGCGGTATGGCTCACTTCCTCAGGGCATAATAATACATAATCCAGCCGTATAGTATTTACTGTCTAAGGAAAAACATGAAACATTGGTTGAGGCCTTACTTGTGTAGTTAGTCTTGCTATACCTTACAGTTACTTATGTGTTCCCCATGTTATATGGTGAAATCTTATAAATCATATCTTGTTAATCATGTTCCATAAAAGAGACATTTGGTGATATGCCTTCTGAACATCTTGGTAAGCTTGATGATATGAATAGCTTTACTTTATAAACTTCTCTTGTTATACCTCTTATCAGTTATCTGCTGTTGTTGCTTTATCCTTCTGAGGTTTTGTGGTTTCAGAGGGGAGTTATGTTTCTCGTTGGGACTGTGTGTCTCACCCCGCTGGTTTACACCTTTTTAGGTGTTCGAGCTAGACGTAGTGGTGGTCACGGAGTTGCGACCAAGCAGCAAGACGAGCAGTAGAAGGAAATAGATGGATATGTTGTTGTTTTGGTTGTTTTGTAGTAGAGTCGTAGAGTCATCCCTGTACTCTCAGGTCATTGGAGGTGTTTTGACGATTGTTTCACGATGTATAGCTGTTGATGCGTTGCTTATCCTGCTGCAGGCCGGATGTGGGCCGTTCTGTAGGTAATGACAGGTGATGAACTCATGTGATGACTAGACAGCTGATCTCCTAAGTTGTGGACACGTATCAAGACTTGTAAATGTTTATATAACCTGTTTCCTTACAGGATAAGGACCTAAATGTAATAGTTTCTCAATTATTCCTCTTTCCAAAATCGGTTTTAATTAATTTGTGTTTTTGGTGATATGTGGTTTATGGTGATTTCCGCACATTTTTGCATAACACCTCGCTGTCTATGTGATAGTGGGATGTGTTGCCACAAGTTTGGTATCAGAGCTCTAGGTTCGCTGAGTCTGCAGGGATTTAGGACTAGGTTGTGTCTATTCTTGTGAGTTTTCCAGATTTTCTTACAATCATCTTCTACCCTCAGTGGAAGAAAAGCCAAGATGTCTGGAAACCATGAAGAACATGCTGCCGAGAACAACGATGTTGCATCAGTTGATGGAGCTATAGGGCAGGCACATGATGATCGGGTGCCTGAGGTCCCCCAACCTGACCCAGCCATTCTTGAACACCCTACCTATTAACAGCTTATGGGGCAGATGATGGCTACGATGAATCTCATGGTAGAAAGATTGTTAGTGCCTCAGCCGAGAGCACAGACTCCCCATGATGAAACATCGGGTATTGGGAATATCTTTGAGCGGTTTCGCCGAGTCGGAGCTTCGGATTATGCTGGAACGGATGATCCAACAGATGCAGATCTGTGGCTGACAAGTCTTGAGAAGGCTTTCCGGATCCTCGACATCCCCGAAGCAGACAAAGTAAAGCACGTTGTCTACCTTCTGAAGGGTAGTGTTGGTCACTGGTGGACCATCGAGGAAGAGAAGCGGCCTGGTGAGGTGATCAGTTGGGATGTTTTTCGGCGCGAGTTCATCAGCAGATACTTTCCGAAGATGTATCTGGATGAGAAGATCAGCCAGTTTCAGCGCTTACGCCAAGGAATGATGAACATCACCGAGTACAAAGCCAAGTTCATGGATCTGTTGAGGTTTTGTCCTCACATGGCAACGACAGATGAAGAGCGGATCAGATGCTTTGAGAAAGGTCTGAATGCTGAGCTGACGACACCTGCTTCTGCGTTAGAGAATAGAGAGTAGTTTGCTACATTTGTGGAATCTGTCCGGAGGATTGAACGGTCAGTTAGGGAGAAGAGAGAATCCATGTCTAAGAAGAGGCCTGCTCAGTTCCAAGGACAGAGGTTTGGTGGCTTCAAGAAGCCCAGGTTTTCATCACCTTCAGTGATGAAAGGTTCCATTATACCGTCGCAGTGGTCTCCGAGTAAGGGAAGAGGTTATGTTTCTTCACCATCGAAGGCACATAGTACAGCTTCTGTGGTAGTGATAGGGCCATCTAGGCCACAGTTTGAAGATAGGTCATGATATATCTATAGTCAGACGGGGTATTTCAAGTCAAACTGCCCAAGCAGAGATGTTGCAGTGACACAGTAGCCCAGTGGTAGCAGAGGGCGAGGATGCGGTCAAGCATCGCAAGCGGGATCATCTGCTCAAGGAAGCAGAGGACGTGGATAGCAAGCAACGGCTCGATTCTATGCTATGAGTCAGCCGGAGGCAATAGTTAACCCGCGAGTGGTGGAAGGTCAGATGGAGTTATTTCATTCTGATATGTCTTCTTCTTGCCTTATATCTGTTCTGGTTGACCTGGGTGCTACACACTCTTTTATTGCTTATAGTATGCTTGAAAACTGTCGTTTACCTGTTAGTTGTAAGAGAAATAGCTTGTTGTTAGAAACCCCTCTTGATGGTTCCTCGATGCTTCGAGAAGAGTGTCCATCTTGTGTCTTATCTTTTTCGGGACATAGTATACAAGTGGATCTTATACCACTTGATATGCATGGTTTCGATGTGATCCTTGGGATGGATACCTTAGAGAAGTATAAGTTTGTTTTGGACTGTGGTTCCAAGCAGGCAGTGTTTGACGATGATGGAGAGAAGTGGATCTTCCAAGGAGATAGGAAGATTCTTCCGATGTGTCTGGTATCAGCTATGGTGGCGGAGAAGTTGCTATGACAAGGATGTAAGGTGTTCTTAGCTCACGTGGTGGATACCAATGCGAAAGGTCCTAGCCTTGAAGAGGTGTCGGTTGTCCGAGAGTTTGCAGATGTGCTTCCTGATGAGTTCCCTGGTGTTCCTCCACCCTGAGAGATTGATTTCAAGATCAATCTGGTTCCAGGAACGCAATCAGTTGCACAGACACCATATAGGATGGCTCCAGTAGAGATGGCAGAGCTTAAGAAGTAGTTGCAAGAGTTGTTGGAGAAAGGTTTCATCCGACCGAGTATGTCGCCTTGGGGTTCTCCAGTGTTGTTCGTTAAGAAGAAAGATGGATTGATGAGGTTATGTATAGATTACCGACAATTAAATAAAGTCACGATCAAGAACAAGTACCCGTTGCCTAGGATAGATGATCTGTTCGATCAGTTACGTGGCGCTATAGTGTTTTCAAAGATCGATCTACGGTCTGAATATCATCAGTTGAGGATTAAGGCGGATGTCATACCAAAGTCAGCTTTTAGGATGAGGTATGGTCACTTCGAGTTTGTGGTTATGCCGTTTGGGCTAACCAATGCTCCTGCTGCTTTCATGGATTTGATGAACAGAGTGTTCCATCCGTTTCTAGATCAGTTTGTTGTGGTCTTTATAGATGACATCTTGATCTATAGTCGGGACAGGCAAGAGCATGAGCAACATCTTCGACTAGCGTTGACTCTTCTTCGTCAACATTAGTTGTACGCCAAGTTCAGTAAGTGTGAGTTCTGGTTGGAAGAAGTAACTTTCTTGGGTCATGTGATATCTACAGAAGGAGTCAAAGTGGACCCGAAAAAGGTGGAGTCTGTTGCAGAATGGGAACAGCCAAAGACGCCGACGGAAGTTCGTAGTTTCCTAGGTTTGGCAGGATACTACCAGAGGTTTATCAAGGACTTTAGTGCGATTGCGTTGCCGATGATAAAGTTGACTAGGAAGGATGTACCTTTTGTCTGGGATGATCGTTGTCAGCAAGCTTTCCAAAGTTTGAAGGAAAAGATTACTAGTGCTCCAGTGCTAGTGTTGCCAGAGCCTGGGAAGGGCTATGTTGTTTTCTGCGATGCTTCTAAGAAAGGTTTAGGTTGTGTGTTGATGTAGGAAGATCATGTGGTTTCTTTTGCTTCGCGACAGCTTAAGAAATATGAGGGGAACTATCCGACTCATGACTTGGAGTTGGCAGCGGTGGTTCATGCGTTAAAGATTTGGAGACACTATCTTTACAGGGAAGTGTGTCAGATCTTTACAGACCATAAGAATCTGAAGTACATCTTTTTGCAGAATGAGCTAAACATGCGACAGCACCGATGGATGGATCTAATCAATGATTACGACTGCACCATCGAGTATCATCCTGGTAAGGCGAATGTGGTAGCTAATGCGCTTAGCCGAAAGTCTTCTTCTCCCTCTACAAAGAAGCCACAGTTGAGTTCCCTGGTATGCCATAGACGGGATATGCTTGTTTCCTTGCGATAGATGAATGTGCAGATGGAAGTTTCCTTGTTAGCTGGACTTTTAGCACAGATGCAAGTCAAGCCTATGCTGAGACAACAGATCAAAGATGCACAGCAAACAGATGATACAGTACAGTTGATCAGATCAGAGTTCGGCAGCGAAAAGTGTGATGGGTTCCATGAGTCTGAGGATGGACTAGTTTGCTATCGTGATAGGATGGTGGTCCCCGATGTTGATGATCTGAGGAAGCTAGTACTCGAAGAAGCACACACATCGATGTATGATATGCATCCAGGAGTCACCAAGATGTATCATAGTCTGAAGGACTTGTATTGGTGGCCCGACTTGAATAAATATGTAGCTGAATTCATGGCTAAGTGTGCGGTATGTCAGCAAGTCAACGCTGAACATCAAAAGCTGGCAGGTACATTGCAGCCCCTGCTGATACCGCAGTGGAAATGGGATCATATAACCATGGATTTCGTAGTTGGTCTGCCCAGGACAAGTAGGAATCATGATTCCATTTGGGTAATAGTGGATAGATTGACAAAGTCTGCCCATTTCATACCAGTAAAGACAATGTATACAGCCAAGAAACTCGATCGAGTATATGTGGATGAGATAGTACATTTGCACGGTGTGCCAGCGATGATAGTTTCTGACAGAGGTCCTCAGTTCACGAGTCATTTCTGGGAACAGTTGCACAAAGCGTTGGGAACGCAGTTGAGATTCAGTACCGCCTTCCACCCACAGACAGATGGATAGTCTGAGAGGACTATTCAGACTTTGGAAGATCTCCTTTGAGCTTGTGTTTTGCAGTTCCTAGATAGTTGGGATGTACATCTTAGTTTGATAGAGTTTGCCTACAACAATAGTTATCAGCGGAGCATTGACATGGCTCCTTATGAGGCCTTATATGGCAGGAAGTGCAGATCTCCTTTGTGTTGGTATGAGTCTGGTGAATATTAGCTTTTGGGTCCTGAGTTAGTACAGCAGATGACAAAAAAGATCAAGGTGATACAGCAACAGTTGAAAGTGGCACAGGACAGGCAGAAGTCTTATGCAGACAATCGTCGATGACCTTTTGAGTTCCAGGTAGGGGACAAAGTGTATCTTAAAGTCTCTCCGTGGAAAGGTGTGCTAAGGTTTGGCCGGAAGGGTAAGTTAGCACCCAGGTATATGGGGCCATACCCGGTCATAGCACGTATGGGCAAGGTAGCTTACCAGTTAGAGCTGCCGCCAGAGTTGCATAGGTTACATCCAGTGATCCATGTCAGTATGCTGAAGAAAATTCATCCAGATACAAGGACAATGATACAACCAGACGAAGTTGAGCTTGATTAAGATGTGACCTACGAGGAAGGTCCTATGATGATCCTTGACAAGAGAGTTAAAAAGCTAAAGAGGAAGGACCTGGTTCTTGTAAAGGTTCTTTGGCATCATCGTGGCGTTGAGGAATCCACGTGGGAGCTTGAGGAAGAGATGAGGAGGAAGTATCCCTCGCTTTTTTCTTCAGATTTCGGGGATGAAATCCCTTTTTAGGGGGTTAGCTTGTAAGGACCCTGACCTCCATTTAAGGCTTATCCTGTTTGCTTTGCTTAACCCTGATGCTGAGTTGCTTGCTAATCACCTTTGGTGGTGATTAGGGTTTGTTGGTGTTTTGTTGGGAGCTGGAGGTGCTACTTGCAATATACCTAAGTTTAGGGTTTGTGGGCAAGTTTGTCACCTTGTGAGATGTGCCTCCCTCTCCTTGCTTCCTCTAGTGTTGAGAGGAAGGTTTGGGCTCATTGCTTGAGTTCCTTTGGGCTTAGATGAGATTGTTGGGCCTTGTGGTGTGTTGCCCTTGCTTCTTTGGACCTTGTGTTGGGCTAGAGTGCCCTGTGTCGACCTAGGTGTGTCGGCCTATGCTTGTGTCGGCCTGTGCTGTGTCGCCCAGGATGTGTGTCGGCCATGGTGGGGGTGTGTCGGGCATGGTGTGGAGGTGTGTCGCCCATGGACCATTTGACTCTCTTTGACCTCGTTTGTGTCACCACTAGTGGACACTTGGTGCTTGATGCTTGCATGTGGCAATGGCCTTGGACATGTGTTTAGAGCATGTTAGAGTGGTGGCTTTGCCCATGGACAAGTGTCCCTAGGTGGGCGACACCTTGCCTTGTCTTTCCTTGGTTTCTCCTCCATCCCCTTCTATATATGTGTTTCCTTTCCCTTGCTAAGGATCCCTTTAGTTCCTTAGTCTCCTTCTCCTTGGTACACGACATCCCCCTCTTCTTTTACAAGCTTGGTGGCCGATCCTTCTTGGAGTCTCCTTCTTCCTCTAGTGGTGGCCGAACCCTAGAGTGCCTTGTTCTCCTTCTTTGGTGGTGCTTGGAGCTTGGAGCTAGGAGCTTGGAAGTTTGCTTAAGGTGGGTTACATAAGTCCTAACCCTAACTACACTACCTCTTTTCTATGTTCTTATATGTTGTTATGATCATATCGGCTATGTATGTTGCTAGTTTAGTTCCTTGCTTAGTTGCTTCTTGTTGGCTGAACCTATGTTCTAGGGTTTCTTGGTGAGCAACACTCCTTTCTCTCCTTGGTCTAGAGGAGTGAGCTCGAGTGCTAATGGGCAATACCCCTCTCTCGTTTAAGTTGAGAGGTGAGCTTGTGTTCTAGTTGCTTGAGCAACACCCTCCTCTCACCATGGACTTGAAAGGTGAGATTTGTGGTGGTTGTAAACCTTTTTAGGGTTGTTTCTTGTGTTGCCCAATTGGTGATAAGAGATGTGCAAGACCCCTCTCTCTTAGTTGTTGATAGGTAAACCATCATCTTGAGCCATTAGGGTTTGGTGCCCTTGTGCTTGAGGTTGATGACGACCTTGTGGAGTTGCATCTTGACTGTTATGATCTTGGGGGAGGTGTTGCCCGATAATCCTCTTGATCTTGAGCTTTGGATGACACATGTGTGGCTGTGATGGCATCACCCTTAGTCTCTGCCTTGTGTGTGTCGGGCATCCCACCTTGATGAGTAACCTGCCCGATACATGTGTGATGGTTTGTTGTCGTTGTGTGTTGAAGTGTGGAGCTCCTTAGCTAGTTGGTGGGGTTGTGTCGGGAGTCATGCTCCTGGTTGCTGACATTTGTGTGTCGGGTGTCACACGACAGGTCCTTGCCTTGTGTCGGCCGATGGGTCATGGGTAGGTTGGTTAAGCGATAGGTCCCTGCTGCCCGATACACCTGACCTGAGGTGGAAGCCTAGTGGCCGTCATACCTTGGATGATATGGAGCTATGTGGCTAGCTTGGTGCTGGGTGTTACAACATAGTGATGATGCCTGGTATAGTAACCTGTAGTAACCCTAGTCGTTGCACGACACAGAGATGTACAATGCATAGTTGCACGACAAGGAATGAGTTGCACTTTGTACATGGATGCTGACGGAGCGTTGCACGTTACCGTAGTGCACGACACTGGTGAGTGCACGATATGCCTGACGCGCCGTTTCATGACATGGTTTTGCGCGTTACACCCTAGGAGTTGTCCGTTGTGAGGTTATGTGTTGGGCGATGGGTGAGGGTGCCCTGCCCAATACCACTTCTGATGAGGGTACTTTTAGTGAGGGTCTTGCTCCTTATGGAAAACCGATATGTTGGATGTTGCTCTTGTTAACACATTTGGTTATGATGGTGACCCTTGATATGCTTGATGGTAATCGTTATAGTAGAACTCATCTATGTAACTTGACATGACTTTACATGTGTTATAATCATCTGAAATGATATGTATAATGTTGAGTAAATGATAAGTATATAAGATGCCTTGCATGGTGTTATGATCACAGGTTGAGAAATGTATGACAAAGCATATAATCATCAATATTGCCCTATGATTGATAAGACGACCTTTTTGTACTAACCATGCAGGTGATGCATAGCCAGGAAAAGGGCTATGAGGTATATATGTTGAGTAACATTGCTTTAATGGTTACTCTTGGTGATGAAATGATATATGTGTTCTGGTATGAGGACTTGAGTTTGGCTAAAGTGTTGGGATTGTTATCCCATGGTGATGATGTAAGCCTTGAGAGGTAGTGGCACTATGTGCTGAGGGATTTAGATCCCATGGAAATGTGATGATCCTTGAGATGGATCTAGATTATTAGCAAGAAGCCAAGTGATAACATGTAATATTGGATCCTTGTGATGGATCGGGATGATAAAAGCATAATGTTGAGTTTCATACTGGTTATTCTTGTTATAGTTTGCATGTTATATAACTTGGGTGAATCTTGCAATCCACCTAAAAGATATTAATTAATCACAGTGGAATATATCATGTAGTTTGCCATGGCCATAGATCCATCATCATCAGAAGCTGGTGATGGTGAAACAGGTTCTCCTACAGGTTAACCCGGAGCGCATATTGTTGAATATGTGAGGTTTCTCCTAGCCTAAAATAGAGAGGGAATCGAGTGCAGCTGCGGTTGCAGACTCGGGATATGTATATTAGCATGGTGAACAGGCCCATGGCTCAGGATATGTGATATGAGGAGCATGAATGTGTTCTTGAATCAGAGCACGGTGAACTGGCTTGTGGCTCATTTATACTAGTGTCGTGACCTGTACCAAGGCGGGCTAGAGGAAGGGTTGCCTATGGAGCTGACCCTGTGGCTGAGGCCACTTAAGCACGAGACTGTGGTCCTGCTTTGGTTCTCATGCACTGACCACGAGGTGGGAGGTCGTGAAGTCTGGCTCTTCCATTGACCTTGTATGGCACCGGCTCCGGGTTTTGCAGCCGTCGGTTGGATTTGAGCAGTACGACTCACTTCCTCATGGCATAATAATATGTAATCTGGCTGTATAGTATTTACTGTCTAAGGCAAAACATGAAACATTGGTTGAGGCCTTGCTTGTGTAGTTAGTCTTGCTATACCTTACAGTTACTTATGTGTTCCCCATGCTATATGGTGAAATCTTATAAATCTTATCTTGTTAATCATGTTCCATAAAAGAGACATTTGGTGATATGCCTTCTGAACATCTTGGTAAGCTTGATGATATGAATAGCTTTACTTTATAAACTGCTCTTGTTATACCTCTTATCAATTATCTACTGTTGTTGCTTTATCCTTCTGAGGTTTTGTGGTTTCGGCGGGGAGTTATGTTTCTCGCTAGGACTGTGTGTCTCACCCCACTGGTTTACACCCTTTTTAGGTGTTCGAGCTAGACGTGGTGGTGGTCGCGGAGTTGCGGCCAAGCAGCAAGACGAGTAGTAGAAGGCAAGAGATGGATATGCTACTGTTTTGGTTGTTTTGTAGTAGATTCATAGAGTCATCCCTGTACTCTTAGGTCCTTGGAGGTGTTTTGACGATTGTTTCACGATGTATAGTTGTTGATGCTTTGCTTATCCTGCTGCTGGCCGGATGTGGGCCGTTATGTAGGTAATAATAGGTGATGAACTCATGTGATGACTAGACAGCTGATCTCCTAAGCTGTGGACACGTATCAAGACTTGTAAATGTTTATATAACCTATTTCCTTGCAGGATAAGGACCTAAATGTAATAGTTTCTCAGTTATTCCACTTTCCGAAATCGTTTTTAATTAATTCGTGCTTTTGGTAATATGTGGTTTATGGTGATTTCCGCACGTTTTCGCATAACACCTCACTATCTATGTGATAGTGGGATGTGTTGCCACACAACAGGTGCTTTTCTTCCATCGCCAAGCCTTTCTGCCTCGAGCTCCTTCCCTTCTCTTGTTTCCTTGTTTATTGCTTTTCCTTGTAGATTAGGTTGCTATTGTCTGGTCATTGGTAGTCCTCTTCCTTTTGGTTTTTGTTTATCAACATTGTTGTTGTAGGTCCTTATTTTTCTCTTCTTTATGAGAGCGTCGAGGTATCTAACAATGGCTAGGGCTTGGTTTTCAATTCGGGTTGTTATGTTGCTTGTTTTTATGTCTTTGTTTATAGAGGAGATCTCCACTTGGGGCCGTTCTTGGACTTCCTTCCTATCTCAAACACAAGCTTAGGTTTATGGCATCCTTTTGTGAAAACTTGGTTCAGCGTTACTGAAGTGGGATCTCAATAAAAATGCCTATTCTCTTTCTGATATGAGTTTATGGGATATCTAAGTTGTGTTCTTGGTTGTTGTATGTTTAGTTGATGTTTCCTCCTCTTCAAGAGATGGTGTATGGCTTAAGAGTTAAGAGTAACAAATTCAGTCCATTTTGATCTTAAAAATATAGTACCATTAGAGCTTATGTTGGAAAAGCTGTATAGCTCAGCATCATGTTTTGCTTGCATGTCAAAATAAAGAATGGATTAAGAATAGGCAAGTTTTAGAGATTATGTAGCTTAAGCATTATCATGCATTGATTAGAATAATCACTATGCCTACCATGTAAGAATAATAAAAAGGTTTAGAAAAGACTTATGTAAAGAGAAAAGGTCAAACGAACAAGATAGTTCCAATTAAAAGAGAAGATGGACATTCTACTACTAGGCAACTAGTACTTCTAGATGGCCTATTGGTGTAGAAAACTTTCACAATCTAGGTATATTGTTGGATCACATTACTTAGACATCAAAGGTGAACCAGTAAACAATGAAAGCTTCACATATTATGTAGCTTGAGAACACTATCAGTTACTAATTAGAAATTTCACTTTGTGTGTCTTAGTCGCAACTGCATGATTTGGGATCTGTTAGCTCATCCAATTAGTTTTGAGTTGTAAAAACTATGCAGAAAATCCCAGATAAAAATCCAACAAAGTGCAGCCAACTATTCAGGAAAAATCAACAAATGGTACTAAAAAGTTTGATATAAAAAATGTTTATCTTTATCCATTTATGTGTCAATGTGCTAGTAACCAACCAACAAAATAGCTAATGAAATAAATTAGACAAGAAAATCGACTGAGATGATAATATATAGATACAAAAATTAATGTTGGTTCTTTAAATTAAAATATATAAATAAAAATTATAGAATGAAAAAGTTCATCATTTCAACAATCTCTCAATTAAAGCTACTAATCTACTGTTGGAATTAGCAAAATCGAGAACAAGAACACGATCCTACTGAAGATGAAAGAAAAACCTTTTTTAAGATAAATCAAAGGTTAGCATACATATCCCACCCGCAAACAGTTCATGAAAAACTCAGCCAATCAACCACCAATCCAGCTCGCTAAAAAGCCAGTGTGTATCTACACAGCAGTTACTACGCCCATGGTACCTTCTGACATAAACTGTCTCTTTTTTTCTTTTTTTTTGCAGCCCATAGAGTTATTTATTGAACCCGCTCTCTAGTGCAGGAAAAGAGGGACTCCAAGTCTACATTAGTGCTCATATTGAGCCAAGCAGGGATATTAACTAAAAAATTAAAATTTTGAGAAGAGAGGCGAGCTTGTTTTGCCAGAGCATCAGCAGTGCTATTAAGGCTCCTCAGGATGTGTTTTATCTGTGCAGCTTCACAATTGCTCAAAAGGTGCTTGATTTTTGCGCTATACGGCTGGAGCTTGCCAGTACCGACATTGGTGGAGTTGGCAAGACTGACTGCTTGCTTGGAATCAGAAAGAAGGAAATTCCTCCAGTTTTTTGAGCTGCAAACCTCCAGCCATGGATGATCGATTGGAGTTCTACCTCAAGGGTACATGTGCTTCGAAGATGGACACCATCTCCATAATAGTAGGTTCCCCACTTGTCGATGACATGAACACCAATGTCGTTGTCAATTGTTGGGTTAGCAAAGGATGCATCTACGAAGGCATAGTAGTTAAAGTCCGTTACATGCTTCGCATTAAAGGAAGCTGCACTGGGAGCAACGTTGGACTTGCAGTGTATCTTGCAATTAGCTTGAATCGACGATGCACGAGTTGAAATGAAATCAACTTTTACTAATGGTGGTTTAAGAAGACCTTTGTGGACTTGTTCGTTTCTACATTGCCATAGAAACCAGCAGGTGACTCAGAGAATTGGGGGTGTTGCGTTGAAATCAGGCAGCACCCTACAGACATTGGAGATCCATTCATCCTCATTGAGCGAGAGGAGATCATCACCCATGTTCAATGCGACCTAGACAGGCTTGCTGAAACTGCAGTCTCGTAGGTTGTGAACAATGGTTTCATGTGCATTATTGCAGCGAGGGCAGATGGTGTTGACGTCTAAATGTCGTCGACGCTTCTCCACATTGGTGAGGAGTGCTTTTATGTTGAAGCAGCCAAAGGAAGACCTTCACTCTAGTCGGGAGTGAAGAAGACCAAATGTCCTTCCATCTGCTAGAGACGGAACATTCCTTATGCTCGCAGAGCCACCTATAAGCAGACCTAGAAGTAAGGACACCAGACTGCTCCATCAGCCATCCCCAAGTATCCTGACCACTGTAAGAAAGAGGAGCGGGAATGGAATGAATGCAGCTCCAAGTAGAGCGAGGCAAGTAGTGATGGATGAAATCCCAATCCCACTCGTCCTGTTGCAATTTCATGGAACTGACTTTTATAGATTCAAGGCCTGCGGGTACCTGAAAGTCGGGTTGAAGATCTTGTATGGACTGACCCATGATCCAATGATCAGACCACACATTCGTATCATAGCCATCATTAAACACCTTATAGTTGTTGCTTTGTAAGAGAGGGATGTTTTTCTTGATGAAATTCCACGCCGATGACCCGTGTTTTTTGGTGATGACACCGTTGCGAGTATACTTCTCACACATAATCCTGACCCAAAGCTTGTTCGGCTAGTTAAGGAAGGACCAGACATTCTTGAGCATGAGGGCTTGGTTTTGATCGCGCACATCCTTTATGCTAAGGCCACCCAGATCTTTATTAGAAGTGAGCTTCTTCCAAGAAACGAGTGGCATTTTGTTATGTTCCCAAGTGCCCGACCATGTGAATTTTCTTACATGGTTGTTCATCTCATCACTCAACGAGGATGATAGTTGCACCGACTGCATCGTGTGTGTCGGGATAGCTTGGAGTGTAGATTTTGCAAGAGTAATCCGACCAGCAAGGGACAAGTGCTTCAGCGACCAACTGTTCATTCAGTTGCGCAGTGAGGAGATGAGGTCTACATGAGTAGCTTTGTTGATACGGTGGTGCAACATCAACACGCCCAAATACTTACCCAGGTCCAAGGTCCAAGGAATGCCCAGCTTCCTACTGACGGCCCAGACTGTGGGTCTAGAGGTGTTAGCGCTGAAGAAACATTTTGATTTCTCAGTCGAGACAACTTGTCCAGAGACGTTTGCAAACTTAGTGAGAACGTCGTTAATCGTGGTTGCTTGGGAGATAGAAGCTTCACCCATATGAGGATATCATCGGTAAACATGATGTGGGAAATTTTGGTGCCCGCTCTTGAGAGGATCATCGACTTCCACTTATTATTACCCAATGCATTGTTTATTTCTTGGCTTAGGCACTCCATGCAGAGAACAAAAATATAGGGGCTAATAGGGTCGCCCTGTCGGACTCCTTGGGATGCCTTGAACGGCTGAAGGGGCTGTCCTTCCCATAAAACTGAGGTTGAACCTTTGGTAATTATTTGAATGATGATGTTACATATATTTGTTGGAATGCTGGTTCTTCATAGGGTGTCTTGAATGAAGTCCCAATTCATCCGGTCAAAGGCTTTAGACAGGTCCAATTTAATGCACATCCAGTTCTTCCGTGCAGTTCATGATTTTATTGAATGAATAATTTCTTGCAAGAGAAGAATATTTTCGCTCATCAGGTGTCCGGGGATGAAGGATGATTGGGACGGCGAGACCAAGTCCTTGAGGAAGGGCTTAATGCACTCGACCAGGAATTTAGAAAGAAGTTTGAAACACCCATTGTTCAGAGAGATAGGACGAAGGTCGCTACAACATTGAGGGGTCTTGACTTTGGGAATAAGGACCATGTGTGAATCTGCCAACTCCGTCTCGATGATCTGTGAGGTGAAGATGTTCCTGAAAGTGTGCATGACCGAGCTTCCAATGATACTCCAATTGATTTGCAGAAACTCATTATAAACGCCATCGGGGCCAGGTGCTTTAGATGGAGCCATAAGAAGGAGAGTATGTCGCACTTCGTCAGCTGTCGGTGGAGCAAATAGATCATTACAGCAGTCCTGGGAAAGAGGCGGGAAAACACATGCATACTTGGGTAGATTCTGGGGATCAAGCCTAAACTTGGAGGTGAGCAAGTCAGTGAAGTAGTTGATAATGAGAGATTGAATGCCCTGCTGGGTGGTTACCCAATCACCCTCCTTGTTTTTGAGCTTGGTGATCTTGTTGAAATAGCTTTGACATAGGAATGAAAAAACTTGGTATTATTGTCTCCCAAAGTAAGCCAGTCGATGTGGGCTCTTTGTTGCCAATCGACCTCCTCCCTTAAGAGTAGCTGATTATAACGTTCCTACAGATAGATAGGTATCCTGAAATATCGTCTCATGATTCCTTTGTTTCCAGTCAACGAGATATGTCCAGTTTGTCATAAGGCAAGTTTGGACTCTTTTGGGGAGCATGCAGTTCATTGTAGGGAACTTCCAGGTTTTACGTACATACATGATCTTATTAGAGATGTTCTCTTTGATGTACTCAGATGTGTAGGTGTTGCTGCTAAGAAAGAGGCATGATCCACAAGAGGGGAGGTCGACACTTAGACCTACTGATGTTTTGGTTTTTGGATGGATAGGCGGAAAACATGCATGTGTGGATCTGACAGGGGTTTCTCCATTAGTGGGATTGAGAAGTGAGACTTTTACAGCATGAAATGCTGCTCTTAAAGATGCTTCAGCCAAAGTAGCCAAGCATGAGAAAGCATGTATTGAGAATCAACACGCCTTTATCCCGTTTGCTTTTGATACTTTTGGATTCTTAGCACCATAAGTTGAGGAGCTTCTGAAGAGGGTCCAAAAAGTCATGAATAGTAATGTAATGTCTCCTAAGTGTATGGATGTAGTGTTTCAAAGGATTGGCTTTTCCATCCAAAAAGGACTAGTGGTGTAGCTTGTTGCCCGCTTGTCTTCTGTTTCGATGTAATTCCTTCTTCCTTAAACCCATGAGAACCAGAAGGACAATCAACAACATGGGGTTGTTGTGAGGATACCTGACACGTGTTAATGCATTTAAGTAACATGTCCTTCTCCCTATGATGATTATTAACTCTTTTACGATCCCATTTATGTGCTACCACCTTGAATGCGTTGAGAGTGTCATTGAAGGGGACATTGTTGTTCCATGTAGTAAGGACTTCATATTGGAAGGACGGGGTTAGGCGCCAGCTACCCTTCGTCCTGAAGGTGTGATACTTCTGTGTAGTGGAGGCCTTGTTAGAGAGGAGGAGCAGATTATGATCTAAACTAACTTGAGGAAGTACAGTAAGGATGGTGTCTGCATGAGCTTGCAGCCACACAACATTAATAATTGTTCGGTCCAGGCATTCTTTCACGTGTCCCCTGTGGAAGGTGAAGAACTGTCCTTGGCTCTTTGCATCAAATAGGCATGTATTAAGTAAGCATTCATTGAAGCAGTTATATGTCAATTTATCAAAGTAAGAGCCACCAATCTTTTCAGAGGCATCCAGCATAGTGTTAAAATCTCCCATGACGATCCAAGCTAAGCTAATTGACTTTGAGAGCTCTTCCAAATGGTTACAAAGGAATATGTGCTTGATGGGGTTCGGTCTTGCATAAATTACAGTAAGGAATCATGCATTATTGACTTTACAACGAATAAATTGTCGATGACTACATATGATTTCAATGTTGCTACGTGCATTATCCCATAGAAGTCATATGCCACCAGAAAATCCAATAGCTTCGACTCGATGAGAATAGGAGAATCCTACCTTTTTAATGATGTTAGTTGCAACATGACCACTGCATCGTGGATCCAGAATTGCTAGAGCTTAGAGTTTTTGTGAGAACTTTAAATCTTTCATAAGGCCAATCTTGCCTTTTTTCTCTCTAACATGTTATCTAGCTTGTACATGCTCCTAACCGACGGTGACATATCCACGCAGACTGAAAAACTTGTAGAAGCCCAACAAATGAGCATCATACTCGGCCACAACAATAGCCAATATGCATGCCTCTCTCTGAATAAAGAAACAAGCCCAACCCTATAGTCGAAGGAAACCCTCATTCCTCCTAAACTTCCCTATTAGCCACCAAGGAGAAACGTAGCCCCCTCCAACGGTTGCATATCGCCTATCATCCACCTCTGAAACACCCAACCAAAACCCATACATATGCCCATCTCCATAGCAAGAGCCCCCATCGCCCCTTCCATCCTCCCCATCCCCCAGGACCAAACTCCTCTAACCATCCTTCACCACCCACCCTATCACTCTATCTCTACTCTTGTCATGCGGTTTTCTCTAGTTAACCTTTTCAAAATTCAACTTCAAGCATCGGATAAACCTAGCTAATGGATGTGACAAACACGAGCATGCACTTTTAATAAATGTCAGAAGTCAAGTGTTGTCAACCACAATAACATGGGCCACAATGTAGCAGATCTTAAGGGCCAAATCCACAGGGAGTAAAGAAATTTCAAATTTAACTCAATAATGTTTCTTTTAACCACAAGAGAAAAGTCTGTGAAGGCTAATCTTGGTGATCGCTCGTAAAACTCATGAAAATGTGAAAAGATGAGGACTCAGAGTATCCATCTTATTTTAAGAAAGAAAAAAAGGAAAATTATGGTAAGCGTTTAAATCAACAGAAAAATGCAAAAAGGTAGTAAAGTGACTCCACCATGGGTGGATAAAGCATGAAAAGCATAGTCAAAAGATTGGGATGGCAATCCTATTATGACCGGGGAAGATGTTAGGCACCCCTTGTCACCCAAAAATCGATATTATTATTTGAAACGAGTTTGTGAAAAATCATTTGGCTTGGGTTTGGTCAAAGAAAACATAGAGAAACACCATTATTCAAGTGTGAATTTCTGGGGACTTAAGATGACCATGACTTTATTTTGTCATCCACAACACTATTAATTCATATTATGGACTCCAAATTGCCTCAGGATCTCCCATGGTGGAAATACATCCCACGTAATTGATATGAGATGTGGGAAGATAAGGAGAAGACAAAAGAATAGAGGTTCGATATGAGAAAGATTTATTCTTTTATGCATGATCAAGTAAAAGAACAAGAAAGACAAGTAGATCTACATGACAAAGAATCTAGCTAGATGTTTGCAATTGGATAATGCCTAAATTAGCAAGAAATATCTAGTTCAATTAAGCATGGTAGTTGTCAATGGATAAGAATCTATGAAACCAATTAGAACATTTGTTAATGATTGAGCAGCTTGAAGAATTGGTTAATGATCAAAATAGATATCTACAAAAAGAAGACGAACATGCATCCCATTTATCATCTCTGCGGCCTTCCAGCGTAGAGGAGTCGATATGCTTGAAGAAGGAACTTTGGAGTACAGGGAAAAAGATTTACAAAAGAGAGGTAGTCACTCTTTGATTTCTAGAGAGTGGAATGGAAGGGTTTGACATGGTGGATGTGGGGGTGGTTATACTTGTGGATTAGGGTTTGGGGGTTTAGCGTCCTATAATTTTTTTTTAGAACATGTTCATGTCAAATCAGAGAAAAGGAAACCAAAACAATCGAGATTTGTTCTTTGAGGATAAAGCCTAGTGGAACGTTGTGGTTTGTAGGGCCTTCCATTGGCAGGATATGGGATTCTACCACATGGTGGCACCCTTATGGAATGAAGAGATTCCACTGGGGGTCCCTAGGCGGGAAAGAAATGTCTTTTCACATTCAAGTTGTGGATTTTCTGGAAAACCCTTGAGATATCTCAGATAAAAATAGGATGTAATAAGATGGTGTTTTGATTGTGAGATTGTTTTATTTGAGAAATAATAGGATTAAAAAAGGAGGGGAAGAGGAGATAGAACTTGAAGGCCAAGTAATTCCTTTTTTCTTTATATATGTCAAAACATACGGATTTGATTGAATTTAGAAAAAAGAGCAATATAATTTCCAATGGGATTGGGAATTGTATATTACATTCAAGATGAATCAATTGGGTAATTTATTGAAAAAGCCTTTTTAAAAAGCTCAATTAAATGGTTGTGAAACGTAAGTTGCAAGGCTGCTTGCAATGCAGCTTGAATGAGGGTTCAAGACCACTCACCCTTTTATTAATAGAACTGGAGAAATTACAGAGGTCCAACAATAAATAGAAATTTCAAAATCAAAATATAAAAAGATATATTAACACTCCCCCTCAAGATGGAGCGTACACATCGTGTATGCCCAGTTTGTTGCAAAAGCTCTGAAATGTTGTTGGACTCAATGGCTTTGTGAGGACATCTGCAAGTTGATCTTCATATTTGACATGTGGAGTCACCACCTTGCCATTCTTGATCTGATCTCTAATGAAGTGGCAGTCAACCTCTATATGTTTAGTGCGCTCATGGAAGACTGGATTCTTGGCAATGTAGATAGCAGCCTGATTATCATATCTGAGCTTTATGGGAGACGAAACAGAAATCTTTAACTCAGAAAGTACAGACTAAACCCACTACAACTCACAACAAGCATGATCCATTGCTCGATACTCAACTTCTATGCTTGATCTAGCCACAACATTCTGCTTTTTACTTTTCCAGATGATAAGGTGATTTCCCAGAAATGTGCAATACCCAGAAGTAGTCATTCAGATTACCAACCCAATCTGCATATGCATAACCAATAAGAACAAGAGTAGACACATGAGTCTTGGGTTTATAGTAGGTGATCCCCTTACCAGGTGCACCCTTAAAATATCTCAGAACACGGCAAACTACCATCCAATGTGACTGTTGTGGTGAGCTCATATGTGGACTCATCACACTTACATCAAAAGAAATATTAGAATGAGTAATCGTTAGGTATATCATATTCCCAACAATTTTACTATAGTAGCCTCGATCTGGATAATTGGTATCATCAGTCATCTCCTTCACATGATAGTCCATAGGAGTAGATACCGACTTGGATTCACTCATGCCAGCTTCCTACAGTAAATCCAACACATATTTCCTCTGAGACAAATTAGTACATGCATGAGATCTAAGTACTTCAATGCCCAGAAAATATCTCAATTTGCCCAGATCCTTTGTATGAAAGTGCCCCTGCAATCCTTCATTCACACGTGATATGCCTGTAGAATTGCTGCCTGTGATAACTATATCATCAACATATACAGCAATAATGATGGATCGAACAGAAGAGTTAGAATAAAATAAGGGGTGATCAGTCACAGAATGAGAGAAGTCCATCTTTAGCACAACATCATTGAACTTCTCAAACCAATCTCTAGGAGATTGTTCAAACCCGTAGATGGCTTTCTTCAATTTACACACCTTCTGACACTCTCCCTGAGCAACAAAATCAAGAGGTTGTTGCATGTATACCTCTTCTTGTAGATCACCATAAAGAAAGGCATTCTTGACATCAAGCTGAAAATAGAGGTCAGTCAAAGGTAGTAGCCAGAGAGATAAGAATCCGCACTGAATTCAGATGAGCCAATGGTGAAAAGGTCTCAAAGAAATCAACTTCATATGTCTGAGTATAACCCTTTGCCACTAGTCTAGCCTTCAACCTCTCAAATAAACCATCTGGATTATGTTTTATTGTGCAACCCACAACATTTTTCCCTGGAGGTAAGTCAATAAGATCCCAGGTGTTGTTTTGTAGAAGAGCAGACATTTCCATATGCATCATCTGTTTCCAGCCAGTATCCTTCATAGAATCAAGATGATTTCTTGGAACAACCACAGAATCAATCCTAAGAGTAAATGACCAGGCCTGCTTGGATAATTTTGACAAACAACACACATTTGCAATAGGATGTTGAATAGTACAAGAACGAGTACCTTTACGAACAACAATGGGAACATCAAGGTTAGATGGATCTACAGAAATCTCTTGAGTAGAGGAAGATGGGGAAGGCTCAGAGACTGGAGTTGCTACCTCCTTTGGATCATGCCTGCCTCGTCTGCTATAAACATGTTGATATTGTTTAATTAAAGTATCACTTGCTGGTTGCTCTTCCTGTATGACAGTATAGTCAGGAATGATAGGTGGCACCCTCTCACTGATGTCTAATGGTGGCACTCTCTCACTTTCACACAATTGATCCCCCTTATTGGGAACACTAGAGAAAAATGGTGTGGATTCGTGGAAAGTTACATCCCAAGACACAAACATACGGCAGATAATGGGACAATAGCACTTGTATCCTTTTCTAGTGTTGGAGTACCCAAGAAAGAGAGTCCTAATAGACCTAGGAGATAACTTATTAGCCCTAGGATCAAACATGTGGACAAATGAAGTACACCCAAACACTCTGAGAGGAGCAAGGAAAGGCAGATCTTTTGGATGTAGGATAGAAAAAAGGAGTACGTCCTTGAAGCACCAAAGAGGGTTGCCTGTTGATTAGGAAACAGGCAGTAAGTAAAGCATCATACCAGAACCTCTTAGGGACATTGGATTGAAACATAATAGTCTTGGTAATATCAAGAAGATGACGATTTTTGTGCTCAGCTACTCCATTTTATTGAGGAGTGTGAGGACAAGAGTGCGATGAATCATCCCAACATCGCTACAAAATTAGCCATATCAGTTTGAACATATTCCAAGGCATTATCAGATTGAAGAATTTTAATATTGCAATCAAAATGAACTTTTATTTCTGGATGAAAATGCTTGACAATGGACATCACAGACTTTCGACACTTTTTTTATTGGTCGGTAAAAACTGGTGTTGCTATTTTTGTATTTTTTCCTTTAAGTATCTGTACAAGGCATCCTACCTCCAACTAAAGATAGAAGAAAAAGAAGAAACTATACAGGCTACATACAAAAAGGATATTCAGGGAAAAGCTAGGAGGGGGCAGAGGTGGAATCTGCAACTGCCATCACAGGACCAAAAGACCAACAGATAAGCAAACCATAACCAGAACACTCCAAGGAAACAGAGGAAAACTCAACCATCACTGTGAGAAACAGTGAGAGGGGAGCATCAACATTGAGAGCACCATCAACAACCTTTGATTAAAAAATCTGAAGAGCCATCCAGAACATCAGCCTGCAGATACCCAAATCTGAAAAAGATAGGTCCAGAGAACCAGAGAAACACAACCCGAACATAAGAGAGCATCCCATCTAAACAGAGGAAACTCAACCATCACTATGAGAGAGGAGTTCAACATTAGTGAGAGGGGAGTAAAGAGCCATCGCATAACCAAACACAGAGAAAACCAGAACCAGAACTTCAGCCTGCATATAACCAACTCAAATCCACGGTGAGAGGGGAGCATCAACACCCAAAGAAAGGGGACTCAACCATCACCAACCACGGGAAACTTCAAAAGAACATAAAAGCATAAAAAAGATGCTCATCAAACACACAACCAGCAGAGTCATCAATGAACACAGAACCACCAGAACCCACAAGAACATCTCAAGTAAACGACCATCACAGAACAGAGGCAGATAACAAGCAAGGCACAGACCTTCAAGCATATCCATCCATCCAGAAACCTAGTGAGAGGGGAGCATCATCACCCTACCAGAAGGGGAATCAACCATCACCAACCACCAAAGACCAGAAAGATGATATATCTAAACCAAGAGCAGCCTAATAAAATCACATAAAAGCATAGAGAAGGTAATAACTCAACCATCACATAAGTGAGAGGGGAGCTCAAAATATCATCATAAAACCAACGATGAGAGGGGAGCATCAACACCCATAAACATGGGCACTCGACCATCATCATCAAAAGGAACAGAAGCAAGAGCAGCCAAAGAAACAGAAGCAAGAGAACCCAAATCACTACAGCAACAAAACCAGGAAACGCAGGAACACACTTTCCAAACTGAACCAAATCACCACTATCTTCCAGAGAGCCCATAGACCCATGGACAATGGAAAAGTACCAGACATAACCATCACGAAACTCATAAAGCACTAGAGCAAGAAGGCCTCAGAAAACAATGCACCCTTCAGCAGACCAGCATCAAGCACAAAGAAGATACTAATCTTTGAGAATCTCAAGCTCAACTTCAATGATTTTCCAAATGACCTCAATATTTTTACTAATACTATCATGAACCCTTCTGTTCCTTTCAAGCCAGACATGATAAAGGAAAAGAGGAATGATAATTCTAGAATTTTTCTGGAACATCATACAGATTTGATCCCAATACAAAGGAAGATTGTCAATGAGATTCATGTTCTCTACATAACTCCAGAGCTTCTTTGTGAAATTACAATTAAAATAGATGTGATTTATATCTTCATAATCTGACATACACAAGAAACAAATGGAAACTACAGAAATACCTCTCCTTCTCACATAATCAGAAGTAGGTAATTTATTGTGCATGGCCTTCCACACATGTATCTTACTATTCTCATGGCTCTTACTCTTCCATAACAATTGGAAATTGTGTGAACTAATGCCTTTAAATCTGATACTCTCCCATATCTCTTTAAATTTCACTGTCATCTCCTTTAAACAGCCAAATATCATCATCAGAATCATTATTAATAGTGATTTTCTTGAATAAATACAAAACATACTGGGAACATCTAGAATTACCAAGTAGCATCATTAATAATGCTACTCAAACAACCATCAGCTAGTAAACTGGCTCTAATAACCATATTTTTGTCAAGCACTTCATGAAGAAACTTGTCGAAGAACCAGAGATCTTTCCAAATTTTTATGCTTCTACCAGAACCAATCTTGACATCCAAGAAATGTAGAAGAATATACTTGCTTCTCATAACTGAATTAAACATCCAAGAATGATTTGAAGATGGATTATTAGTCCACATAGTTTCTTTCCTCAAGTATTTCTCACTAATCCATCTGACCCATAGAGAGTCTTTTTTCCTAGCTATGTCCCAAGTATTTTGAATAAAGCAAGCCTCAGATACATCTTTACTTCTTATAATGCCAAGACCTCCTTCATCTTTAGGTAGAGAAACAATATCCCACTTAATAAGGTGCAAATTCTTTTTGTTTTCAAAGTGACCCCAAACAAAATCTCTGCAAATTTTATATATCTCCTCCAAAACAGAAATAGGAATGGGAAAATCCATGACCCAAAAGAGGTGCATTGAGGATAGAGTAGACTTTACTAGTTCCACTCTACCATCCAGAGACAATAACTTCGATTTCCAACACTCAAGCTTTCTTTTAATTCTGTCAATCAATCTTTCGCATTGAGCCTTTCTAATTTTAGCAGAGAATAGGGGAAGGCCAAGATATTTAGTATCTTCCAAGACACCCAACTGAATATGAATAGCCTCAGTAATCTCAGTGGCATCAATACCAAGACCAGTAAAAATAATGCTTTTATATTCATTCATATTGAGACCAGACATCTTCCCAAACTTGTCCAACAGCTTTTTAATGTTGATGGCATTAGATGCAGTAGCTTTAGCAAAGATCATTAAGTCATCTGCAAAAATGATGTGAGAGCAATGGAAATCCTTCGAAATAGAAATAGGAATGATCTCATTATTCCTCACATTATCTTTGAACATCTCAGATAAGCCTTGCATGGCCATAACAAACAAATAAGGTGCTAAGGGATCACCCTGCCTAACACCATTTGAAGGAAAAATAGGCTGTGTGGGTTCCCCATTGACAAGAACTTGATAAGAAGTAGTTATGAAGATAGTCTCAATCCATCTGATCCACTTTGGAGGGAATCCCATCTTGAACATGATAGATAACATGTATTTCCAACTAACAATATCATACGCTTTAGAGATGTCAATTTGAGCACACATATTGGAACAATTCTTCTTCTTGAAATCCCCAAGAATCTCATTTGTAAGCAAAATAGCATCTTTGAGACCCCTACCCTTGATAAAGGCACACTAATTCTTGTCAATAATCTCAGGTAGAACATCTTGAAGTCTATTTGTTAGAATCTTTGAGATAATCTTGTAAAACATGTTACACAAAGCAATGGGATGCCAGTTCTTAATTTGAGTAGAGTCATTGCCTTTTTGCAGCAAAGTGATAAACGTTCTATTGGCTTCTTTTAGCAAATGGCTTTTAGAAAAGAACTCAGTAATGGCTTCATAAACATCATTTCCAATAATATCCCAAGCATACTTGTAGAAAAAACCATTAAACCCATCCGGGCCAGGGCATTTATCAGCATTGAGGCTCTTAACAACATCATCAACTTTTATTCTAGAAACAGACCTGGTCAGCATAGTACAATGAGCAGAGTTAACCTTAGGACCACTCCAGGTATTTCCCCATACCTCACCTTCATTATTTTTGCAAAACAAAGATGAATAGAATTTAGCAATAGAAGTCTTAATCTCATCATTATCATTAGAGATAACCCCATTAATATTTAGAAAATTAATAGTGTTTCTATTCCTTCTCATTTTTAATGAAGAATAGAAAAATTTAGAATTGTAATTTCCTTCTTTGAGCCATTGTACACGTGATTTCTATCTAAGGAACTCCTCCTCAATATTAGCAGCTTTCTTGGCTTCTTTTCTTCTATAGTTGGCTTCATTTCTTAAGTTCTCATCACTTAAATTAAAGTCAGCCAACTTCTGAGCATAAAGGTCCTAGTCTTTAAGTAAAGTAGCATTATCCACAATATTACCAAAAGCATCTTTATTCCACTTTAACAAATTGACTTTGAGATTCTTCAGTTTCTGAAAAAGTCTGAAAGTGGCATAGCCATCTACCTCCAACTTCCACGAGTCATTCAGAATGGTATCAAACTCATTGTGCTTGGTCCAACTGTTAATAAATCTAAAAGGCGATTTCTTCTTGTTATGATCCCCAATAAAGAAAGAAATTCTTCTATGATCACTGATGATATTAGTAATGCTCTCTCCAAGAAAATTATCAAACATAGCAAGAAATGCACTGTTATATAAAACTTTATCAATTTTTGAGGCAATGAAGTGTTCACCTTCTTGCTTGTTATCCCAGGTATAAAAAGGACCTTTGAGGTCGAGCTCGAATAAACCATTGTCCAACACAAAATCATTAAAGTCATCCATGGATTTAGTAGAGGGAGGCAAGGTACCTAACTTCTCATCATCTTTTCTAACTGCATTAATATCCCCAATGATTAACCAAGGATCATAAAACTTACTAGAAAAAGCATCCAAATTACTCCACAAATTAACCCTGTCATAATCACTGTTATGGCCATAAACCGCAGAAAGAAGAAAGCAGTGATTGTCTTTTATAACTCTGGCATGAACAGCTTGATCACATTCATCAATATAGGTCACATCACAAACATCATTCTTCCAAAGCATAAACACTCTACCAAGGGCATGAGAACTATAATTAGAGATCCAATTGTAATTAGGAAAGAATTTTCTCATGAATTTGTCTTTTTTCCTTCCCCTAATCTTAGTTTTGTTTAGCAGGATAATATCACAATCAGCTTTATTAATTTCTTTTTGAACGTCTAGGACTTTATTAGTTATACCTCTGATGTTCCAAGAGGTAATACTCAAGGTGGAAATCATTTGTAACCAGGGGTTGTTGGACTGGCAGCCTCAGTGCTTTCAGAGATCATTTCAAGCCCTTTTGGAATTGGCAAATAGGAAGATAACTCTCCTTTATGGAAAATCCCAGCATTCAATTTTATCTGACATCTAGGTGGTTCTCTGTTGAAATTTTCTCTAGGAATAATCAGAACTGATGAGGACGAAGCTTAAGATCTCAATGCACTTTCTGGTGAGTCCTTTGGGCAAACTGGAGTAGCTTGTGGAGTTAAGGGTGCATTATCCAGAGTATTACATATATTATTAGACCGAACCATATCATCAGTAATAATTAGGACATGCTCTATTTCAAAACCAGCATTTACCTCGTTAGATAACATTTCATCTTCAATGATTATCTCTTCCAGCTGAACAATGTATTTACCTTGACGAATATCCTCCTCATCGTCCACCTCTTAGATGATGTATTATGGACCATCAGTACTCGACTTCGGCATTTCATCAGCCACCTGATCAGCATTCACTTTCTTGACTTCACAGGCTTTGTTAAGAGGTTTCGTCAGATAGTTTTTCTTCTGAATTACCTCCCAGACCGGTATGCAGTCATCGTGACCAAGAAATCCACAAATGGGGCACGTGTATGGAATCCAACCGTACTCCAGAGATATGTTATGTTCTTCCCCCTCATCACTCATGAGCATGATTCTCGCAGGATATTTAGCATCTTTGTCCATAAGGACTTGGATCCTTTCCAGCTCAAGGTACCACAGATTAGTAGTATGATCATCTATTTTCACTAGTTTGCCCAGGAAAGTCCTGACTCTATCGAACGTCCTTCTATCCCAAAGCTCCATAGGTAAGTCATGAATGGTGACCCAAACCGGAACATCTGACAGAACCAATTTATCTTGTCTATCTCCAGGATTCCATCTCCTGAGGATAACTGGTCTTTCTTGAACGTACCAATCCCCATCTAAGACAACCTTTAGATCCTCAGATTCAAAGAAACGAATCAAGAAGAAACCATCGCCTCTATCAAAAATCTCAAAGAAATCGTGCACACTCCAGATGCTCGAGAAATAATTTGCTAAAAATGGAATGTGAGGTCAGAAATCAATCACATATCCTAGCAGACACTTGCTCCATTTGTCAGCATTCTCTTCTGCTTCCTTCTTCAGATAAGTGATCTTCCTATCAACAACGGTGATCTCTGTTCTTCTCAGATCTAACCCAGTCTCGGTAGATATTGGCTTCAGATACTCCCATGAAGTCAGATTTTGAACTGAAGGTCTAGATGGAGAACGACGGACGCCTTCTATTCTTACAAATCTGTTAAACTTCCATGGAGGTAGCCAGCGAGGAGCCGTCACCCTCACATTTGTTGTCGATGTCGCCCTGTCACCCACTATAGACGGGAGCTCGGGAGAGGCCATCTTTTTAATTCAGTTGTTATACTCTTTAATAAATAAATCCATTTCATGTGAGAAAAATCATCCACAAAGGAAATAAAATAGCAAAAACCATTATAACTATTGGCCTTTACAGGACCCCAAACATCACTATGGACTAACTCAAAAGGACAAGATGCATGTTTATTTACATGACTGGGATAAGACAATCTATGATGTTTACCCAATTGACAGGACTGATACTCTAAAGAAGACACTTGGGACAACTCAGGTTCTAACTTTCTCAAGCTCTCCAACGACGGATGTCCATATCTATAGTGCCACAGTAAGGGAGAACTGCTTAAAAGGATAGCTGGAGCAGGAGCAGATAATTGGTGAGGTAGGCTGTCACCGTAGGAGAGGTAGATATCACCTTTCCTAGGACCCCCACCAATCGTCCTCATACTCTTGAGATCATGTAATACAAAGCAAGAAGGCCCAAATGTCACTGTACAGTTCACAGTATCAACTAATTTTGCAACAGAGAGAAGATTAAAAGAAAATGCAGGCACATAGTGAACTGATTTAAGATTAATTTTAGGAGTCAGAGAAACATATCCACTTTCTAACACTCTCCTCACTGAACCATCTGCTATGGTCATAGATTTGTGAGGAATATGCGAGTCAATGGAGTGAAGCAATCTCCTCATATTGGTCATATGCTGGGATGCTCCATAATCAACCACCCATGAAGAAGTTGAACCAAAAGCTAGTAGAGAGGTAGCCTGATTGCCAGTGGTAGACGCCTAATTTTCATAGGAAGAAGATGATCCCATACTCATATGTTGTGTAGTCATAAGAAATCTATCATATTCTTCTTTTATGAGTGTGATGTCAGAAGAACCAGAACTTGATGCAGATGGCTCAGAAGACTCAACAGTACTTGCATAGTTTGCTGCCCCACAGGTGGTGTAGCGGGTCTTCCATGCTTCTTCCAACACTTCTCAATGATGTGTCAAAGTTTTTCACAGAAGGTGCACTTGGGACGTGGTCCACGTCCTCGTCCCATACCTGTACGGCCTCCTCAAACTGTAATGGCTACAGATGCATGAATCTTCAAAAGGCGAGAATGTTGTAGAATCAACTGGTTCAAAATTTGGTTGTAGAATTCTCGAGTAGGCTTATTCTAAGTTGGGAACTTTGTCAAAAGTGAGGATGACGTTGTGGGCTGAACTGTAATATGAATTCAGACCTGATAGAAACTTTGCAGTAATCAAGTCATCTCTATCGTTGACCTATCTTAGACAGTCACTGGATGATAGAAGCTCAGCTCCTGAGCAATACCTTCGATCACTCCAAAATATTCTTCTAAAGGCTTTTCTCCCTATCGTTCAACAAAGAGTCGATCATATATCATAAATTGATGAAGAGCATTCTTTTCCTGAGAGTAATGCTTCTTCACAACATCCCATATGTCTTTGGCATGCTCCCCCATATCTAGGTCTTTACCAGACTATTATGATGTTTCCATTCAGCATAGCCTTTATTGGTAGAAGCAGGAGGATCAGAATCAATATGTCATGCTTTATTTTGAGATTCTGACATTGTATAGACAACATTCATCCACAAGAGATAATTTTTCCCATTAAGCTTGATGGAGGGGATAGGCGACATCTCATTGTAGATAGTAGATGCCTTGGTGTCCTCCATGATTTAACAGATAGATAGAGTGATGGAGAGATACATGTCATAGAAGAATAGAAGGTGACGGAGAAATACACATCATGTCAGAAGATTAGATGCATTTTTGATGCATCCACAGCCTCCAATCGAAAAATTCCCTAATCACACATGAAGGAGATGTGATGAGGAATTTGATGCGTACGGACGGAGCCTCCGGTGTGAGTTTTAACGAGCCGTCTTACGTAGACTCTTCCTTCAGAGTCAACTAGAGGAACCGGAGGCTGCTGATGGGTGGTGGGCCTGCCCAGAGCTAGCGGCTATGTTGTTGTCCTGGCTGGTGACTGTTGCGGCCGTAAAATTGACGGTGGCAGCTGCCCCTTTGGGCCGGTGGCAGTGGCTGCCCTCCTAGGCGGCAGTGGGGCATCACGGCTGTGTGGCCCGGCAGTGCGGCCTGCACTGCCTGCGCTGCTCGGCAGCACTGTGTTGCTACCTTGCGGAGGAAGGTGGCAGCGCGAGGGAGAAATAGAGGGGGGGAGCGGTGCGCCCTAGATGGAACCCTAGGAGCCTTGATAACAACCAAATTTAGGCATTTATGCTAAGCATTTATTTATGGTTTTGTGTCATTATAGCCTTAATATGCCCATAATAACCCTAGATCCTTATCTTTTAGTCATTTATATCTTTTCATAGATAAGTTGCTCAACTAGCCAATTTGGGGACTTGTAGAAACCGAATCTAAAAAGACATCTACTCTCCAAGATTTCTCCCCAACACATGATTTTTTGGAGCAGCTAGACTTCCATCCGTCGCGACCACGGTGGACTAAGCATCACACTATGTGCACCATCTTAGGAGACGGTGGTCCCGCTAACCGACTAGTGGGCCCAAGAAACTTTTGATATCTTAGACCCTATTTTCAACGACCAGTCCTTTATCAGAATACATCCTCGCCAATCAGAAGGTTCATCAATGCGGGCCCATCGATCACCAGTAATACCCCCCGGGTGGGTTTGGTCCATGATGCTGCAACCGCGACCAAAAAGGATGTCGCGACCACGGCCAAGAAGACAATGCCACGAATGCAGCCAAGATGTTGTGTCGACTGACAATTAGCACAATCGGGCCCACCTCAGCATGGTCAGGTCGAGGCTAAGGCTGTGACCACGACACATAAGTCTTGATCGCGACATCTACGCACGACCACAGCATGACCCGCCTCGATCGAGGCATCTATTTCAACCACGGCATGACCCGCATCCACCGAGGCATCTGTCTCCACCGTGGGATCAGCCTCGACCACAGCGTCTGCATCAACTGCAACCCTCGATACGACTGTGTCCATCCTGGCACAGGAGGGCCAAGACCAGGGTCGTATGCCATGACCGTCTTCTGCCTTCACCTATAAATACCCACCCCTCGTGACCTGGAAAAGGGTTCCAGATTTTTGGAGGTTTTGAATTTTTGGGAGGCTCCACATTTTGGTTCCAACCCGCTTTGGTTCCTAGAGCCCCGTGGGAGAGTTCTAAGTTTGAAAAAGGCTGAAGTGCTCATCCTATGTCCATCCCTCCAATTTGCTTCCATCTACCACCATTTTCTACTACCATTCTCCCATATCCTACCATTTCCAGCCATCTTCCACCTCCATACACCCACCAAGCTGCTGTTTGGGATGAATCAAAGAGAAAGGAGGCCAAGGAGTCCAGAAGATCAAGTACGACGACGAAAAGATGAGATTCGGCCTATACAGAGGCTAAGGAGAGAGAGCCACCTCTCCTTTATGGGCTAAATCTCTTCTTCTTCTCCTTTCTTCTACTGTTCTCCTTTGTTTCTATACAAATGATGTTCTTCCATCTTTGTTCGGTGCCAACTATGCTTGTCCATGGCTAGTTGAGCTCCTTCTTGGCTATGTAGCCCGTTTTGGGCATGTTTATGTACCTTTACCTTAAGCAAGCAGTTTTATTTCAGATCTAGTACGTTTTATGTTCTACCTTCTCTTTCTGGTTATGATTGATAGTTTGGTTGATCTCTTTCTTGCTTGAACTTCTATTTCTACCTATATCGAGAGATTCATTGTAAGAATAGATAAGAGAAGGTAGTTTGGATTGGAGTCTGAAAGGAGGACAGTTCAAGCTGATCTATGTAGAACCGTAGACCTGGGCATGGCCAAGCCTAGCCCGGCATGGTCAGGCCCACTACCTGGTTCTACCCAGATCACATATGTTCCTATCACCTCAAAACATTCTAGACCTGAGAGGGTATCTAGAATATTCTAGGGTGTTGATTTGTCATCCTCGGGAGGTTTCATTTCATTGATGGGTTTTAGTGATGTTGCGCGAAAGCGAGTGGGATGACCCCACAGGAACAGATACCACAGTACGTACCATGTTTGTATGTAGGTTGCTTGTTGGGGTGTTTGAGGGTTGTCTACACCCAAGAATGAGTGCATAGACTGCCCAACTTGTGGTTACATAGACAAGAACTCCTCTCTGATTAGTAGAATCCTACGGACTCTATTTTGTTTTCTTTTCTTTGTTTTGTTTTATTTCGTGAAAACTTGCTAGACTAGTTGTAGTTCCATACTTTTATCGACTATCAGATTGGCTTATCTGATTTAAGAGCGAGATCTTAAGCATCCTAAACGTCCCCGTGTCCCTGTGTTCGATCTCGTATATCTACTTCGACCCCATAATAAAGTTGCGGGGGTCCTTGAAGGTTTTGGGTTATAAATTCAAAGTTTGATCTCCCTCTCGAGGTCGATCAAGCCCTACTCTGGTACCATGTGAAACGTAAGTTGCAAGGCTACTTACAATGCAGCTTGAGTGAGGGTTCAAGACCACTCACCCTTTTATTAATAGAACTAGAGAAATTACATAGAGGTCCAGCAATAAATAGAAATTACAAAATCATAATATGAAGAGATTTATTAACAATGCCAAATTGGACTTAAGTCTAAAGAAATGTATTTCTGTCTGTTGAACCCTTAGTGGGTGCAAAATGGGGTGAATGTGGGTGGATTATATAGGTGAAAAAACATAGAAAATGTGGGAAATGTGGATAAATTTCATCATTATCCAGAGAGCATATATGATCCTGATCGTTGATTGGGAAATTGAAAATGGGGTGTCAATAATTTGTCCTTCTAAAAAAGATTTGAGATAAGAGTGACAACCACAGGCTTGAGCCAAGTCTGACCCACATTTTGGTCACGAGAGTCTAAGAGGTGACACTCATCAATGAATGTTATGTTTAATTATTGGGCAAGTAGCATGAATAGTTTCCTTTCCTTTTAGGGATGGCCCCATGGGATAACCATTCATGAAAAAGGTAAAATTGGGCAACATATGGTGTTAAGGTTCAAGGTAGCCTAACTAAGTCTATAGATTGTGACTGGTAAACCTTTAGCCCTTTGGGTGATGCCAAGATTTCAGAGGGAGTATTGTCCTTTCTAGAGTTCTCATGGTCTCCTATGCGGCATGGCATCAAACTCGCCTTTACTCAATCTGTGACTAGTTCTCTGACTGATTCAAGTCCTAGTTAGGGAATGGCGGAAGTGATAATAGAATGTGGAGGCTTTTTGATATTTTGTTGATATAATTGTGAATGACTTTTGAAAGTGATTGATATGAAAGTAATTGATTTCTCTTTATCTTGTGATTAGATGTCAGAGTAAATTAGGTCAATCGTGAAGACCTAGTGGATGTACCAAATTAGAGCTAGAGCCATAACCCTAAGATGGTAAAATGTGGGGAGTCACCTATGTTAGATAGGACATTTTGAAATCAAGTGCCTATCAATGGTAGGGCTTTAAAGTATAGGATGCCTACCAGGTGTAGGGTTTAAATGGAAATGAGGTAGCTATCAAATGTAGGATTTTGAAGTGATCTAGTAAATTTGCCAGGTGCCTATCCAAGATAGGACTTTAGGTGAAAGATGGGTTACCTACTATATGTAGGATTTTGAACATGAAAACGGTATACCTACTCAGGGTAGGGCTTGAATGCAAAATTGTTTGAATACACAAGTGTAAACCTTAGAGGCAAGAAGGAAACATGAAGTTTTCCTACTGAGGTAGGACATATAGGCTAAAGTAAAAACATTTACTACTCAAGAAGGGCTTTATGCATGGAGATGGTATAGTTTGAGGTCATGATCCATGACTCAACTGAAGATACCTATAGCTTAAGGTCAATATCCAGGTGTATTTAATTTTAGGTCTTCGTCTAGGACTCGTGGGGTACAGGTTAAGGTCAATATCCATGTGTATTTAAAAGATGATGCCTACCTGTAATAAGGCTTTGCACTTCAAATGAACAAGGGATGGATCTGATTTGAAATCAAAAGTTTTGAAATTGAGTAATGTGGACCAAGGTTCAAGATTCAAGATTTGAACAGTGATTGAGCCTCTGGGGCGATCAAAGATTTTTATCTTCCTTATAATAGTGAACTTTTAATCTTTTAAGGAGACATTCGAGGTCTTCATATTTTATGAACTTTTCAGTACTCTGTTAACATTTTTTTGAGTCAATTATGATTTTATATGAATTTTATAAGGTATGTGGAAATTATGTTAGAAATCTAGGGAGATGTATATGATTTTCTCAAGAATATTATTTTTAAGGAGAGAATGAGGGAATGATGGGCATCACACTCATTTTCCAACATATTGAAGGTGGTGGTGACATAAGAAGCTCGATCAGTGGTGAGAGACAGTAGTTGCACTCACAAAATACGGCATTCTACAACAGATTTGGATGGTAGAAGTAGCGTTCTACGACATAGCTCTAGTAAGGTGTGGATGGTTGCTTCCTTGCGGAAATGGAGCAGTAGATCTGACATTTCCATGACATTTTTAACAATTTTCAAACTTTGGCTTGCTTCGAGGAGGTATACTCTCCTATTTTTAGCTTTTAATCCATCGTTTGCAATGTTTAGTAGAAATTTCTAGTTTTTGGCATCTGAAGTTCTTTGCATTCTTCAAGTTGAAGAAGAACGAGCTCACGTTTTGTCTTGTGATTCCCTCTTTTTCATCATTTTTGTGTTTCTATGAGCATATGCATCTTATTTGCTTTGTGAAGTTGTTTCTGAAATAGAACACGTGAAACTGGAGAGCATAGGGTTACACAATGTGTGTACCCTTGTATATATAATAGAAGAACATTTACAGAGAGGTCCATATATAAAAGTAAATTAACAAAACACTAAATAAAGACATATATATATATTAACACTCCCCCTCAAGTTGGAGCATAGATGTCAATCATGCCCAACTTGTCCACCAGAGAACAAAATTGCTTCTTTGTCAGTAGCTTTGTAAATATGTCTGCAACCTGGTCTTTAGAATGGGTGAAAGGAGTGTAGATTTTCCCAGAAAGAATAGCTTCCCTGATGAAGTGACAGTCAACCTCAATATGTTTTATGCGCTCATGATAGATAGGATTGTTGGCAATAAAAATGCAGCTTTGTTATCACAGTGCATCAGAATAGCAGAAGAAGACTCAACACCAAAGTCTTTCAGAAGAGACTGCACCCACAGAAGTTCACAGGCAGTATGGGCCATGGCCCTGTATTCAGCTTCAGCACTAGATCTAGCAACATCATTTTGTTTCTTACTACGCCAGGTGACAAGATTACCCCCTACATATGTGGAGTAGCTAGAAGTGGATTTCTTGTCAATCTTGCTTCCTGCATAGTCAGAATCAGAATAGCCTTCTAGAGAACAGTGCCCATTTTTCCTGTAATGGAGGCCCTTGTCAGGTGACTTCTTTAGATATCACAAAATATTACATAGATTATCCCAGTGACACTGTCTGGGTTTATCCAAGTACCTGCTAAGAAGTCCCACAGCAGTAGATATGTCAGCTCTAGTCACCGTCAGATAGATCATCTTACTAATCACTCCTGTATTTTTTGTTATCAGCAAATAGAGGAGAAGAATCATCATCCCAATTAACATTGGGATCTAGAGGATTATCAGGCGGCCTTGTACCAAGCATTCCAGTTTCCTGTAAAAGATCCAGTTATATTTCCTTTGAGATAGAGAAAGAGCATTAGAAGTTCTAGATACTTCTATGCCCAGAAAGTACCAGATCTTTAGTAGCAAAGTGTTTTTAGAGATGAGCTTTAGTGGCCTGAATAGCAATAGAATCACTGCCAGATAGGATGATATCATCAACGTATACAATAAGTATCACTATACCAGAGGAAGTCTTTTTTGTAAAGATAGAGTGATCAACCTCCGATCTTAGAAAACTAAAGGCAGTCAAAACTTTGCTTAACTTATCAAACCAAGCACGAGGACTCTGTTTGAGCCCATAGATAGATTTCTTCAGCCTGCAGACTTTATGTGACTCCCCCTGAGCAACAATCCCAGGAGGTTGCTCCATATAAACTTCCTCTTGCAGATCACCATATAAGAAGGAATTTTAACATCCAGTTGTAACAGGGGCCAGTCACGGTTAACTGCAACAGATAGTAGAACTATGATAGAATTAAGACGGGCAACAGGTGAAAAGGTTTCAAAGTAATCAATACCATAATTTTGTTATACCCTTTAGCAACAAGGTGTGCCTTCAGATGTTCTATAGTACCATCTGGTTGATATTTGATAGCATAAACCCATTTGCAGCCTACAGGCTTACATTGAGGAGGTGGATCCAACAACTCCCAAGTCTATCTATCAGTAAGAGAAAGCATCTCCTCCTTCATAGCAGTAGTCAAAGTTGTACTTTGCAAGGCATCTTGTACAGTCTTTGGAATAGCAATAGCAGATAAAGCAGTGAAAAAGTTACTAGCATGAACACTTAAATGGGCAGTCGAGACATGGTTAGCAATATTGTGGATAGTGTAGGAATGGGTACCCTTCCTAAGAGAAATAGGTACATCAAGATCAGAGATTACCTCACGTGACGCAGAACCTTCTGGATGAGAAGATTGGCTTGGAAGAGGGGGTTCTTGTGTAGGTTGAGATCTGTTCCTGCACTGATAAACAATAAAAGGAGGTGTCGATTGTATAGGAGTAGTGTCATCAGAAACACATTCACTAGTAATAGGCAGTGGAGAAGCAATAAGCTCAGAATGAAGACTATCTCCTTTAGTAGAGTAGTAGGGTTGTACCCTCAAAAAAGACAACATTGATGCTTGTGAACCATCTATTTGTAGTTGGACTATAATAGTTATACCCTTTCTGTGTACGAGAATACTCCAAAAAAATGCATTTTTCAACACGTGGAGATAGTTTATCATGAGTAGGACCAAGCACCTTTACAAAGCATGTAGAGCCAAATATGCAAGGAGGTATAGCAAACAAGGGTTTGTCATGATTCAAAATTTGTACAGGCATTTTATTTTCAATCACAGAAGAAGGAATTCGATTTATTAGAAAGCAGGCAGTCAAGATGGCTTCTGGCCAGAATAATCGAGGTCCATTAGCATGCAACATAATAGTTCTTGCAACCTCTAGCAAGTGTCTATTCTTCCTTTGAGCAATGCCATTCTGCTGAGGTGTGTATGCACAAGAAGTCCGGTGTATAGTGCCAACTGATTTACACAACAACTCGACATTTTTTGAACAAATTCAAGTGCATTATCAGTTCTAAACATTTTAACAGGCATAGAGTATTGTGTTTTCACCTCAGCAAAAAAGAATTTAATTGTGGACAACACTTCAGATCGACTTTTCAAAAGAAATAACCAAGTGGCCCAAGAAAAATCATCAATAAACATAATAAAATATTTGTTTCCAGATAGACTAGGGACATGACATGGACCCCATACATCCGCATGAACAAGATCAAACACATTAATACTACTAATCTGAGAACATTTAGGATAAACAACCCTAGTTTTTTTGCCTAACTGACATGATTCACATTGAAAAACATTTGTTCCTACATCAGATACAATATGGCATAGTTTTTCAGATGAAGGGTTCCCAAGTCTGTAGTGCCACTGTAAAGACGATACCGAAGAAGATAATGCAGAAGCCAGAGCCACATCGTCCACTCTTTTTAGATTGTCCAGGTAGTACAAGCCATCAGATCCTTCATGCCCCCCACCAATCTTCATCCTCGTGCAAAGGTCCTGAAAAATACATGAACCAGGTACTAAGGTCAGGCTATAGTTCAGGCTACGTAGAGTCTTGCTAACATATAATAAATTCAGTGGAAAATGAGGCACATAAAGAGCATATTTCAACATGATATCAGACACAATGTCTCCAATCCCCGAAACAGTAGACTTGTAGCCATCAGCAAGCATAACAGACGAATTAGTAATCAATCTAGATAAATTTTTGAACATTGACCGATTCCCAAAAATATGAGAAGATGTGCCCGAATCAATAACCCATTTCATATTACCAGAACTAGAAGATGGTATAGTGAGGAAGGCAGTATCACAACCAGAGTACGTCACAGCATGCACTCCAGAGGTGGTGGCAGCAGACGATGAGCCAGTACACTCAAGCAACAGGAACTCGACCTCAGCACGAATGAAGTCAGTAGTAGAAGTACCCAAGGCATCAGACTGGGTAGACATCTCAGAAGATGTAGTAGCATCAGTGACCGCATTGGCTCAAGTTGGTTTTCCGTATTTCTCCCAGCATTTATCTTCAACATGGTTAGACCGGCCACAAAAGTTGCAAAAGTGTTGGCCAATCTGAGGGTGAGCAGCAGCAGTAGCATGTCCAGAAGATGATCCACGACCTGAAGAGTTCCTCCCCCTGCCAGCACCATGGGGAGAGCGAGTGTCGTGAGAGCAACCGCGTCCATGGCCACGACCATGACCAGACATCACAGCAAAAGTAGTAGTATCATCAGTTTCAGTGTGTGTCTCAGATGACGATGTAGGCAAGCGTTGTAGACACTGAAAGGCACTCTGTAGAGTAGGTAGTGGATCACTGGCTAGAATCTGATCCACTACCCCAACAAAGGAATCAGGTAGGCCACAGAGAAACTAAACTACTTGCAACTCCTGGCACTGATGTTGCATAGTAGCCAAATCAGTAGACATGGGGTGGTAGGCTTCCAACTCTTCCCACAATCCCTTGAAAGCAGAAAAGTAGTTTGTCAGGTCAGATCCCGAAAAGCACAGGAGGCTAAGCTGCTTGTTGATATTGAACACTTTCTTGGGGTTCTGACTGTGTGAATAGGTACTGGCAAGCTGATCCCACATCTTCTCTGCCTTCTGTAGGTATAATAGCATGACACTGATCTTGGTCTCACTACTATTTAGAATCCATGTCATAACCATAGAATCATCTTTTACCTAGTCATCATAGGCTTTCACATCTTTTGAGTCGGCTGTTGCAGCAGGCACGGGAGGCAGATCAGGTGTCAAGTAAGACATCTTGCCCTGTGATTTGACATATATTTGCATAGAGCACACCAAGTGCTGGTAGTTTCTCCCATCTAGCTTTATAGTTGTAACCTGACGGTGCAGATCCTCATGTGTAGACGCCATGAGGTAGAAGCAGATCAACTCCCGGAGAAATAGGCAGGCAGCCGAAGGCAGAAACAGGTAGTAGAAGGCTGCCTACGTCCTCAAGTTGGCAGTAGTAGGCACAGATCTACAGATCAAAGGGACCCCTCACATACGGGCTATGCTGGAGCACAACAATGAACCCGGTGTCTCAATCGACCACACGGGCAGGCACAAAAAAGGCAGATCTGAAGGTGTTCTTCAATAGGGAGTCAAGCTACCGGACAACCACAGGCAGATCAGAGCCCAACAATGGTGGACTAGCCCAATAGCAAGCTACCCCGATGGCTCAGCCTTCCCAGTGGCACGGCAGTCGCGCGGCGCAGCTGTAGCACGGGAAGCCAACTGGCGGTGGCGGGCTGCGGAAGGCGGCACCCGGGGGGAGGGTGGTGGTTTCGAGTGAGGGACGACCCGGATCAATCCTACTCAGGTACCATGAAACAGAACATTTGAAACTGGAGAGCATAGGGTTACACAATGTGTGTACCCTTGTATATATAATAGCATAACATTTACAGAGAGGTCCATATATAAAATTAAATTAACAAAACACTAAATAAAGACATATATATATATTAATAGTTTACATTGTGGCTTTCTCATTCTGATCACATATGGTGAGTGATTGCTGCAACTAGGGTTAGACATCATGAGGATCATGAGGGGTTTACTGATGAAGGCGTCGGAGTTGAGCTTTGTCGTGAGCCTTGAATTTTGATTCTTTAATTGTATCTCTGTCACATTATTTTCTTTGGTCAATTGTCATGCAGGTAATAGCATACCGGTAATAGTGTACCTTTCACTGAAGATTTAGAGTACAGATCTCAACAGGTAATAGGTCAGCCCTTTGAGTTAGATCCTAAATCAATAAGATTGGATCAAGGGTCAAGATGATGATGTTTAGAAGATCATGTTTCAATATTCGAGATTAGGGTTACATTTTCCTATTTCAACCTTGGGGTTAGGTCATTCACTTATGATCAACCAATTATAAGATTTCCAACATTATTCAAGTGTCAAGATTATTTCTAGTGTGAATGACCTACCTAGGTATTTTAGGAACAAATGTTAACCCTAATTTCATGATCATTATTCAAGAATGGATAAGCCAACAAGGTTAGATCCAAATTTCTTAATTAGTCAAGTCATGAATTTAGATTCACAAGATACTCATCAGAGTCAAATATAGTTTTGATGTTTACATGTATCAAGTCACATTAGGGTTTGCAATAATAAGAGAAACCCTAATTAAGATGTTGAAAGAGATATTAAATATCATCATTGGATGTTACTATAACAGGGCAAGATAATGGTCTCATATTAAAGTAGACATTTTTTCTGAGCATGTGGATATTTTTCTAGCATTTTTTGGACATTCGAGTTATTTTTAAAGCATTTTACAAGATGGGCCAATCAATTATTTGCTAGAAAAATAAAATGAAAATGAAAAAGAGGAAAGGCCATCCAGCTTCATAGATCAGGGGAGGGATTCGAATTCGCAGTTGCTCTTGCTAACCCGCGAGCCAGGATCTGGCTCAAGAGGCTCGCAACAGGGGTAAAAGACACAAATGTCCCTGGACATGGAATCAAAAGTGTGACAAATTGGGGCTAAAAGAGTATTGTTGGCCTATTGAGTGTTCCTTCTCCATCGCAATCCCATGCCATGGCCTGCACAGTCAGTAGGGGGAAAAGCTAGGAGGCAAAATCAAAGGGGGAGGCAGGCCAGGGTGCGCCAAAGTCTCAGTTGACTTCGTGGCACCTTGCCAATGTCAAAGAGCCAAGTTTGGCATAGAAACCATGGCCAAATCTAGGGGTCGATGGGTACAACAGAGCATGAAGAAGGTAGAAGTAGGGTGAGAGATATACCGTGTATGAGAGGGATTTGGGGATCCATAGGGCTTCTCAAGTCTTCATAGCTTTGCCTCATAGCTCCAACTTCACCTGTGGATGCCTAGAGAGGCAGGTCGGCGAGGGCA
The DNA here is from genome assembly GCA_963693085.1 of Alisma plantago-aquatica. NCBI lineage: Eukaryota > Viridiplantae > Streptophyta > Magnoliopsida > Alismatales > Alismataceae > Alisma > Alisma plantago-aquatica. The sequence continues at coordinate 1,883,714,333 of OY856409.1, forward strand.
GGTACAAGCTCTATAGAGCTTTGTGGGTTGAGTGCCTTGGATCATCGCGCCATATACTGGAGGCCGGGGAAACTCCAGCGTGATCCCATGAAGGTGTAGGAATAAGCAATTGGAAGGGGGTGATCGACAGTGAGAGCGGGAGGCTCTGGTCTAGGCAGGTGAAGGAGGAGTTGGGTGGAGAAGGTAGGAAGTGCTGGCGAGAAATTGATCAGTGTTTTAGTCTAAGATGATGGTCTCAGAGCTATTGATACCCTTAAATAGGAAAGAAGAGGCCTAGGGTTGCCCGGGTGTTCTCCTCCTCCGAGTCTAGGGTGGAACCATATTGGGCGTTTTTGAAAACTTGGTCATTAGCAAGTCTTATGGGGATCTTTAAGTAGAGGAGAAGATTGCAGATTTAATGAGACTAATTGCACTTGACGAGGGTCAAGGAGGATGGAGAATGGGTGATTTTAAAAAGTGAGTTATTGTGCATATTCTCCTCTAAATCAGTCAGGCGGAGGAGACAATCCCTTGCTTGCACTTACGTAGATCCAGGTTGGTGGTCGGAGGAGGGGTCCAATTAGGCTAGAAAATAGAGCAATAATGTTACTTTGAGGGTATTTTCTAGACAAATTCATCTCTTAATTTCTTTGTCCAAAAATTGTAATATTTTAATTACTACTTCATAAAGATGTTAGTTGTCTATATAAAACGTTTTAGGTCCAAATGATAATGTTTGATCCATGAATAAAAATCAGTTGAATAATAAAATAGTTCAAGCTAGTATAAGGTGCACATTTGGAATTATAATTGAAATTTTTGGTGTCAACATTATTCAATGATCATGAGAGTGATGAAGTGAGTTTGATTGAGCAATACTTGATAATTGAGGAGCATAATTGTAATTTGGTCATCAAATGTGGAAAATTCACTTCATCAATATCATCTCTACTAGTGGATGTAGGCTCCCACGTCAGGAACTTACCAAACCACTACAACTTGTCTTTATGGTTGCTTGCTTGATATGTTGTTAATCTTAGTTGTATGTATTCATATTGGATTGCTCGATCTCACAATTTTACATCTCCACAACAAGCTCGTTGGGCCTTGTTGTTCGATTCTCCCATCACCATCATATCCCAAAAAGTGGTATCAGAGTAATTTCTACCACTAAATCTCTACTATGACGCTGAAGTATAACATTGAGAAGTTCGATCACTTGAATATCTTCTCTCTCTGGCAAGTCAAGAGTGAATCTTGCCTCACACTAGGAGTTCACAAAGCTCTTCTCAGAAAGGAGAAGAAATCACAATCCATGACGGATGAGAGGTGGGAGGAAATTGATCAAAAGGCTCGCACAAGCACCTTTCTTTGCTTGGAGGATGGAGTCCTCCACTAGGTTGTCCATCTAAAACCACAAAAGAAGTTTGAGATGAACTTAAATCACTTTACATTGAAAAGTTCACTGCCAACGAGCTTACACTAAAGAAGCACCCTTTTCATGCTTTGCGTGGAAGAAGGTGGTTCTTTGACGACTCTGCTAGATGAGTTCAATAAAATCATTCACGACCTCAGGCAGATCGATATGAAGATAAGAGGACAAGGATCAAGAAATTTTGTTGCTTTGTATTCTTTCACCATCCTACAAGAATCTCTAGGATACTATGATAGTCTAGGAGTCAAAGACTATCTCACTCCATGAAGTCAAAACAGCCTTGATGTCTCAAGAGAAATTAGAGAAGGATCTAACTTCATCAAAAGTAGCGGGTGAAGCATTGGCCGCTATAGGAAGGGAGCATCCATGCAGTAAAAGCTCTATAAATTAAAAGCAAAAGAAGAACAAATCAAAGTTACATCAATCAAAGAGGTGCAACTATTACAAAAAGACAAATTATGTGCCAGATGAATGCTTCAAGGTGCAAAATAAGCAAAAGCATGAGAACTTTGTTGATGTTGTGGCTAATGTGAAGGTGGCTCATGGAGGTTCTGAAGATGATGGGTACGTTCTTGCTACATCTCCGTTCTACAACTACAAGGATTAGGTTTTGGATTCAGCATGCACATACCTCATAACCAGACGTAAGGTTTATTTTTATACCTATGAGTCACGTCAATGTGGAGATATCCTTATGGGTGACGATTGTCCTTGCTAGCTGATTGGTGTTAGCACGGGTGAAGATCAAAATGTTTTATGGTGAAGTCAGAACATTGAGGGACAGCTTACATGTCAGGTTAAAGAAGAATCTCATCTCATTGGGAACACTTGAAGACAAGGGTCGCAAGTTCTTCGATGAAATTTGAGGTGTCGATATCCTTGGAAGCTAACCAAGTCCTCATGAAATGGGTGAGAAATTCACACAAACTATACATCTTGCAAGGTTCCACTATCTCGAGCTCTGTAGCAGTTACAACCTCATCGAAAGACACCAAAGGCTCCGACATATGTATTTGGGACACATGTCTGAGAAAGGGATGATGCTACCAAGCAAGAGAGGGTTGGTGTGTGACAAAAGCATTGGAAAATCAGATTTTTACGAGCAATCTATTATGGGGAAGGCGAGACACAATAGCTTTGACACAAAAATGCACTCTTCCAAGGATGTTCAACATTATGTTCACTCTGATCGATGTTTCAAAAAATGGTTCATGTGGTCGCATATGTAGTTAAGACCCTAGACTGAACTGCATATGGACCTAAAATGGACCATGACCACATATAAGGCCACATAGCCGCATATTAGGTCGATTCTTCCCCAATTTTTTAATGGTCAAACTCCTAGGCTAGCAACATTTTCACGACACCCCCTATTCTTCATGTAACTCAAACTACTACCAACATTCAGCCTACCTTCTACTTCTATTTCCTATTTTCTTACATTACATTCATCTATAGTTGTTATACATTTATCCCATTATTGCATATTTGTATATATTTAAGTTGTGTTTGGTTGCATATTTACATAATTGCATCTGAAATATGTAATTCTACAAATTAAATATGTAATTGTATAATTATTGTATATTTATTTTAAATATAGATATAATAATTAAAAATGAAAAATATTCAAAAGCATATATACTCCCGCATACAGCATATACTCTATTCAGTGACCTCTCCTTACGTACAATGTATATCACTTTTTAAAACTATAACTCTAATCGATGAGGCCCTTATCTTGTTCCTTCCAAAAGTGGTGCTAAATACATGATGGCATTCATTGATGATTGCACGAGGTTTGGGTTTATTTTCTTAAGAGAAAGGATGAAGCATTTTCTACTTTCAAGCAGTAGAAGGCTCTTATTGAAAATCAAACCAACAAGAGCATAAAGACTTTCAGGTAAGATAATGGCTTGTAGTTTTTTTTTATGTGATAAATTTTGTTACTTGAGTTCTATTATTCAAATGAATGGGTATGTCCAAGATGATGTTTCTCACAGGATCGTAGTATAATAGTTGAAATGGAGGAGTACAACTGGAGTATTATGTGACCAAAAGATCCTTCTCAGATTAAAAAGTAAGTTTTATAGAATAGCTATACAGCCATCAGTGCTATATGGGAGTGAATGTTGGGCGGTGAACAAACAAGGTCTCAACAAAATGAATGTGGCTGAAATGCATATGTTGAGATGGATGTATGGGAAGATAAGAAAAGATCGCTTGAGAAATGACTATATTAGGAATAAAGTGGGAGTGGTGAGTATTGAGGACAAGCTATGAGAGGGTTGTCTAAGATGGTATGGTCATGTACAACACAGACCGACTAATGTGCCTATATGGAGCAATGCTATCAAGTCGAGCATAATTAAAAGAAGAAGAGGCATGCCTAATCATCCTAGGAAGAGCTTATAAAGAGTTATTTTGAATCTCTACATCTTGATCAAAATTTGACCCATAATAGAGTTGGGAAAAGAAGGATCCATGTAGTCGACCCCAATATGGTTAGGATTGAGGTGTAGATGATGATGATGATGATGGAATCATAAGACATCATACAGTAAGTCACACACTCCAACAGAACAATGTAGTATAAAGAATGAACAAAATGTTTTTCTAAAGGCAAGATGTGTTCTTCTCAATGCGGGCTTGGATAGATCTTTCAAGGGTGAATCTATATCAACCCCATGTTATTTGGTGAACTATTTTCTATCATCTTCTATTAATTTCAAGACTACTGAAGAAGCTTGGTCCAGTAAACCTGGTGTTTATTCGAATCTGTGCATATTTGGTACCCAACTTATACACGTTCTGATATTGGCAATTTAGAACATAGAGCTATTAAATGCATATTCTTTGGTTATGCTTCTCGGGTGGAAGGATACCATCTTTGGTGCAAGGATCCTTCTTCACCACATTTCTTGGTAGAGCACAATGTTACTAATAATGAATCTGCCATGGTGTCTAATATGCAAGACATGAATAGCTCTCCTGTAGGTTCTCTACAAGACTTATCACAATAGGAGGAGACTAAAGAAGATGACGGCTCACAGGTTAATGAATAAGGTCGCTCTTCTATGCAAGATGATTGAGTTACTACGGAAGATAAATAGGAGGCTCCAGATAGGTTTTACAGTGTAGCCAAAGGCAAAGCAAAATAGAATGTCAAACTATTGGGATATGTTTGTGATGGGAGAATCAAACAACAAGGCCCATCAAGTTTGTTGCGGAGATGCTTCGCATGAGATCGAGCAATCCAATATGAATATGTATGACGAAGATCAATGGTGAAGCAGCAAGCAACCACAAAGACAAGATTTATAATGGTACGGAAAATTCCCAAAGTGGGAACCTACATCCACTGGGACAATATTATAGATGGAGAGATTACTGACAAGATGATTATAGAAGAGTGAAGAACCCCATCCCCTTTTGTGCCTGAAAGCTAACCGTAGAAGAAGATGGTTGCTTGGAGAGGAGCTCCTGGAGGTATGAAATCTTAAGAGAAGTCCTAGGTCCGTCTGTGGCTTTAGGTCTTTGAAAAATCAAGTCTCTTGATGCCTCTTTGTTTCTCTTCATGTTTGGGATGAGTTGGGGGTCTATTTGTAAGAATAGGACCTGTGGCCAAAGTCCCAAAATCACCCAGATGTGTCCAATCCGCAATTGGGATCCATCTACACTGTATACAGTCCGGCTTGGACCGTAAATCGCATTGTAGTTCAGCAGGACCATATACAGTATGGCCCAGATCGTAAATGTTGTTTTTGCTGCTCTGGCCAGATATCATCCATAGAGATCGTATATGGTCATTTGGCTAATCGTAAATGCACCTATATGTGCCCAAAACATATTGTGATGATACCAAGGCTCGATAGACATCTGGTTCATCAAATAATCTTTTCTAGATAGTTTAAGACACTCTCGCAACAAACTCCATCTTGTCTTCAACTCAAAAAATAATGGAAGCAGAAAATCACTTGAAATCTTCTCCAATATCAAAAATTGAATAAGAATACCATCTCCTCCACATGCCCATGAGCAAAGCTTAGGTAGAAAGAAGAAGAATTAAATTTGAGCAAAGCTCTAACTTACCCATGTTGGTTATATTCTCAGACTTAGCAACTTTTGTATTTGACAATTGTGACTTCTCCAATGAAGTCGTACTTGACATCAATATGCTTTGTTCTCTTGTGGAACATTTGATCTTTCCTAAGATGTATAGCACTTAAATTTTCTTAATAAACAATGACGTGTTCTTGATCCATGCCCAACTGATTCATCAAACCCTTGAGCCATAAAGCCTCCTTCATGGATTTCATTGCCTCCATGTACTCTACTTTAGTAGTAGATAAAGCAATATTTGTTTGTAGAGTGGCTTTCCAACTAACATCTATAGATCCCATTGTGAACATGTAGCCTATGAGAGATCTCCTCTTGTTAAGGTTGCTTGCATAATCTAGGTTCATGTACCCTGTCATGATGACTTCAGCTTCACAGAAAACTAAAAAAGTTTTTGAAGTGCCCTTCAAATACCTCAGAATCGACTTAACTACTTGCCAATGTGCCTTGCCAGGATGATCCATGTAATGACTAAACACACTGACCGCATAAGTGTTGCTTGGTCTAGTGCAAACCATAGCATACATGATGCTACTAATTGCACCAGAGTAAGGTAAATGTGTCATCTCTTTTTCTTCTTATTAGAGAGTCTATTTATTTATGTTATTAAGTGTCTTTGTAATATGGGTATGATTTAGCCCATTAGGGTTTAGTTTGAGTTTGTGTGCTTCCCTGATTTTCTATATATAGGAGCAGGATTGCCTCTTATCTATATAACAATTAGCCTTCTTTTATTCTCTAAGATGGAATCAGGGCATTGATCCAAAACCCTAAACCTAAAAGACACAAAAATATTTGTCTCTACATGTGGTCGGCTGCCTTCTTTTCTAGCTTGACCGTCCACCAGGAAATTCTCCTTTCAACTGCTTTTCTCCAGATCTGCATGCAATATTTGACCATGCACCATTGCTTTGTAGTGGTATGCCCGTCTGCTCTCGTTCCATTTTGGTGATTTGGCGAATCACCTAGTATTTCTCAAGCAATGACCGTTGACCTGGGAGAGGGGACCAAGGCCGGAAGCCACACCCCCTTATGTCTTTCCTTGCATGTTTGTTCGTAGGACTAGGAGCGGCACAACACTGTTAGTCTCCTCCTTGTCCTCCCCAAGCATGCGACATCAACTCTTGGACCCAAGGGTCAGATCCCAGGCAGTGCTTGGTTTGTTTTTTAGGTTGATGCCTATGCACAAAGAAGGTGATTAGGCAAAAATCTCCTTTCGTGGGAGGGTATGTCAATTGTAGTTGATGTTCTCTCATCTAATTTCCTATATTTCTTGTGTTGGAGCCCCATGTCATCCTGATCATGACCCCTACTCCTCCAGACGCTCTTCCTTTGGCAAGAAGAAGATGCAGATTAGTTTAAGTGTGGTATTGTCTATGTTCTCATACTTGGACTAAAAGAACATTCCTCCAGATATGATCCTTTAATTAATCATGATTACCAACTGTTACATTACTCCAGTTCCAGTTATGTCCCACCTATTGCCATAATCCCTCGCTTGCTACCCCGCTGAGGGAGATACGTGGATGTTGATCAAGTACATCCTTTAATAATAGTGCGACTCCAAGTCCTAACATGTCGACCTACCAAGTCCTCTATGCATCGGTGGCCATCTATGCAAGCAATATATGAAGCTATCCTCCAATCAGCCATACAGTGCACATGTTATCATTCACCATGCATTGACAACGGAAATACTCTCATGACAACCAGAGTGACGAACAATATATTCTACTACTTCAACCTTTTTTAGTAACTATTCTCTGTTTTTGTGGAGATTTAGTTTTGTTTTCTACTACTCAATGGACTTGATGAAAATTTGTATTCGATTTCCTCTAAAAAAATTTGTAGACCTTTTTTTTTCGGGGGCTCTGCCCCTGTGCCCCCACAAGGGGCGGCCTCCACTAGACCCCAACCCACTGAAGGGTAGCGGGTGCCCCTATTGGGGGGCACACCCCCCAAACCCCCCGACAGTGTTACGACCTATTTTTCCTTCGGGGGTGTTTCTTTATAATTGTCCGCCCCAACCACTCTTGGTTCTTTTTATGGTTGGTGTGAGGGGGAGAAATAGGAAAGAGATGAGATTGAGGAGAGAAGAAGAACTTAGTAATGCCTATGCATGCATCTTCATGCCACTTTTATTATTAATATATGGATCCTTCTACTGCTATATGGTGTTCCTTTTGGCTTCTATGAGGATCCTTCTATTGCTATGCGGGATATTCATGTTTGTTGCTACTATATATAGATTTCTACTGCTATTATTGCTTATTCATCATCTACCTCGACTGCTGCTATGAAGTTACATTCTTAGATGGCATTGATGCTACTTGTACTATGATTAGCACATTTAACTTGTTGTTTTGTGCTTTTACACTATCTGTTGTCCGTGCTTTTTTTTGCACGTTGACTTTCTACTGTGGACCAGTACTCTCTGGACTCTGTGAACCATCACTCTTTGGACTCTGTGAACCAGCACTCTTTGGACTTTGATGTATACTACTGTGATGGATATTTTATGAAGAGGGAAGATGATGAATACTTTTATTGTTGCCTTTACATAAAGCTTCTTCTATATTGCATATTGGAGATATTTTTTATGGTTACTATTTTGCACATTGATCTACTATCTGCCTACGTCGTCAAGTTTCTGCTTCCGTGTGTCATCACTCCTTGGCTTATCCATGCTTTGCGTGCACGTTGACAACTGTTGCTTCTTGTGACCTAGCACTCTCTAGGACTTGTGATCCAACACTCTCTGGCTACCACAACGACGACTGTAATGAAGATCTTGGTGCCTTTCTGTTGTTTTTTCTTTTTCTCCAGATGCCATTATGATTATCAAGAAGCCTCCTTGCCTACCTACAGACATGCTTGCTTGGAGTAACTACTTGAGGGGGAGAATCTGAGTGTTTGAGTGCTTTAATGTAATATTGAGGGGGGGGGATTTCTTGTATGGGTCTGGATTATCTTTTATTCTATTTCTTTGTTTTTAAGTCTGACTCTCTGTTTGCAAACTGGTTTGGGATTATCCCAACTACAGCTTGAGGGGGAGTATTAGAGAGTCTGTCTATTTATGTTATTAAGTGTCTTTGTAATATGGGACCAAGTATTCTTTGGCCCATTAGGGTTTAGTTTGAGTTTGTACGCTTCCCTGATTTTCCATATATAGGAGCAGGGTTGCCTCTTATCAATACAACAATTAGCCTTATTTTATTCTCTAAGACTTCTTCATTAGATTGTGAAGAGATTGTAAAGTAGATAACCTGAAGTGAGTAGCCAATGGAGTTGAATAGGTTTCGCATCTAACATATGGAACCTGTGAAAAACCTTCTTGATGTACTTCTCCTGAGTCGGGATAAGACTTCTATCTTTTTCGGTCCCTTCAGATCTCCATGCCAGGAATCTTCTTGGCTTCACCTAGGTTTTTCATATCAAATTCTCCACCTAGATGAGATTTCACCTTGGCAATCTCAAATGCATATCAGAAGAGGTCAGCCTATCATCAACATATAGCAATAGGTAAATAAAGGAATTGTCATCCAACCCTTTATAGTAGACACAAGCATCGTGTCTACTCATATGTGTCATGAGAGAATCAATCACATGTACTATTGTTTAGGATATTGTTTCAGCCCATAGAGAGACCTCTTGAGAAAGCACACATGGTTCTCTTTGCCTTCAAAATCCTCTGGTTGTTGCATGTAGATCTTTTCTTCTAATTCACCATGTAGAAAAGTTGTCTTTACGTTTAGATGAGCCTAGGTCTTCAATGGCTACCACAGTAAGAAGCACCCGTATGGAACTGTTCATGACCACGAGTGAGAAGACTTCATTATAGTCAGTGACTTGAATCTGAATGTAGCCTTTAGCAAGGGTCTTGTATATGTCACCTTCTTTCTTTTTATAGACCCACTAGTAACCCATTACTTTCTTGCCTTTGGGAGGTACCACCAACTCCCAAGTTTGATCTTGTGAGGAGATTCTATCTCTCCCTTGATTGCAGTGATCCTTTGTGAAGCATCATGATCTGCAACATAAGGATGAAAATTTGTGGTCTCATCACCAATATCCACATCAACAGTGTTGCAAAGGGCATAGGCCACATGGAATCACCAAAGCCATAGCATTGGAGTGGTTTGACGTTCCATTTTCCATTGCCTTTGGCTACATTGAAAAAAATCTCTGGAGTCTCCTTTCCATCTTCAATAGGGATGGAATCATCTAGCATAGAAGAGAGACCTTGTTCATCAACTTGTGAGTTGTCATCTTCTTTGGTCGCTACTTGTTGTGAGAAGCCCTATAGCAAAATTGTAGAAGAGATACATGTGTCTATATAGTAGACACCATGGTAGATACATGAAAAGTAATATTATGCTCTACTACTAGATGTAGTGAAGAAGGATCCTTGCACCAAAGATGGTATCCCTTCATTCAGAAGTATAACCAAGGAATATGCATTTGATAGCTCTAGCATCTAATTTGCTAATATCAAAATGTTCATAAGTAGGGAAACCATATATAAGCATATTAAAATAATATACAGGTTTACCAAAGCAAGTTTCTTCAAGAGTCTTGAAATTAATAGAAGATGATGGAGAACAATTGACCAAATAACGTGAGGTTGATATCACTTCAGCTGAGAAAGATCTATCCAAGTCTGCATTGAGAAGAATGCGTCGGGCATTTAACAATAGTGTTTTGTTCATTCTTTATGCTACATCGCTCTTCTGGGCATGTAACACGTGTACAATGCCTTTTAATCACATGATCACTGTAAAAATCATTAAACTCCTTAGAACAGAACTCCAAGCCATTATCGGTCCTAAAGTTTTTAATGCTCTTGTCAGTTTGATTCTCAACCAAAGTCTTCCACTACTTGAAAGTAGAGAACACCTTGTCCTTGCTCTTAAGAAAATAAACCCAAACCTTCCTTGTTCAATCATAAATAAAGGCCATCATGCATTCAGCACCACCTTTGGAAGGAACACAAGTAGGGCTCCATAGATTAGAGTGAATATTATCTAGAGCATCCTTGGAAGAATGAATTTTTTGTTTGTGTTTAGCCTTCGTAACATAATGCTCGCAGAATATCTAACTTTTCTATGATTTTGCCACACAACATCCCTCTTTTGCTCAGAAGCATCATCCCTTTCTGAGACATGTGTCCCAAACGCATATGTCAGAGCCTTGTGGTGTCTTTAGATGAAGTTGTAACCGTTGTGGATTTTGAGATAGTCAAACCTTTCAAGAGGTAAAGTTTTTGTAAATTTCTCGTTGCCTTCATGAAGAACCTGTCAGCTTTAAGAATATTAATACCTTTGTTTTCACTAAAGAATGTGCATCCCTTGTCTTCAAGTGTGCCCAATGAGATGAGATTCTTCTTTAACTTGACAACATGTCAGACATGCGTCAATGTTCTGACTTCACCATCAAAGATCTTGATCTTCATTGTGCCAACACCAATCAACATGTAAGGGCAATCGTCACCCATAAGGACATCTCCACCTTGATGACACTTGTAGAAATAATCCTTATACTTGGTAATGTGGTATGTACATTAGGGGTGTCCATAGTTCGGTTTGGTTTGGTTTACCACTAAAACTACAAACAAAATCATACATATTGGTTTGTTGAAGTTTCAAACTGAACAGAACCATTTGTTGGTCCAAAATCAAACCGAACTGAACTATCAATCTGTGGTTTGGTTTGGTTTGGTTTGGTTTGGTTTGGTTTGGTTTGGTTTCAAACTATTATATGAGAAACTATAAAGACTTTATACTAAGTTTTTTAATTGAAAAATTCAACTATTTATCATCATCTTAATAAATTGATCTAGCATGGTAAATAATCTTAAGATTAAAAAAACATTGTAGAAATTGGTAATATAAGAACACTTATATAAACTACAAGTAGATAATATCCAGTAAACTTCAAATATCTACGTCTTAGACCACATGCTCTAAAATTTGTAAGCCCTAGTTTCATTTATTTGGCATTAATTTTACACATTAACATATATAAACATATTAAGTATCATAAAACTTAGTTTAGGTTAGCAATTTTCACAATATAAGTATATATTTTTATAACATACAGATATACATATTGGTTCGGCTTGGTTTGGTTAAACCACACCCTTAAACCAAACCGAACCATTGTTTCATAGTTTGAAAAATTTTGGAACCAAACCATCACCACAGTAAAACCAAACCGAACTGGTTGGTTTGGTTTGGTTTGGTTGAGTTCAATGGTCTGGTTTGGTTTCTTTCCCAGCCCAAACGTACATGTTGAATCAAGAACCAAATCCTTATTGTAGGACGATGATGAAGCAAGAACGTATCCATTGTCTTCAGAATCTTCATGAACGACCTTTGCATGAACTACAACATCATCTCATTTCTCATACTTTTGTTTATTTTACAGCTTGTAGCATTCTCCCCAGGTATGACATGCCTTCTTACAATAGTTGCACCTCTTTGATTGATGCGACTTTAACTTATTCTTCCTTTACTTTAAACTTTCAGGGTCTTTGTCACATGGGCACACCCTTTCTCTAGCGGCCAATGATCCACCCACGACTTTTGATAAAGTAAGATCCTTCTCTAATTTCTGTTGAGACATCAAGGTTGTTTTGACTTCATGGATTGAGATAGTCTTTGGCTTGTGGACTAACATCATACCTCAAAGATTCTTGTAGGATAGTGAAAGGGTGTATTGATATATATGTTATATATATATATATATATATAGAGAGAGAGAGAGAGAGTCAGTCTAGAATACACTCGAGTGTACAGATCACATGAATACACTCAAGTGTGTTTGCATATCAAGACTACTTTTTGCAAAATGTAAACCATTGAACTTCACTGTCATACTATAACTAGGCTACATACAAATTTTGATCCCATTTGGATAAGCATAAGTCACTCATCCAAGGGCGACAAAATTGACGTGCGAAACTAATTTGAAATGTATAATTTTTGCGGTCTTTATAACATGACCTATAAATGTCCAAATGTGCTCAAATTTTGCGTATGAGCTATTCACAACATGTTTAAGAAGATCAACAGATTAGATTTTTGAAAAAAATATTGCATCATGAAAAACTACTTGAGTGTATTCTGCTATGAATACACTCGAGTGTATTCTAGCCTGACTATATATATATGGTAGTGATCCAGTGAGAAACATCCTATGGTGAGAGCATGAGAGGCATTTGAATAACTAAAAATTAGTAACTATTTTTTAAAATCCAACCATATAGATGGAAAAAGCATCATTCATTTACCTTGTCACAAAAAATCATTGCAATCAGACATTGTTTACATGTCCATATGTACAATATACACTTTTTACATCCAACGGTCAGCCTGAAATTCAATATAGAATGTCAAAAAGTATTTGGTTGTTGTGAATGATCTACAAATTGGATGGTGATAAAATTATATAGGAAGGTAGATATTAAGGTATACTTGTAATCTGTACGGTTGGATTATATATATATACTCGAATGTACAGATCGCACAAATACACTCAAGTGTGTTTGCATATCAAGACTATTTTTTGTAAAATGTAAACCATTGATCTTCACTGCCATACTATAACTAGGCTACATACAAATTTTGAGCCCATTTGGATGAGTGTAAGTCACTCATCCAAGGGCAACAAAATCGATGCACGAAACTAATTTGAAATGTATAATTTTTGCGGTCTTTATAACATGACCTATAAATGTCCAAATGTGCTCAAATTTTGCGTATGAGCTACTCACAAGATGTTTAAGAAGATCAACATATTAGATTTTTGAAAAAAAAAATATTGCATAATGAAAAACTACTTGAGTGAATTATGCTCTGAATACACTCGAGTGTATTCTAGCCTGACTCTCTCTCTCTCTCTCTCTCTATATATATATATATATATATATATATATGTTTTATGTTTTTATGCTTTAGACTAGTCTTTTGTCTTTAGCCTTTCTTTTATCCCATATCTACTATTTCAGTTTACCACTAACTCTCGTCTTTAAAAAGAAAGTGCCTTGTAATTGTTTTAGAGACATCAAATAAAGATTTTTCTTCTCTATATGTTACCAGACGGTTATGATTCCCCTTAGCCTCTCCATACCAAACCATAATTCTTCCCTTCCCTAACCCTATCCTAGTCATCGCCGCCCCCTCCCCAAACCTTTTGTTTATCCCATATCTATGATTTTTGTTTTACAGTTACTCTTGTCTTATAAAGCAAAGTGCCTTGTAATAGTTTTAGACACATAAATAAATATTATTCTTCTCTATATGGTACCAGATGTCTATGATTCCCCTTAGCCTCTCCATCCTAAACCCTAACGCTTCCCTTCCCTAACCCTATTCTAGTCATCACACACCCCCCCCAAAACCGCCGCCACCCCCGCCCCCTGTCACCGCTAACCCCCCCCCCTCCACGTTGTTGTTGCTCCCCCGCCACCTCATCCCCACCCAGCCCACCACCCACTGCCAAACCCCCTCTCCTGCCCCCCTCTACACCGCTACAGCACCAGCTCCACCAGAACCCGTCATTGCCCTACCTCCCCCTTCCCCCGCTTCCCTCGTCGCCTCCATGAGATCCCCTCTTCCCTACTCACCGCCCAACCTACCCTTCACCCCCCTCCCGCTACTCCTCTCACCCCTCCCTCTTCTTCCCTTCCAATCGTTGTCTATTGTAGCACTCTCTTCCTTTCCTTTCCACTACTAATCATCTCTCCCTATCTCCCCTCTACACCAATAACCCGTTGACGCATAAAGTGGTGTCTCCTCTCTACTACCTACGCCAAATGGTGGAGTAAATCTCTCCCTGTGGCATAGGTTCTCCTTGCTTTTCTCTACTACCCCTATGTGGGTTTCTTTGGTCCAGTGATCCAGATTGTCTGATGTTGCTGCTTAGTGTGTATCACACTACATCTTCTTCTTCCTCTGGTGTGTGTCACCACCCTATAACTCATGACATCTACGGATCTTCCCCGGTTGATCTGTATTACCACCGTGAAACTAGATGGCTCCAACTACCATATTTTGTCAGCTTCATTTGAGCTTTGTGTTTAAAGCCCAGGGGCGATATTCCCATATTTCTTTTGCTGCTGCGGGCCCTCCTGATGCCTCCTCAGATGATGAAAAGGCCAAACAAGCCCATGCATGGTGGACTAAATATGATTTGGGTGTGATGATGTGGATGGTTAACAGTGTCAAACTGAAGATTAATCAGTCTCTACTGCGCCTCTAGGCTGCTAAATCCATGTAGGATCAACTCTCACATGTGTACTCTTACCAAATTAACCCGAAGGTCTTTGAGATTTTCAAGAATCTGGAAAAAAAATAATACTCAATTCATGGAGTTGTGGAGGATTGTTACAACCAGAACTCGGCTCTCTGGGATGAGTATGAGGTGTATCATCCTCTACATTATGACATCAATGAAGTTCAGTGCCAACACAATGAACTCTCGCATGTGTACTCTAACCAAAAGAACTTGAAGAAGGTCTTTGAGATCTTCAAGAATCTAGTAAAAAGATAATACTCTACTGACCTATGGAGGATTGTTACAACCAATGTTGGCTCTCTGGGATGAATATGAGGTGTATCATCCTCTATTTGACATCAAAAAAGTTAAGCGCCAACAGAATGAACTTTAGTTAGTTCAGTTTTTGGCTAGACTCCCTCATACCTTCTCTAGATTTGTCGATCAGATCCTATCTAGTGATCCCTTGCCTACTCTAGGTGATGTACTCAAGCGCATCCAACATCTTCCATCCATGTCATCCCTACCTTCTTCCTCTAATAATTTTTCTCTTGTGGTGCAGGTGACTCTTGATTCAGCCCTATTTTAGGGCTTCATCTTGTGTCATATTGCATTTCAATCACATCTATACATGTTAGATTACATGTTATTTCCCTCAATATGCATATTGGTATAAAATGCACTTATGGACATTATTTGCATATTTTTCAGGCATTTGCACCATGCTTGATGGAAGAGAGAGAGGAGTGATCCTAGGGTTTCTCTACCCTTAGAGAGGCCTAAAGTGAATCCCATTTCTCCCTCAACCTACCCCTAGTGGCCAAAGATTCATTGAAGAAAAGAAGTCTAAGAAAATCCAAAGAAACAAGTCCAAGCACTGATCCAGAGGCCAGCACGGCCGTGGTACCACAGAACGGCCATGCTAGCATACTTGCAAATCAACAGAGTCACCTTGGAGCAAAGCTAGAATCACCATGGTTGTGCCACTCAGAATGGTCATGGTGAACTGACCTAGAACGGTCATGCCACCTTGCACGATCGTGTGACAGCTGAGACAGAATGACCGTGGAGCCAAGAATGGGTTGTGCAATCCGAGCCACCACGGTCGTGCTACCCTAGCCCCACCACGGTCGTGCCACTTCCAGTTCAAATTTAACCAAGTCCCTATGATTTTTCCCCATTTCTCACCTCGGTCATTCTCATCCACCACAACCGTTCTCACTCCTCACCACCACAGCCATGGTGACCACCACAGCTGTGTTCCTCACAAAAACCTAGCTATTTTTGCACTGCATTTCCCATACTACCCCTGCTGAACTAGTGCTTCCCCCACACCTATATATACCTAGGTGGCAGATAGGTTAGCTACCTTCTACCTCCTCCTAGCTCCCCATTTTTCCCCCTTAGCCATTCCACTCCATTTCCACCTCCATTCTACCCCATTTCACCATTTCCACCACCAAAACCCTAGTTTCCTAGTGTTTTGCCCCTATTCCACCATTGTCCCATGCCATTACACCTTGGAGGAGAGAGGAGGGCATCCTACAGTAGTTGAAGTGGAAAATTTCTTCATCTACACCGAGCTTTATGGCTTCTTCTACCTCTTTCTCCTTCTTTTTGTATTTTGCATTGTTATGAGTAGCTAGGCCCCTTGGGTGGGCTGTTTGGGATCAAAAATGTCACTTTGATGCCATGTTAGGGTAAAATGATATATAAACATTGTAATTTCGTTTGCTAATGATTATGTTCTATTTCTATTTCACTATTCATGAATTGCTTGTTGGTTTGTGCTTGAAATCACCTAGGAATTTAGGGAAATTACTTATATGTGTGAATTTTGGGATTTGCTCCTAGGTCTAATTCTTATATCCCTAGCTAGCTACCCATCCACCTACATTCTAATCAATTCTCCTAACCCTAGTTGAGATATCTAAGTATCTAGTTTAGATGAATTTGGTGTGCTTAGCATGGAGCTTTCTCAAGGCTAGAATGTGAGTGATGGGAGGCCTAAAACCTCACTTCCACTCCCATTATTAATCTCAGACCCTAATCATCCTAAAACCATCTAACCTAGAAACCTAGGGTTGTTTAGACTCTAATTGAATTACACCTAAACCCTAACCCAATTGAGCCTCGCAAGGGTAGTAGGGGTTGCTAGGGACTAGTTCCCCTATACACAACCTAGTGTATCCATGGTCAGTTAGTAGTTTAGGATAATTCATTAGACTCTATCTTGTTGTTTGGTTTGGTAATCTAAATGAAAGCATAATTTTCATATGTCACCCCCAACCTAATTGATAAGTGCATCCCCTAAACATACCACACATCTCTTTACTGCTTTAAAACCCTAATTGCCATCTTGCTTAGATAGTGTTAGCTTAGTTAGTTCTTTGCTTGTTTAGTTAGATTCTTGCCTTGTTCTTGCTAGTTTAGATCTTTAATTTCTCCTTTGTTGTGCTTGCTAGCTTAGTGTAGTGTAGATCTTTCCTTGCTTGCCTTAGTGTATATTATTCTTTTCTTGCCTTGCCTTGTCTTTTCTTGCTTAGTAGAATTAACTATCTAGGGTTAACTTAGGTTTTGTTCTTGTTTGTCTTCTTTTACTTTCTTTCTTGCTCAAATTAGTGTAATCAATCAAAACAACCTTCAAACCCTTAACCCTAGACTCCGCAGTAGGAACCTAGCTCCAAAAACGAACCAAGCACTAGTGCCCCAATTTCTCCCTATGGATCGACCCTATACTTGCCTCCCTCCTTAACTACAACATGACCCCGTGCACTTGCGGGTGTAGTGGTTTAGTTTTTGAGAGTGTTTTAAGTTAGGTCCTTATAAATTTTGAAAGCTTAATCCATTGTGTGTTTCTATTCGTGGGGTTGCATCTATTCAAACTCCAATTGAGTAGTGTGTAACACTATTTTTAGAAACGCACCGACTCTGGTTGAGGTTGTGGATAGGAAGGAAGTCACAGCTAAGGTCGTTCGTCTGGCAGTCCTGGATGTGGTTCTCCACCGCCTTGATCTGGACGTGGACAACCCCCTATGGGGATCCAATTCTGTAACGTATGTGGTCGCACAAACCACACTGAAGATCGTTGTTGGGCTAAACATGGTGAATGTGCATGGGCGAACCAAGTTACCACTGATGCTTGTGATGATTCATCTGTTGCTATGTCTAGTTCTACACTGCCCACTATTGAGTGCATCCACTCAGAGTTTGATAAAATCCTTTACGCACGCCTGCCTTCACAACCTGAGTAGCAAGATGGAGGTTCTTCTACTTTACTTGCTTCTCCTGCAACTTATGGTACAAATAAATGGTTCCTCAACAATAATTTACTCATCTCACGTCTGATCCCTCGTCATCTCTGGAGATTAGGGTTGGGATCGTGGATTCTCCTCGTCTACCCTAGGGTTTCCCTCTCTTATAGGTTCAAGGTGTGTTGACTGTTCTTGTCTCGCTTACGTGATGGCGTCGGAACTGTCTGACAGATGCGCTAGACTTAGGTTCTCAGAAGAGGAGGAAGAACCAATTGAGATGTAGGTAAATTAAGCAGCAGAGGAGGCATCCCATAGGGAGCTTGCGTTGGTAGGTAGGTTGTTGATGGAAAGGACCTACAATTTCTAGGAAATGAAGAAAACCCTAACTCAAGTGTGGGGGTTGAAGGAGAAGGTTCTCTTCAAAAAAATCGAAGGGGATGTTTTCATTATCCAATTCTTTCACTGGAGGGATAAAATGAAGGTTGTGGACAGCTCTCCATGGAACTTTGACAGTCGTTTGCTTCTTTTTAAGGAGGTATCACATGAGGAGCAATCAGAAAAAATAGCGATTACAACAAGCTCGTTTAGGGTCTGAATTTACAAGCTACCGATGGGGTACGTGGGGGATACTATGAAGAAGATTGCTTGAAGGATTGGTGAAGTTCTTGAGGTTGACAGAGATGAATTAGGGTGAGAAACATCCACAAGAATCTGAGTCCTAATTGAAGTTTCCAAACCTTTAAAAAGGTGTTTGAAATTTTGAACAAGGAACGGGGGATCGCTAAAATAGAGATTAAATATGAAAAGCTCTCCATGCTTTGTTTCTCGTGCAGACTCCTACGGCATGTTAACAAAGACTTCCCAGTCTTCGAAGGAGAGGAAGATCAACAAATTTGGGGGGCTTGGTTGAGGGCATCTCCAAGGAAGCTGAGAATGTCAACGAGTGAGGAGGTGTTCGGATGTGAGGCAGCACAAAGGAAACTATAGTTTTACCATCAAGCAAAGACCAAAACATTCCGGGGATCATGGGGCGAGGAGGGCAGCTCCTCTAGTCACGTTAGAAAGCAATAGGAAGACAGGGGTAGGAAACATTGGCTGACGATGATGTCTCGGAGAAGATCTTGTAGCGAGTCCACATAGCGGTGCAAACATAATCAACGGTGACAACGGGGACTGGAGGCTGAGATGCTAGGGAAAGAAATGAAATGGGGGGACTGTGAGAACCAAGAGAATACGGGGGAGTCTATAACGACCCCACCTCCCGGTAACCCCCAATTAAGGGATACTAAGAGGTCAGAGCCATAATTTCAATTAACAGGATCAAAGGTTCAACAAATAATCAATAAAAATTATCAAATTCTACCAACTAAACTGAAAGGTTGTAATGAAATAAAACTTTGCATACCTTTTTCAAAACTTGGATGTCTACTGCTATCCACCTCTGGAGTCTATTCTAACTAATCCTCCTTTGTACTTTAGTTCTTATTTAATTCCACATATGCCACTTTACTGTTTGTCCTTTTCAATCTTGCACCAGAAATGCTGACAAACAAAATGTCAGTCAGCATATCGAAATATGTCGGTATGTGGGGACAACCAAAATTTTGCAAATATGGCTAATAATCTAATTATCATAATCAAGTTAATTAACAAGACAATTTATGCTTTTTAGTATGACATTCTCCACCGCTTTTGCCCTAACCCTGGAATACCCACCTTAGGGCTTCTCTTTTGCCAATGACTTAAGGCCACCTTCTCAATCCTGAGCTTGGTGCCTGGGGTCACCCTTCATAGTGCCCATTAGTCATTCTATAAAGACCACCTTCTCAATCCCGAGCTTGGTGTCTAGGGTCACCACTCATGGTGCCCATTGGTCTTCCCTCCTGGGCTTGACCTTTGGCATCATCCATCAGGGTGGCATGTAGGTGCAAGAATCCACACTTCTATTATTATTGTGTTAATCATAGTGACTTTATGATTTTGCAAGATGAACAATCAAACTATTAAATTGCATTCGATGTGATGAACCATCTGGGAAACTCTTCGGGAAACTAATGTGATTAACCATAAGTAACCACATACCTGTCATGATGATTTGAGACAGAAATAATCCAACCAATCAAGAAATCCAAATAGATAAGCAAGCACATAATGAGATCCTGAAATATGCATACAATTTCCTATTATTAATCATGCCATCAAGATCTATTAGACCTAGCTCACTTCCTAGGGTTTCTAGTCCACTTTTAGGGTTTCCATTGCAATTAGGGTTTCCCTTCATCTCTTACTATTTTAAACCCTAATTATCTAAATAACATATAACCCTAATATCAAAAAAAGCATAATTAACCATCAATTAAGTCCATTAAGCCTCTTTTACATTAAAGCTACCATTTTTATTCTTTTAATCCATGACAAGATCATTATACTCCTTTATCATCAATTCATAGTTCATTATGGTCTAATTCACATATGAACTCTATTTGTCATTAATTCTACCTTTATCCATTAGAAAACCCTAATTACTACATTAAGGGTATTATCCACAATTAAGAACTTTTATACTTGAAATATATTGGAATTACCATATCTCAACTTTATTCACGATTTTGAATAATTAAAACCATTATGAATCACATTTACTAATATTAGGGTTTTAAGGTCCATTAAAGCATATTTATGCACATGAATTTCTAAATTAAACCAATTACGTGCAAAGTTCATCCTTTTTATTCTCAATATACCTTTTTTACAATTAACAGGTTAATATCAACTTTAATCATCCATTAAACCCTACTAAATACATTAATCATCTCCAAATAGGGTATCTTAATCTTTAATTCATTAAAGTTGATAACTTACACTACTTTTCGAATTGCAAGAGGAATTAGCCTCTAAAACCATTTTTAATGAATTCCTCTCATTTTTCTGAGCAATTTTCATGTTTTATGCGTATCCATCCGAGCTACCGATATTTAAATATGATTTTTGCAAGATATTACTTACCAAAGCTAATCAGAGCGCGCCAAGTGTCCTGCTCATGCAACGTTGCTCGGTTTAGTTGAAAACATTTCGAATTTATGATTCTATCCTTACTTACGATGTTGGCGCTCCATCCCGCCGAGGGGAAAACCTGTCCATCGACCCAAAAGGTCATCTTCCTCCTCACAATGCTCGACCTGTCTGTCGGTTGTAGCCCTAGCCACGACCTGTGCGGCTCCTCCTTCCTTCCTTGGACTCCAACGACTACCGCCAATCCTTGCCCTAGCCCCTCTACCTTCTGCCACACCTAGGGCGCCGCCCAACGTGTGTCCTAGGTGGCTAGGTCAGGAGAACGAGACCTGCTACCTGCGGCCCTTACTGTCGTCAAACAGGTGTTGTCGCGCCTGCATTAGGGCACGGCTTCAATGGTGAAGTTGCTGCTTGTTATCGCGAAGCATCAGGCTTCCCTCGCAACTCTCTCTTCCCGCCTCATGGCTTCATGATCCCGTTGTTCCTCTTAGTTAGGGTTTGTA
Source organism: Alisma plantago-aquatica (assembly GCA_963693085.1). Classification (NCBI taxonomy): domain Eukaryota; kingdom Viridiplantae; phylum Streptophyta; class Magnoliopsida; order Alismatales; family Alismataceae; genus Alisma; species Alisma plantago-aquatica. The sequence continues at coordinate 1,883,735,911 of OY856409.1, forward strand.
TCAAAAGGAACAAGAAGAAGAGAGGGGACTACATGGAATCTCTCTGGACTCGGCCAAGGGCTCTGCCCCTTATATAGGGCAGTGTAGAAACACCCTAGGATGCTTTCCCACAAAGAAACAAAGTTCTTTCCCCCTCAGAATCTGATTCCTTTATTAAGAAGCAAGTCTCTTTATCTCTCTTAAATATCCTTTTGATATTCATTATTCTTTAGATATTAGAATTTTGAAAATCACCTCCTTTATTCTCTTAGTACTTGCCCTTTAATCCATTGGCATGAAATTATGTTTTCTTTTAGTAGAAAATACTTCCTTTTTATCAATACCACAAAATTCATTAATAATGTATCACATTATCCTCTTATTTTGCATTATTGGTATTTTCTCTTTCTTTTTCTCCATTGGGGCTCCTTGGACCCCCAAGAAACTCTAAGATTTTGAAATTCCTTTTTAAGGATACTTATTATCCTTCTAGATGCATCTATATTCATTATTTCTTATTATCTTGTTTATTTCTTATTAAAATATCTCTTTTTGAGGATTTCTCTTTATCTTTCTTTTTATTTTCCTCTTTGGCATTCCATTTATCATTAGGAATCATTTGTATATGAAAATCCAGTAAAGGTAACTCGATTATACCTCTTTCCACTTATTTTCCACATTTTATCATTGTTTTCAATTTCTTTCTTAATAAATAAATATTTAATTGATCTTTTCTTTTCTTATTGCATTCTCTTTGCAACTTTGGACTCCTTGGAACCCAAGGAACCCAAGAGGCACGAAATCCACCTTTGGATTATATTCTTTTGCCTTCTAGAGGTTTCTACATCTTTCTTTTTCTCCATTTCTTATTAATAACGGAGTTCCTTTTGTCTTTTCCTTGTTATTGGGCCCAATAGCCAATAAAACCCACAAAACAACCAGAATGGCTATTGTAAACGAAACTCATTTATTTAAGACAAATGATATCATTACTTTCTCCAATATCTTTAATATGATAAATTACATTTCTCACCAAATGAACCCAAAAGTTGGGGTTGTAAGATCCTTCCCCTCTTATAGGAATTTTGCCCTCAAAATTCTACCAGGCACACAAACAAACAGGATAAGCCTTTCTTATGTCCATCAGGGCTCTCATGTGGCTTCACCCTTTCCATGGTGCTTCCCAAGAACCTTCATCATCTCATATTCTTCCATCTGAGTTCTTTCTTACCTTGGTATATCATACCCTCATAAGACTCAGGACATTTCAGCCTCTCAAAAGCTGAATAGGTTCAGGGCTCAACACATGGCTTGGATACCTCACATAGTGCTCTAGATCAAACTCTCATGGAACACATTATACATCATGTTATCCTGAGGGGTAAGGCTAAACACAATCATCTCCACCAATCCATCTCAAAGGGATCATACAATCGGGACTCAGCTCTCTCTTAGCTAAAACTTAGAGGGGTCAGATTTTCACATCACATATTCTCCTACAGTAAATTGCATGTCAATCTACTTTGCATCAGCTCATGACTCATTTCGCCCCTGGGCTCTCTTTCAGCCACTGCATGATCAAAGCGACTTCATCTGCACACACTGTGGTCCTTTTCTGACCTTTGCGAGGTCCATCCACCAACATCATCTTAATGAAGTGGTGACCGACACAACCTCTCTTATAGAGCTTCTTTACATCCCGATACAGGCTATGGTGGTTATCATCACATCTTCTAGAGGACAAGAACTGTCTCTAGATATCACCCTGAACGAGCACACATGCTCTCATCAGACCCTCTAGTCAGGATCATTCTAACCATCAGTTAGGGATGATAAGTCGTACTAACATCGAGTCCTTCATGCACCTACTTCCACCGCATGGAAGTGAATCTTTATATTAAACTCAAGAACTCGCATCATGGTGTAGTTGAACCATCTCATATGCAGTTCAACCGGATCTGCCCCTTGACAGTATTCTCTCTTTCTCATGTCATCTAGGTAAGGCAATCTACCATAACCCAAATTGCATATTGACCTTCTATGGGAAACTTACTACACATCCATAGTGATGAACTCCCATTCTCTCTGGGGGACTCTTTATCGTCTATATAAACTCATTGGGTTACTAGTGTTCGTCCTTCACCTCCTATCATGCATGGCAACATGCCACATGCAACATTATCTTAGGCATCCAAAGTACTACTATCACTTATTATCTTCGTAGTACAGTGTATCATGATCTCTTGTATATCATGATTCCTTAAGATCAATTCCTCAGAAACACTAAACTACTCTAGTCGGGGTTTCATCGCCTTTTTTCCAAGGAAGTGCATATGAGGTTCTACAACCATCCTTTCATTGCATCAAGGCCTAGACTGGCTAACCAAATAGCTACTAACTTGTTTAAACAGATCTCGTTACATCTGGGTGTTAGCCAAACTTATCTCTTTTCCAAACTTAGGGTTAGCCTAACAACCTCTTATAGCCTCTGGCTAAACTAGGCAGCTACATCTCATCCAGAGCATCCATTACCACTTCACATCCCTAGGTGTTAGGTAATGTTGAAGACATACACCTCCATGTATTCTACTCATTATCTCATCTCATCTCTAAGTCTATCTTCATTAAGAAACTTTGAGCTCATTCTCTTAGTTTTCGAACTCAACCTTATATAACTCATAGCTCATGATAAAAACATCCTCATAAGATGACTACCTTATTTCTCTTAGTGTTTTTAAACCATCCATGTATCATTCACTCCACCAGGGTATGTTATCATCTCTATCCTCATACCTCATGGCAATGTTCCACTTCACATCACCTTTTATCCTTGGTGTATGACATGCGTATTGGCCTATCTCTCACTCCCATAACAAGAGGAAATAAGCATTTGGTTGCAGTCCAAATATAGAGTTCTTCATGTTCCAAGAGTAGAGATGGTACATCCCACCTTGCCAGTACACCTTTAAATCTAAGTTGAAATGTGCCACATATGTCTCTACATCACAATCATCTCG